>CM057009.1:157675823-158875823 GCA_029891345.1 Dryococelus australis
TATTTCAACAAAGTGTAAAGGTGTTTCCAACACAAATAGATCGCTCAACTGATTAAAATAAAAGAGGGCGAGGCGGAGATAATGCCAAGTAAAGAAACGAACTTTACTTTCTACAACTTCACCATCTACGAGTTATCCTCGAATGCTTTCGTAACTTGCAGCTTATGTACTTAACATGGCACAAAATAAGACTCCATTTTAATAACGCAAATGAGTGTTATGAGATTAATTAATAATACCACTGGAACTTAAATCCAAATATTTCGCAAGAAACTATGCTCTTAATTTGTGTATTTTCTTAAAATAAACAAGTACTGAAAAGAGAAGTATTCGCACACTCTAAGAGAATTTCTCTGTTGAAATTAGCTAACAGCGTTTGACTTATTCAACAGGCACTTCAGTCAATTTAACTGATAATTTGGTGAAAATGCTCAGTTTTCCTTCACTTATTGATTCACATACATTTCCTACTGATTCATCAACAAACTTATTCGCCGTTTTTCAATGTTTTGTATTTTGATCTATGTATCAGTTAAATAACGTGTATAAAATGAAATAACAACGCATGAACTATTAAAACCCATAAAATATATTATTTCTAATCTGAGTTTAGACTTTTATAATAGGTCCCTACAATTTTACGATGCAACATAAATACTCAGTCTTTTATTTCGTTTTTACGTCTTTCATTTCGTTTGCATGTAACCATCATAGAGCTAGGGTTGAAGATTTAAACTGCAATAAATGTAGTTAAGTAAGTGAATTCATACGTATAGGCTGTTCACGGTAAAGTGAGCACTTTTAGGGCCCTTAAATATTTTTTCTTTCATTCAATTCCCATCTTCCTGCTGCTTTTTAATAGGAACATTGCAATGTGACCAACAAACACAGTGTATACGTTTCACCACCATCAAAATTTAATGCCTGAGGCTGCAATAAGAAATATTTATTAACGGTTAATGCGTGTTGGGGGGGGGGGGGGGGGGGTTAAAAAATGCTCACATTATCGTGAACAGCCTGTACTATTTGTTTTAAGAATACTAATGTTACCAATTAAATTGAAACTAAATTAAATGACATACAACTTAAAGCTCCATATTTCTATAATGAGTATAATACACATTTACTTATACTTACACCTTTGCAATCAACTTTGGCTCGGAAGTTCGATTGGTAAAATAACGGACTAGAAGTGGGATGCTTTGGGTTCATTTATCTTTTTTTTTTTAGTTTCCTTTAATTATATATTATAAACTGTGATTATGGAAAATATGTTTAGTTCACAAAATATTTTTGCGAAATTTAATAAAAACTATATTTAATTCTCCGCACACAGTTGGTTGTCACTTATTCAAGCAGTAAAATTGTTTCTCTGAAATAACCAGTGGTTTTCCACCGATCCTAAGTGGAATCATTTTCACTTATTAGAGTAGTTTAACTCGAGTAGGGGTTTTCCACTGATTCGAATTTAGAGTGCACGAAGCGTGTTGTGTTTGTCAAGCTTAAGAGTTCTTAAAAATATTTCATATCAGTACGTTAAATTTTATTCCGTAACATTTATGAAGGCCAGTAATGAGCAAATATTGACTGAAAAACCACAAATTATTTTACAGTTCAGACAATCATCGAATTTAAATTACTCTTATGGAGACGGCTGTAGCATTGCACTAATATCTATAATTCTCTACACAAAAGCGAACAGTATGATTATAATTTTTCGGCACATACCAAGAGGCAAACGTGTGGAACTTTCAAGCAACTAGTGCCATGGTTCAGTATACGTAAAATCAAAATATCTCTAGTGGGTGGAAAAGTTCAGATTTTCCGCTATCATGGTTCGTGGATGACTGAATTCTTACCGATCAATGACTGTTTTATTACTGGTCTAGGCCATATTGGTCCATATTACCGTAGTCTAGCACATAGTCTTCAACACAGTCACTGTGACAACGAAACAAATGTTGCGTTGACTTAAGCACAATTCACATCATAAACATTTATTGTTTGCTACATCTGAAAACGTAAAAAAATGTGGGTATGGAATGGTTTACAATATCCTACAAGAAAATTACAGGCAAACCCCAATAATTTTCCTAACTTGGAATCAAGGATTTTTTTGTAACTTCTCAAAAGGTCACCAATGATGGTAAAATGTTTTACATAAAAATTTACACTATTTTGAAAACAAACAAATCGAAGCCCCAGTAAGACGTGACCACCCAGCAAAATATTTCTTTACCTTTTACTATCAACAATCTGATAACTAGACACCAGAAATTTTCCTGTAAATATTGCAATTACAGCTGAAATATTGCATATCATTTTAATAAAACTAAAAAAATGAGAATATACATTAGTCTTTACAAAAAATTAATTAAGATTGCAACACTTGCTACTTAAAATTCATCAGTTTATACTTTCCATTCTAAGGTTTTACAAAACCTACTCTGATTATATTTGTTGAAATACAAAAATACCACAGGCAACTAGTTAGAAAGAATTTCTGTTACGGATACAAACAAATTTGTACAGTGAAGTGTCGTGTCCGGTGTATTGTGGACGAATACGAAGGCGGTGATCAGGAATACAGAAACCAACGGAACTGCCACTCCTAGAGTCGTTGATGTTGACGAATCACTTTTTTCTTGTCTCGACTTTCTGTAAATATTAGCATAGCTTAAAGTGATATCTTACTTATTAATGCAGTATCACATATATATAGAGACTTGCAAAATTCTCTTTGTTATTTGGATACACCTAAAACATCAAACACTTGCACGTTTGCAATAAGATTGTAATTAGAACATACTTTATTTGGTACACCTGGGTAACTGCACCAGTAAATGAACACTTCACAATTGTAAGAGCCATTCACGTGCAGTTCAGTCAGAAAGGGAATGAACTCACCTTTATGCAGTAGCCAATGGAGAAACCACGTTGGCTCTACTGTATACCGTACTGTGAAGTTCACCCTGATGCCAAATAATTACCCAAATTTTGCACGTCCCTAGTAATATGTAGAGACCTGAAAAATTAGCGATTTCAATTACCTGTAGGCTAGACTCTACAGTCGTATGTACAAATATGCCGATATCAACTGCACATTGGTTGTCTGCTGTCGCAGTGGAAGGCGACGATTGGGTCAGGGTTCTACAGGAGGTGTCGAACACAAAGTGGACCAACTGCTAAAGGTATATAAACACACGTGTTTGACATTCTAGCTTGTCTCAAAATGTATCCCCCAATTCTTCAGGTCTCTAGTAATATGTTATACTAAAGGACACTTGATGTTCACCAAAGGATTGATTTCAATACCCTGGAATCTTATATGCAGTTTTTTTTAACCCGTCTAGTAACACATTAATTTCTCAGTTCGAGTGTTTCAATCACGTTTTTTTTTGTTATGCGCTGTACCTACTTGGGTTGAGCACTTGTATTGCAACGTTATGGCCTTGCTGTGTACAGTACTGGTCATAAATATGTTTCATGTGCAACATATCCTTGTTCATGAACACAGCGACTAAACGCTTAAGTAATTGGTTACGTGTCTTCGTCGGAAAAAGAGTGAGATATATATTAAACGACCAATCATTAATAGGTTACTTCAATAGTGTGTCTCTTGTTCGAGGGATGACAGCTAAAACATGCAAAACTAAAATCATCAAATCAAGAAAATGTATCTGAGTTAAAGTGTCATAAAAAACCAGAAGTTGTTAAATTGTTATGTAACTCCCTCGTGTAGTTTATTCCAGCACCGATAGATACTGTCATCACGACGCAAGGATGAACATGTGGAAGGATGGATGCAGATTCCTGTTGTAGTAGTGTTTCCAGAACTTAAGTTAATATCATAAGAGACAGGTCTTTACAAAAAAAAAAAAAGTGTTTTGTAAAAATAAACTATCGGATGAATAAATTTTTTTGCTCGTTTTTGTTTCTCTTGTTTGTTTTTGTTACCATCGTATAACAACTATTAAAATAAAATCATATTAACAACACCAGTGTACTTAAATTAATTTTTAAGAGGAAAAATCTTACTATAAGAAGTACAATGGAAGATTCTCTTTTAATATATATAATATCATATGGCATACAACATGAGCATATATACATGATCATTTGTAAAAGTAAAATAAATATTTGAATAATTATTGCAAATATCAATATATCTTGAGTATTCAATTACTTTCACTTTTTTTTGTGTTGTTAAAAACAAAATAACTAAAGCCTTCTCCTTTTTTTAAATTAAATTATTTTAAAACAAAAGATGCTATTTTCAGCAAGTGAAATCACTTTCGAATACCCGTTTGCAAGTACGAGCCATAATGGCACATAATATTTTCTTCATTTTGCAGGTTACATGTTTGTATCGTCAAAATAAACAATCATCTTAATAAGTTACCATGTTAAGGAAATTTAGTTCAATCAGTCTATAAAACAGTTCATGTCAATGATCGCTGTAAGCTCGGAGCACGTGGCATGTGAACAAAAATGTTGGATATTACTTGGTGCTGGAGAGAATCTAATTTTGATCTGCTGCATAGACCAAAAAGCAGCACTCAAAAGACGAGAGAAGAAACCAAGAAAGGCTATGCTGAAAACATCCCAGGAGGAATGTAGGGGCCTCGATCTTCTGCATCATAGAACGAATATCCAATACGAGCACCGCTACAATATATATCAAATAAATAAATTAATGCAGGTCGGCATACACAAAATAAATACGAAACAGCAAAAATAATAAATAATAGTTTAACTTACTATTATCGGCTGGTGAAATTGCCAATTTCATCGAAGGATGTCTGCCGAATCAAGTAGATGAATATCATTAGGAAAACTGCTTGATGTATGGTTAAGTTGAACAAGGAAGCAATAACAAGGAGAGCAGGAATATATATGAAGTCGATCGTGCTCAGAACTCCAGTGGTGTGGTTAATCGATTCGTAATGCAATATTTAAAAATATGTATAAAACCGTTATAATGAACAATTATTTCATTATGTTACTTTAAATTAAATTTGCGTCAAGCAAATACTAAATACACATTAAATTACTAAGTAAAAATTAGTTTTGGACACAATATAGATATATATCAAACAGCAAAATTATTAAAATTGACATCAAATTGACAAGAATAGGGCAAACAATAAAATTATTTAAATATGTTTGGAATGTTTTACATTTTTAATTGCATATACAAATCAAATACATATAACTGGTGTATGTTTTAATTAAACCAATCGTTTCTGGTGAAAAGGTAACTAAGAACTAGTTAATTGAATAATAACCAATATATAAAAAATGAAAGCTGTGCCAATACAAGTGGCACACACTCTCCTGCTGAAACAAGGGGACACATGAAAAGGTGTGATCAGAGGGTACGCAAAAAAAAAAGAACATTATCACTAACTATAAATACATTGAACTTCACATAAAAATACTATAATGATAATCCTTAAGAGGAGGAGGAGGTGTCACTAGACAGCACTGGCAAAGGTGTAACAACAGCATGTTCTTGTTTGGAGGGTTGAATTTGCAGGGGTGTCTTCATGACCACACAAAATTTGGATTTTAACCAAAAAAGATTACGAAAGTGATATCACACACCACAAGAGTAGGAAGACTAATTGCAATTATGCTGGAGTGTTCAGGTGGTGGAGAACGGTGGGGTTAAAGGAGATCCACAACTTCCCGGAAATTAATGCCACGAGGCTGAGATGCAAGAAGGGAATCGAGTTCTTTGATAAGGGAATCATTTGGAGCAAGTTTAGGTAGTTTTGGAATTGGATATGAATTGAGATTAGAAATGAGTTTTGTGAAATGAAATATAGGAAGAGATTGTTTGAGATGAATGGCTGAATTCACTTGTTCAAAAGTATTAAAATACTGACTGACATTGTCACAGTGAAAAGCATTACTGATGATACCACTACCCGATAAGGATATGGTAAAGGGGGGTTGAGAATCTAGGGTAGTTCAACACAAAAACGTTACATCAATAGGGAATTTGGTTCCAAACCGCCAGAGAGAGATTTTTTTTTGCAAAAAGGGTATCAAGGGATACAAAGGATTTATCATTAAAATTCAGGTGGGGTTTACCAACAAACAAATTGAATTCAAAACTATCAACATTGGCGTCAAAAAATGGGAAGTTAGAATGACAAATAGTTATACCATAGGTTTTACTCTTCGACAAGAAATTTCCAGAAATAGGTGCAAAAAATTTTCGGTCTAAGCTCACAATCAAATGTCAGCTACATTAAATAACAGAAATATATTTATGGCATGTTTCAGGTCAAAAAGCTCCAACCTAGTACTAGACAAAGCTTCACTTACTCGTAATAGCATAGTGCTCAAGTCCAAACTGAAACCTAGTTGCATAATCCTGTCGTACAATTCATGTGTTGTTTGGTTGAAAATAGAACATAAGACTTTCATATTATCCAAGCAATGTATGGCTAATTTATGAATTAGTTTCGTAGTGTTTAGAATGTAACCCTCTAAATCCTTAATTAAATTATGTGAGTTGCAACATTGATAGAAATTTTATCTTGCTTATCTTCAATAGAATTGAGTAGTTATTCTAAATGTTACAGGTAGTCATTATCTAAAGTCCCAAAAACAGTTTTCAGAAGTTTTGCACAAAACTCTAATATTCCTCCTTTTGGACGGGAATGAGGGAGCAGAGGAGTCAGGATACTTATTTCTGTTTTGAACACAACAAGTGTTTTCTAATTGTTACAAAGCAAAGTTGAAATTTTGATCAAACGAATTATTGTCCATTTGAAACTTCTGTCGGACGTTAAGCACAATGTTCAACGTTAGGTCCAATACAACACATTCTTCTTCAAGTTCCTCTAAATCTAAATTAAGCCCAACAGATCAGAAATTGTCCGAAAAAATTATATTCTCAGGTTTTACGGTTTCTAAGGTTTCAGAGGTTTTACGGTGACCGAAGACACAATTACACTGACAACCACCAACAAAACCCCCAGAATTAACTTGGTGAAACCAGGGAAACCACAAAAAGGTTAACAAAATCAATGAATAAAGTTAAATATTATTCTTGGATAACATACAGCACAAGATCCCGATACCTACAAGAGTTTCGCTACAGATGAACCCATTTAGTTCAATACCCAAAGAAATATAAAATACTCAAAACAACTTGACATTACCAATACAAAACTTTCCACAGTACGTCAATTCAGTATAAGATACTGTTATCACAAGACAAATGAAATTACACAAGAAACAATACAACATAGATAAGACGTAACTTAAATTAGTACAGCGGGTATTTTTGTTGATGTGTGAGCTCACAGGATCCTAAAATGACTCTGTTCAATGGGTGATCAGTCAATCAACAAGACGAAGTCAGGATTAGACAAGTAACAATAGTTACTGAAGTATATAATGAAAAGTGCACAGTTAGGGTCTGCAGCTCCTAAACCATGCAAAAAAATATAATTTGGTTCGATGAAATTTCTTCAGATGTGATACATGTGCCCCAGTAATAAAGGTTCCTGGCCTAGAATCGGCTAAAGCGTCAGTGACTGGCATAAAAAAACGTTGGATTTGATATTGCCCTGACCAACGGTAAGTAATTTTTGCCATTATTTTATCAGCTGCCTTGCTGACTGGGTGTGCTTTGCGAAGAACAAGGTAAACTACATGAAAAGGATCATCTATGCGACCTTTATTAAACTTGAACGGCTCTTGAAATGAGCTCACTTTAAATTCTTGAGGGCAGAACATCCTTAGTATTGTTCGGCAATAAGTCATTTAAATACCACAGGTTTGACAAAGCGTTATTTGGGGCAAACGTGAACATAAGATTAAATGGACTAGTTTTGTGAGATTAATTTCTAGTAAAATTAAATGCCATCTGTAGCCAAGAAAGCTTTTTATCCCAATTTGGTCTGATCCTTCGCATGAAAGGCAATGAGAGCTGAACGAAGGTTTCGATTGAAACGCTCTGCATGCGAAGGAGGATTATATGGGGATAAAGTAATGTGTCCTATGCCATTAGAAAATCATATGTTTTTAAACAGGTGTGAGGTAAACTGTAAACCGTGATGAGAAACAATAGCGAGTACCAAAATTTTGAAAAATGTGTGTTTGAAGAACACGGATGGTTGGCATAGCATCAGCTTTCCGCAATGAAATCAACCAAACAAACTTATTGAAAGCATCAACACTCACTAGTAATATGTTATTTCCTCATTTGCTTCTAGGAAAGGGACCAACAAAATCAATAAACCTTTTTTCCAGAGGTTTTTCAGCTAAATCTGAAGACAGAATACCTAAGTGTGTATTCTGTGCTGGTTTGCTCAGACCACAAATTTTGCAACACTTTACTCTTTCAGAAATTTCAGCATCCATTCCCTTGCAAATTAAATGCTATGAATAGCCTGAATGGTTTGATGTGTTCCTAGATGAGCACCAAGAGGATATGAATGAAAATATTTAAAAAATCATAGCTTTCAGGTGTTCAGGTAAAACAATACGTTTCTTTTTGTCACGAGACCTGCAACAAAAAATGCTTTTTGAAATAAAGTAAAGTTTATGTTCAATGCCTGATTTAAATTCTAAATAATTTGGCTCAAATTGCTATCCTATCCTTGGTGTTCTTTAATATCGGTAAAGGCTAATGGAAAACTTAACAAAACATTACAATTTGGAAGAACTTCAGATTCTATAATGCATCTGCTACAATATTTTGTATACCTTTAATATGTTGTGCTCTAAATTTCAGGGAAGAAATTTAACAACCCAGCTACCAATTTTACCTAATTGTCGGGGATGAGCCAAAACCCTCGGCAAAGCCTGGTTGTCTGTTTCCAAAAAAAATTCGGCATGTTCACGATATCGCCTAAATATATCAATAGCAGAAACTACAGCAAACATTCCAGTTCATAAATAGTAAAAGATAAATTTTATTGCGGAGTAAGAGTATGAGACGCAAAGTCAATTGGTGGACGACAGCCATCAATCTCCTGAGCCAGGACAGCTCCAATAGCTTGACTAGAAGCGTATGTTTGTAGGATAAACGCTTTACTAAAATCTGGCATACGTATTACAGGAGGGTGTATGATTTCATTTTTAAGTGTCAAAGGAGTCATCTTTGAAAAGTATGAGGATATAACTTTTCCAGGCAATTTCTACTCTGTTGTGATTAATTTATTTTTAGAGGAACTTGAAGAAGAATGTGTTGCATTGGACCTAATGCTGAACATTGTGCAACGTACTCTTTATTTGTGATTAGATGATTTTGACTGCTACGCCTCTTAGGTGTCTGTCGGCGAATCACGGACGTACAGTGACCGAGTGACTTAATTCTAATTGGTCTAGTCAGGCAGGAACATGTCTTATCGCCAAGAGAAGCGGCTCATAACCAAAGGAAATATGTGAGTGGTCAGGTACCTTATCGAACTTTAGACTGAGCACAATAATTTCGCGAAAAAAAAATTATTCGTACTCATTCTGAAAACCAGGTATTTAATACACTGACCTCGCAACTATTCGAGTAATTATCTGAGCAAATAGCAGAATTAACAATCTCACGTATATACCGAGGTCCTATACTCTATGTTCTGTTTACTGAAAGATACCTACTCACTGTGAGCATCTCTATGATGACAGCTGAAATGACGGTCACTTGTAGCTGTCTTTATGTGGTATTCTGTAAGGCACTTCTTTATGTCTGTCTTCGGATGTCGCATAGGCGTGGCAATGCTGTGTGGTTGCTGTTCTGTAAACAGCAATTTGCTCACTTAATTAAATGGCACATGCGCCAATTAAGTCCATGACAATATTAGCTGATTTTTACTATATATATATATATATATATATATATATATATATATATATATATATATATATATAATTTACCAACTATATATATAGTTGGTATATTTGAAAAGAAGTAACAACAATAAATGGCATTCACATTCAAAAGAAAGAATATGGAACAAAATTAACGTCATTATTTCTGGTCCTGTGTATAAAAAGTTAGAGTATGGCAAACCGCTTTATTAGATGTTAGGTTCCAAATAAGGACTGCAGGGCACCGAAGAAAGATGCGTTAGCCGGTTGCGATGGAAAGCTAATATGAAGAGGCTCATTATTTTCTGTTATTACAGAGTTTCGTGTATCGCATATTTCTTAATATAGTAACTGTTTAAATGTAAATGTTATTGTGTACTTAGGCCGTTTTCCAAATATATGTATACAATATAAGAAGTATTCAGATGGCCGTAGTTCATTTTGAGAGTGATCGTCGCCAAGTCAGTCATATGTACCGTCGTTGTAGTAGAATAAATCACAAGCGACAAACAAAAAATACTTTTTAAATACATTGCAGGAACTGTATAATTGCACGGAGGTATAACAGAATCTCATATTTATCCTCTTCGGTGCAATTTGATGTGTTTTTCTCTCTGGAACGTGTTCGATCGAATTATCTTTATCCAGCGACAGTCACAATGTATTCAAAATACAGGCAGAACATCCTAAGTTACTTAAAACTATTTCGCCTTGTGAAGGAAGCTAGGAGAACATGGAACACAATAGATGGCGTTTTGTTTCAACTTCATAATGTTGGTGAGAAAGATTGAACTCCTGTAGACACTGGAACTGGCGTCATTTGTTCACTGGGTACTTAGTGTCTTGTTGCGAAGTCTGTAAATGGGAATACAGAGAACGGAACTTTTGTTCTTCTGGTGTGGCATGTACGTGCATCGTTTCTCGTTTGTCTTCTAGAACAATAACTGTGTGCAGACAGCAAGTGTGTTAATGTTTAAACATACAGGCTTCCGAATTTTACAATAAAATGCTTTACATTAACTAATAATCCCGCAAGTCAACGTGAAAGATGTCGTAGTTCAAGTAGAGCAGTAACACATAAGACTTATTTAGACTTATCAGAATCAAGTGACTCAGCTACTGAACGTCCTTGATTGGCTGACAGATACCTTAGAAGGGTAGCAATCAATATCACCCAATCACAAAAGTTGCTCTGAAATAAAGAGGTTCGGAGTTCAACAAGTGAAACCTTTTCGTGGAAAAAAACAGCCTCTATGAATAATTTATTTGCGTAAATATGGATTTGAATGTAATTCCCGGTTTTTAACAAGTTTTAGTATTTCTGTACTAGTTTTTCCTTTGTTTAATTTCTAGCCGTCCATTTCGTCCCTGGTTTGAAATATTTCCCGCCCACAAGCAACAGAAGCGTTCCTTTGTAAACAAGCTATAAGCGTTCTTATTTGTTTCTTTAATAGGAGGGGCTCTGTGATTGTAATAAGGAACAAGCAAGCCTAATTTCGGTGTCCAATTAATTTAAATTTATTTCCCAAGTTAATTGACTGTCATCTCTTTCGTTGTCTTTAGGCGCTATAATCGTGACATTATAAAACGAACAGAATTTTCGAGCAATATAATACCTTCGCCATGAACTTGATAAAGTAATGCCGTATCGATTGACACGATAAATGTCTCAAATTTCAAACGAAATTTTGCACAGTACAGCATTATGGAAGAATATTTAGGTGGAATTTTCAATCTCTGTAGACAAGTAGTTTTCGAAGAGAAAAAATAGATAAATAAAAAATAAAAATAAAAATAAAAAACCTGCTGTAGTTACAAGTTGTACAACGGCGCATTTAAGGATTACCATGGCATTTCCATCTGATACTGTCCACTCGGCAAATTAAAATTTTAAAATGAAATAAAATGTACACCACAAAACCAACAATCACAGCACAGGGTATTTTTCCTGTAACATAATATTTTTGCAGAAATAAATGTGGTAACACCCCCGTTAAACATGATGTAGGTGTGTGTAGATGTATACGACATTAACTTTATTAATGATAACGGTTCAAATAATTCTAAACCATTACTTTGTTTCTGTCCCGCAAGCAGTTTCGTAACTATGGTAATAAATTATATAATTTTTTTTTCTCAGACTTCTGAAGCGTCTACCGCTCTTGCTATTTGACCTGGATCATGAGTTGCCTATCTAAAATCTTTCTATTTCCACATAAGGAATAACTAGAGACCCGAGAAATTTGCGAGTTCAATTGCCTATATGCTAGACTTCACAGTCTTATATATTGTCATACGGATATCTATTGTATATTGGTTGATTGTTGTGGTAGTAAAACGCGATGGTTGGGCACACAATTTCTTGCATGTTTGTTATTGGCTTATTTTTGTCCAGGAGGCGTCAAAAAACACGTCTACCAATTTCAAATGTATCATGAACGTACATGTGTGTGAATTCCAACATGTCTAGAAATTAACCCGCGAAATTATCGGGACTCTAGGAATAACATATCAAAATTTGTCGGTATGTATTAGATACACATTGTATTTATGATATGTATATAAATGTGTATACATTGTTAAAAAATACATATTTAGTTAACAGTCAATTGAGTCTTACATACTACGTGCTTTAGTTCCAAGAATTCCAAAAGAATAAACTTGTAATAGTTTGTCAATATTTAATCAGTCAGCATCTTCGTTTTACAACAGACGGGTGAAAACATAAATGACAGCTAGCAGACACTTGAGAATAACCTGTAATCGGCTGTTAAGCACAATTAAGTTCTGCTAACTTGTTACAGTTGTGGCAGCACGGCAAAACAAATCCCATTGACACTCGCACCCCACTGCCCTTTTATATGCAAGACGTATGCAATACACGGATGGTTCAAGCTTACGACTGTCTCGTTTATGTTGAGGATTTTGCGAGACTTCAAGTATACGAACTGTTCTCACATGACCTCGAGCTTAGATCCCGCCGTAACAACTTTATTTACTTATACGAGCCTCATTACACTGAAGGAATCCACCGACCGCTACTAGAATTTCTTGTTAAAGGTTGTTCACGATAAAGTGAGCAATTTTGAAATTAACCATAGAAAAAAAGTCACTGACTCTGCCTGCATGTATTTCAACGGGCGCACCGAGTGATATGCGCCCGGTAAAGTTGGTAACGCTAGATGGAAAGTAGTTCCGTATATTAACGTCGAATAAGAAGTGTTAGGTAACCATTTGTGATAACAAGAGACCTGCGAAATTCTCGTTATTATTTGGCATCAAGGTGAACTTCACAGTACTGTAAGTACTAGAGCTGACGTTGTTTCCGCATTGGATGCTGAATAGATTTAAAGCTAGTTCTTTCAGACTGACCTGCATGTGACTGGGGAACACAATTGTGAAGTGTTCATTTATTGGCGCATTGTTACACAGGGTGTGTCAAATAAAGTATGGTTCAATGACAAGCATATTCCAAAGGTATACGTTTTTCATGTTATTATTATATATTATTATTTCACAGTTTCACTTGACCGACGCATGAATAAAGTGGCGAGGCCCATGGCATTGTCAATTTTACATAATGCGGAAGAATACATAACGTGCATACAAGTATATCTTTAGCATAGCTTCCAAAAGTGTTCATTTTACTGTGAACAGCCTATACAAATCTGTATTGGGTTGGGTGATGTCTCTTTCGAGTACGGCGTTTCGAGCACGAATTCAGAATAATCTATGCCATGAAAAACATTTTTGTATTTTGCACACAAATTTTTGAAGAATATTATTCTTAAAACACAAAGTAAATTAGAACGATTTAACAACACCTTTATGAGAATGCATAAAAACAGTGTTGAAATATACGTACCACGCAAGTGTTGTCGAATTTTAAAAACGAGGACTTGAAAGCCGATCAGGGTGAAGAAAGGCGAGTACAGAGCGGCACTGGAATGCAAGGGCGAGGGAAACGAGAGATCCCCGAGAAAACCCGTCGACCAGTGCCATCGTCCGACACGGTCCCCACGTGTGAAAATCTAGGAATGACCTCGCCGGGATTTGAACCCGGCTCGCCTTCGTGAAAAGCGCCTGTTCTAGCTGCTGCGGTAACCACTTGTCCTATAAAGACCTAGGAGCGTAAGCTGTCTTCTTTTTATTTTAAATAAAACAATGTTTTCTAAAGAAACGATATTTCACTTGTAGGTTATAAGAAAAATTTTAACTGGTTTCCAAATAGTTGTGTGTAAAACACACAAAAATGTTTACAGTGTGATTTTCAAGATGTTTTACGTAGACCAAGTTTAAATTCCGTGTGGACAGATCAGAAGTTTCTTTTTGCTAATGGGTAGGGCCACCCGTTTTTCACGAAAAGAATTCCGTGGACGGTATAGATTTCAATATCCTACTTGTACTCCTGCATTTACCTTGCCTTATTGGCTACGTGCCTTCGTCGAAGACAGTGTTGTATTTGACTGAGCCAATGAGAATTAGGTTACTCAGATACTGAACGTCTGTGATTCGTGGGCAGACACATAAAGCCACGTACCAAGTAATTCATCCAATCACGAAAGTGGAGTGGAAATATAATTTTTAAATACAACTGGTCACTAAACTTTTCGCGAAAACAGGGAGGCCACATTGACACGGGCCGCGGTGGCTGAGCGGTTAGACTGCTCGCCTCCCAGCAAGGCGAACCGGATTCCCGCATGTGGGAATCGCGCCAGACGATGCCACTGGTAGGCGGGTTTTCCCGAGGATCTCCCGTTTCCCCTGGCCATTAATTCCGGGGCTGCTACATTCTCACCTCACTTCACCAGCGTCGGCGCTCAAGACCTCTATGTTAAGAGCCGCCCAAATCTGTCCACTTCTCTTACTCACTCACACTTTTAGTATAGCCGATGTTACTCTCTGGCATAATGTTCTAAGTGTTAGACGGCTTTACTAAATGTAAAACACAGCCAGCTCGCAGGTATCTATAGAGTTTAAGGACGCCACACAGCGACCTTTACCTCGGTGATACTCAGCCAACTTAATAATCGGTACGTTTAAAGTAATTTCAAGAGGAGCCCTTTTAACTACTTGTCTCTGATACGGCCCCATGCTCCATGTTCAGTATTTAAAGTTCAGAGTACAGCCAAATATGCGCACTATTATAAAAATGAAACACTGAGAACTAATTAAGTTTTCAAGTCGGGGATCGTACGGAATAGATGTCAACAGTATTTCGAAATAACTGTCTGTAAAAAGATTTTTTTTGTTTTTATTATTTTCAGAAATTTTAAACTGTTTGTTAGCTTTAAAACCGCCTGTTCCCCTCAACCGTCGAAATGGGGTGTCGCTGTGTTGGGGACACTGCTGTTTGTTTTGCGTGACTACGTCTACGTTGACGCGCTCGGACGCTTTGATGTTTTTTTACGTTCCCGGCACCGCTTCACTCGATCACATGGGTTTTTATGGGTATTATTAGATTGCTTTTCAGATGCTCTTTCCAACCGTATACGATTTCTGTATTTCAAATAGGCTTTTTGACGAGTATAGACCGACATTGTGTTAAGTATTCTTAATTTTTTACATTAAACTCATACAATTTCGCCTAACCACCAATCACAAATGTTTTATTCACGCAATCGATTAATCTTGACGATAGCAGTCGATTGAAACTTAAACGAGCGTCGTAGATACTCCTAGTCAAAAGTTATTCTACGCGGAAGTTATGAGACGCGGCGAAACGAACTCAAAACTGAGCCCCCCCCCCCCCCCTCCATTCTCAAATGCTTCGCAGTCCACACTCAACGTAATATATTCTTCGATCCTTTTGCAATCGAGTGGTGTAACTAAATTTTAAATGTAGGCAATATATTCGGAGCTGCAATGCCGAACATTATTCTCCGATCTTGTTATCTTCGAATTTTCTGGATTGCCTCTCACTATTGTTGCAAATTTAAAGACATATTCACATCAAAAAGCACGTAAGAAAGATAAATCGCAGCATAAAACACAGTCACATGCAGCTGGGGAACATAATCAAAGCCATCATTACAAACCCACCAGACCACTTCTTCCGCTTTGGCACGAACGATAATTACATACATGAGATCTCACGCGGAGGGGTAATTTATACCCCAGGACAAGGCATAGCTCGCAGCCTACTCCATAATAAGTTCATTTCCATCTTCGACGAGAGCACGACGAATATATATATATATATAAGCATAGTTCTCCAACGCATCGATTGTTTCGTCTTCTTTTTCTTTCCAGGGGGCGATAGCCAAACACAGTTTCCTGGTTTACGGTTATAAACATCGGAGGTGTCGGGAAGACGGTTTTTTCCCCCCGGGGAAACAATGGGGTAATGAAATCTTAACACCTCGACGAAGGGGGAGATGGGAGAGAGTGTAGTGAAAGAGAGGGCGAGAGATAATCGTGAGTGCATGTTAACGTTTTTGAAGTTCGCCCACAGCGCAGCGGGGTCTCAAATACTTATTGTTATTGTGTGAATAATTTTCCCGAAGAGTGTGTTTGTGCGCGCGTGGGCACGTGGGTCGTGGCAGGGAAAGGCAGCTAGGTTGGGGGGGGGGGGGGGGGGGGAGTCTGCGCCGGGGAAACAATAAAAATGTGGTCTCCTCCCACGCGAGTCGCCCACTTGGAGCCCGCCGGCCACAACAACGGCCCGGAGAGAGACCAGTCCCTCCCTCCTTCCCACCCTCTCTCGCTCTCTCTCTCTCTCTCTCATCTTCCACACTGGCGACATAGAGCAGACGACCTTGCAGAAGTGCACCGCCTCACCGCATGAAATATGCCATTGCCGCCACGCGCAAGGATCCGAACTGTCGTGCAGTGTTCTCGTTGTGTCACCTGTACTTGTGAGACTTTAAGCAATGGCCGTATAGTAATATTGGTAGAGCCAGTGGTTTTTCGCGAAAAAAAAAATATATACAGTAGACTTCAATACTATAAGCATCCAGAAGCAGTTGTTTTTTTGCTAGGGCGACCTGATGTTTTTGCAAATAGTTTTGTGCTCAATCTAGGCTTCAACTTGCACGTGCACACTTGTAAATTTCCTTCAGCTATTGGCAGAGTGGTTGCATGAGAAGACATTTTCTACTCGATTGGGCCAGTCAGAATAAAGTCCCCCCCCCCCCCCACACACACGCACCACCGGAAACTGAACGTCCGTGATTGACTGATAGGCATTTAAGACACGTGCGAATTAAAATCATCCAACCGAACTAAACTGCTTTGGAGTACATCTGGCCGTGTAATCTTTTCTCGAAAAACAGGTGGCTCTGTATTGCCATCGGTTGCTGTCAGCTTGAGAAGGCGTTTTCATATTTTACCGGGCCACTCACAATTCGGCAAGATCGGCACGACTCCTACGTGATTCGTGCGCAGACATTTAACACGTGTCTAGAAGTAATTCAGTCAATCAAGACAGGTAAACTATCTTACAGTGCTTTGAAACATAACCTGTGTTGAAATCTTTTCGCAAAATATCACTGCCCCTAATTAATGGGGGGAAATCTGTATTAAGGTTCTGTGCATGCACCTCAAGTACTTTTCTGTGTAACTGACTCAAATATGTTGTGGTAAAGAGCTTTAAAAAGCCATTCCTAGCTATGCTGGAGTGATTCGAAATATAGTTTCTAGTGTGCATGATGTCTAGAGACCCGAGAATTTCGTGGGTTTATTTCTAGACAAGTAGGAATTCACACACATGTACGTTCATGTTACGTTTTTAATTGGTGGACGTGTTTTTGACACCTCCTGGAGATAGATAAGCCAAGAAAAAACATGCAGGAATTTGTATGCCCAACCACTGCTTTTTACTACCACAAAAATCAACCAATAAACAGTTTATATCTGTATGAGAGTATATATGACTGTGAAGTATAGCCTACAGGTCATTGAACTTGCGAATTTCTTGGGTCTCTAGTGATGTCTTGAAAGCAACTGACAGGCATAGTCTGAAGCGATTTTTCTTTTCGTATATTAGCACAGTCAGCCGACTGTGGTTATACTGCTGGCACTGCTGGATGACTACTGGCACTGACTACTTATGGGTTTACACTAATGACCCTGCTATGGCCAACTGCTGGCACCAAGGCTCTTGGTAGGTCATTTATGGCCCACTGATAGAATGTTGATGGGAATGAATCTGATGGTTGAGAGTAGGTGACCTATTAATAGCCCATAAATCACTTCCCAAATATATTCCAGCAATGGCTGCACATGTTCCTATACTTACTGCTGGTAAATGTATGGGTTGCAATCTATAGGCCAATTGATGGCTGTGAAGTGTTATATTAATGGAATATTACTGATGCAATTTGGTTTATTATGGGAATTTTAATGGCTCCCACTCTTCGCAGATAGCTTCTTAAAACTACACACGTGTATATGTACTTATGTGGTGTATATGTATGTATGTGTGTGTCTCATATAATTATAGATCATATGATACAATGAGTAGATTATTTGTAAATATATAGTAATGGAAATATGTTGCAAAGTACTGTAAATAAAATATTAGCTGTGACTTCGTGACTGGTATTGAATAATTTGACATATGTATAATTTTACATGTATGACTGCTCATAATTAAAATTAGAAGTAAAAAAGAACAATATATAACAACCTTTAGAAAATTACATTGAAGGGCTTTTATGGTTTCACGTCACTAAAATATTCATAACTGGCGACTTCATTTCAGAACAGAATAATAGCATCCAGGTGACATACATGCTGCGAAATATTACATTAAAGGCAAGTTTTTGGGTTAATATCACGATTCATGTAGGAAGATTTCTATCAAGACAGTATTTTTTATATCTGCATCTTTTAAAAACTGACTAGTTCGCATGGTAAATTTTAAGACTATGGAATAGCCGGTGTAATTTCTAATATATTTGTGGTTGTTAATAATTCATGTCCAACTATATTCTAAATTAGTTAAACTTAACATGAGAATACACGGTGGAGTAATGGTTAGCATGCTGGGCTGTCAATGCAAGTTGTGTAGGTTCGCACCTTTTCTCATAACATTTTCATGTCGTATAATGTTTTTAATAGTGAAATAAAGGAATATAAAAACAAAGAAAAGTCGATATTAAAGGTAAAATTAATAATTTTTTAGAGATAGCCTTAGACATGTGGCGAAAGCATGGCTAGCCATCAGTAGGCCATCTGATGGCTGTGAAATGATACATCGATGTGCCATTACTGTTATAGGCATATTGGCTATGCTTGGACCATTTCTGTTCACCCCGCCTGGACAAGCTATGGGCAGAATATGGATTGTTAGTGGTGCCACTTCAGGATCAGCAATGCTGCCGGGTGCATGCCAGCTGTTGGCCAACTGTTTGCCGGCTTGGCTTCCGACTGAAAGCCATCAATTCTCCATATGTGGTTTGCGAAATGGGTAGTTATTATTCGTACTGCGAACTCTGTGGTCTCTGTGATAGTTCATTTTGGGATAATTAGATTTTTGTAATTGTGTAGTATTTTGCAGGATCCAAATAAAAAGCTTCGTGAAAAGTTCAAAATCTGATATATTTTTGTTTCTTTATATATATAAAGAAAAAGCAGGTCACCTTACTTTGTGTCCATACTTGTAGAATCATTAACGAGCCTCGCAAATTAGTTGAATGGAGGCTTAATCGAGAAATCCGCACCACGTAGGTGATGAAAATATAATCCGATATTGATGGTAATTACACCATTTATAGTAAAAAAACATAAACAGATAATGCTGTCACTTGGCGGCTAAATTGGTAGTTTGCATTGTTTGCAAATCGATCATTAATACATTAGCGCCACCTAGGTGTTTAAAATGAAAACATGAAATCAAATATGGTGGCCTCCAGGAAGGTATAAACAAATTATAAACGAAAAATCAATATGGCGGCATATTTCAGAATGAGTATGAGTGTAGGGAAGGGGGGAAGAGGCCTGACGCGTATTTAACCAATGAGAAACATTGGTAGGAGAGATGGATGTTAAGACAATGTGACTGATTAGTGGGGATGGAGGCCTGCCGACTAAACCGCCAATAGCAATTGGCGAGGGTCAGTCGTCTACTGGACGTGGTGCTGTGGTGGACCTCTGGAAATGTAAGTTTTAAAAATAATTTTTTAAAAAATTATTCTTAATAATTATTTTTAAATACTTTTTTGATGTTTTTTAAAAATATTTTATTACATTTTATGACTTCATATAATATTTAATATATTTTCCATGGATTTTTTTTGGAATTTTTTGGAATTTTTTGGAATTTTTGACTATTTTTTGGTTCCAAGATCAAGGTCACCAGGTTAACGCCAAAGGTCAAGGTCGCCTTGATCCAGGATGGCTCTAGTAGTCAGTAATGTGATATGCTCGTTGACTTTTATGGATTTATTAAGTTTTTGCAATTTTTCTCAAATTTTTGTTTTCAAGGCCATCTAGGGTCACTGGGTGAAGATCATGTGCCAACGTCACCTGGGACCAACATGGTGGCTAAAATGGCTGAAAGAACCAAGACGGCTGATGGTCGGCTCCGGCTCCAATCCTTGATCCCGCGTATTGATTTGCCATAACCTATGCCTATAGAAACCAATATGACCGCCACTGCTCTGCCGTCGAGAAGAGAACCTCCCAAATCCTTCCGAATTAGTTGAAAACATTTCTGCGGTTCGTTTTTACAGCTGGTGGGTGCGGGCCTTTTTTGAGTGGAAGGGGAAATTTTGAGAGAAATTTAGTCAATTTTGAGGGCAGGTGGGGGAAGGGAAATTGTTAGGGAAATGAGCTGCCGGGGGACCGGAATGACAGAGAGTGAACAGCTCCAAGTTCCGATCACAGATTCCGAAATCCTACTACTGATGACGAATACAAAATGGTTCTGTTTTGCTGCAGCTGTAATAACAAATACTAACTAAATTGTACAAATTGAAAAAAATTACAATATAAACTAAAGCCGTGGACTATTGAGTGACACATACCTTATCACCAAAATAACCAGCCACATATATGAAAAATGTGTATTATAAAGCAACTTTTGCATATTTTAAACATTTTTTTAAAGTATGAACTGTTATCTGGTAATCACATACATGTCAAGTGGTTAGAGTACTTTGTAAATTTTTCCATTTGTACAACTTAGTATTTTCTTCTATAGCTGCAGCAAAACAAAAAGAAACTGTATTTGCCATCAAATAAATCTGAAAATACCACGTGTAAAATGTCCTAATTGGAGGAAAAAGTCATCATATACACTACGTATACTTTGAGCAATGATTTGTACACATATAAAATTACTAAAGGCTGTTCACGATAAAGTGAGTACTTTTGAAATCAGCGTTTATAAAAAGTCACTCTCTCTATCCACATATATTTTAACGGGCGCCCTGAGTGGCATACGCCCAGTAAGGTTGGTAACAATGGGATGGGAAGTAATTCCGTATTTTATCGTCGTAAAAAATGTTAGGCAATTTTTTCTAATAACTTAAATTATCCATTTCGCTTTCGGTTTTTTTTTATGAATCGAAGTGTAAAACTGAGCAGATTTGTTAAATATTTATTTTCTTTAATAATTTCATTGTTTCACTTGACCGGCGCATGAATAAAGTGATGAGGCCCATAGCATTGTTAATTTTACATAAGGTAGAAGAATACACAAATTGCTTACAAGCAGATTTTTAGCAGGGCTTTTAAAAGTGCTCATTTTACCGTGAACAGCCTATAGCCTGTTGATTATGCACCGCCCTCGAGTCTGCCGCCTACCATGGGCGCTAAACTACTCTGTAGTGTGTTTCAATCCCTTGTTTTCCCATGAAAATATTGAACGTGCGCCCTCTTGTGCTCATTTACTGAAATGCCACACACGTTTGAAACATCAATACAGAGTACTCCAAAATGGCTAAGAACTGCTTTTTCACAGCCCTGTGTCTCAACATATACGTTTCAGATGCATATGATAATCCATTTAAGGGCCGTGCATCAAACCTTCCCAGACTTTTCAACAATAAAACAATAGCGAGTCATCGCTGTAAGTTCCATAGCGACACGCAGAGCGACCAGAACACTGCATAGTTGAGAGAGAACTTTTCTCTACAGGCGATGACACACGTGATGCGCATGGCAGTGTCTCCTTTATCGCACTTGTACTCCTCCGCTGAAGTGATCCCAGGTAGGTGGGGGCCTTAATAAAAGAAAAACAAACTCGAGTGGGGAGCGAACCCAGGACGAGACAATGCTCTCCGTGTGACGAGCTTTCCCCTGACATTACATGATATGAGACCCTAGGGTGGAATGTCGTTGGAATGCAAGGGAGTACCCCTAGAAAAACCGCCAGCAAGTGGCAACGTCCAGTACGATTCCCACATGCGAAAGTCCGGGAGTGAACCCGCCGGGGACCGAGCCCGGATCGCAGTGGTGGGAGGCGAGCACCCTAGCCACTGCACCACAGCTGCCCCGGAGCCTTAAGGGCCTATATAGTTGCACATCCAAGGTCAAGAAAAGAGGGAGCGATATGGGCGACAGTTACACGCACGCCTAGCGCATCAACGCTCCTACGCGCAAGGCGTGCAGTGTTTCCGTCCTACCACTGTACTGTGCAAATCAGATCTGTAACATATGGGTTTTATTACACGTGATGAAAGCCCACAGATTAAACTACGTCGCTATATTTGTACTTTTCTCTTGCCTCATAAGGAAACTTCATAAACAGGCTTCAAAAATGCGATGTATGACCATTTTAACGATTTTTTTTCTCCAAGAATACAATTAATTTGACAAAAGTAAAAAAAAAAAAAAAAAAAGGGTCGCAGATAATTGTTTTTTTTTTTTTTTTTTTTTTTCTTACAATAAGTCATATTTCCTGAACTTTTATTTACCGAGATACGCGTTTACGCGCAAACAGCGATTTCACAGAAAACGATTCAGTGCATAGGACTGTTAACAAACGAACGGGACTCCGAATCATGAATTGCCATCCTCAAGGTTCATACACTGAACCATGTTCATTGTTGCGCGCCGACTACAATCGGGCCGGCATTCTCGGCACACGAGCGTGGCGGAGCTGCGGATGGCCTACTGACATGAGAAATGAACGCTGGGGTGAAGGGGTTAATTAAAAGGTAAAAATGGCAGAGTAGGCGTAGCCCATACGCGCCTCCGTCTGTCTTCAAACTATTTCAGCTGTTATGAAAGCTCTTACTTCTGTAAAACTGTCCTTTCACCACAGTTACAAACATTTCAATGACGCTACAGCTATTGTAAAAAGCACGACTGTATGTCGGTGTAGGTACTGCAAGACTAAATACATCATCCTAAAGGGAAAATTCCTAAGTAATAAATAACACAGGTTTATCTCGAAAAGCAGTTCCACACAGGCTAGTCTTCAACACCCTACCTAGACACCTCAAGTTTTTCTTTTTCCTTCCGTTATTAGTCACGATACTTCGTTAGAGCAAAGCGTGGTGTTTGACTGGGCCAATGAGAATTAAGTTACTCCGTTACTGAACGTCACTGATACGCGGGCAGTATCCTAAGACATGCGGCATTTAAAATTATGCACTCACAAACATGGGGCTAAGTTAAGTTTGTTTTAAATTACTGACAAGAAAGAAATCGTTTCACGTCAATCGGGTGTCCGAATTAATTGACAAACATCAGATGTTACCGTTACATCTGTGTAATAGACAAGACATAACCAGTTTTCAGCGCAGTTGTGTTAACACTAAATGTACTCTAACCTAAACGCCTTAGTCGTTTACGCAATCGGGCTAAAAACGTTTATTGAACCGGTGCTGCTATAGTAGAAGGTGAATTTTCTCTTCGGTCTTGGACGAACGTTATATGGTCGTGATATTTCACTCTATTTTAAAGGCTTCAAGAGTCGTCCAGGATGTGTTGTAACTACTTTAGTCCAATCAAAAAACAGTCGCTGAAGTGTATGTTTTTGAAGTACGCCTATATCATGGTTTTGAATAACATTGCGAATATCATACACTCTAATCATACAATGATTTTGAATTTTTCTCACCTTTTTTAGTAAGAAAACAAACTCTTCATACAAATGATCTAACATTCTAACTTTAGATCAACAATACCATAAAATGGGGCGAAATTGTTGCAGTTTTACGTTCTTCAGATGAAATGAAGGAATTTTTTTTATTTGAAGGCTTTAAACATAATCAGGGTGCTTGTTAGTTGCTAAAGTGAAAATACACGTCTTGCTTTTGTAGTTGTTAACTGATGTATTTAGTTCACATTTTACTTAAGTCAGCTAAAGTGGCGAGCCACTGGCCTCGTTACCAGACGTGGAATAGCAAATTGGACATTTGGTAAATTAAATTTTAAAATGCCAATCGTAAGTAGGTTTACCCGATCGTCACGAAAGAATACCACGAAAGCCATTTTTCAATACCCTTCTCTCGCACTTGCAGATTTCCTTCGGTTATAGACTGCGTACCTACATTGAAGACAGTACGGTAGATGACTGGGCCAATCTAAATTATGTAACTGCGGCACTGGACGTCTGTGATTCGGGGACAGTCACGTAAGATGTGTGTAATCCATTCTAGCTTACTCTGCACTTTTCTAAAGCCCTGCTAAAGTTCTAATTCCAGGATATTCTTCTGCCTCGTGCAAACTGAGCTTAGGTATATAAGTCTAGAATATTACAACAAAGGACAACGTACCGAATTTGTGCACACTCAGCTGTAATTATATTTTACATGAGAACTATTTCTCACTAGGCGCTACCAATATAAATGATTTGTCACTGTTTTTCTTCATATTTAATTTACATGAATTGATTATAATTTATAGATAAAATTCCTGTAAAACATCGATATTTAAAAAAATAGTACATTTTCATGTTACAGAGGCATAAAACGCGTGTGATACAAGGCATTCTTAAAAATAACTAATCACGTCTAAATGGGGTAATTTTTAAAAGATATGATAAAAAAGTTAAAAAAAACAACTAATAGGCTATATCAGTTGAAACCAACAAATCTCGCTGGAGGATCGGAGTAAAAGTGTTTTGAAATAACTTACAACTTAACAAGAAAACTTTACGCAAAAATCGGTTGCCCCAAAACATAAGTAATAAAAAATTTGAAATCCTTGAAAATTATACGTATTATTGACCTACAATAACTATTTTTAAGGGATGGCGAATTTTAATGTTTGTTTTAATTACATTAGAAGAGTTCCATAAATTGTATCTTGGAGTGGCCACTACAATATTATCTCCCTTAAGGTAGCACGCTCCCTCACTCTCGTCACACATACTTACTGGAAGCATGCTCCCTCACTCTCGTCGCACATACTGGTGGCGCGCTCCCACACTCTCGTCACACATACTTACTGGTAGCATGCTCCCTCACGCTCGTCTTACATACTTACAGATGGCATGCACCCTAACTCTCGTCACACATACTTGCTGGTAGAACGCTCCCTCACTCTCGTCACACATACTTACTAGTAGCATGCTTGCTCACTCTCGTCACACATACTTACTTGTAGCACGCTCCCTCACTCTCGTCACACATACTCGCTGGTAGAATGATCCCTCACTTTCGTCACACATACTTACTAGACGCATGCTCGCTCACTCTCGTCACACATACTTACTAGTAGCATGCTCGCTCACTCTCGTCACTCATACTTACTGGTAGCACACACCTTAACTCTCGTCACTCATACTTACTGGTAGCATACACCTTAACTCTCGTCACACATACTACTGGTATCACGCTCCCTCAATATCGTCACACATACTTACTAGTAGCACACTACCTCACTCTCGTTACACATACATACTTGTACCATACTCCCTCACTATGGTCACACATAATTACTCGAAGCACGCTCACTCACACTCGTCACACATACTTACAGGTGGCAAGCTCCCTTTCTCTCGTCATACATACTTACGGGTAGCACGCTCCTTCACTCTCGTCAAAAAAAATACTGGTAGTATGCTCCCTTACACTTGTCACACATACCTACTAGCAGCATGCTCGCTCACTCTCGTCACACATACTTACTGGTAGCATGCTTGCTCATTCTCGTCACAAATTCTTACTGGTGGCACGATACCTCGCTCTCGTCACAAATACTTACTGGGGTCACGATCCCTAGCTCTGCTCACAAATGCATAGTGGTGGCACGCTCTCGTCACACATACATACTGTTAGCTCGCTCTCTCACTCTCGTCATAATTACTTACTGGTAGCATGCTCCCTCACTCTCGTCACACATACTTACTGGTAGAAAAATCCCTCACACTCGTCACACATAATTACTGGTAGCACGCTCAGTTACTCCCGTCACACATACATACTGGTAGCCCACTCTCTTACTCTCGTCACACATGATTACTGGTAGCATGCTCTATCACTCTCGTCACAAATACTTACTGGTAGAACACTCCCTTTCTCTCGTCACACAAACATAATGGCAACACGCTCCCTCAGCTCGTCATACATACTTACTCAAGTTCCCTCATTCTCCACACACATACTTTCTGATAGCGGGCTCACAAACACTCGTCACACAAACTTAGTGGTGGAACGCACCTTCACACGTCACACATACTTTCTGTAAGCACGCTCCTCCACTCCCGGCACACATACTTTTGGTAGCTTGCTACCTCGCTCAGGTCACACTAACTTACTGGTAGCACCCTCCCTCACTCTCACCACTCATACCTACTGGTAGAACGCTTCCTCTCTCTCGCCACATACACTTACTGTTGGTTGCTCCCTCGCATTCATCACACATATTTACGGGAAGTACGCACTCTCACTCTCTTCACACATACATTCTGCTACACGCTCCCTCACTCTCGTCACACATAATTACTGGAAGTACGCTCCCTCACTCTCGTCCACATACATACTGGTGGTACGAATCGTCACAATCATTACACATACTTACTGGTAACATGCTTCCACATTCTCGTCACACATTCTTGCTGGTAGAACGCTCCATCAATCTCGTCACACATACTTACTGGTAACACGCTAACACACTATCGTCACACATATTCACTGGTAGCATGCTCCCTCACTCTCGGCACACATACATTCTGGTAAGATGCTCCCTCACTCTCGTTACACATACTTACTGGTTGCACGCAATTCTCTCTCGTCGCACAAATTTACTGGTGGTACGCTCCATCAATCTCGTCTCACATACATAATGGCAACACGCTTCCTCATCTCGCCACACACACTTACTCACTCTTCCTCATTCTCCACACACATACTTTCTGATAACGCGCTCACTCACTCACGCTACACATACTAACTGGTGGAACGCACACTCACTCATGTCATACATACTTACTTTCTGGAAGCACGCTCCTCCATTCGTGTCACACATACTTCTGGTAGCATGCTACCTCACTCTCGTCACACATACTTTCTGGTAGTACGCTCCCTCACTCTGGTCACATATAATTACTGTTCGCATGCTCCTTCACTCTCATCACACATACATCATGGTAACACGCTGCATCACTCTCGTCACACATACTTACTAGAAGCATACTCCTCTCTCGTCACAAATATTTACTGATAACATGCTCCCTCACTCTTGTCACACATACTTACTGGTGGCATTCTCCTTCACTCCCATCACACCTATTTACGGGTAGCAAGCTCTCTCACTCTCATCACACATATTTACTGGTAGCACTCTCCCTCACGCTCGTCACACATACTTATGGGAAACATGCTTCCTCACTTTCGTCAAATTGCTAACTTGTGGCACACTCCTTCACTCTCGTCAAATTGCTTACTTGTGGCACACTCCCTCACTCTCGTAACACATATTTACAGGTGTCACGCTCCTTATTTCTCGTCACACATACTTACTGGTGGCATGCTTCCTCCCTCTCGTATCACATCCTTACTGGTAGCACACTCCCACACTCTCGTTACACATACATACTGGAATCACGCTCCCTCACTATCGTCACTCATACATTCTGTTACCACGCTCCCTCACTCTCGTCACAAATACTTACTGGTGGCACACTCCCTCAATCTATTCACACATACTTGCTGGTAGCATACTCCCTCACTCTCGTAACACATATTTAATGATAGCACGTACCCTCACTCTCGACACAGATACTTATTGTTAACATGCCCCCTCACTGTAGTCACACATACTTATGGGTAACACGAGCCCTCATTCTCGTCACACATACTTACTGGTAGGTCACTCCTTCACTCTCATCACACATACACACTGGTAGCACGCTCGCTCACTTTCGTCATACATACTTATTGTTAGCACACTCCCTGTGTCTCGTACATATATTTACAATAAACATGCTCCTTCACTCTCGTCACACAATCTTACTTGTAGCACGTCCCTCACTATCGTCACACATATTTACTGGTATAACGCTCCATTAATCTCGTTACACATACCTACTGGTAGGATGCTTCTTCCCTCTCGTCACACATACTTATTGGTGGCCCGCTCCCTCACTCTCGTCACACAATCTTAATGGCCAAATGCTCGCTCACTTTCGTCACACATACTTACTGGTAGCACACTCCCTCAATCTCGTCACACATATCTACAGAAAACATGCTCCCTTACTCTCGTCACACATTCTTACTCGTAGCACGCCCCCCCACTCTCGTCACACAAACTTACTGGTAGCACAATCCCTCACTCTCGTCACACATACTTACTGATAGCATGCTACATTACTCTCGTAACACTAAATTACTGGTTACAAGCTCGCTAAAATTATCGCACATACTTACTGGTGGCAGCTTACTCACTCTCGTCACACATATTTACAGGTGGCATGCTTCCTAACTCTCGTCACACATACTTACTGGTGGGATACTTTCTCAATTTTGTCATACAAACTTCCTGGAAGCACGCTCCATCATTCTCGCACTCAGACTTACTGGTGGCACGCTCCCTCACTGTTCTAACACAAAATTACTAGTAGCAGACTCCTTCATTCTCGTCACAATTACTTTGTTGGTAGCATGCTTTCTCCCTCTCGTCACACATACATACTGGTGGCATGCTCCTTCACTCTCATTACACATACTTACTGGTAACACACTACATCGCTCTTGTCACACATACTTGATGGTATAACGCTCACTCACGCCACACATAATTACAGGAAGCACGCTCACTCACTTTCGTCGGCACACACCCTAAATCTCGTGACACATACTTACTGGTAGCAAGCTCTCCCACAATCATCACACAAACTTACTGGTAGCACTCTATTCACTCTAATCACACATACTGGATCACTCTCCCTCACTCTCGTCACACATACATGCTAGAAGAATGCTCCCTCATTCTCGTCACACATACTTAATGGTAGCATGCTCCCTCAGACGTGGTTTTTCAGTCTCGCCACAAAAATTTACTGGTTACCCACACCTACTCTCTCGTCACACATACTTACTGATAACACGCTCCCTCATTCTCGTGACACATAGTAACTGGTAAAACTCTTCTTCTCTCTCGTCACACATACATACTGGTAGCACGCTACCTCACTCTTGTCACATACTTTCCGGTGGCACGCTTCCTCTCTCTCATTACACGTACTTACTATTTTCACGCTCTCTCAGTCTCGCAACTCATACTTACTGGTAGCACGCTCCCTCACTATTGTATTACATACATACAAGTAGCACGATCCCTCACCCTCGTCAATATACTTACTGGTGCCTCATTACCATACTCTCGTCACACATACTTACTGGTGGCACGCTCCCTCAGTCTCGTACACACACTTACTTGTGGCATGCTCCCTAACTCTCGTCTCATATGCTTACTGGTAGCATGCTCCATCACTCTATTCACACATACTTACTGGTAACACGCTCCCTTACTCTCGTCACACATACTTACTGATTGCATTCTCCCTCACTCTCGTCACTCATACTTACGGGTATCACTGTCCCGCACTATCGTCACCCATACTTACTGGTAGCATGCTGTCTCACTCAGCTCACACATAATTTCTTTTAGCACTCTCCCTCTGTTTCGTCACACATACATACTTGAATCATGCTCCCTCATTCTCGTCAACTATTCTTACTTTAAAAACGCACCCTCAGTCTCGTCACCCTTAATTATGGTGGCAGCATCCCCTATCTCGTCACACATACGTACTGGTATCATGCTCCCTCATTCTCGTCAAACATATTTACTGGTGCCACGCTCCCTCGCTCTCGTCACACATACTTACTGGTAGCACTCTCCCTCAGACTCGTCACACATACTTACTGGAAGCATGCTCCCTTATTCTCGTCACTCATACTTACTGGTACCACGCACTTTCAGTTTCGCCACACATAATTATGAAAGCACGCACCCTCGCTCTCTCGTCACACATACTTACTGGTAACACACTCCCTCATTCTCGTGACACATAGCTACTGGTACCATGCTCCCTCACTCATACTTTACTGGTAGCACGCTCCCTCACCCATGTCAGTTATACTTTCTGGTGGCATACTCCCTCTCTCTCGTCACACATACTTACTGGTAGCAAGCTTCCTCAGTCTCGTAACACATACTTACTGGTGGCACGCACCTCATTCTCGTCACACATACTTACTTCTACCCGCGCTCCTTCAGTCTCCGTGATAACATACTCTACTGGTAACACGCTCCCTCACTCTCGTCACACTACATACATACTGTTGACATGCTCCCATCATACTCTCCTCACTCAAATACTTACTGGTGGTACGCTCCCTCAGTCCGTCACTGGTACCCATCTACTATTCCTGGTGGCACGCACCTCATTCTTGTCACCCATACTTACTGTTACCACGCTCGCTCAGTCTCGTGATACATACTTACTGGTAACCCTCCTTCAGCTTTCTGTCGCTCCTACTCTCGTCACATACTACTGGTGATGCTCCTCATTCGTAACATACTTTGGTGGTACGCTCCCTCAGTCTCGTCACCATACTTACTGGTGGTTGCTCTCTCATCTCAGTCACACATACTTACTGGTAGCTCACGCACCTTCATCTTGTCACTACTACTTACACTCCTCACTGTACATACTTCGTACGCTCCCTCACTCTCGTCAAAACTTCGTGTGCGGAGTACATACTTACTGGTTACACTCGCATCGGCTCACGTTTCCAACTTTACGTAATCGTGTCACTACTTGTAGCAGTCCCTTTTGGTGCTACGCTACCTCATCTCCGTCACGCCTACTAATGGTAACACGTTCCCTCCTTCGTCACACATACTACTGGTACACGCGCCCTCACTCTCGTCACATAATTACTGGTAGCACGCTCCGTACAGTTCATTAACACATACTTGCTGGTAGCATGCTCCCTCACTGTCGTCACACTTACTTTCTGGTGGCACGCTCCCTCACTCTCGTCACATATACTTACATGGTCTGCTGTGCGGGAATCTTCTGTGTTCGAATCCTAATATGCATGGTGTTAGTTTAATTTTGTAGTTGTTAGTTTGTAAGCCGTCCCTTGATAAGCCATCACACAACAGCGTTGACGTCAATAAGCCCTATCCCAATCCAATCCTATCCGAGAACTTTCCCGCAATGGCTCCCAAGTCGTTGACTTCCAGCAGGCAGGAGAGACGTTGCGACAAAGGCAGGAAGAGCCATTGGTATTCCTCCGGAATACCCCGAGAGCACCCCCACTCCGGCACATGCATAATCCACGTATTCCTACTCACTGTATCGTAGAAGCACGGCACCTTTGAACAGGGAGTCCGAAAAGAACATAATTTCGGAGCAAAATATAGTTCGACTGTTGGGCGACGCACAAAATTCCAAAACGAATTTTGATATTTGCTTTTATATTTCAGAGAAACAGTGCCTTTCTTTCCTTTCTGCCCAACATAAGTTACATTACAACCGACTGATTAAAAGAACTTTGATTACATACAATAATTCTAATATACACAATAGCTGGAGACCCAAGAATTTCGCAGGTTAATTTCTAGACAAGTTGTAATTCACACACATGTACGCTGATATTAAATTTTTGTAACTGGTCGACGTGTTTTTTGACACCTCCTGTAGATAAATAAGCCAGTAACATACATGCAAGAAATTGTGCGGTCATCACCGCCTTTTACAATCACAACAATCAACCAATAAACTGTTTATATCTGTATAAGAGTATATATATATAAGACTGTGAAATCTAGCCTAAAGGTCATTGAATTCACGAATTGCTCGTATCACTAACAATAGCTAACTTCCGGTGACGTTTAATATGAATATATATGCAGTTTTCATTCATCAGTATCAAATTCTATGGAATTGTGCATGAAATAAAACATATGCGGAATAGAGTCAAGGTTAGTTTAAATCCTTCAGACACAGGATGACTTAGGTCACGTCATATTAACTCCTATTTGGTAACCACCAACATTAATCAGTCTATATCATAAACCAAACAGGTATCTTAGTATATTTGGGAGTGTAGTACTCCTCCGCCAAGAGCTTATTCTCGTTGTCTGTCAGAACGTTTATAATTCAGACCGTAATTAAAACAGTTATGAGCCGGAAATAATTCATCCCTCCTTTGCGATGTTCCGCCTTTGAATACGCCACAAAAGGTGCCACAGTTCTTAAAGGGCAGCTACTCATTCCATTATATTTTTATGTGCATTTTATTAATGAAAGTGCGCGGCTCACGCCTTCATTCACCCCAGAGGAAGTTCTGTTTTCGCATCGCGACGTTCGGTCTAATTAGTAGAGACCTGCAAAATTCGCGTTATTAATTGGGGACACGTTAACTTAAAACATACGTACATATGGAATAAATTCTGCCATTGGACAATAATTTATTTGGCACGCCCCGGGTAACTCTGCGCCAATAAAGGAACACTTAAGAATCGTGTGCCCCAATTATGTTGCAGTTCAGTTAGAAAGTGAGTGACTTCGCATCTAGGCAGCAGCCACTGGAGAAACGGTGCCGGCTCGAGTATATAGAGGAGTGTGAAGTTTAGACTGGTGACAAAATAATACCGCGAATTTTGCAGGTTCCTATTAATCAACCCGTTCAGTAACCTTGTCCATGATCGAGGAAGTGTTGCAAAAGAAGGATATATATGATCAACACTGTACACAACGAGGAATCAGTGGCCGGTGTTGTGAGCATTGCCATTGCGAGAAAGTGAGAAATATTATTCGTTGAAGTTTCTGCACCACTCATTTGTGATTGGCAAATGATGAAGTCAATGAACACCCAGTAGATTGTTCATTGGTTACGAGAATCACTGTCGATACAAGTATAGATCACATTAAAAATTAAATGATTGCAACACTTACGTTCTTAAATTAATTCGGGACTGAAAGGGTTAATAATTATAGGCGTTGCAAAGAATAAATTCTATGTTAGAAAGTGTACTTTTATCAGTGTACTGTAGAGACCCGAGAAATTCGCGAGTTCAATGACATGTAGGCTAGACTTCACAGTCTTATATACTCTCATACATATATCAAATGTTTATTGGTTGATTGTTGTGGTAGTAAAAGGCGGTGGTTGGGCGCACAATTTCTTGCATGTATGTTATTGGTTTATTTATCTCCAGGAGGTGTCAAAAAACACGTCGACCAATTACAAACGTAACATGAACGTACATGTGTGTGAATTCCAAATTGTCTAGAAATCAACCCGCGAAATTCTCGGGTCTCTAACGATAAGATGACGTTACTCACTTTACTTGCTGCATGACAGTCATTGTGTCAGTTAAAATGTATGATGTTAGAAGCAGTAACATTTTTCAATGGTTGATTTCAAAATTCTTTTATTTACTGTGAACAGCCTATAACACTGAACATGTAGCACGCTTTTCGCTGGTTGAAAAAATAACGCTGGATATATGTGCAGCTAAAACAAAATACTCTGTAATTGTAACACTCAAGATCGTAAATGATTTCGGGACCAAACGAGTTAAAAGGAAACATCTGAAAATAATGGTCATTAGTAATAGAACTTATCATTCTAAAAAATTAACACACTTGGAAAATGGCTCTTTGATTTGAAAACGTTCAAAACACCATGTTGAATACTAAGATTATGTGCATTCAAGATCTATTTCTAGCGTGTGAATAACCCGTTGTTGTATAAAGTGAGCCCTATAAAGTATAATTAGGCAGGTTTGTTTTATTACAAAGCTTGCTCGTTTCCTTCGACGCTTGCGTGTCTGAGCTTACAACCACGCTTTGGAATAATTAAATATGCTCAGGAAGTAACCATTAATATCTCAACTGAAGGTTTATTTTTAATTAGTCATCCGAATCTTAATATTTTTGTACCTCAGAATATTAATTCTTGTTGGAATTAAGTATTATAATGTTATATACACGAATTTACATAAGTTCAGATTAAACCCATTAAAATGTTCAGGCCAGTGTAATATATTTTTGAGTTTTTGTTGTTACGTAATTGATATATTCCTCTCTTTGAGGAGGCCGCGGTGGCTGAGCGGTTAGCCTACTCGCCTCCCACCAAGGCGAACCGGATTAATTTCCCGGCCTGTTAACTCCGGACTTTCGCAAGTAGGAATTATGACGGGCGATGAGGCTCATCGGCTCTCAAGACATCATTATTAAGACCCGCCCAAATTTCTCAACTCAACTCAACACCTCTCCTTGAGCTCTACTCTATGCTGCACACAGTTACAGTAAGTAGAATCCTGCCAATTTTGCGTTATTCTTTTAAGGCGTGTTATACTTAAATGAGATGTACATTCGCCATACTATTGTCATTGGACCATTCTTTATTTGACACGCCCAGGGTGACTAAACAAAGGAACAAACACTTCATATTGGATGCCGAATCACGTGTCGTGCAGTCAGAAGGGAAGGGGCTTGTCGCCTAGGCAACAACTAGTCAGGATACGTCGTCGGCTCGAGTACATACACAACCGTGTAGTCTACATCGATGGAAAATATAACACGAATTTCGCACGTCACTAGCTGTAAGGATTGGAACATTTTGCGAATTAATTTCGGGACAAACTAGATCAAATATTCTGCAATGTTTGCAATTGCCAATTGGATCACAGTTTATTAGAAACGTCCCTAATGAGCCAATAACACACCTGCAAAGAAACAAGCACCAAATCCCGTGCCTCCTGGTCTGAGGTAGAACTAACTACACACTGAGGCAGGAGCCAATGAACAGAAAGCCGAGGCTGGAAGATATAGTCAATTCACGGTTACTTCCCACTTTTCTGAAGCCCTGCTTAAGTTCTATTTCCAGGATATTCCTCCGCCTCCTCATGCAAACAAAACTTACCCGAGTATAGAAAACGACACCATAGTTACAGACCTAAAAATTCGCAAGTTCAATGACATGCAGGCTAGACTCTACAATATTAAGTACAAATATTCCGATATTAACTGCACATTGGTTGTCTTCTGTTACAGTGGAAGATGACGATTGGGTCAGCGTTCTCCAGAAGGTGTCAAACACTCTTGTAGACCAATGGCTAAAGTTATATAAACACACGTATTTTTAACTCTAGCTTGTCTCAAAATGAATCCGCGAATTCTTCAGGTCTCTACTGTGTGATTAAATTTGATGGTCTTTTAAATTAAGGAACATGTCCACAAATATTAAAATCGGGAGATTGTGTAGCCACACTATTCGTAATAATTTCTGTCTCTTTCAGAAAAGAAGCTCTATGCATGTTTCGACAAAAAATTAAAGTATGCATCAGTAATTTTAAATTATACATAAGATCTAGAAATTTGGACTTGTTTTCTCAGTTTATTTTCTGTTATGTTTGGTTGCTTTCTGCATAATACCAACAAATTCTTCCTTGACCAAATATTGAATAGCAAAATTTTTGTTCCCTATCAGTACATACAGTGCGGCTACCAGATTTCGGCGAAAATAATGCCACGAGTGTTAGATTTCTATATCGTAATTGCACACCTGCAGTTTTCCTTGCGTTATTAGCCGCGTGTCTTCGTCGAAAGACAGTGTGGTATTTAACTCGGCCCATGAGAATTAAGGTTGAAGCAAAGCAACTGCCTATGGAGCACTGCATCCGACTACAGCACCTGAAGAACTTACAAAAAAAGTAGCACAGACACCATAACAATTGCCAGAAAAGTGCGATTTATGCTGTATGTGAAAATAGAATGTATATATTTTGCAACATTATTAAATATTTTACTAAACTACAGTCTACTTTTAAAATGTAAATAAAATAATCGATTAAAATAGTTTGCATTAAAACAAAATTTTTGCATATTTCAATTCATGATGTTTCAGAGAGCAGAATTTGTAAGAAAATCTTTGTCGTGGAATATCGTTAAAAATATTTAATATGATAGTAATAAAATTGTTACAATAATGTAGGAAATCATTTTTATAATTGATGTTATGTACGTCCATTTTGTTACAAACATTTATGGCTGAAACAGACGTAAATAAAAGTTAATTATAAAATGCATATGATACATTATTACTATGATTTTATTACACATGATCACAGTAAATTTTATGACGATCTTTCTCGAAGATTTCCTTGTAAATTCTGCTTTCCGAAGCGTCCAAAAAGGAAATGTGCTTAAATTTGATAAAAAAAAAAGCGGACTATATCGATCGATTATTTTTTTGCATTTATAAAGTTTATTTTTGTAAAATGATTTATAATTATGCAAAATATATTCATTCTTCCTTCATATACAACATATATCACACTTTTGTGACAATTTTATGGTGTATGTTCTAGTTTTTTACCAGTTCTTCACATTGTACAGTCGGGTGGAGTGCTCCATAGGCAGTTGCTTTACTTCAACCTTAAGTTACTCCTGTACCGAACGTGTGCAATTCGCAGGCAGGCACACAATTCCGCAGTACTTGAAACCATCGAATCGGGATAGGGAATTATTTCCGCGAAAATCAGATGGCCCTATCAATTCATATTTAATGTAATTAATGGGGGAAGTAATTGCCTAAACAAAAAACGTCTAGAAACGCAGCAGAACCCAATCACGGGCACCCTGGTTCACCGTTCACTAGCCGCCTGATTTAGAAACCGGTCGCCGAGGGAGACAGGAGCCACACAGATCTCCACATCTTAACCCTCTTATCGTCTACCAGCGGGGCTCTGGAATGACGAAGGGAAAGCCACAAGCCACAAGTCATTTCGAAACTCGAAGATGTCATCGTTGCTCCGATGCGCTAAGGGTTTCAGTTCACAATTTCCCTTAACAAGTTCGGCCGCCTTGTGCGGTATTCGAAACACACTTCGTGCTCCAGAAACGCTATTCCTCTCGCAGGCAGGGCGGCCGTGGCTGGGCGGTTAGCCTGCTGGCTCCTACCTAGGCGAACCGGGTTCAATCCCCGGCCGGGCCACTCCCGGATTTTCACCTGTGGGAATCGTGCCGTACGATGCCGCTGGTCGGCAGTTTTTCTTGGGGATCTTCAGTTTCCCCCCTCCCTTACATTCCGGCGCTGCTCCAGACTCACCACAATCACTCTCATCGGCTCTCAATACCTCGCTGTTACGAATCGGCCAAATCTCTTCAATCATTATTCACTCACTTTCGCAGCCTAAATGTTTTGCGAAACATCGGAGGTCCGCTCTTTCTCATGAAGTTGCTTGTTAACCCGTTCAGACCCGAATCATTTACGAGATAAAATATTGCCATTCGTTCAGTATTTTTATTCGATTTTTCGATTTTTTATTTACAATGTTTTTTTTTTTTTTTTTGCTGGCAAGAATTCGTACAATGAAAAGGCAAAAGTATTATGAAATAGATATACAATATTTACAAAATGCCAGTCACAAATAATTAGCTTTTCTGTCGACCTGATAGTTTAGAAAAAACTTACAATACAAATGGTCTGGACGGGAGCTACGATTGTAACAAATAGAAACAAGATTATAACACTGATGAAAACATCAAAAACGAAACTGCATATATTGCAAATATCGAGCACACGTTCATTAAACAGAAGTACCTATAGGCCTACATGAAAAACTCAAAAGAAATTAAAGGCAAAACACTACTGACAGCGCAATAATGTCATTTGACACTTTCAGATCTACGTAAAGTTATGATTTCAGTTGTTGCAAACAAAAAAATGCTGTTTTGATTGCGGTACTTAAGTAGCCTCAACACTTGTTTCGTTGTCACAGCCAATGAGCTGTAGGATATATGTTCTGCTACAGTCATATGAAAAAATTATGATCCAGACCACTAAAACTGTTTGCGAATCCTTTACCCACAGGTAAGATCATTGGTCACTGAGCTTCGTAGTGTGCAATACAGACTAGAATCACCTCTACGTGCGTAATGTACACAAGGGTGTACAGTGGGTTTGACTGGGAAATGGAAGAACATGGAAGAGTAACAGGTATTTTGGCGAGCGCTTTGCTTGAGTCGAGAGTACCACTCGCCCGTAGTCAATAACTTACTGCGTGCACGTTGATGTTGACATTATCCCGCTCAGTCACTGTGTCCACGACTGTAGACGTGTTCCATAGGAAGGGTATTTATGTCCAGTACTGTACACAGAGGGGAATCAGCACCCAATGTCTTAAGAGTCTTGTAATAACGCCGCTCGTTTATGAATGGAAGATGGTAACGTCTATAATACCACAGAACCTTGCTCACTGGTTGTAAAATTGACAGTAGACACGAGTACAGTGAACACATTAATATTACACGATTCCAAAATTTCTGCTCACAAATTAATACGTGCCTGAACAGGTGAACCATTCATAATAGCTGTTAGAGAAACTTCAACAAATGAGGTTAATCACAAGGGAGGTGCTCAAAATACCGGCTACTGATTCCTTGTTGCGTACAGTGTGTCGAGTCGACCATACATATATTTCATGTGCAACGTGTCATCGGTCATAACCATGTTGCACATGGGAGATACTTGTGATCGTTACTGCATAAAGCACGGAATCTGGTACCAGTCTTCCTTGCGGCTAACCTGATTTGTGGAATTTTCTACACCTATTTGTCTTGAATGATTAATGATTTTATCGTAAATCATGCAGCTCGTTTTTAACTGGTTGATAGACTCGTGCTGATATCAAGTGCAGCGCTTACCAAAATGTTACGTCTTTGCAACACTTTAAATGAGTAATTTGTGCGTGGCTGAAAAATTAATTTATTGTTTTAGGTGCTGCAATTCAGAATTGTTTTAACGACTTCTGTACTTAATCCATTCAGTCCCAGTGTACACAATTGTGTACATTGCGCGTGTGTAGGTAATTTTTGGTCTGTACTAGACACTGCGAAGCTCAGAGAACAATGATCTTACCTGTGGCTAAATGATTCGCGAATGTCTTACTGGCCTAGGTTATAACAGGTTCATATAACTATATCGAAACATATAGTTAGAGAGAGATAGTGATTTTTCGCGAGAAGATATGAGTACACAGTAGACTTCAATACTATACGCACCCAGCTGCAGTTATTCTATTGCCATTGGTTGCTGCCTGCTTGAGAAGGCGATTTCATATTTGACCGGGCCACTCAGAATTCGGTAACATCGGCATGGCTCCTACGTGATTAGCGTCCAGACAGTTAACGTGCGTCTACAAGTAATTCAGCCATCAGGACATGTCAATGACCCTTCAGTGTTTTGAAAATATAACTTGTCTTGAAATCTTGTCGCGAAATTTCACTACCCCTACTTATCGCCTCCTGACGGCGTTTTTTCTCTATGTAAACTAAAAATGGTAATATTAAGAAAAATACAGAATGGACTGAAGGACGTATCGATTGTATCGTGCTTTGGAGGCTATCCGTTGTAGCCGATAGAGAAGGACGGCCGAATATGAAATCCTTGCCTAGTTGCATTTAAAATCTCTGTGGCTAGAGATCTGCAAAAGTCGCGTTAGTATTTGAGGACACTTTAAACTTTAAACACTTTTTCTTTGGAATACGTTTGTCATTGGCCCATTATTTATTTGGCACGCTCCAGGAAAATCTGCGCTAATAAATGAACACTTCCTTATTGCGAGCACCAATCATGTGCAATTCACTCAGCACAGGAGTGACTTAACATCAAAGCAACAGTCAATGGAGAAACGAGGCCGGCTCAAGTGTATACAGTACTGTGAATTTTAGCTTGACGCCAAAAAATAACGCAAATTTTTCAGGTCCGTATCTATGACCCTTTCAGACATGATTTAATTCATGATTCCCGGTGATGCAAATAAGAAATGTTACGATGCGAGCTGCACGTTAAACTGATAAAGCAATGGTTTCCTTATCACAAGCAATAAGTGGGGAAACCGGATTTTCGCGAAAGACCTAAGACAAAGTTGCGTTTCGTTAGCTCACATCTTCTTTCGTGATTGGATCACTTAGGCGTCACGTGTCTTTGCTGTCGCACTGCGAATCACAGACGTTCAGTACCGGAGTAACGTAATTCTCATTGGCCGATTAAAATACCACACTGTCTTGGACGAAGGCACGCGGCCAATGACGGAAGGAAAACTGCAGGAATGCAAACAGAATAGTGAAATATAACTTCCGTTGAATTTATTTTCGTGAAAATCAGGTGTCAGTAGCTACACATGTCAGTTCGTGTCGAAGGATAAACTGGGAGTTAATCCGGAAGTAATTTGACTGATCTTCGTTACTCAACAGGTGACTTTTGTATGTGTAGATACACTTTAGCTCAAAAAACGGTTGATTCAAAAGAAAATGGCGATACCTAAAATATTTCTCTTAAAGTTGGCTGAAAATAACGTTACAATAAGAATACAACAAATAACGTTACAATAAGAATACAACAAATAACGTTACAATAAGAATACAACAAATAACGTTACAATAAGAATACAACAAATAGGCGTATCGTCCAGAGACCTAGAAACCTTACAACTGAAAGTCACTGAATTTGCATTTTCTTAAATGTGATTCCGCCCCAACAATTTGAACAGTCATTGACGTAGTAAGACAAATATGATTTCCACTAGTAAGAAGAATTACTTGTTAACACCTTGATATTTCGTTTCTAACGTTTTATCAGAACTGATTGGTTATTGTCATAAATATAACACATGCATACACAGAATTCTTACGCCAATGTAGCTATTAAATGTGAAAATATTGTTTCGAATGAACAGTGTGATTGACAGCGAAGCCATTGGGTACATTTAAATATAAGTGTGAGGAATACAACAAGAATAATAAGACTATTGATAGTAGCTCAGAAAATTTCCCTCTCAGTCATAGCAATACACATGACAAACTATAAACATAAAATAATACGAGTTTCTTCTCAAGTCGGGATATTTCTGCTGAAAAAAAGGAAAACTTAAAACCAGCAGAATTAAATTGGCATCATTAAAACATACATTTTAAATACGACTATATAAAAGTTTATACATTCGCAAGAAAAAGTATATTTTCCAACTGAATAATTTGAGTTTATTTATTATATTATGTAATATTTATTATAACATTCTTATTTATTACATAATTTCCAAAACGCCGACAGACAAAAATGTAGGCTATATAACCAGTGTTTCATTACCTCGTTAATATTAAAGTACCCTACTGTATTTTTTGGTGAAATGAAACCTAAACACACATGGTCGTACTTATAACAATATAATAATATTAATTTCATAGTCAACATGAATTAAAATCACATGAATGAAGTGTTATGTTGGTAATAGTTTGTAAGAATTAGTTTTCTCGCAAAATTTCATGAAATTGATTCCTGCTATTTATAAAATAGACACAAGGTTGATAAAGGAATAAACAAATTATTAGTACTTCTATTGTAAACAGTACCTAACCTTAAAAGTGAAAAATGTATAACAAAATATAATGCGCTGAATTAGGAACTGAAAAAAACCTTACCAGTAAAGGGTAAAGAAACTATGAATTCTTAAAAGTAATTACTGGGAACGGTAAATAATTTTCACGATTAGTTTGGAAATATATTATTTTCATAATTGAACACTTAAAATCGTATTGCACGCTTATTTTCTTATGTTAGGATGTGTAGGCTATACTGTTAAAACAAAATAAATTGTATGATTTGCTTTTCAAGCAAACTTAAAAAAAAAACTCTCAAAGTGAGGTTTTGAAAGCCGATGCGGGTGAAGCGAGGTGAGTATGGAGCAGCGCCGGAATGAAGGGGCGGGGTAAATGAGAGATCCCCGAGAAAACCCGCCGACCAGCGGCATCGTCCGGCACGATTCCCACATGCGAGAATCCGGAGTGACCCGGTCTGGAATTGTACCCGGATCGCCTTGGTGGGAGGCGAGCAGGCTAACCGCTCAAACAACGTGACCCCAACTGCCAAAGAAGATTTTATAACGATTGAAAGCAATGCGAAGTAGCAGTGTTTAAAGCACGAAATGTAATAACGGCTCGTAACGGTGAAGCAAGATTAAATAATATGAGTGCCACCAACCCAGATCAGCTGCGGCGCCATGTCCTAATATACTGTTAATATATACTTACCATATTATTTTCTCGATACTAATAACTATCATAAGTGAAGGCACTATTGTTGCAGTAATAATAAAGATGAATTAGAGACATCCGATTTAAAAAAAATAATAATATTTTAATGCACCCTATATTTTAATATCTTACTGTCTTATCACTAAGGCCATCCGTTTTTAGCGAGAACTTTTCAGGATTAGTTGTGTTCAAAACACTTTACTTTAGAGCCACTGTTGTGATGCGATCATTAGAATTGTTAAGTGACTCATCGGTCTGCCCATGAATCACGGACAATCAAAACTTAATTCTGATTGGCTCACTCAAGTAACAAACTCTCCTTACAGAAAGGCAAGTGACCAATAGCCAAATGAAGACTGCGAGTGTGCACATAGCAGATTAAAGTGTAGTCCCCGCGTTAATATTTTCGCGATAAGAAGGTCGGCCTACTCATTAAGCTCCTTCTACGTAACCCATTCTCCATGCATATGATATGAAGCTACTGTGAACCGAAAAGTAACTTAAAAATAATTCGAATTTTTTATGGCCATTACAATTAATGAGTACCTTAGCTAAATAAATTTTTTTCTAGCAAAAGTATGTTAGGAGTTACCCCAAAAATGTTACTTTCCTGCAATTCGTTAGTGGGTAACTCATTAGTTGTGTTAAGGCTGTGCTTCACCGCTCCAGTAGAAATTCTTCGTTTTCGCGTCATAATTTCAGAATCATACTCATTACTGACACTGTACAATCGTAGAAAATTTTCGTTTTACGAGATGTTTAATATTTTCGCGGGTAATTCAAATTATTTTTTAATCTGCTTGTTGCAAAATGTCGAGGACATATTTATAATTTATCAATAAGTACTTGCCTTTTTTGCAAGCAGGAAATAACATATAGTGAAAATTGTATACAAATGAATCAAACAGCCAGTAAATCCTAAAATTTCTACACTCCATGAACGTGTTTGTAAATTTACCATATCAGTGTATACGTACTGTGACAAAGGGTGAATAATGGTAAATTATTTTACAATACATGAATGATAACTTTCCTACAGTTCCACAGGAAATAGTCAAATGCATAAGGAAATACCCAACTTTGTATATCAGCAATGCTAAACATTAATTGGATTAATAATATTACCAACATATTTTTGATCAATAAATAACCTACATTCATTAATATGCTGCATATACATTATACATGTATTCTTATGGTCAACTTAGTATAATATTCAGATCGACATGTAGTATTATTTCCACACACTGTACAGGTTAAAAAATTCCAGTACAGTTTAGGAAGTTTACCATTATTTTTTACAAAGTATAATTAAACATTTCCTATAGTAGCTCTGAAACTAAAATTATGGCATGAAAACGACGAATTTCTGCTGGACGGGTGAAGGCTAGCCTTAATTGACTAGCCAATACTGTCGTGTGGTATTGGAAAATAACCTGCGCTGAACAGTTTCCACGAAAACCAGGCGTTTTTATAGGTCGCAGTAAAACGACAACTGTTGGCGCGTGCATGGAGTATTAAAATAAGTCACGAGCTCGGATCAGGATCGTTTCGCGTAAAATGAAAGCTAATGTGTAGAGGCCTGCATAATTCGCGTCATTATTTGAGGACATGATAAACTTGAAACGCACGTACCTCTGCAATACATTTGTCATAGGACCATACTTTAGGTGACATACCCTGGATAACTCGGCACCAATAAAGGAACACTTCACAATTGTGTACCCCAATCAAGTGTAATTCAATCAGAGAGGGGGTGTCTTGACATTTATGCAGCAGCCAGTGCAGAAACGATGCCGGCTCTAGTGCATACAGTACGGTGAATATCAGCCTGATGCCAAATAATAACTCGAATTTAGCATGCCACTACTTAGGTGTAAGTATTTGGCTCGACGCCAGAATATGCTTCAGCGGAATGCAAATGGCGCTCTTATTGAAACGGGACGCGCAGCGAGCGGAATGCGAGTGGGTGCTATGATGTCTCTGGACTGGCCTCCTCCGCCACTCAGGTCGTAGGTCGCTGATTGCAGGCGGAACTAAGCCCAGGTGGGTCGAGGCGCCCATGACACATGCTGGCTCACGCCTCGGCCACACTACCTCACAGAGGCGAAGTGGCTTTGCAGTTTCCGTCATGTGTAGGCACACAGTCAGTTCTGTGGCCAAGTATGTCATTAGTAGGGACATGTAAAATTAGCGTTATTATTTCTCATCAGGCTGAACTTCACAGTGCTGTATGCACTAAAGCAGACGTCGTTTCTGCAATGGCTTCTGCATAAATGTGAAGAAATTCCCTCTCTAACTGAACTACACGTGATTTGGGCCCACAATTGTGAAGTGTTCCTTTATTGGTGCAGAGTTACCCAGGGTGTGTCGCATAAAGTATGGTCCAATGACAAACGTATTGCAAAGGTACATGTGTTTTGAGTTTAACTTGTCTCCAAATAATAACGCGAATTTTGCAGGTGTCTAGTCATTAGTAGAGACACATGACTTAGGTGGGTTTATGTCGAGACAAGTTGGAATTCACACACATGTACGTTCATGTTACATTTATTTTTCGGTCGACGTGTTTTTTTTTTACATTTCCTGGAGATAAATAAGCCAATAACAAACATGCAAGAAATTGTGCTCCCAACCACCGCCTTTTACTACCACAACAATCAACCAATAAACAGTTGATATCTGTATGAGACTATATAAGACTGTGAAGTCTAGCCTACAGGTCACTGAACTGGCGAATTTCTCGGATCTCTATTCATTAGTAGAGATGATGGAAAAACGCGAATATTGTCTGAGCCAATATATCTTCTACAATACTCCAACTAGTTTATTATTTCATGACTGGAAAAAGAAGATTTTGACTTGGCTAAGTTGTTTCCAGACCATTTACGAACGTTCTGCCTTCTAGTATCTGAATACTCATTGATAGGGATAGGAAAATTTCGCTAGTTCAATGCCCTGCATGATAGACTCCACAATCCTTAGTATAGTCGAACTTCAGATGTTTGTTCATTGGCTGTTGCCCCAGTGTTACCCCACATTTGACAGTACGGTATTCGCTTCTTGTTCCCTTGAAAGTTAGTCATGGGTGCGGAGTCGTCCACGGTGTTTCTTATACACTCTGATCTAAGTGCAAACGTTACTTCCGTGTTCACACGTTTGAAATCTATCTTGTCCTGAAATGAATTCGCGAATTTTTCCTATCCCTACTCATTGGCCCAGCGAAATGGGGTAATATAGTCTACTCGCTGTTTCTTCACACTTCTTAAATCAGATCTTGCATATATTGCTCCATGTATGACGTGTTGGTTATTTCCTAAATATTCATGCGCGTATCACAAGTATTTTATACAGTTCGTAACGCAAATCTACCTTATTTTGGTTAAATTGAAGTTTTTATTATATTTTATGTGTAAATTATAATATGTCATTTATAATTAATATGAATAAAATAGCGATAAAACATGTGTGTTGGTAATGCTTGGTAAGAAATACTTCTTATGCAAAATATTATTACTTTGAGTGAGCAAGAATGTGGTGCGCTGTCTTTGGTGAAATTTTTTTTTGTTTAAGCCTTGCTTGCACGACACGTAGGAACGTCCTGCAAGTATAACTTTAGCAGGGCTTCAGAAGAGTTTGAAGTAACCGTGAATGTGCTATAGCTTCACACAGGCATGACAACCAATAAGGAAAGAAAACTGTCCGACATGTGAACAGTACATTGAATCCCAGCGAACAGTCAACTTTTCCTGCGATAAACCATCGTCTCTAGTCATTAGGTTCAAACACATTTTTTTTTTGCATTCTGGTAATCAGAATATTTTGATTGGAAAATAATGGCCACTTCTAAGAAAGTTGAGCTAGACAAAGTCTGTTCCTGGACTAATCCAAAAATCTACTCTCATATTAACTGCAGGCTGCTTTAAAACCCTGTGCTGGGCAAATTTTCCTTTTTCAAACAAATTAAGAGCAGAATAATAAAACTTTCCTCCAGTGGTGCACCTGTTGCGCCCATAAATTCTGTACATACAATTGTAACCTAAGATAATCTGATATTTCTAAACACTTATTATTTTTTTCCACTACAAATTTATTGTTTATTTTCAGTTAATTTCTATTGATAGAATTCTTTGTTATTTAGTTACTCTATATGCTAGTAATTTTTTGATATTTGTGCATTTTTGTTAAAATATTTTATTGCAGTTTTACAGTTGAATGTGACCACAGACTAAAATGTTTCCAGGTTTGTTACATTAACTTGACGTTTTAATGCAGCAATTTAAGATATCAGTGTCAAACAGATTGCTAACAAAATCTATTTAAATGTAAACATTAGTAAATAGTTTACAACATAGTAATATTTTGCAAGGTAATTTTTTTAATTGCTTCGCCTATTGCGCTATGGGAAATTTAAACTGGCCTGTCTTAAAAAAATAATCTCTGTTTTTTGTAACTTTAAGTGGGCATCTTAGATCCTGAAGCTCAATGAAAATATTTTGAAAAATAGTTATTTATTGAGTCAATATTTATTCAGGACATTATTTTAAGCCGCCGGTGTGCGCTTAACGCAAGTGAACAATGCCCGGGTAACCAATTAGCAGAAAAGGGCTCTTTGTATTGTTACTTGTCCTGTCTGATAGCAAATAAAATGCTATCATGAACTACTAGTTACAGAGAAGTATAAACAGAAATAAGTTGCATTTGGCAGTATCTAGATGTAATACGATTTCTCTATTTTATTCTTCAAGAATTCTGCATAACTATTTCTCTATAGCTTTCCTTGAAAAATTTGCCAATACTCTCTTCAGAAGAAAAGATCTAATGCACCTAACTAAATATTTTATAAATTTGAGAAGCCTAGGCAAGAAAATTTATTTACTGATTAATGGAGTAGAACCAAGTGAGATATTTTTAAATTGGATATTGAATAATATTCTCCTTACTGTGGAAAGGCTAGCTGAATCTGCTAAATGTCAACTGTATTTATAATTATATTTTGAGATGAGCGTTTGAAACTGAGCTGCATGAGTAGAAGGGAGATGCCGAAGCTGGGACAACGGGATCAGGGACAGGAGCCAGGCGCCGGCCTTCCGCCATATTGTGACGTCACCCGGTGGTCATCTTGGAATCCAGTGTCCTTTGACCACTGAACTTGAAATTTGACCTTTGACCTTTACACCAGGTACCTTTGAAAGTAAAAATCCAAACAATTAAAAAACCCCAAAAAATTCCAAATAATGGTAAAAAAACCAAAAAGGCATTTAAAACTTTGATATCAAAAATATTAAAAAATTATAAAAAAATTATTAACAATAAATAAAAGTTATTTTCAAAATCATTAAAGCCTTATTTATAAATTCCAGCCCCCCCCCCCCCCCTCAGTAGTCATTTTTCCGTAACAATTTCCCTTTTATTCTTAACAACTTCTTTTTTCTCTAAACATTTTTCTTTTCCATTCAATTTCACTTTTTCCTTTAAAATTTCCCTTTTTAACTAAAAAGTTACCAAAAACAACAAAAAATTAATTAAAGTCAACAAGTATATTATGTTAATTACTACAACCGCCATTTTTGATGCATGTGACCTTGAGCCTGTCTCGAATGACCTTGAAAACAAAACATCGAGAAAATTCATAAAAGTCAACATGCTTATTATGTTACAGACTACATCTACCATATTGGGTGAGGTGACCTTGACCTTAACCACACTATGTTGAATGATCTCGAAAACAAAAAAGATGAGAAAAAATGCATACTAAAACCAACATATTGGATGCATGTGACCTTGAATTTGACCCTGTGACCTTGAATTACCTTGATAACAAAAACTCGAATAAAAATCGTAAAAGTCAATGAGCATATTACGTTACTGTTTACTAACACCATCTTAGATAACATGAACCTTTCACCATTACCCTTGACCTTAAACCCAAAAAAATATGAAAATTCAAATTAATTTCCAAAAATATGCATTTCAATACATCCAACTTTGTTGAAGGTTGTAGTCTTTTACGCACCGCGCTATTCACACTCGTGTTGTCCTTGTACGGAAATATCGCAACATTTTTAACACCGCACGAACTACAGGGTGGGTTATGTAGGCATCTACCCATGTAGCAAGCCACAGTCGACCGACTGTGGTTTTACTGCTGGCACTGCTGGATGACTACTGGCACTGACTAGTTATGGGTTTTCACTAATGACCCTGCTATGGCCAACTGCTGCCACCAAGACACCTGGCTTGCCATTTATGGCCCACTCATGGAATGCTGATGGGAATGAAACTGATGGTTGAGAGTAGGTGACCTATTAATGGCCCATAAATGGCTTACCTACTGTATTCCAGCAATAACTGCACATAACCTATATCTATTGCTGGTAAAAGTATGGGTAGCAATCTATGGGCCATTTGATGGCTATGAATTGGTACATTGATGGACCATTGCTGGTGGAATTTGGCTTATTACGGGAATTTTTATGGCTCCCACTCTTTCCAGACAGCTTTTCAAACTACACACACATTTATATGTATTAATGTGTGTCTAATATAATTATAGATCACTTAATACAATGAGTAGATTATTTGTAAATATATAGTGATGGAAACATCTGTGGCAAAATGCTGTAAATACAGTACTAGGCGTAACTTCGTTACTGGTATTGAATAACTTGACGTATGTAATGTTTTGCATGCATGACTGCATATAACTAAAATGAGAAGTAAAAAAAGTAACAATATATCCACCTTTAGAGAATTAACATTGAAGGGCTTTTGTTGTTTCACATCACTAAAATATTCATAACTGGCGACTGCATTTCAAAACAGACTAATAGCATCCAGGTGACATACATACTGCGAAAGATTACATTAAAGGCAAGTTTATGGTTTAATATCGCGATTCATGTAGGAAGATTTTTCTCAAAAACAGTATTGTTATGTTTATACGCACCTTTTAAAAACAGGCTTGTTCGCATGGAAAATTTTAATGCTATGGAATAACTGGTGTAATTTTTTAATATATTTGTGTTTGTTAATAACTCATGTCCTAATATATTCTAAATTGTTTAATCTAAACATAAGAATACGCAGTGGAATATTGGTTAGAATGCTGGGCTTTCAATGCAGGGGTGTAGGTTAGCACATCCTTTCCTCGTACAATGTGTTTAACAGTGAAGTAAAGGAAATTAAAAAACAAAAAATAGTCGATATTGATGGTACAAATAATTATTTTTAAGAGATAGTATTAGACATATAGTGAAAGCAAGGCTATCTATCAGTAGGCCGACTGATGGCTGTGAAATGGTACATCGATGGACCATTCCTGTTGTAAGCATATGGACCATGCTTGGGCCATTTGTGTTCACCACACTTGGGCCAGTTATGGACAGTGTAATGCCAGTTAGTGGTGCCACTACAGGACAAGGGTGCATGCCAGCTGCTGGCCAACTATTTGCCGGTTTGGTACCCGAGTGTAAACCATCAATGGGCCTTATGTGGTTTGCTACATGGGTATTGAGGACAAGTACCGAAGTCACAACAGACCTGCTTGCAGTAAACCTGGTACCGAGGTACTGATGAGAAATGCCCTTCACTTTTGCAGGTTTTTAAATGTCTAAGTAAACTGTCGCTACGACTGAAATTTTTACCGCACCTGGCACAAAAATATGACATACAGTAGGGTTTCTTGGCACATTGGCTTATATGTACGAAGTTTCCTCCATCACGCGACGACCGATTAAGAAGCATCGTGGTGGCCTGCCGTGGTGCTGCATTGTTTAGTACAAAGTCCAAGTTGTGCTATGTGTCAACGGGTCATGGGTCAATGGGTCACTAGGGGTCATGAATGGGTTAAGGTGTTGGTAATGGTAGTGTTAATGGTGATGGTTGTGGTGTTGGGGTTATTTATGGGTCATGTAGGGGTCATTTAGGGGTCTTTTTGGGGTTATTAGGGGTCAGTGGATCGTGGGTCATGAGTCAGTGAATCAATAGGTCAATGAGTCAATGGGTTAATGGGTCGTGTGTCATGGGCCAATGGGTCAATGTGTCAATGGGTTAGTCTTGTGAGAGGTTGATCTTACAACATGAGTCAGTTGTCTACTTTAAGTGTAACCATGATTTATAGATGAGAGAGGAACTAGTCTTGATGAAACTGTTGAAGATATAACTGCATGGTAATGTGATCAAGGAACTAGAAAAAAATTATGTTTGATTGGAGGCGTAAAAGGAAAAAAATCTTAAATCTCACTGACGAAATATGATAGTAGGTTTATATATAGAGAGAGATCATTAGCTAGGCAAAGTAGATACACTTGTCGCCACTGTGGAAAAATGACTTAGGTTTTTTTTTTCATGAAAACGATGTAAGCCAATGATTGTACGAAATCTACTGTAGAGCTTATCTCTACAGATATACATACATTCTCCCACTGCTGGAAAATTATATGGAAAACCGTGTTGTTACTGCGGAAAGATATTCAACAAAAGCTGCCAGCCCGGCGACATTAGAGAACGACTTGGACAAAGAATCCTTTTCGCGCGATGAAGCATTATGACAATGAACACATGCAATTTGTGCAAGGCGATACAATGAAAGAACACACTGAGATCTGCAATTGTTTGTCTAGTGGGAGCCAGCAAGTGTTGTCGGCTATACCACCTGTTACATTGATGGGTACTGTTTCTGCAGACGATTATGGCGCCACAGTTAATACTAAAGACGGAATGACTGAGCCGGATTGTGCGGAATGTACACTTGCAAGGCGAGCACGTGACGTCGACGAACTTCAAAATAAACGACCGTCAGCTGTAAATATTGATGAACATACAACTCCGCTACAAAGAAAAGTAAACTTCATATTGAGGGTGAAACAGGAAGTGAAGACGGTTATGAAGACAGCATTGATGATGACAATGACGAAAGTGATAGTGTTGAAGACGATGGTTATTCCCTCGACGGTCCCACACATTGTCTCAACGAGTTTTCTTCGACAAGTGATGTGAATAATGCATATGACACCGAGTATACTGACTATATGTTTCCCGAAGACCCAAATATACTTGTAGACAAACTTAGATATTTGCATCAGCTTAAAAAACGCGGGGATTACTCGAAAATGAAAGACACTGTTTCGATCGTTCGAGAACTTTAAGGGTCGGAGTTATATAAGATGATGTGTTGAACTGCATTCTTCTGAATATGTAATTACAAATTAATTATAAATTACAAAATAATTATTTGTTTTTTCCATGATTTTTGTGTGTCGTATCCTTCTGTTGGCCTTTCGGTTTTTCGTGTATATATATAATAAATTATGCATGAAGGTATACCATTTATTGAAAAATATTTTTTTTTATCGGACGATAATTACAGGTATTTTATATCTGTAATTATAAGTGCCGACAGCTCTTTTGGCAGCGAAATCGAAAAATGAACGGAGTAGTCAGTAGCATAATATGCTTGCCGACTTTTTAGATTTCTTCTCGTGTGTTCATTTTATGCATTTTTCTCGAGTGTTTGTTTTCAGGGTCATTCAAGGGCATGAATTCAAGGGAAAGGTCGCGTGCATCCAATATGGCTGTAGTAGTGTGTAATATAATAAGCTTTGGTCTGGGTATGGGGGAGGTAATGGATCATGGTCAAAGGTCATATGGGTCAAAGCTGGTGAACGGGGCACCGGAATGACAGAGTATAGTGTCGGGCGGCCGACTGCTGATTTTTTATAATGCTTTAACCTATTTTAAAATCATTTTTTAATATTTAACATAATTTTTAAAACGATATTTTCAAAAATTTTAATAATAAATATTTTGGGATTTTTTGTAATATTTTGGGAATTTTTTAATTTTTTATTTTTTTTTTTAGATTTTTGGGGACTTTTTCAATTGTTGTGTTTTTGGGGTCAAATGACAAGGTCAAAGGCCAATAGTACTGAGTTCAGCTCTTCTGGCTCGGAGTTACTAATACACCTCTCGGAGTCACGAGTAAAATTAGCCTGCTCCGGCAAAAATGGGGATAATATCTGGTAATCCTGCCCGCTGCACATGTGCGTCAAACCCCATTTCCCTACTACTTGCCACACACAGCTTATTACTAGAGACCCTAGAATTTCGCGGGTTCATTTCTAGAAATGTTGGAATTGGCTCACATATACCTTAATGTTACGTTTGTAATTGGCCGACGTGTTTTTTGACACCTCCTGGAGACAAATAAGCCAATAACAAACATGCAAGAAATTGTGTGCCCAACCACCGCGTTTTACTACCACAACAATCAACCAATAAACACTTGATATCTTTATGAGAGTATATCAGACTGTGGAGTCTAGCCTACGGGTCATTAAACTCGCTAATTTCTCAGGTCTCTACTAGAGGCCTGAAAAATTCGCGAGTTCAATGACCTGCAGGTTAGACACTACAGTCTTTTGTACAAATATGCCGATATTAACTGCACATAGGTGGTTTGCTGTCACAGTGGACGGAGAGGACTGGGCCAGCGTTATCCAGGAGGTGTCAAACACCGTGTGGACCAATGGCTAAAGTTGTATAAATACTCGTGTTTCGAATTCTAGCTTGTCTCAAAATGAATCCGCGAATTCTTCAGGGCTCTACTTATTGCCAAATCATAACGCGAATCGATAGTGTCTGTACCGTTCGCCAACAAAGGAATTATATCTCCTCGCTATTCCATACATTTATAGGCTACTCATGAAAATATATTCATTTGCGGGTGTGCTACAACTTAACCATACACGTCCTTAACGACAAGTCAAAAACAATCAGGGAGAAATGTGTTGGCCGTATCACTGGAAAGCTAAGGAAAATTAAATAATATACTTCTCACAATGGCATCAACTAGAGAAAAAATTATCGTAGTTTTAGTGCGTAATTAACTGACAATCCTACGTAGGTTACAAATAAATTGTTGATATTCAGCAACCTCTAATAATCATTAATCAGACACGTCCCAGAGAACTGCGGGGCAAAGGTCACACGTGGGCGTACGATAAGAGGACGTAGTGGGGTCAGGCGAGAGAAAGGACTGGAAAGACAACCAATGAGAACTCGAACTTGTTTACGACTGTGAGGTATCTGCTGCTTGTCAAGCACGTCACCAAATTGTAGTTTGCCTAAGGACGAAATTCCGCTTACTCGCTTGCCCCTGACGATATTATTTAGGTCAGTATATTCGCTATACGCCAAGCTTAGGGCGCGTTTATTAGGCATTTTAGTTTACTGACGAGTCACGTGACTAAAAATGTGACGTATTTTGTTATTTAGTAACTATTTAGTTTAAACAAGGGGAAAAAAAACGTATTATATAGGAATTTACTACATACGAAATCACCATCATATTTGTTTGAACCAAACAATCCTAAAGCGAAATGCCGATATTGCTCGATACTATATATTTATATATGTGTATTAACCCTTTAAGGACTGCACACATTTTTTGGCACTGAAGACAATATTGAATTGAGCGACTTATATTCTCCACTACAGCAATATCAGTTGTGTTTGTATTTATTTTTCTACTTACCATCTTTCTATTGGTTCTGGCTACACCGGGCACACTTACCGTGCCCTGCAACGTTTATTATTGGCTGGCCGTTGGCCAATGAAGTCGCGTGTTGACTGTGTCCCAATTAACATGTCGCTACAATGTTAACGTGTTTTACAATCCATCGTTTTAATTTGAAAAGTTATTTAAAGAACAGCTTTATTCTTACGAATTGAAATTTTACTGGTTGTATTTTTTGATTATATTCCGATAACTTCTAGAGAAATCGTTAAACAAACTAAATGGGAATTTTGTCTCCAAAAGCAAATAAATTTCCACACAAACATAGCCACATGTATATGCCTGCTACTCCTCAAAGGCTTAACTAATATAATCGAAAAAGTACACACAAAACTGAATAATAGCAGACTCAGATCAAATTATATTTATAACGAGAAACATTTAATTGAAAAAGCGACCAAAACATGTCTGCATGCGTATTTTTCGTATGACATCATTTTGTATGTACAGAACTCATGAAAGTCCCAAATTATTTTATACAGACTACAGTCTTGTACTACATATTTTGTCATGACCGGTAAACAAATGAATATGAACATTTTTCCATATGAACCATAAATTATAAATTCTAATCAGTGGGAAACTACCGATTCGCAGTAAAATTCAACTACTCGAATCAGTGAAAATGGCTCCACTTAGAATCAGTGATATTTTTTCACTGATTGAATTAGTTGCGTGAAACAATTTCACTGATTGAATAAGTGACCGCCGACTGTAGTGGTTAATTAAATATTGTTTTTATTGAATTTAAACAAATAATTCCGTGAAAAAAAACGTATTTACGATAGTTTACTATTTTAATTGCGCCATTTACCATAATATAAAAAATAAAAAAATGTTCTGAGGTGACCGTGAATGAACTCACACGCCCTTTCCGTTGGTACGTAGGCCATTACCTTACCATATGCGCTACGAAGGTTAGTTGAATAACAAGAGGAAAACGTACGTCTTATAGTTTTAAACAAAATCGTGAAGATTAAAATGTATACTCATACTTTTCGGTTTTGGTTTAGTTGGTACTTCACAGCAATAGTATAAACAAAATTCCTAGTCGATGACAATGTATTTCATGAAACTGTATCCGCTCATTTAATGCATGATTTAATTTTGTCCAAAATTACTTACCTTGAACTGTTAATTGGTTGATTGTTGTGGTGGTAAAAGGCGGTGGTTGCCGCACAATACCTTCCATGTTTGTAATTGGCTTATATATATCCAGGAAGTGTCAAAAAACACGTCGATCAATTTTAAAAGTAATATGAACATACATGTATGTGAATTCCAACTTGTCTAAAAATGAACCCGCGAAATTCTCGGGTCTCTAGTCATGATCCACATTCCTAATAGGCATCCTACGTGCCTTCCCGAGAATCACATACGTTAAAAGTAGGTTTTAGGCCAGTTCTGATAGCCGATCAAGTTACGAAAGTACTTTCTTACAAAAACACGCGTCCACAAACCAACTGAGATCTACATGTGGTCACGCAGGTTATGGTAATGTAGCCTGCACAGGATACTTTCTGTGAAATTCACATATGATAACTGCATGGTGTCGTTTCACAACGCGAAATGACAGGATCATTAATAATTACACAAATTTAGTTTTTTGTTTACTATAGTTGCTGCTAATATTAATTTATTTCCTAGTTAAAATTACACTGAAGAATATCGAACCATTGTAGCAATACTCGGAACATATGATATTTCTTATAGCAAGAATAATATTCAAAAAGTACTGCAAATGCTGCGCTTGGGTTTATAGATTAAGTATCAATTATTTTGTAAATATTGTTTCATTATTAAAAGATTCTATCATTTGCAACACCTACAACTAGGGTTAGGAAAAATTCGCGACTTAATTTCAGGACAAGATAGATTTCACACGCGTATACATTGAATTCACTTTTGCAATTGGATCAGAGTTTATTAGACAAGCCCTGGACGACTCCGCGCCAATAGCCGACTTGCAAGAAAACAAGAAGCGAATCTCGTACTGTCAAATGTGGGGTAACACTGGGACAACCGTCAATGAACAAACAGCTGAGATTCGACTATACAACGGACTGTGGAGTCTATCATACAGGTCACTGAACTCGCGAAATCTTCCTATCCCTACCTACAACCATAAATTAAAATGGGTGTGAAATGGTTATGTGAAAATTTTCGCGTCATATAAATTTCTTTGATTTTCTTTCATATTAAAGTGTAGGGGCACCGATCTTTCGCGAAAATAATTCAGGGAAAGTTGTATTCCAACGCAGTTAAGTGCAGAGCCATGTTCGTGAGTGGATCATTTGAATTGTTAAGCGTTTCAGCTGTCTGCCCGTGAGTCACGGACGATGGAGTAATTTAATCCTGACTGGCTTAATCATGTAACTAGAGACGTGAATAATTCGCTGATTCGTTTTGAGACAAGTTAGAATTCAAAACACATATGTTTATATACCTTTAGCCATTGGTCAACACGGTGTGTGACACATCCTGGAAAACGCTGGCCCAATCGTCTCCTTCCACTGTGACATCAGATAACCTACGTGCAGATAATATCGCCATATTTGTACATAAGACTTTAGAGTCTAGCCTGCAGGTCATTGAACTCGCGAAATTTTCAGGTCTCTACATGTAACAGAATCTCTGTACATAAAAACAAGAGTTCAATAGCCAAAGGAAGGCTAAAAGTGTGCAAACAGGACATTGGAGTCCAGCATCCGCGTGAATCTTCTCGGGAAAAACAGATGACCCTATAAATATGTTTTAAAAAAATCTTAAATTAAGTCTATCGTGAACTAACTGTTTAACTTGCCCCACAGTAGAGTCATAAAATGTAATTACGAACTCATAATTATGGCACAGTATCGATTCCGCCAAATTTGAGGAGAATTGATAATGTGACATAATTATACGCACGGAAATTTCGCATATTCATTTGGCAACAAGTTAGACTCCACAGTCCTTTCTATACTCGAGCTTCAGTAAGTTGTTTATTGCCTGTTTCTCCAGTTCAGTCCCACCCCCCCCCCCCCAAAAAGGTAGCATATAAAGTCAAATTTATATGTGTTTGAAATCCAGCTTGTCCACGCATGAATTCACTAAATTTCTGGGTCTCTTGACATAATCAATCATTCGTAGGGATAGGAAAATTTCGCGAGTTCAATTACCTGTAGGCTAGACTCCTCAGTTCTCTGCATGCTGGAGCCTCAGTTGTGTTTTCAGTGGCTGTTGCCTCACACATGGCAGTTATGGGATTCGCAAGGTGCTTCCTTGCAAGTCTGCTATTGGCTCAGAGGCGTGCAGGGCGGGTCTAATAAACTGTGATCGAATTGCGAAGGTGACGTCACTGTATATGTATTTGACGTCTATCTTCTCCCGAAATGAAGTCGCGAAATTTTCCTATCCCTAATAATTCGTATTATAATAGTTATGCCTCTACCGCAGTGTAACACTTTGAACGCCGCGTGCGTAATATTAAGTAGCCTGAATTTAACTAACGTGTATGGCGTATTTTTTAACATTGAGACATCCTCATCCTTGGAAGACACGGGCAAATAAACATTACTTTCACAGCATATTTTTAAAAAATTCGTTGTGACGTAGTATTAAGTCAGCAACACTCAAACTGTAACTTACTCAATGAACACGACATGTTGTGTATTTTAGAAATAACTTTTACCTGAGACATTTTCAACGAGGTATTATACTGGCATAGAACCAGCCAGTAAGAACGTTGTACACTACAGTAAGTGTGTCTGGTGTTGCGTGAAACTATAGGACAGTTGTAGATGGGTACACAGATACCAACATAATTGGTAGGGAGATGCAAAATTCGCGTTATTATTTGACATCGGGTTGAATTTCACAGTACTGTATGCACTAGAGCCGACGTCGTTTCTCCATTGGCTACTACATAGAGGTGAGTTCATTCTCTTTATGACTAAATTGCAAGTTATTGGCACTTACAATTGTGAAGTGTTCATTAATAGGCGCAGAGTTGCCCAGGGTTTGTCAAATAAAGTATAAACACTTTTTTGAAGTTTATCATGTCCCCAAACAATAATGCGAATTTTTCAGGTCTCTGATAATTGGTGGTCATGCAGTTGGTGATATAGGCTATTCACTTCTGGCGTGTCTTGGTTGCAAATAAATTTTCGCTCTTAATCTGAGTCAGTGGTTTCAAGCAGTAAAATGTATTTACTGAATCTCCAGTAAATGAGCTATTATCTAGTGGCAAATCAGCGGGATGAACTCAGGTTTTACTGTCAGACTAGTGTAATTCGCTAGGAATTTGTAGAAATCCCTTTTTGATCAGTGAACACCAGCAAACAAAATGATCAGTAGAATTTCACTGACTCAAGTTGAGCAGTTTCAATAGGTGTCAACCAAATTCGCCGCTTCTACAATTTAAATTTTTGTGTGCCTACCGCACTCGAAGTACAAAAATTATATATAATTAAGGCCATGTGTTTTTCTCAAGCTTGACACTAACATCTAAAGTGTAGGTATGCTTACAAATTTCCTTTTGTTATTAACCGCGTGTCTGCGTGAGAATACATTTTCTACTAGACTGGGACAGTCAGAATAAAGTTCCCCTGACAAAGAATATTCATTATTGGACCGCAGACACTTAGGACGCATGCGCGTTAGTATCATCCAACTGCTTCCTTGCAAGTCTGCTATTGGCTCAGAGGCGTGAAGGTGGGTCTAATAAACTGTGATCCAATTGCGAAGGCGACTTCACTGTATATGTATTTGACGTCTATCTTGTCCCGAAATGAATTAGCGAAATTCTCCTATCCCTACGTATATGATTTCTGTATTTTGACTTAGCTTTTTGACGAGTAGTCCTATAGGTCGAAATTGTGTTAAGTTTTCTCAATTGTTGACATTAAACGCATACAATTTCCCTATAACCACGCCACAAAAATATTTTTATACACGCAATCTATTGATCTCTTGACGATAGCTGTCGATTGAAACCTAAACGAGCGTCGTAGCTTCTCCTAGTCAAAATTGCGCCCCCCCCCCCCCCCCCCCCCGCCCCCCCCAGCGTGCGATGCTTCGCAGTCCTCGCTGAACGTAACACATTCTTTGATTCTTTGGCAATCGAGTAGTATCATTGAATTAAGAATGTAGACTATAAATTCGGAGCTGCAATGCCAAACTGTATCCCCCGATTTTGTTATTATGCGATTTTCTGGATTACATCCCACTATGGTTGTAAATTTAAAGACGTATTCAAGTCAAAAAGAATATTTATTATATAGGGCACAACAAGTTTCTCGCGAAAAGATTCCTCGACCAGTTGTACTCCAAAACACGTTAGTACAAGACCAATATAGCACCTTGCGAATCCCATAACTGCCATGTGTGGGGCAACAGCCAATGAAAACACAGCTGAGGCTCCAATATCCGGATGACTGAGGAGTCTAGCCTACAAGTCATTAAAACTGGCAAAACTTTCCTATCCCTACATATACAGTTGGAAAGAGCATCTCAAAAGCAATCCAGTGATACCCTTAAAACCCTATATGATCGAGTGAAGCGGTGCCGGGAACGTAAAAAAAAAACATCCAGGCGTCCGAGCGCGTCAACGTAGACGTATTCACGGTAAATAAACGGCCTTGTCCCCAACACAGCCACATCTCATTTTTTTTATTGCAATCTTTTTATTTTCCCAAAAAATATTTCAATTGCTAATTTATTTATTATTTTGTAACACCTTGGAGTCACGAATTAAAGTGGGTCCGAGATGGTTAATTCTGTCTACTTGCGATGTCCGAGTCGCAGTGTGGCTCGGAAAGAGGGCCGTACAGACGATAGTTGCGCTTCTGTGCGGTGCGCTGGTGTGTGGCCGCGGACACCGTTAGCGTCACTCGAGGCTCGAGAGCACTTTTCTTGGGCGGCGAACAGCGCGACGACTTCCGGAAGCGCGGGTGTCACTGGCACCGGAAGTAGCGCGGCTTCATCGGCCGGAAAATAACGGGAGGCTGTGAGCGGAGCAGAACGTCGTCTCTGCCGAGCTGCAGGACTCTCGTCCTCAAGGACCTTGTTCTGTTCTACGTCGGCGGAGCTTCATGCCACGTACGTACTCCTTACAGACTAATATTTACACACTTATTATTAGACGCCTGACGAATTCGAAGACTCTTAGGCCGTTTGCACACGCGCCGACATTTCGCCGACACCGGCAGGGGCCCTTACACACTCACCGGCACAGCCGGAGACAGAGAGCAGTTTGGCTCGTGCCATCGTACGGAAAACATGTCTCCCATGTTTAACAGAAGATTTGATCTCTTATGTTTGCTTCATCTTCATCGTAAATTCGGTGCGGCAATGATCGGAGCCGATATTGTGTGTATCCAGTGATAGCAGCACGAGCTTTGGAAGACAGTTTCTATACTTTGTACGAAAAACTGGAAAGGACGAAAATATGTTTTTTAATTATTTCCGTATGAGCACTTCTACATTTACGTACTTAGCGGAGCGGTTACCCGACAGCATTTAACGGAAAAATACTGTAATGAGTATTTGCATTCCACCAAAATAGATGCTTGTGGTGACTGTAAGTTAAGTTATTTATAGAGAAGATGAAAATTTTTTGAGGCAACATATCTCTAATTACTTAATTATTTCATGATTGGGTAGACAAGGTTTTAACTCGGCTAAGTTGTTTGCAGACCAATCCCGAATGTTCTGCCTTCAAGTAACAGAATCCTCATTGACCAAGTCAAATGGGGTAGCAGCCTCATACATGCATGACAGGCAATAAGGAAAGAAAATTGTCGGATATGTGTACAGTACGTTGAATCCTGGCAAACTGTCCACGTTTCCCGCGAAAAACCACCATTTCTATCTATTTCTTATTTTACCAATGGTAGGCCTACACTGTAGATATTTATAGTACACACAAGTTAGAACTAGTTGAACCAGCATCACAATAGTTCAGTGCAACGGGATTGAAAACAAACTTAGGAAACTTATACTTTGTAATTGTTAATTATACAAAGTAAAGAAGCTTTTTTAAATTTAGATTTATACATGACACAAAAATTAAGTGTTCCTGTAAAAACAAACGTTCTGATGAACAAAAATATTACAGAAATAAAAGTATGAACATGCAAACTTTAACGAACAGCGTATTTAAAACAATTTTGGCTGCCCATCAGAGTCAAGATTATGTAAAGTCGTAAACTGTTCAAGTTGAATAGGCGACACAGCTGCTGTAATGCATGTGTGAGAAATGTACGGGCTGCTGGCGCAAGTATCCATTGACCAAGTACTATGGGAGGAGAACACTGGTGGAGCAACATTGTTTCCTGCTCGCTTCCTAATATCTCGTAAGACACTTAGGGCGCCCATTCTGAAGTCAAGTTTGTCATCGCCACTCAGTTTCTTCACATTTGGAAGAAGAGAAGAGAAAAACACTTCGTCTTCGCCAGGCTGCGAAGTTTTCAACAAATTCAGTATATCCCTATCGATGTTATCCTTGAGTATTTTACGTTTCTTTGTTTGGACACTCATTCGGAGGTGTGTCTGCATTTGATCTTATATCGTCATCTTCAATTTATGCGGTACTTGTTTCCACTAATAACTGGGAATTACAAATACTCGTGTCCGTATCATCCTTCTCCAATACCATCAAAAGAAACTAGAGGTTTCCGACAAATAAGTTATTTTTCTTGGTATTTTGGCCCGACTTCATCTTCAAGGACTTTACAATAGCGTCCCTGACGTTTTGCCATTTAGTCTGTATCTTCTGGACTGAAACAAACCCAAAAAATTTCTTACTCAACAGCGTAATATTCCTTGCATATTCTGGCATGTACACACATTTCATAAATGAAATGCACAATATGCATACACGTAACAGACCATAGAAATGCATGTATGCACTACTGTCCCAAGGAAAAGCCCAACCTCCAGTTTATCGAGGGGAGCCCCGGTGTACTACAGCCTGCGTGTGCAAGCGTAGGTAAGGACGCGTTGTTCCCGGCATGTCGCGAGCTGGCCCGACCTCCAGTTTATCGAGGAGAGCCCCGGTGTACTACAGCCTGCGTGTGCAAGTGTAGGTAAGGACGCGGTGTTCCCGGCATGCCGTGTACTGGCCCGACTCCGTTTATCGAGGAGAGACCCGGTGTACTACGGCCTGCGTGTGCAAGCGTAGGTAAGGACGCGTTGTTCCCGGCAAGTCCCGAGCTGGCCCGACCTCCAGTTTATCGAGGAGAGCCCCGGTGTACTACAGCCTGCGTGTGCAAGCGTAGGTAAGGACGCGTTGTTCCCGGCATGCCGTGTACTGGCCCGACCTCCAGTTTATCGAGGGGAGCCCCGGTGTACTACAGCCTGCGTGTGCAAGCGTAGGTAAGGACGCGGTGTTCCCGGCATGCCGTGTACTGGCCCGACCTCCAGTTTATCGAGGAGAGCCCCGGTGTACTACAGCCTGCGTGTGCAAGTGTAGGTAAGGACGCGGTGTTCCCGGCATGCCGTGTACTGGCCCGACCTCCAGTTTATCGAGGAGAGCCCCGGTGTACTACAGCCTGCGTGTGCAAGCGTAGGTAAGGACGCGTTGTTCCCGGCATGCCGTGTACTGGCCCGACCTCCAGTTTATCGAGGAGAGCCCCGGTGTACTACAGCCTGCGTGTGCAAGTGTAGGTAAGGACGCGGTGTTCCCGGCATGCCGTGTACTGGCCCGACCTCCAGTTTATCGAGGAGAGCCCCGGTGTACTACAGCCTGCGTGTGCAAGTGTAGGTAAGGACGCGGTGTTCCCGGCATGCCGTGTACTGGCCCGACCTCCAGTTTATCGAGGAGAGCCCCGGTGTACTACAGCCTGCGTGTGCAAGCGTAGGTAAGGACGCGTTGTTCCCCGCATGCCGTGTACTGGCCCGACCTCCAGTTTATCGAGGAGAGCCCCGGTGTACTACAGCCTGCGTGTGCAAGTGTAGGTAAGGACGCGGTGTTCCCGGCATGCCGTGTACTGGCCCGACCTCCAGTTTATCGAGGAGAGCCCCGGTGTACTACAGCCTGCGTGTGCAAGCGTAGGTAAGGACGCGTTGTTCCCGGCATGCCGTGTACTGGCCCGACCTCCAGTTTATCGAGGAGAGCCCCGGTGTACTACAGCCTGCGTGTGCAAGTGTAGGTAAGGACGCGGTGTTCCCGGCATGCCGTGTACTGGCCCGACCTCCAGTTTATCGAGGAGAGCCCCGGTGTACTACAGCCTGCGTGTGCAAGTGTAGGTAAGGACGCGGTGTTCCCGGCATGCCGTGTACTGGCCCGACCTCCAGTTTATCGAGGAGAGCCCCGGTGTACTACAGCCTGCGTGTGCAAGCGTAGGTAAGGACGCGTTGTTCCCGGCATGCCGTGTACTGGCCCGACCTCCAGTTTATCGAGGAGAGCCCCGGTGTACTACAGCCTGCGTGTGCAAGTGTAGGTAAGGACGCGGTGTTCCCGGCATGCCGTGTACTGGCCCGACCTCCAGTTTATCGAGGAGAGCCCCGGTGTACTACAGCCTGCGTGTGCAAGCGTAGGTAAGGACGCGTTGTTCCCCGCATGCCGTGTACTGGCCCGACCTCCAGTTTATCGAGGAGAACCCCGGTGTACTACGGCCTGCTTGTGCACGCGTAGGTAAGGACGCGTTGTTCCCGGCATGCCGTGTGCTGGCCCGACCTCCAGCTTATCGTGGAGACCCCCGGTGTACTATGGCCTGCGTGTGCAAGCGTAGGTAAGGATGCGTTGTTCCTGGCATGCCGTGTGTTGGCCCGACCTCCAGCTTATCGAGGGGATCCTCGGTGTACTGTGGCCTGCGTATGCAAGCACGCCATCTACAAATACTGATTCGTGAGACGTCCGCTACTGGTGAACAGAAAAAAATATTTTGTGGTGGCCACAAAATTGTTTTGTTGGTATACTCCCTGCCATAATTTATGTGGTGTAAAAAAAAAATTTAATTCCAAAAAGTAAGTTTTTAGTGGCCCCTAAACTTTTTTGGCAATTAAAAACTTATTTTTTTGGCAACTGCGAACTTTTTTCTGTACACCACAAAAAATGTGGCAGCGTGAATTCTAACAAAATATTTTTTTCAGTATTGCGTTTTCTTTCTTATCTACACTATTGCTAACTATTAAATGTGCGACCGAAGGTAGGGTCAGGTTCTAATTGCGTCTCAGGGCGAACCCCTTACGCCTAAAGGAGATGGAATTGCTTGCTAAGGAGGTGGGAATCGCGGCAGTGAAGGATTGGGTAGCCAATGCCAGCGTTTGGGGACATGACTACCTCCCTAAGTGTACCTACAGCTTTACTATATTTAATATGGGGGGAGGGTGGTAAATCCCGCATAGACACGGTAAAACCGCTCCCGACTGGAAAGAGTTCAAAACTTGTGGAATCATAAAGCAATGTTACAGGAGATAGCCGGTATGGAATCCATGCTGATTTAATAGTTGACGAAGAACTAGCAGAGAGGTGACGGGGCTTGTGAGCCAGCATGTTAGAGGCGCATGAGCCCTTGAGGTGGGACTGCCATCCATTTTCCTGCGTGGGTCGCCTGACTGCCCTCATAGCAATACCGACAGCAGTGACTTCAGGCAGGATCCTTAAGCTTCCAGCCGAGGGCGCAACAAATTCGGGCAGCTCAGTAATGGCACCTACTCCATCTTCGCTCTTCTGCGCCGACATCAGGATCTCCACATCGCCGGTGAAGGTGGGGAGAAACGGATCGGGTATCTACCCCTTCCCCCTCCACCCAAATCACTCTCGGTCGTAGGTGAGCAGCGTTCGGCGGGATATCCAGGAGCTACCAGTTGTGGAGGCGAATCCGCTGGCCCACGAGTGAAGGCTGACGCCATTGCTTCCAGATTCCGATGCTATTCCATTCCATTCCACACGCATCTACAGTCGACAGCCCGCAGAATCAAGCAGTGGAGAGGTTCGCCACACTTCGTATGTTTCAGTACCTGTTGAAGGAGTTATCTATAGTTGCAGAAACATATACAAAGAGGACCACACAACATACAGTCACAGAGTAAATAAATATACATTGACGAAATGGCGTGGCAGTTCGTTTGATGTGGGCGTACCCGTCCTCTGGTTGGTCGTGCGAGGCTCTGGTAGTGGGCTTGTGTCTGATTGGCTACCGCTGGCTGCGAAAGGCTCCCTATTGGTTACGCTGTCAGCAGGCAAGTAAGTTGCCAGGTGCTAATTGGCGAACTTCGTTCCAATATGTTGCAGGCTGGTGACGTATTTTGGGTGGCCAGTGTGTGCGTCTAGAGTTCGCTGAATAAGTGCCAATTTCACTCTCTATTTTTATTTACACTTTGATAGAGTTATGTTGCTGTTGCTATCTGCTTCAAGAATGTTTAGATGTTACCAACAACCTGTATGAATGGTGTCACTATATTAACAGTGTAAATGGATTCTCTGTACAAAGATTTCATTTCGTTCCAACAACCATATTTTTTCTCATTAAAGTTGGACTAAAAAGTACAGGGCCCTGTTTCATAAAAGTAAAATATTTATAATTTAAGATGTTTTATTATAATACTAAATAATATTATCAGGTTGTCATTTCATAAAGTAAAAAACTTGTAAAATTAACTTAGAGTTTATAGAATATATTTTAGTAATTCTAACGAATCTGTTTCATAGAGAAATTGCAAGACTTTTGAAATCACTGTTAAAATTATCACATCCAAAATAACTGTGTACGTCACACTACATCACAGTCTTTGGAATCAATTTCAGCGGATGCTATTGTTTATGTTTGAAGTAAACTGAGTTACAAAATGTCAAAACAAGCAAGATAAAAGATAAAAACATTAAATATATTAGCTTTCTAAGCAAAATGTATGAACTGTAATGTCTGCTCTTTCAGCACCGTTGCCTTCGTTTGCGATTAAAGGCGATATTAACCATGGCTTGAGAGGATAAATAAAATTGCCCAGAAGAACTGATCCAGGAAATGGTTGCCATCCTTCTTCCCTCCTATGGAAAATTCCACTATTGCGTAAAACTCTGGCATCACTTGTACTACCTGGCCAATTGGCATATGAGTAGTAAGACTCCAGTTCAGAATCACATTTATTGAATGATTACCGTTTCTATTGACAGAGAGAGGTTCCAAATCTGCCGGTGCATCCATATTTATTAAGGTTCCATCCACTGCTCCGCAGATACGTGGCATGCCTGATAACTGACTGAATTGATGGACTACTTCAGTCACATAGTCAGGCCACCGCACGTGTTCAGATAGGATATGAATATTAACTGCACTCACAACATTCTTGATTACTCTACAAACTGTAGATTTTGAAACGCTGAGCATGTCACCTATACAATGATACTATGATTCACTTCCTAGCCATTGCAAGACTATTTGAAGTGATTAATGTGGTGTTATAGCATGATTTCTGTTGGTAGGGGGTTCTACAACAGTCTAAAGGTTTTATGCAACACATAAGAAACTTTGTCCAAATTTAGTCTAAAACGTTCGTTATACTCATACGTTTCTTGCAGATGATGGTATGTGGCTCTAAAACTGAAATGTTTTGCCTGTCTTATCACTTGTTGCTCATCCTCACTACTGACACTTGTATCAACCATTAGCTTTCTCACTTTTTAGTAAAGAACACAAAGCATTTTGTTAAATAACACAACCTCAACAAAACCTACATTACTTATGAACCTTTTAACATAAACTTTAAACTAATGAAAATAGTACTTATATCAACAGTATATATTGTAAGGTAAGGCAATTGTTGAAACAATATTTCGGTTTTACTTATATTATAAACTTATAAAATGATACTTGATAGTGCTAATAAGTTTTATGAGTTTCTATATTTATGAAACAATACACATATAAAATGGACTTATGTTATCAGTGGGAAACTTATATAAAGTATTTGCTAAATATTATAAAACAAAAGGTTTTTCTTTCTTTATGAAACACGAATTTTGGAACTTCTTGTTTTCTTTCTAGGAGTCTTATAGTAAACGCTTATAATAGCAGTCAGTTTATTAAATAGGTTCGGTTGACTGATTGAAACAGTGAAATTATCACTGATTCAGATTTAGTGTGTCTGACCGCACCAAAAGCAGAGTGCGAACAGCCTTTCTGAACTTGCTGCGTCCTAAACCAAGGTGTGGGCAAGGCAGGCATAACCCTAGCAAAAACCAATCAGAACACTACGAATGGCAAAAGTCATGCAAAAAACCATTTTTATGTACAATGTAATGGTAGTTAAATGTTTGCAACGATCTGTAATAGAAATAAAGAAATGTGGTAATGTTTATTTTTATTTTTAATATTTCTTTCCATTTTTTCTTTCATTTACATTTTTTCCACAAAATATTTTATATAATAAACTTCTTTGGTTAGATTCCTTACATTACATATTAACGGGGAACATTTTTTTCACTTTCCATATACGACAATGTTATATTTAAAATACATTTACATAAAATCCCGGTTGCCGCAATATAGAATAAAATGCAACCAAATCTAGGCACCAATACTTTCGCTGGTATTCAGCAAATACTTATACAGATTTATATTTAAGGCTCCTTACTGGTCATATCAAAAGGTAAATACAAACTGCAAAAGGCCATCACAAAAATATATTGAGCAGGTGACTTCCATTAACCCTAATTACAACTGACTGCTATATTTCTGTCGCACCTACATTTGTCATTTAAATTATTACATCATACACTAGGAATTAAATACCTAATATTGGGTAACACATTACTGGTCATCAAAAAATATTTAAGTTTTAATTTACTCGCAATCCCAAGTGGATGGGAGCAACTGCTAAGCAACGCCAGCCTTAACTCCAAAGTGACTTAAGTGACCTGTTCGCTTTAGGAGCGTACATTGGTGATTTCGAATAAAGACTACTTATCTCATGGTAGAAGCTTTCCCCCTCGAGGTCGCTGAATTGACCCATAGAGCAGCGCGAGCTGGCATTAAATACACTGCACCGCTCTCGTGCGCTACCAATCAATTTAATTTTTCCCTCAGAAGCAGTTTTTCCAAGAAATCGAGGGGTTTTCTACTACTCCTAGGGGGGTACAAGCAACGCGCAGCCAATGGCATAAGATATTACCACTTATGGTGACCGACGCAGCGGACAACAATTTCCCTTAGGGGGTATAACACAATGAAATTCTAAACATCTAATAAGGTTACAATTATGCCCTCAACTTCCGTCATCTTGACCAAGATGCCGGAAGTAACGTAAGGAACGTCATGTATTTGTTGGCGCATGCATCGTCCCAAGTTGTTTACCAAGGTGGTCGGCGACTATGCTGTGCTCCCTCGACGAATCACTGAAACATTAGTCCGGTGCTCACTCCTTTGCGAGGCCTCGGTGTTGCTGCACGTGAAAATTAGGCACGGACATATTCAGTTATTTTCCCGTACCTCAGATTTTTTGAAGTGTTTAGTAGGGACGTGAAGCTGGCACGAACATCGCAGTTCTATTTTGTTAGTGTTTTAATCTACGTTGAAAAGTTTCAAACCTCAAAACAACGTGTGTTAAAGTTCGTGCGTGCCGGATCGTAAGCTGCACAATTCAACAGGTTACCAGGCAGATGCAGTAAGTAATTTTTTTTCCGAGGGTAATGGCGGCGTGGTTCGACCCACTAATTAACTTTAAGAGTGTTTTTACGCATTGGCAAGGTGTAAATTATTCACAGACGTGCAGTGGCGTGATTTCTATCACAAGTGTACTAAATGTTTAAAGGGCTGTTCATAGTAAAGTGGACACATTTGAAAGCCCTGCTAAATTTATACTTTCAGCCCTTTGGTTGTGTATCTTTATCCATACCTATCAAAATAAACACTGTAATGTGACTTTCCGCCAAGATGATGGAATGGGTAATTCGTGAGTGGTAACCTCCGAGTATTTTTTAATACATTAAAAAAATTTTTTTCAATACATTTTGACTAATAAATTTTTTATATATTTTTATAAATTTTGGGAAATGTTTAGGATGTTTTGGATATTTTTGTGTTTTAGGTCATTCAATGTAACAGGGTCAAGGTCAAGGGTCCCGAGTCGTCACCAGTTCGCTTGCCCTGACCCAGGGTGACAAATCCACCTCTCCTGAGACACGACTCCGCATCTCCTGCTATGGGAAAAACGGGAAATTTTTATGGAAAAAGGGAGATTTTTAAGTAAATTTAGTTGATTTTGAAGGGGGGAAAAGGTGAATTTTGCACGTCTCCGTAGACAGAGCTAGTCACTTTTAGCGAAAAATATGAGTTCACGGTAGACTTGAACACTATAAGCACCCAGAAGAAGTTTGTCAATTGTGATTGGTTGCTGTTTGCTCGAGAAGACGTTTAAATATTTGACCGGGTTACTAATAATTCGGCAACATCGGCACGGCTCCTACGTGATTCGTGTGCAGACAGTTAACACGTGTCAAAAAGTAACTAAGCCAATCAAGGTAGGTAAATGACCCTACAGTGTTTTGAAATTAAACTTGTCTTGAAATATTTTCGCGAAATTTCACTGCCCCTATCTATAGATAAGGTGTGATACAATCAGCGGTGTTGTTTAAGAGCATTGTTAGAGCAGATGGAAAATCTCAAAAAAATTTTGAGTCAACATGTCTTCTGTAACACTCTAACTAGTTTATTCTTTCATGATTGATCGAACAAGGTTTTGACCCGGGTAAGATAACGAACGTTTTCCCTTATAGTATCAGAATCCTCATTGGCCCAGTGAAATAGGGAAGTAGCTTTATACATGTATGACACTCAATAAGTAGAGACCTGAATAATTCACGAATTCATTTCAGGACTAGCTAGACTTCAAAACACGTGTGTTTCTATTGCTTTAGCCATTGGCCCACATGGTGTTGGACACCTCCTGGAGAACACTGGCCCAATAGTCGCCTTCCGCTGTGACAGCAGACAACGAACGTGCAGTTGATATCGGCATATTTGTATATAAGACTGTAGAGTCTAGACTGCAGGTCACTGAACTCGAGAATTTTCCAGGTCTCTATCAATAAGGAAATAAAACAGTCGGATATGCGTACAGTTCGTTGAATCCTAGCAAACAGTCGGACATGTGTAAAGTACGTTGAATGCTAGCAACCCAGTCAACTTTTACCCCCGGGATGAACCATCATCTTGAAGCATTGCGCCTCTGTATGCTTGCTTGTTTGGCGCTTATGGTACGTGTAGTCTTGCAGCAAGGTTCGCAGGCGAAGCACGCAGGTCGTGGCGGATGCACAAGCTGCATGCAAGTGCGGGACGTGTGTCGTGTGTCTTGCAGTCGCTTCCACGCTGTTCCCCGCTGTGTGGAAGACATCTAGTACCGCAACTACTGTCGTTTATCACTAGTTACTTTTTGGGGTAACTGGTTACAATTTTTCTGCTAGGTAACTTGTAACTTAACTAAGTTACTAATTAATTGTAGCGACCAAAAATAAAAGTTAAATTTAAGTTACTTTTCGCTTCATGATAGTTTCATATCATGTGCAGCAAGAATATACTTCCTGTGGCACGGGGTAAAGAGGCCGGCGGAGCTCGCTTGACGTACGTTCACATTCCTAGAATTAGTACAGTTACCAACGCTGTCATCTGCGCATTTGCTTCTTGTTTATTTTTTCTTGCCTGTGAACCATGCATAATAACTAGTGCTCTTGAAATGCTGAAATGGCCACCACTGACAGGAATAATTTTTTTTTTGGCAATTTTCTAAAATTTAAGACTATTTCTTCCATAGAGTATAAAATAGTTACGATGTAAATTTAAAGTAAATTTTTATTGTGCATTAGCGAATATTCATTTAGATAGACGGCATATTCGTCTAACATGAGAAAACAATTGAATGTAAGATACAGCTCATAGTGCGCGCGTGTGTTTGTATTACATGCTCATAAGAAGGTGGTGTTCGAATTGGCAAATTTAGTAAACCAAATAGTTATTTAATTTTATTAAGGAATTTCTTGCAATATGCTTATGCTATAAATTTAACTTCGAAATAAAGTAACAATCATGTAAATCAGGAATGTAGTAAATGAGTTATATACATTTATAAATATTACGATTCCTTAATGAATACTTATATTTACATTTAGGGCATTTTTAAAAAATGTAAATAAATTACTACTGACAGAATCCAAACGGAAAACTACAAAATCACAAATTATTAAATTACGAATTGAACTATTTGAACACGGCTAACGTTTTGAAAATCTGGTAACTTTTAATTAGTCTCGTCCATCATGTTTTCCTGTATTTTTTAAAAAGCTGTTGCAAATGTTTTTTCTGTTATCATAGAAAATAGATTCCAATACAAGCAATGTGCATCAGAAAATTGTAAAATATTGAGGTCGTTCTACAATTTATAGATTTAGCAAACTAGTTTGATTTTTTAATTTAACAGATGCACATAATATCGTATACTGTGTGAGTACTTCTACTATTTTATGTAACCGTAGCTAAAAAAAAAAAAATCAAATATTTCTATACTTCTGTTATATTTGCTCAATCTGCAATTTAAACTAACAAATTGTGGTTTGTACGTACATACATTTTACAAATTGCTTACCTCAGAAGAAATAAATTTGGTAACATTTTACATGAAAACTATTCCTTTTCCGCAATTACCAATACAGCACTTTCTCAGTGATTTAAATTCATATAGACTACGAAATTATTATTATTGGCCTATAAAGTGTTATACATGCTATACGCATACATTAGTGTATGTAAGTTTCATTTAATCGAAAACACGGTACTTCAGTGTTAACGTTAATATGAAAGGCTTGTTATTGAAAAGTAATTTTTGAATTGGAATACAATTTTTCTTGTCACTATTCGAATTGTTATATAGAAATCTGCCAAAAAGCCTGTTTGAATGATTCCACTTCAGTTTTGCCAGGTTTTAGAAATTCCCTACTTTTGTTCAGTGTAAATACTTCAAGTGATATGTCCATTGAAAAGAAACTCGTCTTATATTATGTTTCCATTTTGTTAAGTGGATTACTGGAACTGAGAGTTAATTTTTATCCATGGCAATCCTTTATACATTTATTACTCTTCATATACTATTGACACTATTAATACTCAATGGTTTTACTGTTAAACATAGTTTGTTTAGTAAAATATTTTTTAAATTTATTAAATACAGAGCTGTAGACGTTCTGTGTAATGGGGTGTTAGATTTAAGTAAATAGGAAATAAGTTCTGATAAAATGGTAAAGCTAAAATATTAAAGCACTTAAAAGAAATTCCTCTAGTGGAATAAACATGTGCCTTATTGCGTCACTAACTGTACGAATTGTTATGGAGGTACCCTATTTAAGAAAATTGCAGTGTTTATGCTGATTCAGTGGTTATTAATTACAATATTTCAATGTTGCTTGATGATATTCCCGTTAGATTTGTTATTATAGTAATAATGTAATTTACAGCTTACTTTAACAAATGCTGATGTAAGGAGTTCAGTTATATTACTTTAAAATTAACACCCAGTTACATTTTTTTCGAAAGTAATGAAAAGTAGTTGAATTTACTATACTTTCTAAAGTAACTTAACTAAAGTTAATTTTAAAATGTATCTTACCGAACACTGGCACATAAGATACTTATGTCTAGCCTCCACGTAAATATTTGGCAAAAATCAGGTGGCCCTAAGCATCAGTTCTATTGGTCTGTTTATACAGCTACAACTGTTTTATTGGTTCAGTGAACGCCGGACGCGCTTATACTGTACAAAGTTCATTGCTGGCTGTCACTCTGAATGTACAATGCCGAGTTGAATGTGTCACAATCAAAAGTTCTTTCCTATGTAAAATTTTGTTCAATTTCAATCATTTACACTGTGTTTTGCGGGCGTAATATAACGTTGCATCTAACATTATGGACACTGCTAGAGGAGTAAAATTTCGTATCCAAAATCTGAAAAGGCTGCATATTTATAGTAAAGGAAATTCCACAGAACTCAGTTTAATTAACGTGGCTTATTATAACGCCAGCAAAACCTAAAGCGTTAATTGAGTTAGTAGAGAACTTATCACTTGACGTTATCAAAGGCAATATGGTATAGTTCACAGTCATGTACAGTACATATTACCGCAATTTTTTTTTTCATTCGCCTCTACCGCAGTGTCGTGTTCGACTCAACCAAACGTAATGCAGCCAACAGAGAGCTACATGTTTACTATTGGTGCAGAGTCCTGCATGGCGTGTCGTATGAGCGGAGCTACAATACCACATATAGCTAGCATAGTGTTACATGTACCGAGTGGCATCATGATAGAGCTAACTTATCTTCGCAAAAATAATTCCAAGGTGGCTATATTTCACTATCCTACTTGCACACATGCAGCTTTCCATCTGTTTTTGACCGCGGGCCTTCGTCAAAGACTGTGTGGTATTTGTCTGGGCCGATAAGAAATATGTTACTCTGCTACTGAACTTCTGTCCAATCACGGAAGTGGATCGCCGTCAAAGCGTTTTGAAAAACGACTTGGGGCCAATAGGAATTGTGGAGGTTTTTGCACCTCTTCGAGAGGAATGGGTAATGCCAATATCATCGAGTAAGAAGCACATTGTTTATTGGCTACGATTAATGTGCTGAACACAAATAAGTTACGACACAAACAAAAAATTACGTGATTGCAGCAATTTAACTGAGAACATTATAAGTGACTGAATTGGTTAAGGAAATTTCGCCTCATTGCGTTAATTTTAAATATAGATGTTTCAAAAAAAGTGTATTCTTCACGGATTGTGTAGGAGAAGATTCCTAACTACGTGTATTTTCAGTATAGATAGACAGTATATACTTTTTTTGTAAAACATAAATTTAAAAATATCCTTGCAAACAGGTTATACATATTATGGAAATATCTCCGCTGTAGCGAATTTATCATAAGAAAATTCTCGAAGAATACATTTTGTTTTGAAACACCTATAATTTAGATAGACCACCGAGAATTTCGCGGGTTCATTTCTAGACAAGTTAGAATTCACACACATGTACGTTCATGTGACGTTTGTAATTGGTGGACGTGTTTTTTGACACCTCCTGGAGATAAATAAGCCAATAACCAACATGCAACAATTAGTGCACCCAAACGCCGCATTTTACTACCACAGCAATCAACCAATAAACAGTTGATATCTGTATGAGAGTATATAAGACTATGACGTCTAGCCCACAGGTCATTGAAATCGCGAATTTACCATACCAGTGTATATGCTTAGTGAGAAAGCAAGAATGACAATGTTTTCCTCTATACATTCATTGTAGCATTCCTTCCTACATTTCCTCAGGAAACAGTACAACGCATATGAAAGTTCCCAACAATGTTTAGTAGCGCTGCTTAACATTCCTATATCTGCAGCTTGATGTGTGGTACTATAGAGTGTATAGGTTAAAAACTTCCATTACAGTTTAGGAAGTTTACCAGAAATTTTTTAACAGTGTACTTATAAATGAACGCACTGAAACGAAATTTCCTTAATATGAGCTTTCCTATTTACACTTCGCAGCTGCAGGCAGCCATTCCAATACTCTCCACTGCACTGCCATTTGGTGTGTGTTTCTTACTGCCTCGTGGTCGCACAGCAGGTGTCGAGCAATCTGAATGAGCAAAAGCAATATACAAGCTACCACCGAGATGAACCGCAAATTTGTCCAGTTCTCTGACGACGAAGGCAGTTTGTGGTGATGTGCAGCTAGCAGACTCGACACGCTTCCTCGGCCGTGAAAGAAAACACAGTGAACTGGTGTGTGCTCCCGCGCACAAGTCTTCCACCTCCTCTTCGTGTTGAGTCAGGCTGTCGTCTTTCTCCTGCCTGCTTCTGGAAGTCGCTCTCAAGTTCACCGACAGAGTGAACAAAAATTTGACACTACGGAAATGTTACTGTAAAAAAAAAAGCATCGGAGGTGCTATTTAGATCTCCATGAGAAATATAAAATTTCCTTCTCATCAAGTCTGGTGCCCCATTATTATAAGTCCCTTATTTTCGCTAAAATATTTCATGATCAGTTGTATTACATAACAATATTTACCTCAAGTATGTCTTCGTAATTTAGTGGTTAAAATGCTACGTGTCTTTGGTGCCTCAGTAAATCACAGACGTTCAGTACTGCAGAAACCCGATACTGATTACGCAGACCAGTAAAAAAATGTATATCTTTTCACAAGGACACGCTTCAGTAAACGAAGGAAAAACTACTAGAATGTATGTAGGGTACTGAAATCTATCCTGCGTGTCACTATTTTTACTAAAATTAAGTGACCTGAAGTATGACTGGTTCTCTCTCAATAGTCGCGGAGAGTCAAAGTCTACTAGAGACTATTCACGGTTTCTTAACACTTTTTGAATCAAAATAGTGACATATCACCCAAAGTATGACACGTTTAGTTATTTCCTAAAATGACATGTATCACAAGGGTTTTGTACCTCTGTTAACGTTAAAGTATCTTGTTTTTTTCGATAAATGAAAGTTTTAACTGTGTATTTCATTTATAAATTGTAATATTTCATTTCTATTTATTTTAATAATAACAGTCAGAAAACGTGTTCGTTGGTGGCGCCTAGTAAGAAATACTTGTCACGCAAAATATCATTACAACTGAGTGCGCACGAATTCGATTATTTTGTATATTTTTTAGTGTTTCCATAGTCCCGCCGAAATTGTTTTATACAGCCCAAGGATTCCAAGGAAGCAAAGATGTTTCGTAACGAATAGGTAGGGATAGGAACATTTCGCGAGTTCACTTCAGGACAAGGTAGACGTCAAACACGCGTACACTGAAGTTGACTTTGCTATTGGGTCGTAGTTTATTATACACGCCCTGGACGACTCTGAGCCAATAGCATACTTGCAAGGAAACAAGTTGCGAGCGACATACTGTCATGTGTGAAGTAGCCTAACACTGCCTGCTTTCTGGAGCAGCATCCAATGAACAAACATCTAAAACTCGAGTGTGCACAGGACTGTGGAGTCTAGCCTACACGTCAATAAATTCTAAAAATTTTCCTAACCCTACGAATAGGAGTGGAGATCTGGTTAGGTGTTATATATCACGAATGATAGGTCATACGGGAGCGATAAATAAATATATGCAGTAATTATTTCCACGTTTCTATTGTATTTTAAAAATGAATTGGCTTAACAAATTTACGGTTTCTTTGGCCAGAACACTACGGAGGTAGAGAAAACGGATCTAATCATTTTTTCTAGAAATTACCTGGATATTCTCGAATCCATGTTTTTGAGTGAGTGAAGAGTGCAGATTGTTGGGCGTTTCTTAACATTGAGTTCTTGAGAACCAATGAGAGTGATTGAGGTGAGTATGGAGCAGCGCTGGAGTGGAGGAGAGATCGTTGAGAAAACCCACCTACGAACGGCACTGTCCGGCATGATTCGCACTTGCAAAAGTCCGGGAGTGACCCGAGCGGGGATTGAACCCAATTCACCTTGGTGGGAAATGCGCAGGCTAACCGCTCTGCAACTGCAGACCCTCACGTTTTTGAATTTTCAATGTTTAGATCACCAAAATTTCAAAGTCACCAATACGATACACTAGAGGTGATTGAAACGCAATCTATCGGCTTCCTACGACTTGAATGACAGAACTTAAAAAAAAAAAAAAAATGGGCCAGAGTCAATCCTTAGAGATCTACAAAATTTACGTAAAAGTTTGGCTACAAGTTATACTTTAAGAACTTTCATATTTTCATCTAGTTTTTCATTGAAACCTACTACATATGACACGACCTTAGAAAATTTGCGATGATATATTTACATATCATAATGGTGTTAAATAATCGTGTGCAGTGAATTGCAGTGAATTGTGCAGGTCCCTATAAAATCTTAAACGGCCAGTAGCCAGTGGCCGTGAACCCCTTTTCTACCCTACCGCCGGAAGCTCTAAGTTTAAAACTCGTAGGGATAGGAAAATTTCGCTAGTTCAGTGACCTGTTGAATAGTCTCCACAGTCCTGTGTATACTCGAGCCTCAGTTGTTGATCATTGGCTGCTGGCTCAGAGAGTAGGCAGCTTTACTTCACACCTGGCAGAATGACATTGACTACTTGTTTCCTTAGAAGTCTGCTATTAGCTCAGAGTCGTCCAAGGCGTGTCTAAAAAAATACGATCCAATTGCAAACTCAGCTTCAGTGTACACGTGTTTGACGTCTGCCTTGTCCTGAAATGAACTTGCGAAATGTTCCTATCTCTAGTTATAGGTGAAGGTATCTCGCAAGTTATCCTTGTGCTTCCTCGCAGCTATTCTCAATTAGTGCACACAGCAGGAACCTCTTACTCTATTTTAATCGGGGGAAACTGAATGCCTTGTAACTATACTCAGAAGTAAGTGGCGAGGCACATTAAAAAATTAGTATATTCGTTGACCCATTATCAAGACTTGAAAGACTTAGTTTAAAGCGCCAACTTATTTCCGCAAAAATAATCCCATGCAAGGTAGACTTCAATATCCTACTTGCACACCCGTGTTTTTCTTCCTTTGTTGGTCGCGTTTCTTCGTCGGAAAACAGCGTGGTGCTGTCTGGGCCAATGAGAATTCATTTACTCCGATACTGAGCGTCTGTGATTCGAGGGCAGACAGCTAGGTCTGAGTTAGTGTCTTGAAATAGAACATAACATGAATTATTTCCGCGAAAATTGGGTGTCCCTACCCATGACAAGAGACCCGAGAATTTCGCGGGTTCATATCTAGACAAGTTGGAATTCACACTCACGTATGTTCATATTATGTTTGTATTTGATCAACGTGTTTTTTGACACCTCCTAGATATAAATAAGCAAATAACAAACACGCAAGAAATTGTGCAACCAACCCCCGCCTTTCACTACAACACTCAACCAATAAACAGTTGATATCTGTATGAGTGTGTATAAGACTGTGAATTATAGCCTGCAGGTCAGTGAACTCGCGAATTTATCGGGTCCCTACCCATGACGTACGGACAAAAAGTCGACTGGCCAGATGTGTCCAAGTACACGTTGGTATATGCCGATGGCAGATTATGAGTTGTTATGAATAGATTTTTGTTAATCATACCTTAAAGGGTCTGTAAGGGGAATTATAGTACAGTGTTAGGTAGCGCATAATGTTACAAGGCCGGTGTGTATTGAACATTTGAGAAAATGTGTACTCAATAAGAATAAATTTCATAAGAGTGCGTTGCCAAACTCATGAAGCGATGTGTCAGCAGAGTACAACTCAGGCATTGCAAGGTTCTGCTAGCCAGTGACGCCATTTTTCTGGCCAGTGTGGCTGGAGTTCGCTGAAAAAGCGGCGGTTTCACCTCTGTTGTCCTCAGTACTCTGTGAGGTGTAGAAAATGAAAAGAGTAAGCTCTGATGAATATTCGGACGTGTTCCTCAAAGGCCCGTATGGAAATTTTCACACCAAAACTGCCTGAAGAAATAATAATATCGCTGCAGACAAGTAGGTAGTCGAAAGTTTCTACAGTTCGAACTTAAAAACCGCGGCAATGAAACGACCGAAAGGGCACATTTACATGACTCGACACCATTGCCGAGTTTCGGCAGAAATAATGTGCACAGCCAATAAAGGTTAAGCAGATGGAGAGTATCTAACGGGTGCAAACGAATAGCCTGTCATTTGTTCCACCACGCGGGACCCGTCTTCAACGCTCAGACTTCGACATCTCACCTGGCCTTCAAATTCATTGCCTTTGGAATAGCTAATCGTATAAAACCTCGGAAAGATGGAACTTAAGGCCGATTCACGACAAGTACAATATAGAGCTCTTTTGCGTTATCTTCGTATTTACAATTCAGGTAAAGGCTGTTTACGATAAAATGAGCCCTTTAAAAATGAACCTTAGAAATATTTCACTGCCCCTGACTGCATATATTTTAATGGGCAAACGGAGTGACATTCGTCCAGTAAAGTTGGTAACGATGGCTCGAAAGTAGTTTTATATCTTAAAATCGAATAAAAAGTGTTAGGTAACCATTTGTGATAACTAAATAAATTTTTTTCGCTTCGTTTTTTTTATGTATCGAAGTGTAAAAATGAGTAGATTTGTAAAATATATATTTTCCTAATAATTTCACAGTTTCACTTGACCGACGCATGAATTAAGTGACGAGTCCCATAGCAATGTTAAGTGTACATAAAGCGGAGGAATACACAACGTGCACACAACTAGATCTTAAGCAGGGCTTTCAAAAGTGCTCATTTTACCGTGAACTGCCTATATGGATCGCGCAACAGGATGATCACACTAAATAAAGAGCGACACGTAGGTAAATATTACATGCGGTAAGTTAACCAATATTTTGCATTACAGAAAGTTAACGTAAAATCAGGTTCAACGATTTTTTTCTTTTAATTTCTGAATTCATTTTTATTCCTACCAACTTCCGGTTGTATTTTTATCGTGTATTATGCCTTTAAAAAAAAAAAAAAAAAAAAAAAAAAAGGAAAATTTGGGTGTAAATTGGTGTCAGTTTATGGGAGAAATGAGATTATCGTTGGTAAGTAGGGGGAAATATTTTATGTATTATAAAAAACCTGCTCACATGTGCGTTCAATTGCAAATATACACATGCATACACTAGACTTAATTTAAATTCCAGATACAACATATTTAGTAGTACTGAATTACAACTTATCAAATACGAGCCTTTATTAACTCCAGTGTAAAGACACCTGATTTTCACGAAAAGATTTCATCATCATATGTCATATAATTTCAGCTCATTTCCGTTTTCATAACTGGATGTCATCGCTGTTATGCTACTTTTGTTTATGGTCGCAGATGGAAGACCTACAGTGAAGGAGTAAGTACTTACGCATTGGCAGTACAAGTAAGAAAATGTCTTCTAACAAAGGGATGACACGTCGGTAGGGTACTGAAATCTAGCGACGGTGGAAATATTTTCTGCCAAAATCGTGTGCACCTACTCCATAAGTATGATTTCATTTTAAAAAATTGAGGCACTTACACTTTCACGATTACGTAAGATGTGGTCACTTTGTGTATCGCGTAAGTTTGGTGTAGCGAATCAAATTGTCACAAATATTCGGTTGCGTGTCGAATAAAAAAAACACATTGTAGATATGATATTTTAATAATTTAAAGTTTTTGTAGACACTATTTAGCACTTTTTTGCTTAAAGTTCTTTTACACCCCTATAATTACTGTATAATAGGCATGGACATGTATTATAACATACAATATTTAAGTAAGAAGCAAAAACAATTGAGCTTAACAAAAGGAGACATTCGAATCTCACAATTGACAATACATCTTTTCGTATTTAGAATAAAACATAAATAAACTCCTTTTCAATTGAAATAAATTGTAAATATAATGAGACTTCTAAAAAAAGTTAGGTGTGATGTGTGGCCCTGCTTTTGAGTACAAAGTTTATCAAATTGTGGTGCAATATGAGAAACAGCCACCGTAATTTCTTTATCAACTTGTAACCTAGAACTATATTTTGATTCCATATCTGCCAATACAGAAAAGCCTATCTCACATAAATAACTTGTTGCGAAAGGTATCAGTATCTTCATTGGTTTCTTGCTAATATAATATTTAGTGGTGATGATAATGGTGTTTCTTGAAGAAGAAATAATAAGACCATACTGTCGGAAACATGTTTCAATGTCGACTGTATCCAGCTTCATTCACAGGAGTCGACCTGCTTCGAGCCTCGGTGAATGTGCTGGATGTGCTGGCCAAATTCTGCTCACAAGTTGTACAATGTCGTTCACAGTTGGTGTGGCTTTGTTCCAATCATGTTTCTGACACGATAATAATAAAAGCAGTGGTTTGGTTCACAGTTATTGTTCACAGCGTCGTGTAAAACTATGAGTAGTGCTATGAAAGGATTTATGATAATAACAACATGGGCCCTAAGCTCATCAAAAGTTTTCTATATGCGTTTCCATTTTCTGATATTTAAACATTTTTTTCCCCTCCAGGGAAACATGACACGCCCCCTCTTCAAGCCATTTTCGCCCCTCGCCCCTCCCCGCCCCCACAAGTGGATCCCACCCTCCGCTTTGAGAAACACTGCGCTAGGTTGTATACATGAGCAGACGCCACATTAAAAAAAAACTATTATAATCAAAGGTAACACAAATGTGCCCCCAGTATGACTAGCCAGCCAACATCACGTTGTTAAGAGATATGTATTACATATCAGCAAAAGCTGGTTTTTGATAAGCCTTTCTTAACGTGGATGTACGTTTTACGTGACGTGAAATGATCCTTATAGGTCTCTGAAACATTCAGGCCAAGGTATAGCCGACTCACTTGTTACTTGTAATGTGTTACGTGAAACGTGAAGCCATTGTAATCCTGGCATTAGAAGCAAACTGCCATAGATCCTGTAATAAGTTAAGTGCATCAGTTCCTGAAGATACAACAGAGGGACGAAATATTTACGCTCTGCAGTCACTGGAATTGATATTCAACAACCGCCGAGGATGACTTATCGCTCCTCTGTCACGACTGGTTTAATGTTGAATGTGTTAAATCCATAAAGCTCACCAACTTGTTTAGTAAGTCCACTGACTCTTGTACCTAGGTCTTTTAAAGTTTTGGGACCTACGCCAAAATTTAGGTCTCAGTGTGCTAGTTGAAAGATTTCTTTTAAAAGCATAACACACATATATGTATGTTTTACTTTTTCTTTACATTGTTATGTAATGTTTGTACAACAATACTTACATAAATAACAAATAAATCTTTAAAAAATATTTTAATAGTACCAACAGTAACATTTAAGTACACTAAACGAGTTAAATTATAAAGATGGAACATCTTTTGCTAAACAAAAACCAAATTTATTTGACGGAACCAAATTAATACAATGTGTGGTGGCAATTAAATACATTGTTGTTGAAAAGTAGTTATAATATAATTTTATTTGGTTAGCCCAAACGCTTAAGATTTTGTTCGTGCTTCTAAAGACTTGTATGGCTGTACGCACATGCATTTAAGTTTCGTTTTTATAGTAAAAAAGTTTAAAACCTTCCCGAATCTCGAACCCGGAAAGTCTTTCCCCCAGTACTGCGATCAAGCGATTTCTGCTACAGTGACAAATATTGTGCAAAATTTATTATGGTACATAAAACCAGATTTTCTTGGAAACAATAGCTGTCAAGTTGTATTTTAAAACCACTTAACTCTGGCGGCGCAATAGCTGAACTGTTAGCCTGCTCGCCTCCCACCAAGGCGCACCGGGTTCAATCCCCGGCCGTATCACTCCCGGATTTTTGCAAGTGGGAATCGTACTGGACGATGCCACTGGTCGGCGGGTTTTCTTGAGGGTCTCCCGTTTACACCGACCTTTCATTCCGGCACTGCTCCATATTCACCTCAATAACTCTCATCGGCTCTCAAGACTTACTTCGCTGTTAAGAGCCGCCCAAATCCCTTCATTCTTATCTCATTTAAGTCTGCTACACTTTTGAAATTGGATTGTTTACAACTGCTACGCCTCCTATATGCCTGCCCACGAATCACATACGTTCAGTACCGGAATAACTTAAGGTTATTGGTGCATGAAAGCAGTATATTTATATAATTTGTGTCGTAACTGGTTTCACAGCGAATTTTTCAAACTATTTGGCTCGTAAAGACATAAATAACAACTTTTAGCAACTTCTTGCGTTGTTAGATATTCACTGTCGTCATTGTTCTCGGTTCACTGATGGAAGAAAAGAAAGAATTTTTGTTTTCATAACTGCAATTAGTGCTCCGAGAATAGTGACGGCAGTGAATTTATAACAATGTAAGAAGTTGCTAAAAGTTGTTATTTGTGTGTTGAAAAGCCAAAATTTTTGAAAAATCCGGTGTGAAACAAATCATGACAAAAACTATATAAATATACTACTGCTTTCATGCACCAGTTGGCCCAGTCAATTACCACACTGTCTTTGATGAAGGCAAGCGGCCAAATAGGATTTTGAAATCTAGCTTGCGCGGAATTCTTTTCGCGAAAATCAGGTCTCCCTACTAATGGTTTCAGATTTAGAACTCGTCAAATACATTATAGTTTCGCACATGTAAAGTCTTTCATGCAGGTCTTGCTTCTTTGTTCTTCGGTTTTCACGTTAAACTGTTTCATTTGAATCCGTAGCAATAGTTCGATTAAGAAATACACATAACTAGAGGCAGGGAGTTTCTGCGTTTTGAACGGCCTGCAGACTAGGCACCACTCTCCTGTGCATTTCCGTGGGTGTGATTGGGTGTCATTCCAATCGCCACCAACACATTTGGGCGGCTGTTAACGTCGAGGTCTTGAAAGCCGTTGAGGTGAGAATGGAGCTGCGCCGGAATGAAAGGGCTGGAGAAACGAGAGATTCCAGAGAAAACCCGCCGACCAGCGGCATCGTCCGGCACGATTCACGCAGGTGAAAATCCGGGAGTGACCCGCCGGGGATTGAACCCGGTTCGCCTTGGTGGGGAGGCGAGCATTCTAACCGGTTAGCCACCTGTGGCCCCAGATAAAACACTCAATTGCACATAACACAAGTTACAAGTATTTAAGAAAACACAGTATCGCATTTTTGCATGCCCAAGAAATGTAATTTACAAGACCATAATTAAATTTGAACCCTCAAATTAGATGTGAAAAGTATTTCAAGTTGTTATAAGCTTGGCGCAAATTGTTCCTAATGCAAAGTATACTCGGCAGGAAGTGCAATTTCCTTGTACAATCTCATAGGTACGCAACCGCATTTGTTTCTGAAACATCGTTAAATACTATGTTTCACAGCTGACAGCCTTATTTAAAAATTTGAAACTTATAAATGAACCTCGTGGCTAGGGGCACGTGTTTTTCGCGAAAAGATATCAGGACAAGTTTTGCTCCAAAATACTTAAGTTTTGAACGACTGTCGTGAATGGATCATTTTGATTGTTACGCGTCTTATCTGTCTACCCGTCAATTATGAACTGTCAGAATAGAAGAAGCTCTATTCTGAACTCTCACTCACATAGCAGTCAATATTCACACGATGATAAGCAGCCAACATCCAAAGGTAGGCTGCAAGTGTGCACATAATCTACGATATTGAACTCTAGCCTCCGCGTGATTATTTCCGCGAAAAACACGCCCCCCCCCCCCTACACAAGGCTCTACTTTAGTTACATATCACTGATTTTTCCTTACCCCTATAAAAGACGCCAATAAATATTTTAACCCTTCAACCTAAAATGTCATAAGAGTCTAGTTTATTACTCGGGAAAAGTTTCTCAAATCATGGTATAGGCTGTTCGCGGTAAAATAAGCACTTTTGAAAGCCCTGCTTAAAATCTACTTGTATGCACGTTGTGTATTCTTCCGCCATATGTAAAATTGACATTGCAGTGGGTCTCATCAATTTATTCATGCGCCGATCAAGTGAAACTGTTAAATTATAAGGAAATACGCATTTTGTAAATTTGCTAATTTTTACACATCCGTTGCACTGAAAGAACAGGAAACAGAAATAAATAATTTAAAATAGCACAAATGGTTACCTAACACTTTTTATTTGACGTTAAGATATGGAACTACTTTCCATATATCGTTACCAAATTTACCGGGCGCATGTAACTCAGAGCTCCCGTTGAAGTACATGCAGGCATGGGCAGTAATTTTTTGTAAGGTTAATTTCAAAGGTGCTCACTTTATCGCGAACAGCCTTTATCACTATGTTTTCAAGGTTTTGCAGACGACTCAAATTTCTTCTTCGAATTTCCGCAGTTAGCCGCCAAGGAGATATTCAGGATTCTTACTTAGGGTTTGAACCTTTGAAAGAGGTGGGTGTTATGTTTCATTGTTTGATAATTGTTTCTTTCTTTGCGACTTCTTTCCAAAACATTTTTTCCAAGTTTCGCGGGAGCTGGACAGTCGCCTCGCCTTACAAGTGAAGTGAAGAGTGTGGGCAGCTCTTAACAGCGAGGTCTTGAGAGCCGATGAGGGTGATTGAAGAAAATATGGAGCGGCGCCGGAATGAAGGAGCGGGGGAAACGGGAGATACCCGAGGAAACCCGCCGACCAACGGCATCGTCCGGCGTGACCCGGCCGGGTCTTGAGCCCGGGTCGCCTTGGTGGGAAGCGAGCGCGCTAATCGCTCAGCCACCCTGGCCTCCTATCGTATTCGGTGCTTATGTCTGGAGTAAGTCTGTCTAAACGTGGGGCGATTGAGCTGTTAAAAGCAAATCGCTTCGCACGATCATACAATAAAACAAATTTTTCCAGTCAGCCTACTGAAACATACTTTCCGTATGCAAAATTTGAAGCAAATGTATATTTCGTTAAAATTTCGTCTTAACCCATTAATTCCCTCATCAATGTAAGGTCTCGGGTGCTGCAAATATCTTTTGATCGGTGCTCTACTTAAGCTAACAAAGAACTTAATTCTCTATCGCAACAAATAAGCTGTGTGCCTTGTGTTCAGTGGTCAGTGATACGAACCAATCACAGCGTAGAGCGGAAGCACCCAGTTATCCACACGGAAGATCATTGTATGCACAGTGAGAAACGTAGAGAACAGTACTGGACTAATTATAATCTTCCTACTCAGCATGTTGGCAAGTGTCTACAATGGCTATGAAGGGATTAACTTACACATACGTCGTTACTGAGAAGGCCGTTACAGATATGCTTTGAAAAACGCAGTACGTAAGGGTTTATAGGCTGTTCACAGTAAAATGAGCACTTTACAAAAGCCTTCTTAAGATCTACTTGTATACACGTTGTCTGTTCTTCCGCCTTATGTAAAATTAACATTGACATGGGCCTCATCACTTTATTCATCGCCGGTCAAGTGAAAAGTAAATATTATACAAACATGCTCATTTTCACACTTCGTTGCATTAAAGAAATATAAAAAGCGGGACAAATAATTTAAATGATCAAAAATGGTTACTTAGCACTTTTTATTCGACATTAATATACGAAACTACTTTTTCCTCCATCGATACCAACTTTACTGGGTGCATGCCACCCAGGGCGCCCGTTAAAATGCATGCAGGCTGGAACAGTGACTTTTTATACGGTTGGTTTAAAAAATGCTCGCTTTATCGTGAACAGCCTTTAGCTATACCTGGGTCACCTGTTTTTCTCAAAAATAATTACCTGGAGTCTGGAATTCATTATCATAAGTGCACATTTGCTGCCCTCCGTTGGCTGTTGGCCACATGGCTTTGTGTGAAGAGAGTCTGTTACATGAGTGAGAAAATAGTAATTAAGTTTCTCCGATACTTACCATCCGTGATTCACAGGCAAACAGATTAGACGCGTAGCAAATAAAATGATCCAATCACGAACGTGGTTCTGAACTAAGGTGCACTGGAACACCCCTCGTCCTGAAATATTTTCGTGAAAGAATGGTGAACCCACCCCCCCTCCCCCCCCTCGCAATTCCAAAAGCATTTTCTTTCAGATTTAAAATTTTACCAATAATTAATTTAGTGTTATGTTTTGAGCGATGAAAAAATACATAATAGTATGTTTAATTTCTTATAAATTTTTTTTTTAAGAATTGTATAACTGCGATGTTTTACAATTATCTTTCAGAGATTAGCATAGTAAATTTCGAATTCTGTGGCAGATTTTCACGGAATTTATGGTTGTGATTTTGCACAATTCATTGACGTGAATGTGTTAATACAAATAACGTGTTGTGATAAAACATGCAGTTCGAAAGTTTGTAGCCACTGTTTCATGGAATATGCATAATATTTTATCATGTATACGCAGGAACACCCAATATTCCTGAAGAAAAATTCCACGGAAGTTAGATTTCAATATCCTACTTGAACAACTGATGTTTTCCTTCCGTTATGGGCCTTGTTCCTTAGTAGAAGACAGTGTGGTTTTTCGATGGGCCAATGAGAATAAGGTTACTGCGGTGCTGAACGTCTGTTATTCGTGGGTAGGGACATCAAACACGTAACAATTGAAACCATCCAATAGCGCTTGTGGATCGGTGTCAAAGTGTTTTGAAATACAACTTGACAAAATATATTTTCACGGAAATGGGTGCCCCTATGTATACGTCATAGTTATTCAAGTTTATCATACTTTTTTGTAAACAGAAGTTTTAAGATTCCACTGTATTCGTGATAGTTCTCAGTAAAATTTTACACGCCGTTGCTTTTACGATTCATCCCAACCAATTCGTAAATTACAAACAACTGGACATAAAATTTTGTTCTTTATTTATTCGCAATAATGGTATTTCCATTTGAGTTATTAATATAATTTTCTCATTTTTAATTGTAGTGAAATTGCAATATTGAATATGTATTACTGCAATGATAAAAGTATGTTGATACAATAAATTTACAGTAATTAAATGCCTAATAACTAAGTTGAAGTACTTTAATACTTATTTTAAAAAATGTAATTTTACACCAACTCTATCTTTAATAAATCTTTTCATTAATTTTTAAAATATGCTTTTTTTTGGGGTTGTGTAGAAATATGTGTGTAGAACTGCCATACTTTAGTTGTCGTACAAAATTACACTTACAAAAATGTGATAATACTAAAAATTTTGAGTGTAAAACAACTTTTTTTTCAGTTCTTATACACTTCATACGACCTATTTTAAACGAATCTAGAATAACGTCGAATTAAACAATTCATTCATACGAAAGGGGTGGGAGCCCGTTGAAATTTCAAACACAGACAATGTCGTACATCACTGCTGATAATGCCAGAGACAGTTGAAAATATCGAAAATTATTTGAGACATCATATCATCGATATCATTCTAGCTTGTTAATTTACTCGTGAGTGAAGTATAAAGTTTTTGAATCTACTAAGTTCTTTGCAAAACCAATCACAAAAGTTCTTATTAGAGTGTGAGACTCGTTATTCGCCAACAAAATGGTGTGGTAGCATCAGATATGCTTAAGCCAATTACGAAAGAAAACTCTCTGACAAATGCACAGTACGTTTCAGTCTTGAAAACAGTAAACTATTTCCGCAATAAACCATCGTGTCTAGTGGAGCAAAGACATTTTAGTGGCCCTTAACAGCGAGGTCTTGAGAGCCGGTGAGGGTGAAGCGAGGTGAGTATGGAGCAACGTCGGAATGCGAGATTCGGGGGAAGCGGGATATCACTGAGAAAACGCTCCGACCAGCAGCATCATGCGGCACGACATCGCTGGGAATGGAAGTCGGGTCGCCCAGGTGACAGGCGAGTAGTCTGACCACTGTACCACAGCAGCCTCCATCGTGTCGCATGATAGCTGAATCAATGTCGGGCATATGCGTAGAAGAATAGCTGAATCAATGTCGGGCATATGCGTAGAAGAGATCAATTTTGTCTACCTCATTTTTATTCTTCAGTTTTTATAAACGGTTCGGAACAAAATGCTCTGGGGTTTGAATCCCGGATAAGCCGTCGTTGGATTTAACTTCAGTATAGTTTATTGCGTGTGTGCCATCACCTCATTATATCCTTCCTACGTAAAGCGCGAAACGTCAATGTAACTACAGTCATAATTAAAAATGCACAACACTTAGTGGTCACCGGAGCGACAGCCGATAAATTTCCTTTTTAAAATCTCGGCTCAAACGCAACGTTATGCTTTATTAGCTGTTCGTGTCGTGTTACGCCAGAGTGACGTAGAATTTAATTTTAACGTATGCCTGATTTTCTCGGAAATATTTTTATGCCTAGATAAAATTCAAAATATCTAATCTGAAATCATCTATTGTAATTGCATTACTTTAATGTTCATAACAATAGTCGTTTTAGTAGCTTGTCTTATATCGCAATTTTACTGTGACTGCAACATGCAAATTTTAATAAGGAAATAAAGAACACTGAGTTATATTATGTTTGTTTTAAGTTTGTTTAGTAATAGTTATTTAACAAATATTTAAGGGTAGTCACAGATGAAAAATACGCAGATTATAATATTATTTACCAAAATTAAATTTCTATATTTCTATACGATAATATATATTATTATTTCGTTTACCAAAACCATTTGAGCTGGGTTTTCCAAAAGTATTTACGCCCAGATAATGGTATAGCCTATATATAACTTGCTCCTCACAGCGATGAACTGGGTTCGAATCGCAGTGTAAGGTCGTTCTCGATTTTCGCATGTGGGGAACGTTGCGGACATCGCCATTGGATTTTCTCGGGGTTCGCCTGTTCCCTCCACCAATGCTCCATCATCACTTCAGTTCACCTTCAGCATGACCGAATCCCGCCAGCTGCTGAGCGCCGCACTAATATATCCCAATCACTCCTTTATTGTAGAGTGTGTGGTAGGTTCGTTGTGGTTTGGGGTCGGCCTACAGACTTGTTTACAATGTGGCACCTGGGAAGTTTATACAGCGTTGTTCGTCCAGTTCATGGGGAGAATGCTGCAACATCAATTTCCCGTGCGATGGGGGATTGTGGCGCGGGGAAAAGAATCAGGACGGCATCGGTAATGGGTTCGCCGTGTTTTGCTCGTTTTCGCCCGGATAAGAGCTTGATGTGTACTCGGCGCGCGGCGGTTGTGAATGGTGGTGTCCGGAAGGGGGGAGGGAGGGTGGGAGGGCGGCGATTGGGCGGCCCCGAGGAGGGGCGGCGCGCCATTGGCTGGGCGTGACGTCACGCGGGTTCCCTGCGCGGTCCGGGACGCAGGCAGGCCGGGACAGTGTTGTGGCGGCCGAGCCTGGCTCGACGTGCGCGCCTCTTGTTCGTAGTCGCTGCGAGACACACGCCGGCACGACCACGACCCTCTGGAGGCGAACATCCTTGCGTACTCCGCCCTGAGGGGATGGCCGATTTCCAAGAGGTGAGTTGGTCTTCCTCGCGACCAACGCCAGCTGGCAGGACCGAGTGCGTGCGTGTGCTCAGACTTCGTCGTCTGGAGGAACCTCACAGTCGGCAAGAATATACTACAAACACCGGGGAGAAACACATCACCGTAGCTCAATTTCTGTGGAAGCACACCCTATCAAAAATGTCTTCTGTAGTGATCACTACATGTTCATTTTAATTAACGCTCACAAAAATTTTAGTGGTCTCTATAAAACAATTTGGTGTTCACCCATCCCACAAAAATTCCATTTTTTTGTGCAGCCTTAAAATTTATATCTGTTATTCTCAGTCTCAGGATAAATATCACTGAAGCCCTCGAGATGGAGAACTACTTTTTTAATTTTCCAGATTTGAACTAATTCTGCTATAATTCAATACAAGTTGCTGCAATGTTTCGATGGGGGTAGCGGTCTCACTTTAACTCTGAAATCCGGTATTTTGGAAAGTATCAATGTTGAATGGAAACATTTTGGCTGCTCTTTGCTGACAAAAATTTCATGACGATAAGGTTTGTTTGCTTTTTTTTCTTCAGATTTATAAATGTAAAAAAATAATACAAATATTAGGGAATTGAAATAATAACGAATACATTTCAATTAAACATCACACACTTTTCAGTGTACATATGAAAACTTGTTATTTCCGCTTTTCTATTTTTTCAAGTGCGGGAAATAATTTCATTGCTTACATGGTTTAATTGGATGTGTATATGTGAGTTCATCGGTTCGGAAAGCAGGTATGTGTATGTTTGTATGTATGTCTGTATTCACTTACAGGCCTCATCTTTAAGAAAGATTGGTGTTTTTCTTTTTAATATTACATTTTGAAAGCATGGATGTTTTTCTTTTTTGCGATTGAATTCAATTAATTTCTCTAACATCTGGTTGGTACAATGATAATAATACTACACAGATATTTAATGTACTACATCGTTCGTACGAATATCTTACGTCGTTTTGCTGTTTCCAATCATTTATATTTAATTTACTGCGAATAAGTGACACATGTTTTCTTAAAAGTGCGTGAAAGTACTTATTCATTGTTTGCGGGTAATTGTTAGCACTTTTCCTTAGTCGTAAATTATATACTTAACTGTTATATTTGCAAAATATATTAGTTATTTTCCATAATTTCTGCGTTTTTAAGCAATGTTAGTTAAATTTCGTTACTCTTGTTTGAAGAATTCGGCTATTTTAAAAACAATACTGAATTGTTTCCTGAGGAATAGGAACAGTTAATTAAAGTGTATTCGTACATAAACCGAAATAGAATTAGAAGGATTTTTTTTTTGCGCTGTGTAGATTATTTTACTATTTAAGTATTTTTGAATTGCATTTTTATTGTTTCTTTACTGATCGAGGCACTGTATTAGCAACGTGTTAGGCGAATAAATATGTCATATGAAAAACAATCTTGATTATAAGGATGAAGTGAGAATAATTACTTTAGTATAATATAATAATCCTAGGACGGTACGTGTTACTGATAAACAAATGACAGGCGCAAAATATTATCATAACATTCAGAGAGCTGGATGAGCGCATAGGAAAGGTGGTCTATTTAGTGCGTCGCGTTTGTGCGGTGATAAATATAGTTTTTAACCCATTCAAGTCTAGTGTATATAATTGTGTACTTAACACGGACGAAGGTATCTTTTGGTCTTTACTTTACTCTGTGAAGCTCAAATGCCGATGGTTTCAATGATATGTAACTGACTCGTACACCTTGTTATAGGCTGTTCATTGTAAAGAAAGCACTTCTGATGCCCTAGTATCTTTCTTCTTTTAGCGATTGTTTTTTACATAAATATTGCCGTGTAAGGAATAAACTCAGTGTGTAGATTCGACCTTACTCGGAAGTTAACGTTAACGTTAAGGGTAAAATAAAACATATTTATTGACTATTATTCCAAATGAAAGGGCTTTAAAAAGTGCTCACTTTACCGTGAATGGCCTTACTGCTGCACGTTTTGATTGGGTGATATTACTGCAGCTGAGCACAAATACTGCAGCCGATTGGCTGCAACAACGGAGCAATTGTTGTGTCGAATTAAGTACAGCGCGCGTCATAAAAATTCTTCTTTACCACTCTCGAAACTGTAAATTAAAGCGGGCCGGAAATGGTTAATAAACATCAAATAATATTAAATAAGAAAAATGTGACAATGTTTTCTCATCCTATAAAAATTATCTACACCACAGTTGCATGGAATCACGCACCAGCTTTGATAAATCAATGTTAGAAAGTAATATATGGAAAGTGGCGAAGAATTAACATTGAACTCCACGTTTTCCTTCTTTGCGTTGCGAAAATATAGATAATTTGTTAAATAAAGTAAATGGTTTATCGAGAGACGCCAAACAATAATATTTAGGTGTGGGGAAGGTGACGAGCTAACTTATTTCGCTAACAAATTGCCAGATAAAGTCTTAAACGATGTCGAAATGCGAATATTTACATTCAAGCTCATCCCACATAAAACACTTTTGTTAACTATTGGTTTTCAAAAACAAAACACTGTAATACATTGCAGATGATTTGTATTTCCGTTAATAACTCATAACGACGTGTTTTTATTGTTAAGTACTCGTCAGGTAGGAACATATTTGCGTTGATTTTCATAGAAATCGGAAACATTTCAAAGAGTTTAGAATTTATTTTGTTGTTGTTCGCATTTGAAATGAAACATGTAGATAATATTAAACTAGAGAAATGAAGTAAATCGTGTCCACAATACTCTGTAAACAATATTTCCCGTCTTTAGTACAAGAAGAATTGGCTTTGTACATACCTCGTTCCTACCAAGACTAACAACGAATTTACCAAAAATTCAGTTAGATAACTTACACGCCATAGTTTAATGTCAAGTGTATTCCCTATTTTGCCACATTGAATAAAATAAATTTTCCTTTTCTTTGGTTATGTGAGTATAAATGAAGCATTCAGACTAGTAATAGTAATATCTTGTACTTATATATATATATATATATATATTATATATATATATATATATATATATATATATATATATATATATAATTAGGCTCGTTACTATTTATTAACATTGATTACTAAATGTCTTCCAGTATATAAACAATTTATTTGCTTTGAAAGAACGAAACCGTGACCGTTAAATGTGATTTATCACAGACTTCACCGCCAGTGGCTCATACTGCGTCTACGCAAATGTTTTACGTTAACTGTAGACGAAAGAAAACTTTAGCTTTCCTGTGTCGTATTAAAAGAACTCAATAAACTTAGCACCCGTCATGAGATATGTAGTGTTGGCTTGTGAATAACTAAATCATTCTTCTGTGAGCAAATAGAAAACTGTTTTAAAACCGCCATAAATTAAAGGACTAGTGCTTTGGTTATAATGTTAGTTTAAATTGTTTTTTTTTTTTTTTTTGCATTTCGTTTAGTGTCAATTGAAACACCATGACGTATGAAATGATAATATCTTATATAGAGCATGTCAAATGCATATTTCAGCTAAATGTGAAGTTGTTATTCCAGAACTAGAAATCTGGAAATTTCCTTAAGTAAATCTTTTTCCTTCAGAAAAATATTTGTGGTAGTATCTCACATTTAGCATCAGCCCGGTAATATAAATAATATATAACATTTTTATTTAAAACATTAACCCTATTAAAATTTTTTAAATTTAGTGTTGTAGTAATTTGGGCGCCTACCGTACTTCAGCTGACAGTAACTGTTTCGTAGTCACAACCTATGAACTGTGTGCTTTGTGTTGTGTGATAGTGATATGAGCCAGTCGTAACACAGAGTAGTAGCAAGGTTTACAAACCGGGTACCCGCTGTTAATATAATGGCACACCGGGCCTAGCAGTGTACAATAACGACCGGCCAAATATAACCATTATGTGCAACACGGCAATAACTGTGCACACTGGGTATGAGTGGTTTGGCAGATAATAGTGGGATTTACTTTGTGAAATAAGATATACAAGCATGGCATAAAAGTTTGTTTACTGTGATTTATTCAACCGTACGCGGATAAAACGTATCTAAACAGCAAAAGTAATATGGCTGTGATTTTAAAAATATTTATTTGGTTGTTTATACGTTTGGGAGTTTCCAAAAGACTAACAGCAAACTACACTGTATATTTTTTTGTAAAGCGAATTATTTGGAAAATAGTTGCTAAATGTATTTTATAACAGAAAATAAGTTAGAATATAAACTCAACCAAAAGCGCAGTGTGAAATGCATTTAAAAAATTTTGAATTTTGAGTAAATAAGTATTGTAGACATAACTTTTTTTGCAACTCTCAGAAACAACATTGTATATTTTAATAGATAAAATGTTATATACACACAATATTTTACCTGCAATGTTACAAGAAAAATTTTGGCACCTTTTTTTCTAATGTTTTATTTGTAATGATTAATGATTTTTATTATTTTCTACGTAAATACGTAATCGGTTTTGTAGACAAAAACGGTTAATTGACCATTTCATTGACAAAACCATTGCATGTGGATTACGTCCTCCCTAAAAATAAATGTTTTGCCCCACCGCATTTATGGCCAGCCTCTATTCTCGTTCCGATGTTTTGAACTTTCACTTCCAAGGAAGAAAGATGTGGTACTATTGTCGTCCAAAGATTACCCACCAGCTCAACGAATTCCAAGTGATGCGTTGAAAAAGCTGCGAAATAAACATGAGCACGTACGTTTTCCGGTCGCTTTTGTGGCACCGCCTCTAGGCTCAGCGCTATCGGGTAAACAGCTCGTAAGGAGGACAATTTCAAAAGCACCGCCAGATGTCATTCCGGGAAGATAAACGCAAAAATAATAGCAGGAAAGCTTGGGTAACTATTGCAATATTTATTTAGTTAACCACGTATCAGTTAGCCATTACTGTTCAAATCATTATTTACAATGACATGCGAGAAAAAAACTGGAAGTAAAAAATTACGCTTCTGGAATGTTATTGAACGCTTAAATGTGCGCGGTAACTCTTATATTTATCTATAACTTTATCATCTGATTCTTTGCATTGGATAAAACAGTTTGTTCGGTCTTGAACTAATATCATTATAACACTCTGTGATATGTCGCGCCCAATAAAACTGTGTTTGCGCTTGATGTAGGTAAATGGCGACATCTTTTTTTTTTATATTACGCAAACACAGTAACGGCAACGAATTATATTTGTCGTACGTCAAGATCTTGTATTATCCATAGGGCCACCCGATTTTCTTGAAAATGATTCCATGTACTAAGAAAAATGTTTTATTGGATCAAACAAAGTTTGTTGGGCACAAACAAATTAATTGTTTTTATAGGGGCAATCATGTAATTTGTTGTTGAAATCAAATTATTTTGTTGTTCTTATTTGTTTGCTACAAACAAAGGTTTGTTTGGTGCAACTAAATATTTGCTTGGCACGAAGTACATAAAAAAGTTTCGTGAAATATAAAGAATCTCTGCAGGCGAGACTGGGATTCGAAGCTACATCATCCGCGACCCATCGCTACGTCTTAGCGCCCTCGGCTTAAGTGACTAATGATGGAGTAACGATGTTTTTAAGTACATAGCCTACATATTAATTACTGAACAACGTGCGCAAATAAACGTTTCAAGTTTTATAGCTTTCGTTTTTATTTTCCTGTTGAACTTATTTTATTAGAATGTTTATACCGTTATTACGCATCAATAAATGCACTAGCAAACACTGTTACAATTATAACTGCCGCAAAAATACAAACAAAAACTCAAGCTGTATTTTCGAACAAAGGCAATCAAATGAGTAACCAAACAACTGTGTACAGGTGATTCAACCAAATAGTTTGTTGAGAGTCTAACTTCTTTCAGTCCAACACAGAGGCATTGTTAATTCAATCGTGTATTTCGTTAGAGGAACTAAATTAATATGTTGTTCTTCAAGTTTTATGGAGTGAACAAAATATCTTGTTGGGACAACTAAATATATTTCTGGCCATATACAAACAAACATTTTGTTGGCGTTTTCTCTCAGTGCGGAAGCTATGTTTCAAAAGTCTACTTCAACTCCTGCAGTTTTCCAACCGTTATTGGCAATACGGGGCTTCATCGGAGGACATTGTGACGATTAACTGAACCAATCAGAATCCGGTTATTCCGGGAATGAACTTCTGTGATTCACGGGCAGGCGCCTAAGACGAGCATCAGTTGAAACCAGCCAACTGCGAAAGTGGAGCTACGTTAAATTGTTTTAAAATACATCATGACAGGAATTCTTTTCGCAAAAGTCGTATACCCTTAATTATTCGAAGTTGTTTTCTGTCGTGTACACTCTAGATCACAAAAGTTTCTTCATGTGCGATCTTCCACGCGTAGGACAGGTTGACTGAACAGGTTAATATAAGCCTGCAATATTTATCTTCACTCAAGTCTGTGTTGCTAGCCTATTGGCTACTGCCACAGCTAAAAAACAAGTATTCTTCTCATTTAATGCATTTGTTTCGCACATAATAATTTTAATGATTTCTTATTAACTCATATTTATTACGTATGGGTGAAATAACTGAATTCAATTGATAATCCCGATAAGAAAACACACGTGTTCGAAGTCTATTTGTTGCAAATAATTACCGTGGTTTTTGCCATGTCCCTATATAAATTAAATTTTAATTTCGGATGTTTTAACATAACATATTTCTAACCTCACAAGTAATTTCAAATAGGTACCTAATATTAACTTACACTAAAGAGGCTTCCTTATTTTTGAAGATGAGTCGCGTCCTAATTGGTAGAGTTTTTCAATGGTTCGCTTTAAATTTCAAAAGTCATTACTGCGGTTGAAGAGCAGAACGTTATTACACAAAACTCCGGCAATTATAAAAGTTGCGCCATCAGAAACCAGTAAAAGTTGTCTTTGAATATTTATTACTATCAAGATAAGTAATGGAATGAATTACTATTGCGAACAAATGCCATCGCAGATATGTGTCGTACACCGCATAGTATTCATAATGTGATATTTTAAAATACAAACTTAAATTTAATAAAATAAATACCGAGACGAGGTAAGATTAAGTAAACACATGTGTGAAAAATATTTAGAGAATTAAGTAGATACAGTTCAGGGCATGAGTGAAATTTTTAGATTTATTGGAAACATATACTTATCTCTGAATAATGTTCTATTTTAATGTAATGATGATTTTTGAGTGAGTTTTTTTATCACCGCCATATATTGAGATTTTCATGTAACGCACATTATATCTATAATGCATTGGCGAGTGTCCAGAATATAAGTTAATTAATTGCCAACTGTAGCATTAAACTAAAAAATTATTCAACTCTACTTCTGCTGGTATATTACCAATCATATCAATCACCATTTTTGTACACTGGTTTTTTTTTTTTTTTTTTTTTTTTTTTTTTTTTTTTTTTTTTTTTTTTTTTCATAAATGATTCTTTAGATATCAGGTGTCACGATTATTTTCGTATCACTTCAATCCAATTAGAACAAATTTTTCAACATGTTACTGTTAAACTCGTATAAGTAGGGACACACGAATTTCGTGGAAATATTTCCACGCATGTTAGGTTTCAACGTCCTACGGGAATTGCACCTTTTTTCTTCTGATTATTGGTTTTGTGTCTTTGCCAGAAAACATTATTTTAATTGGCTGGCCAATAAGAATTAGGTTATTCCGGTAGTACGCGTCTGTGATTTGCGAATGGACACCGAGAACGCGAACACGTATATCCTCCAATCGCGAAAGTGGATCTGAGCTGAATGATGAATTTTAGCAAGCAAGTATTGTAACTTCAAGCTTATTACGAACACTGACCTACATAAACAATTCTGTTCTTCTATAAAATAATGTTTTTCTTAGTATAAAATATTCCTAATGTAGAGTTACAAGAAAATCTTTGGCAACACTTTAAAAACCACAGTTTTTAACTCAAACACAAAATATTTACTATGTGCGAACAATAACGCAACGGTTTCTTTGCAAACAAGACTGCATAAGTTTCTGCGGTGTTATAAAAGGATAGCGCAAGCAATATTAATACTGCACAGCAATTACCAATACCATTAAAATCTCAATTTCTCTATTTATATAAACAAATGCACGTTTATTCATTAGTGTACATTAACAAATTGTGTTTTATTTTAATAAACTTAGAATGTGTGTGTGTTTTGGGGGGGGGGGGGGGTTTCAACAGTCTCTATAGACACTTGTTGCTATATTGTATTTCCGTATCCATGGCAGTCACTTGTCTATGTGCACTCCAAAGAAAAATTTCCCATAAACTTCCTAAACTGAGGTGGAAGTTGACTAACCCATGTAACGTATGGAATTATTACCACACGTCTGGCTACAAATACGGAATGTTTAGCGTTGCTACTATACAACGTTGGGAAGTTTCATACGCATTTGACTGATTACTGAGAAAATGGAGGAACTCTAGCATGAATGTATGGGAAATAGTTTTACCATTTGCGCTTTCCCACTCCAGGCTACATTGGCGAATAATTCCTTAGAGAGTAGGAAACCCGCTAACACTCGGTGACTGCACAAAACCACTTCCGTGATGGACTGATCAGAAATGTTGTCCTGATAGAAAGAACCCCCCCCCCCCCCCAAACCCAACCAAGCCCATAACACAAGTTAACAAAGTTATATGGTTTTCTATGTAGAGTATACCAATTCGCGAATATTCTTGCACACTTTCGTCAGGTCAAATTAAACTATTAAACAACCTTACGAAGTAGTGATGAAAATATATCGATGTGGTAGTTACTCTGGTAGTGTTTCAGCTACCTACTCGAAAAGTAAATGTTTTTAAAACTAACGCAGTAACGCCTCTTCTTATAAACATGTGTTTGGCTGTGACGTGCTGTTTACAGAAAACCAAACTGAGACATCCTGTGAGTATTGCAAGAGTTATGTATTCCTTATGTAATTGATTACTTTTTAAACCTCTGTACGTAAAAAAATTTATAAATTATTTTTCCTTCCTTTTTGTACACGCGTGGCAACGTAGAAATAATCGTTCATCGATCGACTTAACTAAATAATGATATTCAGTGTTACCAAACGTTGGCAGCTAGAAATTTCTTTTGCGTTTTAATTTAGTGATATTCGTAAGTTAACGAAACGCAAATTCATTACAAAATATATTTGAAGTGAATACACATTATAGTAGAAGTAGACACGTGCTACAGACTACTTCTGTGGCATATTCTCTGGATAAATTTTTATTGCACTTTAGTAATAACTACTTTATCTTTTAAAATATATAAAATTATTTTGAACATTAAAATAAACAATTTTTGTATCTTACTACAGGAGTTTGCATGTGCGCGAGTTGACTTAGAAGCACATACAATTTTTTCCATTTATTAGAAACTAAAAATTACATAATTTGGCCGGTAGAATTGTGAAAAATTGTAAAAAGAGTTAGGGTAGGAAATTACGTAACACAGCCCTTTATGACTATATTAGTATGGACTTTCTGACGTCGTCACCAATTCAGCTAACATAAGTAGAAACATGTCCTGAATTTCTAATGTTCTACCAGAACCGGCAATTAGCTGTATTGAGACATTAACATCAGCGTGATTTTTTAATATATCTGAAATAGGAGTAAATTACAAAACTTACTATTTTTTGGAACAAACTACACCACTCTAGAGATTTTTGTAGATTGCGGTAAAGGCAGATTGTTACATGAAAGCATGAGTACAGAAAATAAGTGATATAAAAACAGAGCTACGTGAGCCATTATCAAAGTTACGCAAATAATACTAAGCAAGTTGTCTACATCATATAAACTGGTTTTAGACTTCGGAAAAAATATATTTAATAAGTAAACATTAAAATGTTATATGTAAACATGCGTGTGTTTTAAAAGTACTGAATGTTGCACTGCTGTAAAGAAACACAGTTAAATAAGTCACATTTCCTTGCTGACATAATACTTTAAATACTTGTTAAAAAGAAGTAATTATTTTGTAGACTATTTACGTTAAAGTGAGCACTTTTGATACCCCTCTCATTTGGAATAATATTCAATAAATATATTTGGTTTTAACCTTAGGCAACAACTTCCGAGTGCGGTGGAATGCACACACTGTGTTTTTTTACTTACATGAGAATATTTATTTTAAAAGGCACTTAAAGGATAAAAACGGCTACAAGGAATGAGTAACTAGGGCTTCATAAGCGCTCAATTTACTGCGAACAGCCTATAATCGTATGTGTTACAAATAATAAATATTGAGTTACCATAGTCTTGCATTTTACGTGCGATATATATGGGACACATAACGAGCAAGCATGTACTCAATAACGGAAACATACTGTATAACTGATGTAATTCCTCCTGCGGAATTGTATACCTATGTATTACACATCTATTGTGAACCGTAAACGCTTTCCTTTTTATTCTTTTTTTTTTGTTTATTTACTGAGTCCTTGCTCTTTACGTTTATGCCTGGGATTTTCTGCGGCATTTAGTCTAGCCTTAGAGAGGAGTAGACGTATGTTTGAAATATCAGTTCACCCGAGCACTATAGCCAGTAATTTTTGCAGCTATACAGATGCAAGTATAATGAATTTATCACCTGACCAGTTTTCGAGTTAGCTGGACATAGAAGATATATGCATTATCAAATTTTTTTTTTCAGAAATATTAACAAAACGTCTTAACTATTTAGAAAGGAAAAGAGTTTTTCGGTTTGATAGTTTCTGGTTTCATAGTTTTTACGTTAATTTAATATTAGATTTATCAGCAGGCTTTATATTAATTACTACGTTAGTTTAATGGACTCGAATCCATTACCGAACGTAAGTAAAAAATATTAATAAAACAGGACCAAAAAACTAAACAACTACGTAACTAAAAACGCAAATACGTACGTAACAGGACGTCAGTAACTCTGAAGCAACATGGATCCGAACTGTCAGTAAAACAATCGAGACTGAATCCATCAAGAACTAAAATAAGCAACTGGACCGAAAGCAGCTACACAAATCAACAATGAAAATACAATCATAAATGTAATATATACTCGTCAATTGAGTAAAGTTTTTGTCGAAATAAGTAAAAATAGCAATGAAACCAGTATGATCGTATTCAACATTCGATAAGCCACTACAGTAATATCATTTATAGGCAATAATAAAACATATGTTAATGTAGTAAAGGATACCAAAAGGAAACGTAAGGGTTCAAAACAGAAAAAATAATTGTTTCAGGGCAGAAAAACGTAAAAAATGCAAGCACACAAGAGTAAACGTTTCGGGGACTGGAATGTGTCGATTTACTCAGGTGAGAAGCCAGATGCAAAAAACAATCCAAGTATACTATAGTCCATCCACGGCTGGAACAGACTTATGAAAATCAATGTTTGAAAAAACACCCTAACCATTAGCTACCGGCATAGCCAGGAAAAAAAAGTGGCGTGTGCGGGTACAGTACCTGCACCCGCCAACTTTTTTACCAGCTATGCCTGTAGCTATTGGCCAGGGTGTTTTTTCAAACATTGATTTTCATAAGTCTGTTCCAGTCGTGAATAGACTATATATCTTTGTCGTCCAGACCGGCAGCTGTTATTTGTTCGTATTGTCCTTTTTTTTTGTTAAACTTTTGGTGGTTGGCTGTGTACATGTCCATTTAAACTGTTGTGGTAAATATAATATACAATTTACATTAAATGGAAAATAGCGTAAATTCAGTTTAACGTACTTAATCGCCATTATCGCCTCGTCAACCATCTAAAACGGGCTCCTGCAGTAAAAAATTGCCACAATTAAAACTAAAACTATCATTGAAGCAGATGTTATTGAATGTTAAGATACTGCAGTGTAATATGTGTGTTTTTACTATAGCGAAAATAAAACACAACTTTTATCATATTGCTTTCGGCAGGGAAATACTTTTAAGTGACTTCAATAGTTGCAAATCTTTCTAATAATTACATGTAGCCTACTCACTCGGGTGGTAAAATAAATGCAAAAAATAATAATTTGCGATTAATTATCCTATTTTCTTTGTAGGATCGTAGAAGAATTGAAAACTGCAACATAACGGCAGGTAATCATTTCATAGCGCGTGTAATTACATATCTTCTTATACAGGAGATAACCAGTGCTGAACGCTCTAAAAGGAAAGATTTATTCGCCGGAGCTAATTTCATAAACTTATTATTCCTACTTAATTTCACTCTCGTAAATATACAGCTTGCTTTATTAGGCCTGCGTTTAAAACAGCTACCTCTCTTTGTGCCGTAAAATATATTGCAATAATAAAAGGAGTGTAAAGCTGTCAAATTAATCATGGACAAGATTGCCAGCAACGTCGTATCTGAACGATGCATCACAAATCGCGAAACGCAGCGTAAGGGAAGTCGTGTGATTTCAAGAATTCTTTTTACGGATTCACGTCTGAATTGAAGATGTTTCTTACTGTTTACGTAACAGCTACCAATAATTAGGAAATTAGTATTCTTCTGGACCTAGGCTTGTTTGTAACATACGTAACGTCCAAGTAATTACGATCAATTTGCCTAATTTTACAGCAAAATCGCCGGAGAAAAACAACTTCGCCGCTAATGAGAGAAAACATTTAATTAAGTGACATTTGAGATATTATATTAGCTACGTGTGCCATCTTAATTTAGTTCACCGTAAGCACAAGAAACACTTTTGTAATTAAAAAAACACCTTAAACATTTAATTTAATGAAATTACTTATATGCGTGTTTGTCGTTTATATATTTAAAGATTACACTTACAGTAAGTTCGAAAGTAAAAAAAAAAGAAAACATAATAAAATAATAATAAAATTTCTCTAAATTTACATGTATTTACATGACAGATTATTACAGCACTTTTAATACCGTAGTAAAGTAAATTATAATATTTAATATTCGAAAGAAAATTTTCAGACTTGAATCAGCATGATAGTAACGTATTATTTACAGATCATTGTTGTCATTAATTTATATTTTTTAAAGTATGTAAAACCATTTTAATGGTAATACTGTTATAAACTGAAAGAAAATCATAATTTATTTTTATATGTGCTCACTGATAAATACAAGCGGACACCTTAATTTAAAAAAGTGCTACGGAAAAGGCTAGGACATAACTTATAACAATAACATTAAAACGATTATGGTCATGTAGTTCAGGTGCATTCCCTCATCCGTATTGTTATGTAACACCCTCGTGTAGTTGATTCCAGAACTGACAGGTACTCTCATCACGACACAAGGATGATACACGTGTAAGGGTGGATACAGATTCCTGTTGTAGTAGTGTTTGCAGAACTTAAGTTAAAGACGTGCTTCGGTCTTCACAAAAAAAAAACTGATTTGTAGAAATATATTATTTTATCAATAAAATGGTTTGTTGGTTGTCGTTTTTTTTTTAATCCACCTAGAACAACTGTTAAATACATATTAACCACACCAGTGTACTTATATTTTAAGAGGAGAAAGTTCAGTGAAAAAAATATTTCCGTGACAAAATCACAGGAAACATATATTTTTTAAAATATATATAAATATAATTTCGTCTGGTATACAACATAAGCATATATACTTGAGCATTTGATGTGAGTAAAATATATATTTTTATAATTAATTAAAATATAAAAATATCTTGAGTTATCAATATCTTTCACAACGGCCTTCTCTTTTCAAATTAAGTTACTTTAAAACAAAACATGCTATTTACAGCAAGACAGCATGTGAAATCACCTTCGGGTACCCGTTTGCAAGTATAAGCCATAAGGGCACATCAACTGTTCTCAATTTTGTAAGTTACATGTTTTTATCATCAAAAAATTATGTTAATTATTTACCAATGTTAAGTAAATATAGTTCAATCAGTCTATGAACAGTTCATGTTAATAAGAGCTGTAAGCTCGGAGCACGTGGCATGCGAACAAAATTGTTAGATTTTACTTGGTGCTGGAGAGAATCAAAATTTCGTCTGCTGCGTAGGCCAAGAAGCAGCACTCAAGAAGAAACCAAGAAAGGCTGTGAAGAAATCTTCCCAGGAGGGATGTTGGCCACGATCTACTGCATCGTAGAACGAAACTCCAACACATGCACCGCTACAAGATATATCAAAGGAAAATAATAATGTGGCTCGGCACACACAAAAATAACACGAACGGCAAAAAACACCAATAGTTTAACTTAACCTTGTCGGCGGGTGAAATTGCCAATTACATGGAAAGAAGAATGTAGACAAGTAGATAAATATTCGTAGTAAATACATGCTGTATGGTTAAATTCAACAAAGAGGCAATAATCTCGCGAGCAGGAATAAATATGAAATTGATCGTGCTGAGAACTCCAGTCTGGTGTGACTAATCGATACGTAATACAATATTTAGAAAGGTGTATGAAACAGAGATAACCAACAATTATTTCATTACCTAACTTCAAATTATATTTGCATCTTGTAAATACTAAATATTCTTTAAATTATTAAGTAGAATTGAGTTTTGGACACAACATAGCCATATATAACATAGTAAAATTTTTTTAATTGACATCAAATAATTTACCTCTTCAGGTTATCAAGATCAGGTCAAAAGTAAAATAATTTAAATAGTTTCTCAATGTTTTACATTTTGAATTGCATAAAGAAATTAAACAAATATAACAGGAGCAAGTTTTAATTAAACTTATTATTTTTGGCGAAGAAGTAATTAATGAAGAACTTATTAAATTAATAGTAACCAAAAAAAATTAAAGCTGTTCCAATACAACTGGCACAGTATGTTCCTGACGTGGAAGCTGGTGTTCATGCTGTTGAGCAAATAAAAAAAGCGATACTTGAAACTTTAATTTATATCGCTTTAGGAGACTAAGACTTCATATTGACGACAAAAAAATTGTAGTAATATCTTTACTGTAGTATCCACACTAGGAATCAAACGATAGTAAAAATATATTTTTATAAAATGAAGTTTGAAATCTTTTCCAGACACTGCACATACGCTAGTAATTTAAGAAAAGTGTTCTATTATTTGGTTTTGTTAAAAAGATATCTATATTCTTTTAAGGACTTTTTAAATTGTAAATCATTAACAGAATATTTCTTATTTATCATAATAATCTTCGGCGTCTGTGATCACGCAATTTCTGTTAACAACAGCTAACATAATTCGGCTAAAATTGTTAAAAAAAGAATTAAATTTTTTAGGCTGCAAATATTAAGTACACAGACTAACATTTTTGCACTTTTCACAAAAGCATCTTTGGAAACTGGTTGCTAAAATATTTTGTGAAACTAGAAATGAAATATTGTGTATTAACCAGACAGATCTATTTAAATAACTATATTTTATCTATAAGTTTTAATTTTTCATTCATAATTAATATGAACAAACTTGGGGAAACTAGGCATGTGGTAATGCCTAGTGTGAAATAGCTCTTCCGCCAAACTTTATTACACTTATTGCGCACGAATGCGGTGCGCTGTTCCTTTGGCGTAGTGAGTGAGTGAGTGAGTGAAGATATTTGGGCAGCTCTTAACAGCGAGGTCTTGAGAGCCGACGAGGTTAATTGAAGTAAATATGGAGCGCGCCGGAATGAAGTGGCGGGGGAAACGGGAAATCCCCGAGAAAATCCGCCGACCAACGGCATCGTCCGGCACGATTCCCACTTGCGAAAATACGGTGTATTGAGCCGGGTATTGAACTCGGTTTGCCTTGGTGCTCTCTGGTGTAATTTTGTTTGCTGAGACGGGGGAATGTCTACTGAGTAGAACTTCAGCAGGGCTTCAGAAAAGTGAGAAGCAACCGTAACCGGACTACAATCTGTAAACGCTGCACAGAAAGAAATATTTTTTTATTCAGATACCAAACAAATTAATTTGAAGAGAATGCATTGTCAGTGAACCATAGATTCTGTACTCGACTGAACTGTTCTTTTTCCAAACATCTGCGGTGCCGCGTTCGCTGAAAGGTTAGCCTGCTCGCCTGCCACCAAGGAGAAACGGATTCAATTCTAGGCCGTCTTACTCCCGGATTTTCACGGGTGGGAATCGTGCCGGACGATTCCGCTGTTCGGTGGGTATTCTCGGGGTTCTCCCATTTCCCTCGCCGTTTCGTTCCTACGCCTCTCCATACTCACTTCAATCACCCTCCTTGGCTCTCGAGACCTCGCTGTTAAGAGCCGCCCAAATCTTTTCGCTCTCTCCAAACTTCTGCATATATATATATATATATATATATATATATATATATATATATATATATATATATATTCCGTGAATAGTTGTCTGCAAAGGACGTTAGTTCAGAACCAGTATCGCGGTTGTTGGATGATTTTAACTAGCACGCGTCTTAGGTATCTGCCTGCGAATCACAGACATACGATATCGGAATAGGATAATTCTTATTAGCTAGTCAAGTAAGAACATGTCTTCTCATAAAGACACGCAGCCAATAAGCAAAATAATGCTACTGTTAAGTCCATGGGTAATTAAATCTAGCACGTGCGGAAATATTTGTGCGAAAAATAGGTGGCGATATATAATAATAATGTTACCATTTATCTCCCTAAATTAAGTGCGCTAAACCAAGTTCGGTAAGAGATGGAGGTCTTAGTTAAATGAAAGAGTTTATTGTAATTTCTTAATTTTGTTTACAGTAACTACAAACAAAATTCTCTCGATTCAATATCTCACAAGAAATTGGAATCACTTACTGTTTTCAATTAATACAATTTACAATTACCTCAAATAAATCAATGAAATAAAATAAATCAGTCTCACTGGACCGTGTATCAAACTCCATTCATATATTTTATAAATTATATGTCCATATTTGACAGTTCCACTATTTATAATATCTGTATTACATCTCCATTCAGTCCCACCTTAGTAGAATATTAGTGACTTTTTAAGTAATGATACAATTCTGGGTCGAATGCATTTGAGGATACGCAGAATTAGAAATTATTAGTCATGTCCCGCCAGTCCGCAATGTTCTAGAGTTCTCCGAGCCCCCTCACGCACAGTAGACTTCACTCGTAGGGTTTAGAGTCCTCTCGCCCATGCTCACCGTCATCTCGGAATCTCCTGTTGTTGTCCGCACTTGCCTTCGCGCTCTGCACTCAGCCAAAACGCCTCTACCAAGACTACTGGCCACTGGATCGCTGCAGTATTTATAGGGTCGTAGGCGCTCACACAGAAATTTCTCTTCATTCCGCTTTAAGACGAGGATCTTAAGTCCCAGAATATTCTTGTGCCTCCTCTACATTTGTTGGCTTCTCCAGCAGGGGGGAAGAGGGGCGAAGACATCAGCCAAGTCTCGCCGCTGTCAATCATGCATGGACTTCCCTCAGGGAGGACAACAAGGTAACGAGCGTCTCTGTCTGTGGAGAGATGAGGGTTGAGTTAGCTAACACCCCCCCCCCCCCCATAAGCGCCGGACAGTGCGTAACGGGAGTTCGCGGCCCGTGCGAGCTTGCAGCGCGTAACAATATAATATGTATAAATGTATACATTTATATATACAAATGTGTACATATATATACACTTGATATACATATATTCATATATATCTAGTGTATATCTGTGAATATACACTAGGTATATATTCACAGATCTATGAATATATATCTATGAATATATATATATATATATGTATATATATATGAATATATATATATATATATATATATATATATATTCATAGATTCAGTTGAATAGTTCGTTTGGAGTGAATAAGGATTTGGTTATCTGGAACAATGGGTTGTATCTAGTGTTACAAAATTTGTGGTGGAAACAATATCACCTTGGTTTAATACTCACACTTAATTCTTTGGCTGTATGTAATCGCGTTATTTGATTACCTTAACTCATAATTACATATAAAGAGTTTGTAGACAAAATATGAAATGGTAGAATTAGTATTTTTGTTTGTGTTAGTTAAGTAATTTAGTACTTTAAGCATATTTATTGGTGTTAATGTCAATAATCGGCCGTTGAGTTATACAACACTTACATAACACTCCATGTTCCACGGGAAATTCAAACCCGTGAGCAATTATTTGCATCACGATTCAATTAGCCAAATTTTACTTTATAAAATCAGTTAGACTTTGCTAATTAATCAATAAGGGTATGTTGATTATGTCAGGTTGGCCAGTGGCTGTAAACTGATTAAAAAGTAGTCATTGTATAGTTATAAATTACTTTTCCTGTTCCGACAGTTCCGTTTCCGACTGATCCATGAAGTATTTGTAATGTTTTCATTCCAATAAAGCCTTTTACTGACTATATAAAATATAAATATTCATGCGTTGAGATATAAATTAGTAATTATATTGTACGTAGCTTAAAAATATAAATGTTAACACTTATGTTTAATTAATACGTTTCCGTTCAAGAATCCAACAATTTAAGACAAATGTGATCGGCTTGTACTTTCTGTACGGCAATTTTATTGCGATTTCTCTATATTAAAGAATCAATTCTAAATAAAACACATACTTTCTTTTATTATACGAGCGATGGAATGTCACTGAAGACACTAACAGTCGTACTCCAAACAGCGCCCAATTGTCTCGCTATCTGCATTTTTCCAATGTTTTGAGATTTTTACGCGAAGAAGTTATTTTATGAAAGAAATTTTGCTTTTTACGTGGAAAATGTAAAAATTCATAAATCTTTGCGAATTTATTTGCGTATACTATAAACATGTATATATAAAACGATAACCGAAATTTTGTTATACTTGAAGCCTATCTGCTCGGACAAAATGTTTTGTCAGATATCTATCAAAAGTTAAATTATATTTTATTATAATGTTAGGTGATTTGAAATGAAACGTGCTCTCATACTAAAATTAGCGGGAAGTAATAACACTTTATGTTATATTATTACAATAACAAAACATATATTTTATTACAAATCACAACTAAATATAAGTATATCGATAGGCCGTGAAAATTTGGTGTTTCTGTAGTATCTTAGAATCCATGGCTGAAGACGGTAGAAAATTGCCCAAAAAAACTATTTCTTCAACGTATTTCCAAAAAAATGCTAGTGGATCTTGCTCCCTTAATGAATGGGTATTTAATTTTATGAGTACCGACTGTTTGCAGTCAACTCATCAGAATTCTCTTTGGCCCCGTGATGAAGGTTATAACCTGGACTGTTGTCAATCATGAGAAAAAAAATTGACATGTACGTGGCCTACTTAACACATTGAAAGCTTACAGTCATTCGGCATTTTACGACATAAATAAATAGAGGCCTTAGGGAAACCCGTTGTTCGGAGAATATCTCTTGACTAGTTCTATTTTCATGAAAATTTAGCTGAGATCCTTATTCGTGATTGGATGACTTACGTTTTACGCGTCTTAGGTATCTGCCCGCCAATCACAGACGCACGCTACTGGATTAGCCAAATTCTGATTGGCCGGTCTTCTTACAGAGACAAGCGGCCAATAAGCAAAAGAAAACTTTTTGTATGCCAATAGGCCGAGGATCTAAAAAATCTCAAAAAATTTTGTGTTATTTTATAGTGGAGTGGAGAGATTTGGGCGGCTTTTAACCTATTCTGTTTTAGAGTAATCGGAATTCTCGTTGGCCCTATGAAATACGGTAGTATAATTTCGGATGTGCATATCACATAATAAAGAAAAAAACTGCCTGACAACGTGCATTTCGTTGACACCTAGAGAAGTCAACTTTTCGGCGATAAACAATCGTCTTTATTAATAGGGTATTTAACCCATTCATGCCCAGGGTACAGAAATGGTGTACATTACGCACATGTAAGTAAATTTCGGTCTGTGCTGCACACTGCGAAGCCCAGTGACCAATGATCTTACCTGTGGGTAAGTGATTCGCAAACAGCTTTACTGGTCTGGATCATAATTTGTCCATATGACTGTAGCCGAACATATATCCTACAGCTCATTGGCTGTGACAATGTGACAACGAAACAAGTGTTGTGTTGACTTAAGTACAGCGCATGTCATAATTTTTTTGTTTGAAACGCCTGAAAACGTAAATTAAAGTGGGTCTGAAAGGGTTGAAAATATCAAGAGAGGAATTTGTCTCTGTTATTTGTCTTAGTTGCAAAGAAGTGACACTTTAGTCTTCATGTTAGTATAAACACTCGACAGAGGTTAGATTAGCGGCGGCTCTCAGCCTCGTGTTACATTCGGTCACACGTGATAAAAACACCTGACAAGCTAATGTTTTCGCTCTCTTGAGAGTCCTGCAATGCTTATCCGATCGCCGGAGCCCTTAACCAACCACGTGGAACTAACACGAACTTTAATGGCATGTGCAGTGGTATCGAATTAAAACGCGAGTTTTAAGTGTCTATAAATCACAATATTCATAAAGAATCAATATTACCGTGTCTCGACCCTTTAAGGCTTACTTAGGTTTTTGGTTTCAGGTATTGCAAATAAAATTTTTGATCCGTGCTCTTCACATCACTTGTTTCGCTATTGCAACCACATAGCTGTAGGCTTTGTGTTCAACCATAGTAATACAAACAAATCGTAAACTGCCCGCGGGAGAGATAATTGGTAGGGACGCCCTATTTTAGAGTAAAGATTACCGGAGCAGATGTATTTCATAACACTTTAGCTCAAATCTACTTTCGTAATTGGATAATTTAGGTGTTATAGGAAGCGCCACATGTTTTTTCATGAAATGATTTACCCGTAGTCGAGACTTCAATTATCCTATATGTGCACACTTGCAGTCTTCATTTGTCTATTGGCCACTTGTCTTTGTGTGAAGAGATACTGGCACATTATTGCGCCAATCAGAATTAGAATTAAGTTTCTCCAATACTGACCATTCGTGAATTCCGGGCGACTTATAAGTAAAGACCTGAAAATGTCGCGCGTTCATTTCTAGACAAGTTGGAATTCACACACATGTACGATTATGTTACGTTTGTAATTGGTCGACGTGTTTTTTTTTTACTATTTTCTGGATATAAATAAGCCAATAACAAACATGCAAGAAATTGTGTGCCCAACCATCGCCTTTTACTACCACAACAATCAATCAATAAACAGTTGATAGCTGTATGAAAATATAAAAGAGTGTTGAGTATAGCCTACAGGTCATTGAATTCGTGCATTTCTCGGGGTCTCTACTGATAAGTCGCGTAACAGTTCAAATGATTCAATCACCAAAGTGGTTTTCAAATAAAGTGTTTTGGAACACCAATTGGCCTAAAATCTTTTAACGGAAAAACATAGGTGCTCCTATAAATACGTCTTAGGTGTGTGTCCGCAAATGGTAGACATAAAGTAACGATGTAACTTAACTCTAGTTGATCATTCAGGTAGTAAAATCTCTCCTTATAATGATACGTGGCTAAGCAAAGGGAAACTTACGATATGCCCGTGGGGTAATGAAATATAATGTGCGTGTAAATATTTTCCCAAAAATTGGGTGTCCATAATCGTTTGCAATGGAGCTTTGCATTTATAGTAATCGAGAGGAATAAAACTCCTAGGTATTATGTATGCTCCAACTGAGCAGTTATGTAACCGGGTTTAAAAGTAGCAATACAATTTTTGTTATATTAGCACAAACCTAGCTGTGGGAACAATCGAAATATTGTTAAAGTTGTCATGTTGGTGTCACTATCTATTTTGTAGTAGGTACAGAGTTTTCTTCTGTAACAGCCATACATAGAGTGGCAAATAATATCTCAGACTGGAATACAACAAACATTTATGTTGGTGTTACTCTCTATATTAACAATATTTAGAAGGTGCCTGCAACCCACAAGATGGCTGTCCCTATGTTGACAGTCTAGACGGCCACTACAACCGTATTTGTTTCTCAGTGTAGTTTTTTTTTTTGGTGGCCAGCTTTAGCAGGTAAGTATTGTTTTACAAACACTAAAATCGCAAAATCAAGAAGGCCGGACCTGGAATGAAACCTTGATCCTTTCGAATGCGAGTTGAGGATCCTGGCACTGCACCACCTAGTACGGTTTTGAGAATTTTGACTTGAGTTTATATATATTCGAAATCTTTATAAGTGGCACACACGCCAATTGCTCAACATTTCACTTCATGGAAAGCTTATATGCCTTAATACTTTATGTGTTTAGTCCATTCACGGTTACTTCAAACTTTCCAGAAGCTCTGCTAAAGTTATAGTTCCAGGATGTTTCTCCGCCTTGTGTAAACGATGCTTAACCGTGTATAGAAAATTACGCCAAAGGGATAATGCACCACATTCGTGCCACTTAGTTTAGTTATATTTCGCATATTGACTATTTTTTGTTGGAAATTACCAACACATAATTTTTCTCCTGTTTTTGACATTAGATGCAAATGAAATAAATTATTAAAACGTCCAGTGTTACCAAATATAAATTACTTCTATTTTAAAGAAAGTAAACATGCTTGTGATCAATTACACATTTAAGAAACAGTCAGAAACGTCATACATGGGGTGATTATTTAAAAGGTTTGATTCAAAAAGTGCGCAGGAATAGTGAATACACTATAACCATTATTTTCTTGGAAAAGAAAACAATTAAATAATACATCCATAATTTCTTAGTAACAGCATATAGGTACCTCATGAATTCGTTTCCTATCCTGATGCAAAGAGACGAACACGGACAAATATGGCGTCGCAGTCAGAGCGGAAGGCAGCCGAATCCAATACGCTAGCACGCATGCGTAGAATATATCGGATGTAGTTTTGCAGTCGCAGCATATTGTTTTGCTCTGGACAACATGGATGCTATTGCAGCCAACTAAATATTTGGCGGTAATCAATTAAAAAAACATACATGCTAATAATAACTGAATGACTTCTTTAGTATACTTGTCAATCTACGTGTTATTTAGAGACTTCAAAAATTCGCGGATTCATTTTGAGACAAGCCAGAATTCAAAACACGTGTGTTATATAACTTTTGTTATTGGTTAAAATGGTGTGTGACACCTCCTGGAGAACGCTGGCCCAATCGTCACCTTCCACTGTGACAGCAGACAACCAATATGCAGTTAATATTGGCATATTTGTACATAAGACAGTGGTGTCTAGTCTGCAGGTCATTGAACTCGCGAATTTTTCAGGTCCCTAGATTGTGCACCACAATCTGTTTTCTACTAGGAAAAAGATTTTGCCAAATTCAACCAATTAGTTTATGCAGCCACTAAATAATTTTTTTTCAATGAACACATGCATTTAATTGTAACATTTCAATTTTTACAAGAAAATGTTTTTAGACTTAATGTCATTTGATTTCCAAACCATTCAAAACCCACACTTGTGAACAGGTTCTATTTTAAATTTTGCTAAGAGATTTAAAAAAAAATGCACGTTTTTTACTAAAGTTTAAAATATATTTACGGTGCGGAACGACTGCTATACTTTTGGCTTTGTATGTTTGTAAAGAAACGCCAAGCGGAGACATGCGGCGATAAAAAGGACGGCCGCATTGTATGTACTATAAGTTGTGGACTGTTGCACAATGCCACTCACATCTACAAGTACTTTTTAACTATTAGATAAATCAATTTCTCTTGATTTTGACAAACAAACTTTTCATTTTATGTACAGTGAAAGAAAATTTCGAACTGTCTATCTCAAGTGCGAGTGAACTAAAACAATAAAAACACGTTTTACGTAGTACCTCCCGACATGACAATGAATACCACACTTAAAATCGGAACAATTAAACCTGCTCTAAATCAGCTAATTTGACTGCATATCTGTTAAACTGTTCCACTAGAAAGAGTAGAATTCTACTTATCATTTTAGTATCTGGTATTCACTGATTTGACCGCAATTTCTACTGATTCCTAGTGAATTGCACTGTCATGGCAGTGGAACTTCAGAGCATTCTACTGATTCGCTAGTAGCTAACACCTCATTAACTGGAGATTCAGTAATTTTTCTACTGGTTGTAATTACAGATTCAGATATAGACTGAACATTGCGACACTGATTTCTCGATCATTCTACTGATTTGCCAGTGCGTAACAGCCTCCTAACAGGTTTTCAGTAATTTTCTTCACTCGCTGAAATTAATGATTATAAATTATCCTTGAATTTGAATCTAGCCTTCCCTGAAAATATAATTGTGGTATTTTTCATTAACTTATAATAAATCACTTACTGCTTGTGCAAGGTGAGAGTGCTAATGGAATCAGTATATATGCGAATAGAAATACTGGAAAGAAAATAATCCGTTTCAACGGTTAAATCGAGTTGTTTACCTGACGTGAATGAAATAACGCTAATTTACACTAGTTTGCAATTCCTTAATTTGCTACAGGGGCAGTTCCCTGCTATTTACAAGTAGTTTTCAATCACCACGTAGTTGATTATAAGCTAATATATAACGAGCATTATTTCAATGCTAGAAATAACTGGTTCTGCAGTAATTTGAATAACCTTCAAGCGAGGAGTTTACAAGTCATTAGCGGGAAGCTGCGTAAACTGAGAGATAGACTCATTGGCTCCACGATTCAACTACACCGTAAAGAAATGTTTTCATGATTAGAAGGGAATAATTCTAATTTAGAACCAAAATATTTCCACGAGTTTATGAAATGAATTATTACAAATCTTAAACACACCATATTTGCGGATGCAGTAAAGATTTATTGGCTGGCCAATCAGAATCAGGTAACTTCAATCAGCATGAATATGATTCGCGCGTAGAAGCTTAAGACGCGTAACACTGAAACCATCCAATAACGAAAGTGCATCTGAGCTAAAGTGTTATGAAGTAAAACTGGTCGTGAAATCTCTTCGCGAAAAACAGATGTCCCTAACTATGATTAAAGACCTAAAGAATTCGTGAATTCATTTTTGACAAGCTAGAATTCGAACCACGTGTGTTTATATAACTTTAGTGCACACAGTGTTTGACACCTCCTGGAGAACGCTGGCGCAATCGTCGCCTTCCACTGTGACAGCAGACAACGAATGTGCAGTTAATATCGCCATATTTGAACATAAGACTGTAGAGTCTAGTCTGCAGGTCACTGAACTCACAAATTTTTCAGGTCTCAAACTATAATACATAAATATGTAAGGGGGGGGGGGGAAATTTCGCGAGTTCAATTACCTGTAGGCTAGACTCCACAGGCATGCGTATACTCAAGCCTCAGAGGTTTATTCATTGGCTGCTGCCCAAGAGAGTAGCCAGTGTTACTCCACACGTGGCTGAATGGCACTTGCTACTTGTTTCCTTGCAAGTCTGCTATTGGCTCAGAGTCGTCCAGGGCGTATATAATAAACTGCGATCCAATTGCAAAGGCAACTTCAGTGTACAAGTGTTTAACGTCTATCTTGTCCTGAAATGAACTCGCAAAATGTTCCTATCCCTATAAATATGTGTAGTGAAATTTCCCGAAAAGATTTCAAGACAAGTTGTATTTAAAAATGCTGTATGGTATTTACCTGTCTTGATTGGCTGAATCACTTTTGGACGCACGTTAACTGTCTGCATGCGAATCACGTAGGAGCCGTGCCGATGTTGTCAAATTCTGAGTGGCCCAGTCAAATTTGAAAACGCCTTCTCAAACATATAACAACCAATGGCAATAGATAAACTGCTGCTGGGTGTTTATAGTATTGAAATATACTGCGTACTCATATTATTTTCGCGAAAAATCACTAGCTCTAGACATAAATATGGTTAACTTGTTAAAAGTTTAAGAGTTTTCTGTCTGTTCGCTGGTGCTGGGGCACCTAAGAAAAACCTTGACTAAGTTTTACCTTTTTCATCCATTTGTATCGTTCTACTTTACATAATATTAACATTTTCATAGGCCTGATCGCTTTGTTCCAGCGATGATTGTGTATAACTGTAAAATAATAAGGAGCGTAAATTTGACGGAGGTTTTTACTCCTGAATGTGTAAAATATATAGGAGTTAATTAATTTAATCCAGTATTTACATGTTAACTCGTCACACATTTAGTTCTACAACCCTGATAGAAAATATCTGTTAGGTTACAAAACTATTTGTTTGATGCTTTCCGAGACGAAATTTTGTTGGTCGTAAAAATGAGAATCTGGTTCCCAATAAGACACAGATCATCACGTAATAGTCATTTAGTGCCAACATATTTCTTAATTGGAAAAAAAAAGTTTTGGCTCCCATAAAGTATTTAGTTGGCACCAATATAATGCATGTCGTGGATGAGTCAAACATTTTGCTGCGACTACAAAACTACATGCTTTATATTCTGGGCATGTGCAATAGTGCATTGAAAGTGGTGGCCACTTTTGGCCGTAATGCCGTATTTACCATTGTTGGTGTCCTTGCATCAGTTAATGGACTAATTCATAGAGGGGCTACTGTTAAGAAATCGGATTTTTCGCAAGTGGAAATCGTGTCGGACGATGCTGTTCTTCGGCGGGTTTTCTCGGGGATCTCCCGTTTCCCCCGCCCTCTCATTCCGGCGAAGCTCCATATTCACTTCAATCCCCCTTATCGGCTCTCAATACCTCGATGTTAAGAGCCACCGAAATCTTTTCCTTCTTAAGAAATCGGAGCTGGTTTACATGAGCCCTTGTGTTAACATAAATGAATCCAAAAAATTTGCTTTATCTGAAGTGGCAAATTTGGCATATTTCTAATTAAGTCGTCCTTTTTTATGCTAATTTCAAATGTTTTCTATTAATAGCGTACCAGCAAGTTAAACAGATATGTAACTTTCAAGTATTCATTACGAAGAAATTTAGCTATACATTTAATTTAAAAATTCGTATGATCGGTTTTATTTTCTTTAAATTGGTCCATGCGTAATTTGTAGAGACATGCAATATTCGCAATATTATTTGAGGATACGTTAAACTTCGAACACGTGTACCTTTGTAACACGTTTGTTATTGAACCATGCTAACTCTGACACTCCCTGGGTAACTCTGCGCCTATAAATAAACACTTCACAATTGTGCGCCCCAATCACGTGCAGTTCTGTTATAAAGGGCGTGGCTTCACATCTATGCAACAGCTAGTGGAGAAACGACACTGGCTCCTGTGTAAACGGTATTGTTAAGTTCAGCCTAATACTAAATAAATACACTAATTTTTCCTATGTCTACTTTTTTGGAATCTCGTGTAGTGCCCTGAACCAGTAGAAACCATATAACAAAACACAGGCCTGATCATGGCCTTCCTATCTGACTACAGGCAAGCAATGGGCAGTGTATATCAGTTAGATTATTCATACATAAGACTAAAATAAAGCACACAGGTCATTTAAATCATGGATGTTTCAAATCTCTATCTAGAGTAAACTATAATAAATGGATAGGCATCTGCTAATTCGCCTTATTTTTTGGCATCAAGCTAAACTTCATAGTACTGTATATACGCCACCCGGTGTCGTTTCCCCATTGGCTGCTGCCTAGATGTAAGTCACATCCTTTCCAAGTGAACTGCACGTTGTTTGAACACACGGTTGTGAAATGTTCATTTATTGGCCCAGAGTTACCCAGGATGCGTTAAATAAAGAGTGGTCCAATGACAAACGTACTGCAAAGGAAGAGTGATTTAAGTTTATAATATTCTCAGATAATAACGCGAATTTTGCTGGTCTCTATTAATGGACGTAGTATTTCATATGACACATATTCAAGTTTGACACTTAATAATGGAAGTATTATTTTAACAAATATTACTTATTTTGCAACATATGAAACGGAAAATATTATGTACGTTAAGACCTTAATTTCCTATCAATAGACGTACTTGATTTTAGGGGAAGATATCAGATGCATAATAAATTTCAGTACTATACCGATCAGAAGGAGTTTTCTTTTGCTCTCTGTCCGTTTGTCTCTGTGAGGAAAATACTTGTTATATATCTAACCAATTACAGTTTTGTTACTCTGATACTGGACGTCTGTGATTCGTGGGTAGGCACCAAAGACGCGCAGCAGTTGAAACCATCCAGTAGTGAAAGTGAGTGAGTGAAGATATTTGGGCTGCTCTTAACAGCTAATTCTTTATAGCCAATGAGGGTGATTTAGATGCGCATGGAGCGGCGCCGGAATGAAGGGGCGGGGAAACGGGAGATCCCCGAGAAAACCCGCCGACCAACCGCATCGTCCGGCACGATTTCCAAATACGAAAATCCGGTGACCTAGCCGGGGATTTAATATGGTTCACCTTGGTGGGAGGCTAGCAGTCTAACCGCTTAACCACTCGTGGCCCCCAATCGTGAAAGTGGAGAGGTCTGAAAGTGTTTTGAAGTACAACTCGAGACGAATTCTTTTCAGGAAAATCGGGTGCCCTTATTTGTAATTAATAACAGGCGGCCTATAATCAAATTAAAACTGCAGATATGTCACGCGTGGGTAGAGACCTAAAAAATTCGCTACTTCAATGACCTGCAGGCTAAACTCCTATCCCTAGTTATTATTTAGCATCAGGTTGAACTTAACAGTACTGTATGAAATAGAGCCAACGTCTTTCTCCATTGGCTATTGCATAGAGGTGAGCTCATTCCCTTTCTGACTGAACTGCACGTGAGTGACACAATTGTGAAGTGTTGCTTTATTGGCGCAGAGTTACCCAGAATGTGTCAAATAAAGTATGGTCCAATGACAAATATATTGTAAAGGTACATGTGTTTGAAGTTTAACATTTCCCCAAATAATAACGCTAATTTTTCAGGTCAATAATAATGACATTTTATTTAAATCCTGCAAGCGGATTGCTCATTTCCAAATTTTCAGTCTTAAAGTTGCACAAATATAATGTTTTATGAATGGTTTCGTAGAGTAAACAGTTATTGGCGTTATATACCTTCGAGATTTTATTGCAGTCTGTTAGGTTGGGTACAAAATTATTGGGCAGCTGATATATATATATATATATATATATATATATATATATATATATATAGCATATTTCTATGTTTTAAGAAATATAAAAACAATAAAATGTGCATTATTGAAAAAAATAAAACAATTCCCCATTCTATAACATATTCAATGATAATTATTTGGTCATATTTTTCCTGTCAGTAAGAAAGGCCTCATGTTTTTTCTTGCGTGTATACATTTTACCATGTGCTGCTCGTAATGAAAATTAGACTATTAATACGATAGAAATAAATCAAGTTTAAAGTGGTGGCAGCTTTTGAAAATGTAACTCGCAAATACTTACAAGATGTAACTTTCATCACTGCTGGTTGTTCAGCCAAAAATTAGTGTTGCATTCGCGGGCCCCAAAAGAAAGTGAACGAAAAGTAAACACCAACATAAAAAAATCCAAAAATAGAGCATCAAATTACTATCAAAGGTTGGAGAAGGGCATGTGGCTCTTGCCCTTAACTGAAGGAGACAGCCTAGGGTGGATCTGAATCCTTTTTACGAATTCGGACCAAGACAATGTGACTTCATATCCGTGATACACTTTTATAGAGTACTAAGTTATGTAAGAGGCTTTGGCTAGTGAATTCTAACACAGCTCTAACCTGTGCGGAAATATATTCATGAGTATCACGTGACCCTAACAATAAGTCGCTTCTCTTCCTGAAAATACGTTTTTCTACATGACTGGGCCAGTCAGAATTAGATTGCTCAGACAATGAACGTCTGTGATTCGCGAACAGACACATTAATACTCAGAAAATCATCGAATCACGAAAGTAGATCTGAGTTGTGAGTGTTTGGTAACACAAATTATCATAAAAATAGAGATCATACATCGGAAACAATTCAACATATTCCTGCCAAATGTACAATATACTCTTTGGCTTATTTTACCAATCATGGCATGGTAACAGTGCCAATTACGTGGATAAAATAAACTATTAAATAGTCTCTTTTGTCCACCAATTTGTGAGATAGCGCTACATGTAAATGAAATTTTCGCGTGAAATCTCGGGAAGCAATGAACCGATTATTACCAAATTTAGCACACAATAAATAGTACACTACGCCGTGCAAACTGACGTTAGCTATGTCAGACACTTATTCTGAAACTGGTGGTCATATAAACATTTAGATTACTATGCTATACTTACGAAACAATGTTCAACGAAACTTACTATGCTGCAGTAGCTTACATTACGACCATTGAAATGTGTCTACACTGAGATACTTTTCTCCGCCATTTTGGAAGATAGCACTATTTTGTGATATTTTAAGGAAACAATTAACCGATTCCCATCAAATTTGGCAAATAAATATTCTACGGTAGACCATGCAAATTGATGTTTTTGAAATATTTTCTGTTTTGGAATATTAACGACGATTTCACAGGTCCCTAGTTATGACTAGAGACCCGAGAATTTTGCGGGTTCATTTATAGACAAGTTGGAATTCACACACATGTAAGTTCATGTTATGTTTGTAATTGATCGACGTGTTATTTTACGCCTGGCGATAAATAATCCAATAACAATCATACAAGTAATTGTGCGCCCAACCACTGCCTACAAGTCACTGAACTCGCGAATTTGGGTCTCTGCTTATGACACACACAAAAGAAAAAACACGGGGCACGCGCCTTTCCGGGTGGGCGTCAGTGTTGCCAACGCACTTACAGTGCGGGGAAAACATTTCGGTTTCGGGCTGGTAGAGCAAGGCAACGCTTGTTGTAAGGCCTGTGGATGGAGCGGAAGATGTTTACGACTGCTGGAGCCGGGTTCAGACGTAAACCGGTAATCTTCTCCGCGCACAATGCGGCACAAGTCGACTTCTGGTCGAGACGTGGGTCGCCCTGCTGCGAAGATTTGCAGCGTGAGATCAGTGCCGCCGAGTTTGGCTTCCGCTCTATTTTTATATATAAATTCTTTCTTAGGCGTTCTGTGCTTAGATTAAAGCTCACTTTTTTCTTTGTTTGCATTACAAAAAACTTGTGAAAACATCAATAATTTTTACACTGCCCAACCGGTTAGGATTTAAATTTAAATCCTTGTGTAGGACCGTGAAATATTGTAGTTGTTTGGCGAGAGACTGGATTTCAAACACATGTGCGTTTGTATTGATTTTGTTACTGAATTGGACACGGAAAAACTTTTTCCAGTACACTTAACAAACCGTAAAGAAAATTATTAACTTTTAATTAGTATGAAAAAATGTCCCACTATCAGGCTGCTAATATAGAAATGCTATTATGAACAGTTGGTATCTTCACTACCCTTAAACAATTTATGAAATCTACCACGGCTGTATAGGAATAAACTTCTTCATTTGTGCTATGTTAGCACGTGTATGCAATGCTGTGGAAAGAGTGAGTGAGTGAATGACGAGATTTGTACGGCTCTTAACATCAAGGTCTTGACAGCCAATGAGAGTGATTGAGACGAGTATGAAGTAGCCCCTGAACGAAAAGGGTGGGGGAAACGGGAGATCCCTAGAAAACCCGCCGACCAACGGCATCGTCCGGCACGATTCCCACTTGCAAAAATCCGGTGACCCGGCCGGGATTGAAACCTGTTCATCTTGGTGGGAGGCGAGCGTGCTAATCGCTCAGCCACCGGGGCCCCAGTGACAAAATGAGATCATCATTCAGTAAGTAGGGGCCTACCTACATGACTGTGAATTATAGCGTAATGGCGTTTAATAACACGAAATGATATGGCCGTTTTCTTTATTAGACCTGCCTTGGATGTCTCTGTATTAGTTATATATAGGGACAGGAAAATTTTGATCGTTAAACGGTCTGTATGATATAACCCACTGTTCTATGCATTCTCGAGCCTCAGCTTTCTTTTCAATGGCTGCTGCCTCAGTGTGTAGCCAGTTGTACCTCAGATCAGGAGGCACGGGATTCGGCGCTTGTTTCCTTGCAAGTCTGTTATTTGCCCAGAGATCACCTGGGCGTGTCTAACACGCTCTCGTCCAATTGCAATCATAACATTAGTAAGTTACATATGTGCTTCAGGTATAGTGTGTTCTAAATGAATTCGCGAAATCTTCCAGTCCGTAGTAATAAACTGTTAACGATGTGATTTTTCAGTCCTGTGCACAGGATTTTAAATTGGACGGTGTTTTACAGGTAAAAAGTTATTTCAATTTTGTATCCCGTTTCACCACAGCTGAGTTAAAAGTATTTATGGGACGACCTAATAAGAGTATCGCTTTTTTAGAAGATATTTAAAACAGACATTCAGACAGATTGCTTATAAGTATTTATTTTTCATTCCTTGAAATTTATGGAACGAGTTTAACCCCTTAAATTAAATTATTAATTTTTCGCTCTAAGGGTTTCAGAAGAGGATTTTTAGGTCTGCCAAGTACTTCCGAATTACTAATAGCCACTTAAGCGATGGAACATATGAAAATAATGCTTCTTCGTATATGACACATCCAGCAATCAATAAGAATTGTTGGTGTGCTAGCAACATCCTATAGAATTAAACAGGAAAAAAACACAGTTTGTTCTGGCGCTAGCTTCCGATCTTGTATAACGGTGACTATGAGTTTACCTATTTCGCAAACCATCATATGTGAACAAATATACTCAGAATAACATGTTAGGGGAAAATCCTCAAAACCCAACCATAGCGCAGGCACTGTAATGCACAAATCATGTGCAACCGAGTGGAAAGAGAATACTTGTAATACCTGAGGCAGAATACTATAAACTCTAAAACTAGATTAGTAAACTTAAACCAACTGGGCATCACTACCTACTTATATATGCTGTTCACCTTAAGCGTTGCACTTTTTAGAGCCCTACTTAAGGTATAATTGCAAGAACACAGTGTATTTTACCGCCAAGTGTAAATTTAACTTTCCTATTGGCTTTAGCACTTTATACATGCGTGGGTCAAATTAAAATGTGAAATAATTACAAAAGAAATTGTTTACAATTTTACTAATTCTTATAATTAGGGGCATCCGATTTTTGTGGAAAGAGACCTTGTCGAGTTGTATTCCAAAACACTTTGACTCCGAGCTTCACGTGCGATTGGTTGGTTTCAACTGCTATATGCGCCTGCTCACGAATCACAGGTGTTCATTACCGGAGTAACCTAAATCTCATTGGCTAAGTCAAATACTACACTATCTTTGATGAAGCCACGCAGCCAATAACGAAAGGGAAACTGCATGTGTGCAAGTAGGAAATTGAAAATCTACCCTGCGTGGAATTCTTTCCGCGAAAATCAAGTGGCCCTAATAAACTTATATACGTCGATTAAACCTATGGAAAATAAATATTTTCAGTATTTATAATGGTTTACCTTATAGTTTTAAATCAACGTTATGTCATGGAACTACTTTTCGCCAGTCGTTAGCAACGTCGCTGGGAACAGATCAGTCAGTATGTCCGTTAAAGTGTGTGCACGCAGTGGAAGAAACTTTTTTTAAAGTGGTCAGTTCAGCGTGAACATTCTTCAAAGATAATTTCAATGTGTGAATTTCACTCGCTGCAATTATTGATTGATACCAGTTCTGTAACACTGCGAACAGGAATGAATAAAGCCTCGCGAGATACGCGAAAATAATTTCACGGAAGCTATATTTCAATATCCTACTTAGAAATCCATCACTGGCCGCGTGCCTTTGTCGAAGACAGTGTGGTGTTTGTCTAAGCCAATGAGAAACAACTTACTCTACTACCGAAAGTCTGTGATTCGTGAGCGGGTAAATAAGACCCAAAGTAGTTTAAACTATCCAATCGCGAAAGTGGATCTGAGTTCAAATGTATAGAAATATAACTTGACAGCAATTCATTCCGCGAATGTCTGGTGGCCCTAGAGATGAATATTTCGTGTGTTCTTGGCATTGTACATTTCCGAGACCCGAAGTTGTAGATGTTCCGTATTTTGTGTGTTCTAAATTCTTTACAATTTTTCGTCTTTAAATAGCGTGTTTCGTATATTAGCCGTAAATTTCCGTACAAATTTCCGTGAATAAATGGCATACTTTTTTAGGCAAATTCGTAAGTCATGTAGGTGTTAGAAACAATCGAATCCCGAAAATGGCGGAGAGTGAAGTGAAGAGATTTAGACGTCTCTTAAAAGAGAGGTCTTGAGAGCCGATGAAGATGAAACGAGGCGACATGGAACAGCTCCGGAATGCAAAGAAGGAGGGAAACGGGAGAGCCCCGAGGAAACTAGCCAAACAGCGGCATCATCCGGCACGATTCCCACTTGCGAATAACCTGGAGCGACACCGTCGGACATCGAACTCGGTTCTCCTTGGTAAGAGGCGAGTAGTCTAACCACTACACCACCACGCCAGCCGAAAATGGGTGCGGTAAACTGTTTTAAACAACAGTTAGGCTGAAACTCTTTCCAGGAAAATGGGGGTGTCTTTTGTACAGTAGTCGTCATGATTAGGTAGCGGGTTCTGTGGCTCACACAGTGAGAAAAAGGTTTTGTCTAATCAAACAAGACTTATTTGGTGCAACCAAATTATTTATTTGTATAGAGGCAATGAAATATTTTGTTGCTGAAACCAAATTATTTGGTTGTTCATATTTGGTTGCCCAAACTGTAAAATTTGGTAAGTGTAACTAAATATTTGTTTCGCTACACGTGCATTTGACAGTATGGGCAGATATAAGAAACTCTCGAGCTGTATTTTCGAACGAAGGTAGTGAAATGTGTGGGCAAACAAATATATACAGATGATTCAACAAAATATTTAGTTGACAGACTAATTTTTTTTTGCCCAACTCAGAGATTTTGTTTATTCAAACATATATTTTGTTAAACGAAAAAAAGTATTTCAGATTTTGCTTTTCAGATTTTGTTTTCTCAACGATATATTTCGTTAGGGCAACTAAATATATATTTGGCCTTATACTAACAAATATTTTGTTCGATTTTCTCTTAGTGCAGGTATAAAAGACGCCGTGTCTACATTACCGTGGTCGAATCATAATGAGTTTGAAGTCTACACTGTCTGAAAATATTAGCGACATAACTGGGGCTGGCTCTAAAAATAACTTTAAAACTCACTACGTACACTGATAAAAAAATATAGAACCACGTTTATTTACCCGCAATCCACTCGTCTGTTCATACAGAAACAGCACTCAGATTGGTTGTCGGTGCAATCTAAATTTATTATATATATATATATATATATATATATATATATAACCTTTGACTCGCATAAAAACTGCTGAACATGAACACACGAAATTAGAAACGTGTGTGAATAACAATTGAGAAATGTTTCATTTGAAGTATCAAGCTTTTTGGTCGTGTTATATATTTATTCAACACAGCCTGATCCAGCCTACGCAATTATGTAGTACGTAATACACATGAATATTATTTTTGGCTAATAATATAAAATGCCAATATTAATGCCCGATGATATTCCCTGTGGCTAACTAGTTTGGTAACATTTTTTTTTTACAGAATATAAGTGGTCGATATTTTAGCTGGCGTACACAACACTAACAACTCACTCATTGTGAAAATGAAAGGAATACTACTTGTGTTTAAAGATTTCTTATTTCCAACACCTTAAATCATGATATTAAAATGGGTTCTGGAAGGTTCATTGTTAATCATATATACATAAGAAAACAGTAATTTTTTTCAAACACGTGTTGATCTTAAAAAAGGCTGACTTATTGACAAACGGTTCATATAATTTGTACTTACACTTGCTCATATGACGAAGAATAGGTCATGGTTTGCAAAAGGAAAGAAAATTTGATTTACTGGTGATTATACGCCAGCGTAAAGTTACGTTAATCATAAACTTCGTACTTCAATGTGCATTTCTAGCGCATCATAATCTTAAGAGGTAAACCTGCCGTTATGATGCACATTTCTTCGTGTCATTTCACAACAGATATGCATGATCATTAACATAAAAAACTCGAGGAGGATGTCAAGGAGGACTACATTATGTGCAGATGTACACATACGTGCAACTGCTGCCAATTCCCGTTATGTTATGGCAGCACTCTAAGACATCACACCATTCTGTATTATCGAGTTGATGTCTTTCGTTTATTGACTTTTAGCCCTGGGAAAACACCGTTTTCTATTCCAACTTGTTTGCGGGCGATTCGCCCATCCCCTTGTTAAGAGACGATTATAAATACGGGTGGAGAGATTTGGCGGCAATTAACATCGATGTCTTGAGGGCCATTGAGGGTGAAGTGAGATGAGTTTGGATCAGTGCTGGAATTCCAGGGCCGAGGAACTGGGAGAACCCCGAGAAAGCCCGGTGACCAGCAGCACCGTTCAGCAAGAATTCCACATGCGAAAATCCGGGAGTGACCCTACCGGGTATAGAACTCGGTTCGCGTAATCTGGAAGCAAGTAGTCTGTCCACTACACCACCGTGGTTCCTATAAACTGAAACTCTCCTTTTTCGCCCAAATAGTTACTTCGGAACACTTTTGAGAGGACTATGTAGCTGCGCGTCCAAGGTCAAGAAGCGAGGGTGCGATACGGGCGACACTAACAGGCACGCCTAGCGCCTCATCGCCCTTATGCGCAAGACGTGCAGTGTTCCCATCGTAACGCTTTACTGTGGGGTTTTATTACACGCGATGAAAGTACACCAATCAAATTACGTATAATCGTACTTTTCTCTTACCGCTTAAAGAAACTTGATAGGCAAGTTTAAAAATGCGATATTTGACCATATTCACGATATTTTTCTCCATTAATACACTTATTTAGGTTAAAGGAAAATTATAGCGACATAGACAATAGTTTTTTTTATCCTCACTGACAAAAATTCCTATTTCCAGAGCATTTATTTGCGGAGATACGCGTTTACGCGCATACAACGATTTCACAGGAGATGTTTCACTACATAGGAGCCGTAACTACCGTTCTGACGCATGAGCTAGTTCGCTCGCCTCCCATCAAGGTGAACCGGGTTCATTTCCCGGAGGGTCGCTCACTGATTTTCTCATGTGGGACTCGTGCAGGACGATGGCGCTGGTCGGTGTGTTTTCTCGTGTATATCCCGTTTGCCCCACCCTTTCATTCCGACGCTGTTCCATACTCACATCGCTTCACACTCGACAGTTCTCGAGACCTCACTGTTAAGAGCCGCCCAATATATTTTAACTCACTCACTACTTATTCTCCGTTTTATTTCATATTCATTATAAACTAAAAACTATAATTTACATATTAAATATATGAGAAAAAGATCAATTGAATCAAAAATACGTTCGTTTATGTTCACGTACGTATGGAACTCTTGCCATACATGACTTAGGTAGTAAAAAACCAAGCCCGTCAGTCATGGGTAGAGACCAGATAATTTCGCTTGTTCATTTTTAAACAATTTGGAATTCACATACATGTACGTTCATGTTACGTTTATAATTGGTTGACGTGTTTTATAACAAACATGCACGAAATTATGCGCCCAACCACCGCCTTTTACTACCACAGCAATCAACCAATAAACAGTTGATATTTGCATGGGAGTATATAAGACTGTGAAGTATAGTCTACAGGTCATTGAACTGACGAATTTCTTGGCTCTCTTGTAATGACTAAAGTCACCTGTTTTTCGCGAAGAGATTGGCGCGATTCCAATACTTCAATATCCTATATGCAACTTGCAGTCTTCATTTAACTATTGGCAGCTTGTCTTCGCGGGAAGATTGAAAGTTACGTAAGTGAGCCAATCAGAATTAAGTTGCTCCAATACTGACGGTCCGTGATTCGCGGGCAGGCAGTTAAGTAGCGTAAAATTTCAAATGATCCAATCACGAAAGTGGTTCTGAATTAAAATGTTTTGGAACGCAACTTGTCCTGAAATATTTACGCGGGAAACAGGTGCCTCTAGTAATGACCAAAACGTTGCAGATAGTTGGAGTCTAGCCAACTCGTTTACATTTTTACGAGAAACCTTCTTCTCTTTTTATTATTAACAACACTTAAAAAAAAAGGTTTTGTTGAATAAAATAAAGTTGGTTTGGCGCAATCAAATTAATTGTTCCTGAAGGGAAAATTAAGTGTTTTGTTTTTGAAACGAAACAATTTTTTTATTATTTGGTTGCCTCAAACTTTAAGATCTGTTTGGCTCCACGTATATAAACAGTTTCGGTTAATAAAAAATTTTTTTGAAACCCGGTCTATATTCGAACGTATATCACCTGCGTCAGAGCGCTAGGCCTCAGTAACATCAGCTGAAGCAAATACTCGCGAGAGACACGAATGGTTTTAATGACATACCTTTCAAATACCACACACCGTGCGCAAATAAATATTTCAATTTTTATTGCTATACTTTTTAGTTTCCCATTCAACTTGTTTTATTAGGATGTCTATGCCATTATTAAGCATTAATAGATGAACTAACAAATGCTGTTACTACCCCAATTGCCACATAAATATAAACTAACTCTCGAGCTGTATTTTCGAGCGAAGGCAATCAAAAGAGTGGCAAAACAAATATAATTAGCTGACAGTTTAATTTATTTTGGCTCAACATAGAGGTCTTATTTATTCAAGGCGTCCATTTCTTAAGATAAAGTAAATTAATTTTGTTGCTTTTCGTGTTTTATTTACTCAACAAAATATCTTGTTTATGCTACTAAATATATGTTTGGCCTTACAGAAACAAGTATATTGTTGGGCGGAACAACCTTTCTCTCAGTGAAAGATGGCTTCAGCTGACCACATACTCTAGTCGCCGTGGCTTGTGGATAAAGTGTACGACTTGCAAATACGACATGTGCCGTCATTGGCTAGTTTACGCTGTAGCAATCAGTCCCCGAAGCAGCAAAACCAATCATTCTCAGTAACACGCATTTCATGTCTTATGCGTTGACGTTCGCCTCGCTTAACAACTAGTTGTGCAGCTGCCTGCCTGGTTGACAAATGTAGGCCACCAGTTTGACTTCCACTTAATGTAGACGCGTTTACTCTTTCTCTCTCAGACTGGACAAATACGCAGAATGGAAATTGTATGGACCCTGTGACGCAAACCTGCTTAGTTTACTTGTAAGTAGATGACTGCGAATTACAACTTTATAAAGTTGCGCCCAGGTTAGGATTAAATGTGTATACCGTTTCCTTCTTTTGCAATTGGTAGGGAAGTGCAAAATTCGCGTTATCCTTTGGCGTCTTGATGTATTTCAGAACCCTTGAACACTATATCTGGTGTCGTTAGTACATCGTCTATCGTCGGGTGTTATGGCATTCCCGTTCGGACAAGACTGCAGATGATTCGGCACACCATTATCACGTGTTTATTCGTTGTTGCGAGGCTTTCAGGGCGTGTCTTATGTAGTGGATCCAATGAAAAACATAGTGTTATTTGCACGTGATTAAAATATTAATTGTCGCAAAAAATAAAGCGAATATCTCAACTTTCTAACAATTAGGCTATATCGGTGGTGCATGAATTTCAGAAATATTCCCGTAGCAGACTACACTTCCAGAATGTAAGCTCTAGCACTATTTTAATTATTGTAACTTAGTGGTTATGATATGCCCTGTTCAGGTCTTCGGGATGAAACACCAAGGTGATCCAGGTTCAATTTCCGGCCGAGTCACTCCGGATTTTCGCATGTGGGAATCGTGCCGGACGATACTGTTGGTCGGCGGGTTTTCTCGGGGATCTCCCCTCTCCCCCGCTCTTTCATTCCGGCGCTGTTTCATACTAGTCTCAATCACCCTTATCGGCTCTCAATACCTAGATGTAATAAAGAGTCGTCCAAATTTTCTTCAGTCTCTATTCAGGTCTTCAGCCAGTAGAACGTACCAGTGTCAAGTGCAAACTAGTATAATATAGAAACATCTCACAATTGCAAGGAACTGCAGCTGCCAAATGAATTCGTGTAATTCACATACTTCTAGCTGTAATTTATTTTCCCCATTAAGGAGAACGCAGTAAAAAAAATCCGTCTTTATACTTATAAAATACGTTAATTATTCTCTCCATCTTTCCGTGCAATTGCGGACACATTACTTTATCAGTAGAGACACCCGAATTTCACGAAAAGATTTCACTACCAGTTGTAATTCATAACACTTTAGTTCAGATCTCCTTTCTTGATTGGATGATCTATATGGTACACATATTACATGTCTGCACGCGAATCATAGACGTATAGAATCAAAGTTTGCAAATTCTGGTTGGCCAGTCAAGTAAGAAAAGTCTTCTCACAAAGACACGCCGCCAATAAACAAAATAAAACTGCTGGTACGCCCATATAATATTGAAATCTAGCATGTGCGGAAATTTTTTTGCGAAATTCGGGTGTCCCTAGTCATTGGCCACTGCCTTCGTCCAAGACCGTGTGGAATTTGACTGGGAAAATGGTAGTAGTTACGCCTTTGCTGAACGTCTGTGATTCGTGCGCAGACAGCAGTCGCATCCAGCCAATCGCGCAAGTGGATCGGAGTCAAAGTATGTTGAAATACTATTTGACAGGAATTACTTACGCAAAAATCAGGCGGCCATATTTATAAATAAAAGGCTTTTACTAAATTCTGCATAACTTTCTTTGAATTCACGTGACCCCTTTCGTAAATGTGCTACGAAGGGATTTTCGCAGTTCTTAACAGCGAGGTCGTGAGAGCCGAAGAAGGAGATTTAGGCTTGGTGCAAAGACGGAATGAAATGGTGGGTGAAACGGGAGACCCCCGAGAAAACCTAACAGAACAGTGGTATCGGCCGGCACGATTACCACATGCGGAAATCCGGGAGTGACACGGCCGGGGATTGAACCCAGTTCGCCTTGGTGGGAGACGAGAATGCTAACCACTCTGACACCGCGGCCCCAATTTTTCTGTATTTGAACAACTAATTTTTGGCAACTACTGTGCAAATAATTGTTTGTAATAAATATCACATTTTTTACCGTGTAGTATGTTTCCTTTTCTTTTGTTTTAAAAAGAATATTACGAAAAAACATATCTTTACAATTTCGCCTTTTTTTTTTCTCTGCCTATAAAAATTCAAACAATACATAATATTTTATCCTGGTTCGAAGTAAAACACAAGCCAAATGTTTGATAATTCGTGGGTTATACCACCACTCATCTACGACCTCCTTGTCGGAATGTAGCGTACATGTTATTTCTAGAAATGTGACGTATGACTAAAGTCACCTGTTTTTCGCGAAAACATTGGGGTGATTGCTAGACTTCAATATTCTATGTGCACACTTGCATTCTTAAATTTACTAAAGACAGCTTGTCTTCGTGTGAAGACTGGTTGTTACATAAGTGAGCCAATCAGAAATAAGTTATTCCAATACAGACCGTCCGTGATTCGCGGGCAGACAGGAAAGACGCGTAACATTTCAAATGATCCAATAACGAAAGTGGTTCTGAACTAAAATGTTTTGGAACGCAACTAGTCCTGAAATATTTACGCGAAAAACACGTGCCGCTACATATAACTAGAGACCCGAAAATTTCGCGGTTTCATTTCTAGACATTTGGAATTCACACATGTGTACATTCATGTTACGTTTGTAATAGGTCGACATGTTTTTGACACCTCCTGGAGATAAATAAGAAAATAACATACATACAAGAAACTGTGCGCCCAACCACCGCATTTTGCTGCCACAACAATCAACCAATAAAAATTATATATCTGTATGAGAGTATATAAGACAGCGAAGTCTAGCCTACAGGTCATCGAACTCGCGAATTTCTCGGGTCTGTACGTATAACATAAGTTACTTTTTTTTACATTTCTAATAATGTTTCATTGTTTTGACTATTCTAATTGGCGGGCTACTTGCGTCTGATGCTACTTTTTCATGTTGGAAGAAATAGGTCTAAGTGGAGTGGACATAAACCTGTCACCGAAACGATAATTTTCTGGTTTCAGTGGCGAAGAAATATTCGTAAAGACTCGGAACTGTTTGTTCCCGAAACCTGAACATATAGGACGCACGGAAACTTCCCGTATTTGCTATTTATGAAGCTCAGACCCGTTTATCGTCACTGGAGGTTGCTTTTCCGTAGGCTTATATCAACCCTACATTTCGCCGAAAATTTCCGCGAATATAGACTGAGAAAAATATTAACAGTGAACTACAAGGCAATGAATAAATACTTAATTGCGATCGGAATAAATCGTGGGTTTTTTCAGTTAGAAGGCAAATAAAAAGCTTCTCTCCCGTGCGGCAACCAATGAACAATCTTCGCAACTGTATCCGCTATAGTGATTGGATATATTTAACAGTTGTATGTCTTAGGTTTCTTCCCGCCAATCACGAGCATTCCACAGTGAAGCAACTTTACTCGGACTTAGGCCTACGCAGTCATGTAAGTAAAAAATCTTCTCACAAAAACAAACGACCATTAAGAGGACTATTTAGTGAACTATTTACTGTGAAATCGTTGTTTACGTGTATGGGCGTAACTAAGTAAGAAGAAATGCTCTGATAATACGGGTTTTCTGCTAGAAGAAGTAAAACCAATAATATAATGTCGTATGGTTTTACTTTTATCGTATTAAGGGCAGTAGAAGTAAAACAAACGTGAAAAGGTACCGGATCGCATTTTTAGCACCTGCCTGTGCACACTGTAAATTATTTTTGTTCTTTTAGAAGAAAAATCCTTGGAAACCCAGTTGCCAAGAAAATCCTTTGTAGAAATACAAACACATTTATTGTAAAATCAGCAAAACGTATATTTTTAATGTTACAAATTATATGCCTTTATTACAACTTACATGATTCAGCAGTATAAATAAAATTATTTTTCTCTTCTAGGAAACGGATGTAATAAATTAATTCCAGAGGATAGCGAAAATATTAATTCCAAATATAATTCATGGAAAGGAAGATATGCCTTGCCAGCACGGAGACTTGAACCCACGTCCCTAGCGTATTAGTCTCAACCGCAAGGACTACTTGAAATACAAATATTGCAAATATTTTTATACTAAATATAATAGTATGTGTACGAAATATTGCAGGAGTTATTCGGTTAAGAAGAGAGCAATTTATTTAATTAGAAGAGTTCTATGTATATATGAAACATTAATACTAACAGTTAGAGACCTGCAAAATCTGCGTTATAACTGAGGGCATTATAAATTTGAAACAATCTTCCTTTGCTGTATGTTTGTCATTGGACAACTCTCTATTTAACACGCCCTGGTAACTCTGCGCCAATAAATGAACACTTCACAATCGTGTGTTCCAATCACATGCAGTTCACTCAGAAAGAAAGTGACTTAACAACTAGGCAACAGCCAATGGAGAAACAACGCTCTCTCCTGTATATACAGTAATGTGAATTTTAGCTTGATTCCAAAAAGTACCACGAATTTTGCAGGTCCCTAGTAATAGCTTCGCCCGTTTTTACAATTATATTCGTTTTATTACAATTTGATTTTAGAGTTGTTTAAAGTGTTTTGCGTTACTAAAAATTGCATTATAATTCTTTTTTAACACGGCTACACTTTACATTGCCCGTAGTTTTGTAGAATTAGTTTAGTCGGTTCTTATGACAACAAGTGCATCTGTTTTTCTACGAAAAGATTTACGCTGAGTATAGACTTTAATATCCTATGTGCACACTTGCAGCCTTCCTTTGGCTCTTGGCCGCTTGGCTTTGTGTGAAGAGAGTTTTACATGAGTGAGCCAATCAGAATTAAATATCTCCAATGCTGACCTTCCGTGTTTCGCGGGCAGATAGATAACATGCGTAGTAATTCAAATGCTCCCATCAGGAAGTGGTTCTGAACTAAAAGGTGTTCTGTAACACAACTTGTCCTGAAATATTTTAGCGTAAAACCAGGCGCCGCTACCTACAGGTTGTTCACACTTCACTGAGCACTTTTGAAATCAACTTTTGAAAAATGTCACCGCTTCTACCTGCATGGCAGACGCCCAGTGAAGTATGTAACGACGGAGGGATAGTAATCCCATGCCTAGAGACATGCGAAATTCGCGTTATTAATAGGCATCAGGCTAAAATTCACAATACTCTATGTACTGGGCCGTGAGTCATTTCTCCATTGTCTGCTGCATATATATGAAGCCACGTCCTTTCTGATTGAACTGCACGTGATTGTGTCTCTACCCACGACTTAACGTTAAATTAGAAAGTGTTAGAAAATTATTTGTGAATACTTAAATGGTTTCTTTTTCTTTCTGTAAGTTTAAGGGATATGAATGTAACAATGATTACCTTAGAAACATTTTTAATTTTCTTATTATTTCACAGTTTCACTTGACCGACGAATGAAAATTGAATGGGAATGCCCACGGCAATGTAATTTTTACATAAGATGGGCGGATATAAACTGCGCACACACGAATATTTTAAAAATGGCTTTCAAATGTTCTCAGTTTACCATGAACAGTCTTTAGTAATGAAAGAGATGCCAAATTTGCGTTTTTAGGACAAGTTGAACATTAAACACGTATACCTTTACAATGGTTTGTCATTGGACCATACTTATTCTGACACGCCCTGGTAAACTCTGAGGCAATAAATGAACACTTCACACTCGTGTGACCCAATCAGATGCAATTCAGTCATAAAGGTTGGTTTATACAGTTCTGTGGATTTCAGACTTTTGCCAAATAATAACACGATTTTCGCATGTCTCTAGTTATAAGAGATGGCAGTGTTTCCGCCAATCAACCAACCCAAGCGGGCAATTGTAACATAGCTTCTTGCACACGAAAGCAGTTTCATTTTGTCATTATGTAGAAATAATTTTGGTTTTTGGTAGGACCAATCAGAATGCTATAACTTCCATGCCAAAAGTCCGTGATAAACGCGACAAACTGTTATCACGTGCCAAATATATATCAAAGAGACGTTAGATATAAACTACGAAATAAATACTCCAAAATTTCACGAAATATCACAGCCAGTATTTACGGGTTTCATAGCAAAAAAAAAAAAAATTCTAGTTTGACGTAATGACCGAGTCAAAAGGATCAATGTAATAAAATCAAGCTTCAAAGCCATGTCAATTTTCTTTGTAAAGATCTTTATCACTAGAGATATCTAGTACTGGACATACTGAAGACAACAGAATACAGCATGTGTCGAATTGCTTTTGTACTTCGATAACATAGGCTTGTAAGAAAATTCAATGCTACTGAGCCAATAAGAATAAAAAAAGAGTTGGCTAACAATAGAAATTAACAAACCTGTTGGGTAGCCGAAAGCGAGTTCTTTTCTTAGCCTACTCAATGGGAGACGGCGAAGAAGAATAAAAGACAAGCGCAGATATTAAAACGGAGAACTGTAGTGTGTATGGGAAGCGGAGATGAAAGGCAATTAGGACCGTGTACAAATAACCATAATTTCATGCTTCATGAGCCGCGGAACAATAATTCATGCGCATTACACAATCCAGGGCCTGCATCTTTTATTGTTACGTCGTGGCTCATTTCGGAGTAAGACTACGGTTAAAACAATTTATGGAGGCGGGAAGTAACTTAATTGGAATATGTGAAGCCCGTCTCTGAGTGATGCCATGAAATTTGCCCCTTCACATTAACTCCCTCCCACCATGATGAATCGTTCAAGAAACTGGTTAGTATAGCTCAAGATCTCCAATGTAAATGACGTTTAATTTTTATTATCTTTTAGCTGTATGACTGTCATATCTTAACTCGTTCAGTCACAGCGTCCACGATCGTGTACATGTTGCACATGAATGATATATATGACCCGTACTGTACACAGTAGGGCACAAGTGTACAGTGTTGCTTGTCGCTAACCTGATTTGTGGAATTCTCTACACCTCTCTGACATGAATCGTTAGTGCCAATATTATCGAGCACGCAGAATGTTGTTCACGGGTTTCAAGTTACGTGCTGAAAATAAGTACACTGCAGTACAGCAATTTTTGTGACTGCAATACTTGAACCCAGGAATTAATGTGTGACCGAACGGATTGAGACAGTAAAGGTTTTCTTGCATATTTGGATTGATTCCCGGTGTTGTTTGCATAATCAAGTTGCTAAATTCGATTAAATTTTGTTTCAACACGCCTACGAAATTAGGCGTAAGTTAAGAACATAATTCCTTTCATGTTTGCGAAATTTGAGTACCGAACCACGCCAATATAGCATATCGTTTTCTATTATGCAATGGGTTTGTCTTTTGTGTTATCGTGGCTAGTAGTATAATAATAAGGAAAACAAGTTTCCAGGAAATATTTTTCCCCAGGTTAACTGGAAACAAAATAACTCTTGTGCATTTTTCAAACAAAGTATGTGACTACAGGCAAATCACGGACCGACAATATCAACGTGTTTAGAATCTCAGAGGTGTAGCGAGACGAGAAAATGGCTTCTCTGACGGAACAGAACTAGTAATGACAGAAAGTTACAGAACTGAGCTTAGCCCATTAGTTCATAAAAAAATTTGATCTCTCATATCGATCAGTAAAAGAAAAACTTACAGAGTTTGTTTGACAAAGTGGCTCGCTTGTGTTCGTCGAAATACAGAAGCAACTCGAATATATACGTTTTTATAGTCCAGGTTATCCCTGAAAACTTGCGTACTTTTCTTATCATGACGTGGTAGTTTAAAGAAGGTACTGCGGTTATTTTACGCATAACACGTTTACATGTAGGCCTATTTTCTTGTGATAATTAAGGCATTATGTTCGCCTGGTCACTGTTCTAGCCCATCACCTAGAAAAACTGGAAAATTTCTTAGAAGTAAGTTGGGAATAGTGTAGTTCGTAGCCAACTATAACTACAACTAGAATATCCTACACTCTAAACCTGAATCAACAACAGCTTCACTGTTTCAATCAGTCAAACGTTTCTGACTCATTCAACAGTCCGTTCAGCGAATTTAACTGATGAATCAGTGAAAAAAATGTCAGATTTCCTTCATTTATTGACTCAGTGACATTTTCCTCTGATTCATCAGTCATTTTTTTCACTGTTTACTCAGTGGTTTATTTTTGACTCATGGATCAGTTAAACAGTGTGTAAAAATGGGCATCAAACAACATTTTTAAATGGCTACTAAACAAAGTGTATCAAGTAAAATAACAACAAATAAACTAATAACATTAATAAAAAGTACTTTCTAAAACGTGTTTCGTCTTTTAATACGCCATTTTAAGAGGTAATAGGGACACACAGCCGTTCATTAAATTTTCACGTCTTTCATTTCGTTTTCCTGTAATCGTCACAGCGCTGTGTTTGAAGATTTAAACTACATATAATGTGAGAAAGAGAGAGGACACTCATACATACAACGTTTTAACAATTCTAACGGTACCATTTAACCCAAAATCGAATAGTAAGAGCATGCAATATAATTCATCACGATTTCGCGGCAAAAGTATTAGTCATATATTTTTCTCTCATTATTTTAATCTGGCGTGGTAGTGCAGATGGCAAGGTAACGGCCTAGAATCGAACGGTGTGTGAGTTCACTCCCAGCCACCTCTGAACAAATTTTTACTCTTTTTAATTACTGTAGATTGCGCAATATGAAAAGTAGACTATCGTAAATTATTTTATTTCACGTAATTATTTGGTTACATTCAATAAAAGCAATATTTAATTCGCCACTGTAGTCGGCCTCCACTTATTCAATCAGTGAAATAATTTCACGTCACTAATTCAATTAGCGAAATTTTTTCACTGAAACTATCAGTGGTTTTCCAGTGTTTCTAAGTGGAGCTATTTTCACTGTTTCGAATAGTTGAATTTCACTGCGAATCTGTGGTTTCCCACCGATTCGAATTTAGAGTGTAATGTTAAATACAATGGACATTCGGAAATTTTTATACAAATTTTATACCAATAAATCTTCAATACCAATTTTTTTGAGTTTATGACTTGGCTAAGATATCTGCTGATCAGTCACATAACGTTCTAATTTAGAGTATCAGAATTTCCATTTCCCCAACGAAATGGAATAGCAGCTTCGTACATGCACGACCGGTAACTAGGGTCACCTGTTTGTCGCGGAGGATAGACTTTAATATCCTGTGTGCACTCTTGCAGCCTCCCTTTGGCTATTGGTAGAGCACTGCAAAATTCGCGTTATTATTTGGGGACAAGTTATACTAGAAACACATGTACCTTTGTAATACATTTGTCATTGGACCATACTTTATGTGACTCACCTTGGGTGACTGCACCAATAAAGGAACACTTCACAATTGTGTGCCCCAATCACGTGTAGTTCAGTCAGAGAGGGAGTGGAGTGTCTTTACGTCCATGCAGAAGCCCATGGAGAAGCAACGCCAGCTTTAGTGCATACAGTACTGTGAAGTTCAGCCTGATGCCAAATAATAACGCTAATTTTGCATGTCCCTAGTTATTGGCTACTTATCTTTGTGTGAAGGGAATCTGTTAAATGAATGAGACAAACAGAATTAAGTTTCTCCGATACTGACCGTCCATCATTCGCAGGCAGACAGATAAGACGAGCAACCACAAAAGTTGTTCTCAACTAAAGTGTTTTGAAACGCAACTTGTAGGCCCTATCGAAATAATTTCGCATTAAACAGGTGTCACAGGTTATGCGTAGAGGCACCCGAATTCCGCGAAAAAAATTCGGATCAAGTTGTACTTCAAAACATTATAACCCAGATTCACATATGATAACCTAACACTTTTTATTCGCCTTTAAGAAATGGAACTACTTTCCCTCCATCGTTACCAACTTTACTGGGCACATGTCACAAAGTGCGACCGTTAAAATATATTCAAGCGGAGGCAGTAACTTTTCTCTAAGGTTCATTTCAAAATTGCTCACTTTATCATGAACAGCCTTTACCTATAGTGACACACTGCAAGTACCATTTCGTTATGTGGAAATACTTTATGCTCTAGAAATGTATGCATGTTTGGCGCATGCAAATTGATTCGCAAGGCTTGAAAGCTGATCTAATGACATTTAATTAGCTTCCTATGGTTTAAAGTTTAAATAAAGTTGTTTCGTTTGACGAGGTTATCGCTGTTCACTAATACCCGCCATTTTACAACGCGGAGTCAGTGTAAACTGGTGCTGGCTCGACATTAATTAATTGGCGTAGTTACACAAATAGTTTATTTATTCTTCTTGCTACATTTTAGCGTAATACGATATTTAGTTGCGCCAACATAGCTTAGAGACTTTGCCAACATTAACACTTCAAGAATGTATATGCCCTATAGTAATATAAGTCTTTGTAAATGGTTAACATTATTAACTTTGTTACGACATTATTAATTTTACTACAACATAAACCTTCAAAGAAATGGCTCAATAGTAAATTTTTTGTTGCAACAAAATAAGACATTTTTCTTTGCAGCTATCGTATACACTTGCGAAATGTGCCAGGTCTCTAGCCATTATTCGTTAGACTGCGATGATTAAAGACCCGTAAATTTTGCAAACTCATTATGCTATAATTAGAGACATAAATAATTCGCGGATTAATTTTGGAACATTCTAAAATTCAAAACATGTGTGTTTATATAACATTAGCCATTGGTCCACGCGGTGTTTGACACCTCCTGGAGAACACTGGCCCAATCGTCTCCTTCCACTGAGACAGCAGACAACCAATATACAGTTAATAACGACATATTTGTACATAAGACTGTATAGTCTAGCCTGCGGGTCGTTGAACTCGAGAATTTTTAAGGTCTCTAGCTATAATCTAGGCTTCACAATTATTTGTATATTCGAATCTCATGTAGTCGTTTCAATTGGCCGCTGCTAAGACCATTATGCACGAGATTCGGTCCTTTTTTTTTTTCACGTTCATTATTGTCTCACATTCGTTCAGGGCGTCAAAAATACTGTTAGCCAATTAAAAAAACTGGAAGATACATGTAGCTGAATCCTAGGTTGTCCTGAAATGAATTTGCGAAATTTGCGTCTTTCAGGTGAATTTTACCGACCTACAAAATATGCATTACCTTCAGGGGAACTCTTAATTTGTAAACACGTGCGCGTGTGCGTGTGTGTAAAAGCTTCTTATTTGTTCGCAATATATTTGACATGCCTTCATTAACTCTGCGCTAATGAACAAGTACTTAATGTTGGTAGGAACGAATCACGTGCAGTCATGGGGGCTTATTCTAAGTTTCGTCGATAACTGCCAACACCGGCCCACACCGTTATGAACCTACTGTCTCGCAGCCGACAAAATTATCGTCGGATGCAAAACGATATTCAGAATTATCAGTCGTTTAGCACGGGGGGACAATCGGGCATCTTCGGCTGTCCGACTTTATTCACTCCAAGTTAGACGATCGTTCGTCTCTCTGCGCACGGTCGACATCGTAACAACAAAATACTACTAAAATGGCTTGTTTTGAAATTTCAAAAATCTGTTGAAAAAAAACATTACTTAAAGACACGAATAGTAAGCTATATATTTTTTAGCTCTTAAGCACGCAGCTTAACCTCTAGACGACGGAACACGTACTGTTTGAGGGATGAATGAAACGTGTAGGAAATTTATAACTCCATACAACACAAACACGTGCTGCATTTACTTTATACTGCTCGTCAGCAGTTGAGACGTTCCAACTCCACTCGTGACGTCACTCGACCTTCATTTCAAGCTTCAACTACCGAACAGTGGTCTGAGCCGACAGTTGTAAAGAATCTGTAATTTTTCGTCGGAATGAGAGACTTAGAATAACCCCCCTGGCACGAGGAAAATGGCTCCTTACCAAGTCACTAACTTATAATTAGAGATATGTTGATTTCGCAAATTCTTTCGACGAGGAGTTAGACTAATGTATACTTGTGTGTTCCTTCCATGATTGAACCTCGGTTGTTTTAACATGCACTGGATAGCTTTCCAGCCACTTATAAATAGGAAGAACTGGAGTAGAGAGATTTGGGCGGCTCATAACGTCGAGGTCTGGAGAACCGATGAAGGGAGCAGCGCTGGAATGAAAACGTGGGAGAAACGAAAGATCCCCGAGAAAACCTGTCGACCAGCGGCATCGTTGTGTACGATTGCCACGTAGGAAAATCGAGTTCGCCTAGGTGGGAGGAGTGTGGTCTAACCACTACACCACCATGACCTCAAAAGCAATAAATGTGACCATACAATGTGCAGACAGTCGAATTAAAAGTAAGCCTCTCACCATGGCTGCAAACAACGAATAAAGATATGTGACCCGAGCATGCACATAACGGAGAAGTCTAGATTAGAGACAAAATAATTTGCGAAATTTAAGATCCTATATTAATAATTAACTACCGAAGACCGAGGTATGCTTAAGACTGTGAAGTCTAGTGTGGTGCTAAATAATAACGCTAATTTTGCAAGACCCTAGTGATTATGTAAAATTAAGGACACCCGATTTTTCGCGAAACAATTTCAAGAGCAGTTTTATTTCATAACATATTAGCTCATATCCTTTTTATAATAAGATAGTTTAGGTGTTGTGGGTCTTAGGTGTCTGCAGGCAACTCTCAGATAGCAGCACTAGTTTTTTGCGAAAATATTTCAGGACAAGTTGTGCTCCAAAACACTTTAGTTCAGAACCACTTTCGTGATTGGATCATTCGAATTGTTACGCGCCTGTCTGCCTGCGAATCATGGACGATCAATATAGGGGAAACTTAATTCTGATATGTTCACTCACGTAACAGACTCTTCACACAAAGACGAGCGGCCAACAGCTGACGGAAGTGTGCAAGTGTGCACATAGGGTATTGGAGTCTAGCCTCTGCATAAATATTTTTGTGTAAAACAGGCGGGCCGCCTGTTTTACGCAAAAATATACTGATATACTTACAGTATCAGAATAACTTAATGTTCATTGCCAATTGAAGTAAGAAAATGTCCCCTGATAAAGACACGTGGACAATATAAGCAAAGGAAAACTGCTGATATGCCCATACATAGGGCCACCTGTTTTTCGCGAAAATATAATGTCCAGGGTAGACTTCTAATTCCACGTGCTTTCTTGCACATTTCCTTCCGCTATTGGCCGTGTATCAGCGTGAGAAGAAATTTTGTACTCTACTGGGCCCATTAGAATAAAATTACCCCGACACTGAACGTCCGTGATTGGCTGGCAGACACGACGAGTGCGGTTTAGAATCATCTAACAACTACACAGGTTCTGAACTAATGTGTTTTGAAGTAAAATTAGTCGTGGAATCTTTTCGCGAAAAACGAGTGGCCTTACCTATACAGTAATGAAATCCAGCGAGCGTAGAAATCTTTTCGCGAAAATCAGGTGTGTCCACGCAAAACGTAAAGACTGAGTGTTTGGAATAGAAATGTGCTGGTGAGACGGCGGACAGGAAAGAGCAACTCCGAGCTGACAAACATGTTGGGCGTTCTGGGCGGGCAGACGAGCTCCGCCCACCGGCTTGACGCGGGCGTGCGAAGCAATGACGGAACACACCCGAGTCACTGCAGTCACCGCCATGTTTGCTCCAGTGCTCTGGCACCGCGCCCAGCCTGCATTCCTGGCCATGCCGGCCATTAGCTTAGCGATGTAGCTGCCCGGTGTCGTGTCCCGGCAACTAGAATAGGAAAACGAATCCTTACCCGAAGACAAACAAAATCGAGATTCTGCGCTCTTAAAATTTCGGCATTGGACTTCTTCAGTCCCCATGTCCATGATTGATGATTAGATACCCGAGAATTTAGCGGGTTCATTTCTAGACAAGTTGTAAATCACACACATGTACGTTCATGTTACGTTTGTAATTGGTCAACGTGTTTTTGACACCTCCTGTTGATAAAAACGGCAATAAATAACATGAAATTGTGCGTCCAACCACCCGCTTTTATTACCACAACACTCAACCAATAAATAGTTGATATCCGTATGACAGTGTATAAGACAGTGAAGTCTAGCCTACAGGTTATTGAACTCGAGGATTTCTGGGTCTCTACTCATGAGCAAAGATAGGAAAAGTTCACCTTCTTATTTGGCACCTCGATATACTTCACAGTTGCTATACACACTCGATCCGGTGTCGTTTCTCAATCGGCTTTTGCCCAAATGAAGCCATGCACTCTCTGTCTGTACTGCACGTGATTGGGATACACAATTGGGAAGTGTTGATTTATTCGTGCAGAGCTACCGAGGGAGTGTCACATATATTATGGTCCAATGACAAACATAACTGTGTTTCAATTTTAACGTGTCCTCAAACAATAATTAGAGACTTGAAGGATTGGCGGATATAATTTTTAGAACAAGCTAGAATTCAAAACACTTCTGTTTGTAAAACTTCAGTCATTGGTACACACGGTGTTTGACACCTTTTGGAGAACGCTGGCCCAATCGTCGCTTTCCACTGTGACAGCAGACAACCAATGTGCAGTTAATATCGGCATATTTGCACATACGACTGCAGAGTCTTGCCTGCAGGTCATTAAACTCGCGAATTTTTCAGTTATCGAACAATAACATATTGACATAAAAACATGCCATGTTGTACAGTAAGAATATTTATGGTTGAGACTGTATACGCCAAGTAATTAGTGGCTGGTGTTTGGGTGTCTTCCCTCCGAATAAGCTGGATTCTTGAATATTCCGTTTCTCTCATTTATAAATGGTTATTGCTTACATCAGCGAACATGTATCACGTTATTCACTGCTTGCGAGAAGCACACTCAACAAAGGTACAGTGCTATAAATTAATTTAACTATTGCTACACGAGCTCGTAAATTAATTCGGGATTGACTGGGTTAACGATTTGAGTGCACCCGATGTAATATTATGTCACCTGAATTTTTAACAGTTGAATGGAATATGTGCAATGACCTGTAGGCTAGACTTCACAGTTTTATATACTCTCATACAGATATCAAATGTATATTGGTTGATTGTTGTGGTAGTAAAAGGCGGTGGCTGGGCGCACAATTTCTTGCATGTTTGTTATTGGCTTATTTAGCTCCAGGAGGTGTTAAAAACACGTCGACCAATTACAAACGTAACATGAACGTATATGTGCGTGAATTCCGACTTGTCTAGAAATGAACCCATGAAATTCTCGGTTCTCTAGGAAATCGTCACAAAATTGCAACACCAGTGTTCTTTGTAGACATAGGCGTAAACATATTACTTCCCCAGCAGTGATTTTCACAAGGTTCTGCACAAAATAATATTATGTCAGCAACACTCACAGTTCGCGGATTGATGTGACAGCAGGCTAGACTGCACAGTACTGTAAACACTAAAGACACTTTCGTTTGCTTATTGGTAGCTGCGATCAAGTGAGACCTTTATACAGGACTGTTCACATTCACTCACGCTACTGCTTCTAGCGTACTGCTGGCGCGCAGTTAAACAGGGCGTGAATAAACAACTGCCTTCCAATCACAACGAAAGGAGAAAATACCAAGTGTTCGAAGTCTACCTAGCCACCGAAAGAATTCGCGAAAAACTCGGAGCTCTACTCATTGTTAGGGGCACCCGATTTTCGAGAACAGCTTTTTTGTCAAGATGTATATCAAATCTCTTTAACTCAGGTCCACTTGCGCAATTGGTTGGTTTCAACAGCTACGCGTCTTATGTGCCTGCCCGCGAATCACAGATTTTCGGTACAGGAGTAACTTAATTCTCATTGGGCCAGTCAAACACCACACTCTCTTCGACAAAGCCACGCGGCCAGTAACGGAATGCAAACTGTAGGTGTGCAAGTAAGATATTGAAATTTACCTTTTGTAAAATTCTTTTCGCGAAAATTGAGAGGCCCTACTTATAGTGGAAGTCATTGGAGTGGACAAGATGGATTGATTATTATTCTCTGTAGTAATAAACAACTGACTGACACTTTCAACTCAGCATTATATTGGTAGAGAGCAGGCCAGTAATGAAAGTTTTTCGGTATAGCAAGCATGTCTGGTGCTGTACGAAACTATTAGATAGTTGTAAATGGGAATACAGACGCCAACAGAAATAATGAGATAACTGTAAATGGGAATACAGAAACAATGAGATAGTTGTAAATGGGAATACAGAAACCAACAGAGACAATGTGATAGTTGTAAATGGGAACACCGAAACCAACAGAAACAATGAGATTGTTAAATGGGAACACAGAAACCAACAGAAACAATGAGATAGTTGTAAATGGGAATACAAAAAGCAACAGAATTGATGACCAAGTTGTCGTGAATGCAGACTACTGAATTCTAAATTAATTGTAAGTAAATTTGTACAAGATTTAAGTGCAAAACAAATTGTTACATATTTAAACATAACAGTTACTACATACTCATCGCGTTACTACACAATAAACGATGATGCAGTTTTTCTCTTTAGATATTCTAAGAGCATTTGTTTGGTTACATATTTTCATTTTATTTCTTTCAGCACGATATTCTGTGTCCATGGGGCCTTCATGAGAGTTCTTTTATCCCATGTGTGTTTTCGTGAATATTTACATGAAACTTATGCTTATTATTTTTGTTTATCTGAATGGCATTTTAGTTACGAAATAAATATAGGTAAATGACACAATCAATAATTTTGCCTAGAAACCGTAAGCCAGTATTAAAATAAATAAATAAAAACAGACTGGCAAAGTCATGCGCTCTCCCTGCCATCAAAATAAAGTGAACATGTGTAGTTCGCAGTGTGTTCTAAAGTTGGCAAACAAAGGAATAATATGAGCATCACTCGTCTTACAGTTGAGTCGCAACTGTATCTTTGTATTTCCCTCGCGCCGTGTGCTACTAAGGCAGATTTATCCGCCCAGCCGGGGAAGGGTGGGGCCAGAGCGATAGTGGAGCTATTGAAAGGGGACAATGAACTTCGAGAAAGGGGAATCTATGACCGGAAGCTGCCTACGAGAGTATGTGTACAACTGCTTGCATGAACTTAACACTCTGAGTACTGTACGGATTTACGTATAAAAAGGACAGTCTAGAAGTGAGCCATGAATATTCACAACTGCGTGACCAATAATTCCTTTCTTTTGGTATCTGTAATCGCCTTAACAACTATCCCTTTAGTTCACAAAACACCTCACAAACTTACTAAACTGAAAAACTTTAATTTCTGGCCGTCTTTCTACCAATATAGGCTAATGCCGAGTTAAAAGTGCCCTAGTCAAATGTTATTTCCTACCTAGCATAGTATACAATCAGTCCTTTTCATTTGAGTAGTTTTCATTTTGAGTGTAGGTGACGCAATATTACTTTACATAGTATCTCATGAAGTAATATTTCGTCAACAGTTTCTTCAAAGAATGCAGACGTGATGTTCCGACAAGCTTCATACAGTCAGTTAAATTCAGGCGATTTAATTTTATGTCGGCAGCATTCAAAGGTTACGGAACATATGCACACAGAATTGTTAATCACAAACCCGAGAATCAGCCTCAAACTTCAGAGAATGATTGACGCTCTACCAGGGATAATTGATTGCGACGAAATACGCAGGGACCAGCAAAATTTGCGTTGTTATTTGGGGACAAGTTAAACCTAAAACACACGTACCTCTGCATTGCGATTGTCACTGGACCATACTTTATTTGACACGCCCTTGATAAATAAACGCCAATAAATCAACACTTCAAAATTGTGTGCCCCAGTCATGTGCAGTTCAGTCAGAAAGGGCGAGGCTCCACATTTATGCAGCAGCCAATGGAGAAACGACGCCAGATCGAATAAATAAAATACTGCGGAGTTTAGCCTATTGCAAGATAATAACTAGAGACTCGAGAATTTCGCGGGTACATTTCTAGACAAGATGGAATTCACACACTTGTACGCTCATGTTACGTTTGTAATTGGTCGACGTGTTTTTTTACACCGCCTGGAGATAAATAAGCCAATCACAAACAGGCAAGAAATTGTGTGCCAAACCACTGCATTTTACTACCACAGCAATAAATCAATAAACAGTTGATATATTTATGAGAGTATATAAGACTATGAAGTCTAGTCTACAGGACACTGAACTCGCGAATTCCTTGGGTCTGTAATAATAACGCATATTTCGTAATCTTCGCAAAAAAAATGTTAAAGTTGTATTTCTGTACACTTAAACTTAGATCAACTTTACGGTTGGGCAGTATCAACTGCTGCGCGGTACTATACAAGGCATGCATCTGTGCTCAGTCTTTCTTGTGACATCTGATTTGTAGAATTTCCTACGATACTTTGAAATTAATTTCGCAGGTCTCTACGCTTTAAAATGTTTTCTGGTATACTTCCTTATCTTAAATGTAAGTGTTTAATCTATACACTGTATGGAAATAATAACACACATTCAGCTGCAGATATAGGAATGTTTAGCGTCACTATTATGCGAAGTTGGGAACTTTCCTATGCATTTGATTGTTTCCTAATAAAATGTACGAATGACACAATCAATGTATAAGGGGAAAAAATTCCCATTCCCGCTTTCTCATAAAGCGTATGCACTGGTATGGTAAATTTCCAAATAATTTCTTAGAGTATACGTATCACGCATGATACTAATCTTTTTTTCACTTACTCATCCAGGGACCGGATCGTCACAACTTCAATAAAAATTTAACCGATTTGGAATAAAAGTAAAGAAAATTAAGAAGACCAAATGAACACAAAGCGTTGTGGAGTTTATTCTTTTAGGCCATTAAGAAATTAAAATTTCGGGGATTTAAAAACTGTAGTTACATAACGTTATTCCTCAATATAAAGGCTTATATGCGAATTCTTCAACCGCTGCGTGACTTTCTCAAAGGCCATTTTAACGCTTGATTGACAAACACAAAAATAAACAAAATAACCCCGTGTCTCTCCAACTAGAGCTAAATGTGCAAACAAAGTGCATTGTTTGTTGAGCAATCCAGTAGAACGTGGCGCCATCTTCCTGCCAGACAGCACGGGACAGACCACTAGGAGGTGTTCCAAACAAAAGCGGATCATTCACTGCACTTGGCAACGAATCGGACACGACGCCTCTAGCCATAGCCATTTATATGTAAGGTACATACATACATACATACATATATACATACATACATGTTCCGTTGCACGGTTTCGGCAACAACAATGTACAAGCTGGTCACGTTAAAGTGAGCACTTCTGAGGCCATAGTTACTTTTTTATTTCAACCGTTTTGTATGCTTTTTCGCCCTTTTTAAGTAAATATTGCCATGTAAATAATAAACTCAGTGTCTATATTCAACCGCACACGGAAGTGAATGTCCAAGGCTAAAATAAATATATTTGTTGACAATTCATACAAAGGAGAGAGCTTTCAAATGTGATCATTTAACCATTCACTTAACTGTTAATAGCATGTAAGAAAATTTAAGTTTTAAATTCAATTTCGCGAAAATTGGGTGGCTTTATGTATAAAGAAACCTGATTTTTGCGTGAAGTTCCATAATTAAATATATCTTAAAACAGTTTAGCTCACACAGACGTTCGTGATTATATTTGTTTACTTTTTAGGCGATTTCTGGTATCTCCATGCGAATCACATATTTCAGTATCGGTAGGCCTATATATTGTTTATGATAGAGCCAATTAAATAAGAAAATGACTTGTGACAATGACACTTGGTCAAAATCCAAACTGAAAGATGGAGGTGTGTACTGAAATATAACATAAGCGAAATATTTTAGCGAAGATTTGTTTGCGTCTTCCTACTAGGAAAATCTTAAGTTAGTGATATTCATTACTATTAACAGAATATATACCTTGTAACTTTCGTTAAGATTATTTTTAATGCTAGTAAGAGCTTTCAATAGGTATTTAGCTAATTGTCGATTGAGATATTCGTAGTTCAAATTACTCTATATTATGGGGTTAACTAATTGGTATATTTATTGCAGATTTATACTTCTGCTAACATAAAAATATCTTATATTTTGTTACATTTTACAGTGGCTTGAATTATTCTATAATTTGTAACATTTCTTTAATAATTAATATGGATATAAATATATTTGAAGATAGTTGTGTTGCTAATGCCTGGTACGGAATGGTTCTAATGGAAAATATTATTTAAATAAGAGCACAGGAATGCCATGTGTTTCCCTTAGTTGAAATTTGCTAGACTTAGTTAATCTTTGTTTGCATGAGGTGGAGGAATAGGCTGAAAGTATAACTTTATCAGCGTTCCATAAATTTGGAAATTTCCATGAATTTACTATACCTAGAGACCTGAAGAATTCACTTATTCAATTTGGGACAAGCCAGGATTTAAAACTCGTGTGCGTATATAAATTTAGCCATTGGTACTGAAGTGCGGTAATTTTCAAAATCACAAATCTCAGTCATCCTAGCAGGTGACATTGTTTAAGTCTTGCACGAGTGAATATAGTTCATTCATACCACTAAATGATAACCAATGGCTGTAAGCCAAAGCAGGCACGTGGCAAAATACATGCGATTCTATGTGAATACGATTCGAAATGTACTGCATATTTCTATTTTTGTTCCTAATTTTTTCCATAACTTATTTTTCCAAAGATCGATTTCCACTAAAACATTGGCATTAGTTGTATAATATTGCAATTTTATATATTGCTCATTTTACAAGAAATCATAACGTAGTCTTAGAAAATGTTTTAGTAACGCACCTCCCCCCCCCCCCCCAAAAAAAAAGAAATTACTCAAACCTATAATTCCAGAGTATGGTAAAACTGCCATAAATCCAAGATGGCGGATGGGAATCTGCCTTAATGTCAAGAAAATATTGCTCTTTGTTTGGTAGTAGTTCAGAATCATCGCTGTCATATGTCAGAATATGATTCTTTTCGAAAGATGACGTGAACTTCATAAGTACAAATAAGGAAAGGAAACCGTCTGGTATGTGTATAGAACGTTGAATTCTAACAAACAATCAACTTTTCCTGTATCAAACAAACGTATCTAGGCATTCCGTACATAAACAAAAACCCTTATAACTAACCACCCGATTTTACCGAAAATAGTTCCTATAAAGCTTCACTTCAGTACACTTAAACTCAGATCCACTCTCGGAATTGGATGTTCCACGATTCTACGCGTCTTTGATGCGTGTCTGCGAATCACAGAAATTCAGTACTGCAGTTACCTGATTCTCATTGGCACATCCGAATACCACACTGTCTGCGACGAAGGCGCGCTACTTATAACGGAATGAAATGTGCAAGTTGGATAGTGAAATATAGCTTTAGTGGAATTCTCTTCGCGAGTACAACTGAAGTTCGCAGTGCAAATTCCCTCACACTCTGTCAAAATTTCCCCGCAAACTGCTTCCTGTATGTTTGGTGTAATGAAGTTGGGCAGTTGTGATGTCTCCGAAATGTCATTAACCGCCATATTTGTTTCAAAATGTTGTATGGCTTCAAATTCCATCAAACATTTGAAGATTGTGCCGGTACTAAAATTCCTTTCATGCTTGCCGGTCTCAGCCAATCAGGATAGTGCATGAGAAAAATTGACTTCAGGAAACTTTAAAGTACAGAGCAATCGATATAAACGAAATAGGTAGTTACGATAAGCATAGTTTATATAGAAGCTCTCTGAGGAAAAATTATATTTTGAGTGAATATTGTACAACATATAAACAATTCTGACACATTAAATTTCATTGTGCAGGAAACATGTCTGATAAATAAAATTTGACATTAATATAGAAGTGAAAATAAATGCCAACATTCGTTACACTTCTTCCTGCAATGGACGGCATGGAAACACGACAGCGTTATCTCACTTTGTAAATCATTTTTAAATAAAGATATAGGCGAGATTCTCCCAGTAAAATAATATGACAGTGTGGTACATTTTCAAACACAATGTAGAATATTTGATTAAATTTGTTGGAAGGAAAGTTTTTCTGGCCATATTTCGGCTTACAGATTTATTATCAGGTATAATTGATAGTGTGAGCGGGGCTTGAGCAGTTGTTTGGTGTCTGTATAGTTGAGCGCTCTGTGCTGCGCGGCTTGTAATTCGAGACGAGAGGCCACCCCACGCCTTGCAGTGGATTCTCATGCTCCTCAGGACCTGTGTGTGTCCATGACGCTACCTCTCTCTCCGGAATTGTTAATATACTGCCGCTTCTGTGCGGTATATCGTAACTACCACTGCTGCCTCCCGACATCTCTACAACACTACCTCAACCCCCTCTTAACTTACACATTCACCTTAGAGAACTGCACACTATTATCGGCACTGAGGACAGGATTTAAGTGAGCGACTTATATTCTCCACTACAGCAATATCAGTTGTGTTTGTATCTATTTTTCTACTTACCATCTTTCTATTGGTTCTGGCTACACCGGGCACACTTACCGTGCCCTGCAACGTTTATTATTGGCTGGCCGTGGGCCAATGAAGTCGCGTGTTGACTGTGTCCCAATTAATATGTCGCTACAATGTTAACGTGTTTTACAATCCAACGTTTTAATTTGATAAGTTATTAAAAATAACTGCTTTATACTATCTAATTGAAATGTTGACTGGTTGTAATCTTTATATATTTTACGATACAGCCCAGTGAAACAGTAAAACAGGAAAGTGTAAATTTTGTCTCCAACAGAAAAAAAAAATCCACTTAAACATAGCACCGAGTATATGCGTGCTACACCTCAAATGGTTAATATTTCATTCCAGGTGTTGGAAAATAGTAGATTTACGGTCTGAAATACTTCCTAATTCCTTGCAACAACTTACACGGCGAAACTTATGAAAATAATTTCTATTGGTATATGAAAACTGCAGCAACCAATAAAAATTGTTGGTGTTCTAGCAGCAGCCAATAGAATTAACCAGGAAAAAAATGTTGTCTGTATTGGTGCTAGCTTCTGATGTTTTACAGCACCGACCATGATTTTAACCATTTTGCAACATGTATGTCGACGACTTTACTCGTGATAACTCGTTACGGGCTTAACACTATGTCCTCGTATATTTGAAGGTGAATATAGTCCATTCACGGTTACATTTAATTTTGTCTGAAACCCGGCTAATGTTATACTTCCAGGATATTCCTCCGCCTCATGCAAACAAAGATTAACTAAGTCTAAAAAGTTACACCAAAGGGCAAAGCACTGCACTCGTCCGCACTCAGTGTAATAATATTGTGCATGAGAACTATTTCTTACTAGTAATTACTAAGGACAGGCGTTTTTCGCGAAAAGTGTTTTAAGACCAGTTGTACTCCAAAACACATTTGTTCATATGCACTCTCATAGTTAGGTGATTTTAAATAATACATACTTCAAGTGTCAGTTCGCGAATCATGGGCGTTCAGTAACGGAGTGCTTTATTACTATTGACCCAGTCAAATAAGAACATGTCTTCTCACGCAGACACGCGGCCAAAAAGTAAAGAAAAATGTGGCTGTGGACGCAGGATATTTGTCTAGCTTGGCCATAAATATTTTCGCCAAATAAACCTGTCCCGAGGCATTACCAACACACAAACCTCCTCACTGCTTTTATTTTTATTAATTATTAAAGACCTGAATAATTTGCAGATTCATTTTGGGACAAGCTGGAATTCAAAACGTGTGTTTATATAACTTTAGTCATTGGTACACAAAGTGTTTGACACCTCCGGCGAACGCTGGCCCAATCGTCGCCTTTCGCCGTGACGGCAGACGACCAATGCGCAGTTAATATCGACATATTTGAACATAAGTCTGTAGAGTCTAGCTTGCAGGTCATTGAACTCGCGAAATTTTCAATTCTCTATTAATTATAAATGAAACATTACAATTTATATAGAAAATAAAAATAAATGTTCATTTACACAAAAAAAAAGTTATTTTTATTCCTAAATTAAAAAGATTTTGATACACAAGATATCTAGGATACAACCAAACAATTCGTATATGGGGTTATTTTTCGAAGGTTTCATCCAATAAGTGTGAAGACAACGCAAATAGCTTTGGTACTGTAAGTTTTACGTAAATAGATGCGCTATCATTTCGCCTTATAAAATAGTGCCATGCTAGATTCCATAGTCACGTACTTGCTCAAGCAGGTTTCATTTTTTCATTGGCCGCTGCCACAGTCTCCTCTTCTAATCGGTCAATCCAAATGAAGCCACCAAAGTGCTACATGTTCAGTATTGTTGCAGAGACCTGCAGACCGTATCGGGTAAGCGGAGATCTAATCACTAGAGACCTGCAGAAATCATGATTTTATTTGGGGACAAGTTAGACGTTTCACCCGTGTATTTCTGCATAAGCTTGTTGTTGGTCAACATTATAATTGACCGGTCCCGGATAGCTCTGTGCCAATAATAAAACACTTAAAGTTGGTATTATCGAATCATGTGCAGTTCAGTCATAAGCAAAATATCGGCTTACCAAGGCTCTGGCCAATTAACATTTACCGTTGGCTGAGGTATACATAGCACTGTGAAGTCTAGCGTGGTGATAAATAACACGAGATAATTTCACGTCTCTACTAATGACTAGAGACCCGAGAATTTCGTGGGCTAATTTCTAGACAAGTTGGAATTTACACACATGTACGTTCATGTTACGTTTGTAATTGGTCCATGTGTTTTTTGACACCTCCTGGAGATAAATAAGGCAATAATAAACATGTAAGAAATTGTGCTCGCAACCACCGCCTTTTACTACCACAACAATCAACCAATAAACAGTTGATATCTGTATGAGAGTATATAAGACTGTAAAATCTAGCCTACAGGTCATTGGACTTGCGAATTTCTCGGGTCTCTACTAATAACTAGGGCCACGGGTTTCTCGTGTAAAGATTTACGCGAGGCAGATAAGAATTAATATTATCTGATAATGACTATATGTGATCGCGGGTAGCAGATAAAACGCGTAACATTTCAAATGTTCCAATCATGAAAGTTGTTTTTAACTAAAGTGTTCTGGAATTCAATATGTCGTGAAGTTTTTCGCGAAACAGGTGCTCCTACAAATGACACACGCACATGAAGCTAATTTACGCTTTTATGACGCTTAGTCTGTCATTAAATTCAAATTTAATATTATAGAGACTATGTTATGAAATATAAGTTTTGTAGTCGGGAATATTTTTGTCGTTGAGTAACAGTGTTCTTAAAGTTCGTGTTAAACACTAGTGGTACTGTGAGTTTGTTTTCACGGACGGAGTAATTTGCAAACTACCGTTGCTCGAGGCACACGAGAGTTAAGTCCTCACAGTCTAAACTGACTACATCATTTGCAAAAAAAAAAAAAAAAAAAACCGGAATTCAAAAGACGCGTCAGAAAATCAGCAATGGAACTTAGAGAAGGTACACTTATTGAGCAATAAATAAATTAATAACTATGGGAAGGCAATGAACTTGACTAAGAAAGTATGGACAGCAGTGATAATTTACACAAACCAGGAAAGGATTATTTCCCTGACAGAGCATAGTCTTTCCGCAGCATCCTCACGATTTTCTAATTCAAATCTGTGTAATATAATTACCCTACGTATAACTTAATTGGTTGTTTCTTTAATATGTTATGTTTCACTATCGTTTTATGCTTTTATTAAAATCGCATTATCTTATTTTCGGTTAAAGTAAATTTTTATTTTACGTTAATCCCTTCCTTTATAATTATTATGAATAAGAAATGAGAGAAAATCAATTTGTTTTAAATATCTAGGAAATAATAGTTCTCATGTAACATATTATTAAAATGATTGCGCAGAATTGCGGTGTAATTTTCTAGACATTTCCAAGCTTTATTTTCGTTACTTGTAGGAATATCCTGAAAGTAAAACTTCAGCAGGGCTTCAGAAAATATGGTAATAACCACGAATGGACTATGAATTCCTATTGGTTCACACAACGCCGGACTGGCTTACTACATTGTACAGGGATCATGACTTACCCGCTCTCTGCCAATATGATGCCGAGTGGAAAGTGCGCCATTCAAATGCTCTTTCCTACCTACAGTAATACACTATCCATCCTGTTTATTTGAGTGAATGAAGAGGTTTGGGCGATTCATAACAGCGATGTCTTGAGAGCCGATGAAGGTCTTCGAGGTGAGTATGGAGCAGCGCTGGAATAGAAAAAGGGGGAGATCCCCGTGAAAAACAACCGACCAGCGGCATCGTCCGGCACGATTCCCACATGCGAAAATCCGGAGTGACCATGGTGGGAGGCGAGCAGGTTTACCGCTCAGCCTCCGCGGCTCCTTGTTTATTTGAGTAGTTTACACTTTGAGTGTTGCTGATGTAATATTACGTTGCATATAACCTTATGAAAACTGTTATTGAGGTAATATCTAGGGGCACCGGTTTTTCGCGAAAAGATTTCGGAACAAGTTATGTTTCACTAATTCCGCTCAGTCACCGTGACTTCGAATGTTATTTGACTGATATTGAACACAGCAAGGCACGAGGGTCCAGGCTTCCGTGTGGCTAATCTGATTCGTGCAATATTCTACGCCTCTTTGAAATGCTTGGTCAATGACAGTAAAGGCTGCTCACGATAAAATGAGCACTTTAGAAATGAACCTTATAAAATAGTCTCTGTCTTGGCATGCATATATTTTAATGTGCGTACTGAGTGACACTCGCTCAATATCAATAAAGTTGGTAACGATGAATGGAAAAGAGTGCCATATATTTCAAAGTCGAATAAAAGTGTTAGGTATCCTTTTGTTATAACTTACGTTTATTTATTTCGCTTTATGTTTTTTTAACGCATCGAAGAGTAAAAATTAACAGAATTGGAAAGTATTTACTCTTAATAACTCCACAGCTTCACTTGACCGACGCATGAATAAAGTGATGTGGCCCATGGCAATGTTAATTTTACATAATTCAGAGAAGTATAGAGTATAGAACGTGTATACAAGTACATCTTAAGCAGGGCTTTCAAAAGTGCTCATTTTACCGTGAACAGCCTATATCATCAAGCACGGTGCAAATGTTTCACTGGCTGCAAGAGAAGTGTTGAATACAAGTACGGCGCATATGACAGACATACGTGATTGATAGCGACACCCGATTTTCGCGACCAACCTTTATTTCAAAACATTTTAGCTCAGATACACTTCCTTGGTTGGGACAATTTACGCGTTACGCGACTTAGGCGTCTGCTCGCTAATCACTTACGTAAACGACAGGAGTAAACTAATTTTGATTCGTCAGCCAAGTAAAACAATGTTTTCTCGCGAATAAACGCGACCACCAAACCGAAGCTGATATAGTCTCATATATTGAAATTTAATATGCACGGAAAATTTTTTCGTGAACTTCGTATATACGTGGTGACTGCAACTCTTGAACACAGATATTAATTTGCGAGGAAACGGGTAGAGAATTTGTTGTAGAATTACGTAGGCAGCACGCAGCATGTTTAGAGAGCGCCTACGACAGTTTGCGCTCCTGTCTACAAGAATACGCACACTCCACATTAGATTCAGTGGGAAAACACTGATCGTTTCAGTGAAAGATTTCACTGATTGAATTAGTGAAGTTAAATTATTTCTCTGACTGAATAAGTGACGACCGACTACAGTGGCGAAGGCGAATTGAATATTGTTTTTATTTAATGTGGCCAAATAATTACGTGAAATATTCATATTTACGATAGTTTACTATTTATATTGCGTAATTTACAGTAATATAAAAAAGCAAAAAACGAATTGCAGGTGGGCGGGACTGACCTCGCACAGCAACTTTAGTCCATTACCTAACTACCTGCGCCTCCACGCTATGTTGGAATAATGATAACAAAATGTGTGTCTACCTCATAAAATGGCGTTTTGAAAGACGAAACACATTTCAAAAAGTATTTTGTACTGGTTTTATTAGTTTATTCGTTGTTATTTCACTTGATACATGTTGTTTAACGGCCATTTTCCAACATTGTTTGACAGCCATTTTCCCGAGTAGTTTAGCTGATCAATACGTAAAAAATAAATCACTGAATAAACAGTGAAAAAAATGACTTACGAATCAGTGGAAAACGTCACTGAATCAATAAGTAGGGACAGGGAAAATTCGCGACTTCATTTCAAGACAAGCTAGACTTCAAACGCGTTTACACTGAAGTCACATTTGCAATTGGATCAGAGTTTATTAGACACGCCCTGAACGACTCCGCACCAATAGCCTACTTGCAAGGGAACAAGAAGCGAATCCCGTACTCTAAAATGTAGGGTAACACTGGGGTAACAGCCAATGAACAAACATCTGAGGTTCGAGTATACAAAGTAGTGTGGAGTCTAGCATAATGGTCATTAAACTCGCGAAATTTTCTGATCCCTATCAATAAGTGAAGGAAATCTGGCATTTTTTTACTGATTCATCAGTTAAATTCACTGAAGTGACTGTTGGATCAGTCAGATACGTTTGACTGATTGAAACAGTGAAATTCTCACTGATTCAGGTTTAGAGTGTATGTGGCCGGGCAGTCGAGGCGGAACTGAATGTATCTCACGCGCGCATCAGACACATCCCGAGGTAGGACGACATTATGCATCACAACGTCTCAGTGAGGTAACGAGCCATCTCTACTGCGGTCCTGGCAACCACAATGCTCTTACTCGCCACTCACTTCCAGTTCCTGCGGCACTCGCATCTCGCAGCCGACAACCTACTGCGTAACAGTGCATTTTGAGGTTCTTCACACTTCTTCAAACAAACGCTTGAAAAAATAAAACACCCCACGTACGACGTGTTTGGTTGTTTCCTAAATATTTCATATATCACATGTCTAGAGATGATGGGAAATCGCGAAAATATTTTCAGCCAACATATCTTCTATAACACTCTAACTATTTTATTCCTTCACGATTGGATGAACAAGGTTTTTACTCGGCTAAGTGGTCTATAGACCAATCACGAACGTTCAGCTTTATAATATCAGAATCCTCATTGGCGCAGTGAAATGGGGTATTAGCTTCATACATGCATGGCAGCCAATAAGGTAAGTAAACTGTCGAACATGTGTACAGTAACTAGAATCCTAGCAAACAGTCGACTTTTTCTGCGATAAACCAGCATCTCTACACAGGCGTTATATACCTGTGATAAAATAAACGTGTCTTTTTTTTAAAACTAATATTTTACATATATTCTACCTATAAAATATAATTTTTCATGGATAATTAATATGAATAATAACGCTGAGAAAATGGGTGTGTTGGTGACGCCTAGTAAGAAATAGTTCATATACAAAATAATATGATTGCAGTGAGTGCGCACGAATGTCGTGGGTTGTCCCTTTGATATAATTTTCTAGTCATAGGTAGGCTTAGTTAGCAGGACGTGGAGGAATATACTGGAAACAGAACTTAAGCAGTACACCAGAAGGTTTGAAGTAACCGTGAGTGAATTATCACTGAGAACCGAGAATTTCACGGGTTCATTTCTAGACAAGTTGGTATTCACACCCATGTACGTTCATGTTAAGTTTGTAATTGGTCGACGGGTTTTTGGACACCTTCTGGAGATAAATAAGCCAATAACAGACAAGCAAGAAATTGTGTACCCAACCACCGCCTTGTACAACCACAACAGTCAACCAATAAATAGTTCATATCTGTAAGATAGTATATAAGACTGTAAAGTCTAGCCTACAGGTCACTGAACGCGCGAATTTCTCGGGTCTCTAATTAAAAGTAAGGATAGGAAAATTTCATGAGTTCAATGACCTGCAGACGAGACTCCACTGCCAAGTGTAAACTCGAGCCTCAGGTGTTTGTTCATTGGCTGCTGCCCCAGAGAGTAGCCAGTGTTACTTTACACCTGGCAGTATGACACTCACTTCTTGTTTCCTTACAAGTCCGCTATTGGCCCATAGTTTTCCAGGGCTTGTCTAATAAACTGCCATCCAATTGCAAAGTTTACTTCAGTGTACACGTGTTTGGCGTCCCTAGCAATAAGTATAACGCAGACACGAAATGATGACCTGGTGGTTCCTTTGATTCGGGCGTGCCCATTCTCTGATTGGCTGCGCAAGCGACTGTGAACGGGCCTTGTGTCTGATTGGCTACTACATGTTGCGGAAGTATCCTTTTTGATCGGGCTGCTGGATGGCGAATACACACCATAAAAATGTTATTATTTCCACTGAGAAATAATTTGCAATTTTACAAATGCTTGTAACTGAACTAAAATTCTTCTCGTAAAATTACTCGTTTGTAAAAATATAAGAGCCGTGTTTGTAATAGGGGCACCGGCTTTTCGCGAAAATATTTCCGGACAAGTTATGTTTCAAAACACTTAACTTCAAAACCACTTTCGTGATGATGTAAAGTGTAATTGCTTGCAAAATGAAATGTATTTCAAGTAGTTTTAGTAACGTAAAGCACTTAAAACAATTCAGATAAACATAAAAAAACTACTACAATTTAAAAAGCACGTGACGCTATTACTCACTAATGTAAATGTTTGTGTTTCACACCTACACAGAAATCATAAAATGATAAAAATGCGTGTTTCTTAACCGAATAGCTTACTTTGAGGGAATTTACTATCTTATTCGTTTCAAAAATAAGCGGAAAGCGAGTCAGTGAATTTGGTCTTGCGACTCTACTGATACAATAGTGCATATTTACAACACATTACTTTAGAAAACATACAATACTGTGCATGTAGCTCAGTAATTAAAATGAATTCGATTTCTACATCAACTGCTAGTTAGAATTGAATATTAGTTTCACACGTTCCCCGCTAAGATTGAGAAATTTAGTCGACACTATTTGTAGTGTTACAAAAATATCGTTGGCAACCAAAGAATTACTTGTACGAATACAGACTTTTTTACAGTGCATAAACACTTTCGTAAAATGTATGATTTTACTGTCATTCGCATTAGGAGTCTGTCCGGTAATGTTGGAACGCAACGGAGTAACTTAATTCTCATTGACCATTCAAGCAAAAAAGTCTCCTGGCAAAGACACGTGGCCAATACATAAAGTAAAACAGATGAATGATGATATGTCACTAGGATATTGAAGTCTAGCGTGCGTGGAAATATTTTCACGAAAACTGGGTGTCATTATTTATTCCGTATAAAAATTAATGACCAAGCACAAAAAAAAAACATTCTGGAGCGAGATTTTAACAAAAAAAACAAAAGTTGTGGGGTCCATGTCCATTATCACTCACCTACGACATTCTTGTGAGTAAACGAGGTCCAGAAATGTGACACAGTTTTGCTCGCGAGCTCGGCACCTTCTGCAACTTCAGCACATTGAGCTGCACGAGGTCGAGTTGGGAATATGTTGATGTGTTTAAGAGCAGTGTGTGACAAAGCCGCCAGCGAATCGCCTGACAGCTAAACTGAGGAACGATTTTCTTTAAATTTCCTACAGTTACATAGACTTCAAATGTATTAATTCTGTGCGATCAAATTTATAAAATACACGCATTACATTCATTTAATATCCCTTATTTTCGAATTATGTATTAAAAATAAAATTAATTAAAAAACTAATAAAAATAACAATAGATATGTGTCATGAAACTATTTCGTTCTGTTAAGAATATTTTTTGTGTTCGTCAATCGCGGTCCTGTCATTCATGAACGAAATAATTACCACGTCCTAAATGTGTACGTGTTTTGTCAAACATACGTGAAATTCATAATCTTTTCTCCCGTCTGTCCACGTGTATTTTACACCTTCTGTACTTTCGACTCCACCTACTCCAGGTGGTGTATGTGTAGCATTTGAGTAGAAACTGAAGTATTAATTATACCCTCCAGTAGAATGATATTTTTACAGCGACCAAAATACTAATTCCACTAACAAGAACACGAAGTTATGGTTGGATGTAGAAATTGAAAACGGCACAGCACACGCGAACAAAGCTAACTTCTAGTAACGTTTGGGTACTTTACGTGTTGCCAACTGTTGCATGTTAGAAGGAAGGTTCAGATCTCCAGACTAGTTGTTAAGAGCTGCCCAAATTTCTCAACTAGAACGAATGTGTCTAATTGGGGAGGACACTCTAACTGCTAAACAAACTATAATTTTCTGGTTACAGCGCGGTGCAGAAAGCTTCGTGTATACTTGGCATTGTTCGTGCCCAAAACCCGAAGCTCTCGGAAACCCGGGGACGTTCCGTAATCTGTGTTTAAGGAACTCGCTCGGTTTTCAATTATTACGGATTGCGTTTTCGTCTATTAAGTGTATTTTTTCCGTAAAATGCCCGTGCGTACACGGGAATTTTTAACAGTTCAGAGACGTGTAAATTCGCGAGTTCAGCTACCTGTACGTTAGACTTTGGCACACTTTCGTATAATTAAAGAGGCCCGTGTCACGCAAAGATATGTATGTCTTGTTGTAGTTCAAAACTCTCTAAGTCAGATTCACTTTCGCGTTTGTCATATCTCAGCTACAATCCGTATTAGTAGGGACACTCGATTTACGGGAATATAATTCCACCCAGTCTAGATTTTAATATCCTACTTGCACTCATGCCGTGTGTTTACTGGACCAATGAGAATTTAGGTCACTGAACGTATGTTATTCGTGGGTAGACACAGAAGACGTGCAGCAGTTGAAACCACACTCTTGTGAAAGTGGTTTTAATTTAAATTGTTTTAAAACTCAACTTGACAGCAATTCTTTTCGCGAAAGTCGGGTGTACTTACGTATCGTAGAGACCCGAGAAATTGGCGAGTTCAATGACTTGTAGGCTAACCTTCGCAGTCTTATATACTCTCATACAGATATCAACTGTTTATTGGTTGATTGTTGTGGTAGTGAAAGGCTGTTGTTGGGCGCACGCTTTCTTGCATGTTTGTTATTGTCTTATTTGTCTCCAGGAGGTGTCAAAAACACGCCGACCAATTACAAACGTAACATGAATGTAAATGTGTGTGAATTCCAACTTGTCTAGAAATGAACCCGCGAAATTCTCGGATCTATAGGTATTAGTCACCTGCACGCGAATCAGAGACCTTCATTACCGGGGTACCTAGTCTATTTCTCGTCGGCCTATTCAAATACCACACTGTCTTCTGACGAAGACATGCGTCCAACAACCAAGGGAAAACTGCAGGTGTGCAAGTACTCTCGAACATTTTTTTTGTACTTTTACAAGAAAAATCCTTGGAAACTCAGTTTCCAAGAAAATCCTTTTTAAATCTGCAAAAAGTTTTCTTGTAAAATTTGCAAGACATTTGTTTGTAACATTACAAATTATAGCCTTGTATTACATTTGACATTTTTGAGAAGTGTATATAAAGTTACATTTGCTTTATTATAGAAAACAAATGATATAATTTAATAACGAAAATAACTAAAAAAAATATTTAAAAATACAATTTACAAAAAAAAAAAAATATTACACTTTGCCAGCACGGGTATTAGGAGCCACACCCCTTGTATCATTAGCTTAACCACAACACCAACTTTAACTTCCTAGCTTAAAATTTATTTTTATAGTACATATATCTGCAAGTACTAACAAAATATTAATGAAGTTATTTGGTTAATAAGAACAGGTAGGCCTACATTTATTTCATTTTAAGAGTTCTGTTGTTGAGTTAAGAGATTTGGACGGCTCTTAACGACGCGGTATTGAGAGCCGATTTACGAGTTCTGTGTAGCTAGCAAACATTGAATAATACGCTCACGTTTGATTAAAATTGTCGTGTGTTACGATTATTTGAGTTGTTTTTAAGTGTTTTACGTTATTGAAAATTGCAATACAGTGCTTCCTGCACCCAGCTACGCTTCACTAAACCCATAGTTTTTGCACAAACCGCTAAATATGGTTTTACGTTGTCGAGTGTCCTCCAGTTTGATGAAGCTCGTAGAAACGGGTCAGTTTAGTACAACAATTTCTTGAGGTATATTACAAACACGGCTCTTTTATTTCTACGAACGAGTAGTTTGAAAAGCGATGTCTTTGTAGTGATACAAGTATTTGTAAAATTACGAAGGATTTCTCATTAAATATCACACGTTTTCTTACAGTGTAGGACTTTGATATGCAGAATGTTCGCAAATATGTGGAAAGTAACCAGGTATCAGGGAGTGGATAAGTAACCCCCCCCCCCCCCACAACATGCCCTATGGGCATATGTCCTAAAGTCGATAGTTTCCGAGTTACAGACCTTCCAACATTGTACAACACTTATTGGTAGGGATAGGAATATTTCGCAAGTTCAATTTAGGACAAGGTAGACGTCTAGCACGTATACACTGAAGTTGTGTTTGCAATTGGATCGTAGTATTTTTAACACGCCCTGGATGATTCTAAGCCAATAGCAGACTTCTAAGTAAACAAGTAGCGAATCCCATACTGTCAGGTGTGGAGTAATGCTGTCTACTCTCTGGGGCCGCAGCCAATGAACAAACAACTGAGGTTTGAGTATATATAGGACTGTGGAGACTAGCCTACATGACATTAAACTCGAGACATTTTCCTATCCCTACTTATTGGTAGTGATATGAAAACTTCGTGAGTTCAATGTCCTGTAGGCTAGACTCCAGAGTCCTGTCTGTACTCGAGCCACAGCTGTTTGCTCATTGGCTGCTACCTAAGAGAGTAGCCGGTGTTAATTTACACCTGGCAGTATAGCACTCGCTATTTGTTTCCCTGCAAGTCTGCTTAGAGTCGTCCAGGACGTGTCTAATAAACTGGGATTCAATTGCAAAGTCAACTTCAGTGTACACGTGTTTGACTTTCATGTTGTCCTCAAATGAACTCGCGAAATGTTCCTATCCTTAGGTATTGGTAAGAGTCGATATTTTACGGGGGGGTAGGGTGTGCTTGTTAATGTGATCAGCTAGAATGGTTTAAGTGTTATTAAGTCCCTCATTGCGCTGTTGAGAGCCGGCTATAAGTGAAATGTCATGCGCTTAGTACACAGGATCTCAATCCACTGGACTATTCCCTGTGGGAGAACCCCAAGGCCAACGTTTATGCCACTCCAGTTCCGGAAGTAGCAGTGCTTAGTCAGCAAGTGGAACAAAGTTGCCGGCAGACACGTGCAGTTCCTGGAGTATCTGCACGAGTCAGTTAGACAGTCAATGACGGGGCGTGTTCAGGCGTCTATTTAGACACAATGTGGGCATTTCGAGCACTTCTTGTGAAGTGACGTATCACTGCTGGTACACGAACATGGCTACAGCTACTCCAACTTGAATGTGTCACAAAGACTATTAAAAATACATCCAGTACAACATTGGTAGGTCTGAAATTCAGGAAACCAACGACTTTAGGACATATTTTCATAGTGACATGCTGTATGGTTTGGGGGTTTATTACACACTTGCCGAATACTTTACACATATTTGGGGAAATTCTGTATAGCCCACGTGGAACTCTTTTCGAGACAATCAGGTATCCGTACACATTAGTTACTGTCGCTACCATTTAGCGTTATGAAACGGCACCATACTAGATTCCGCAGTTGACTAACACACATCAAGCTAACATACATATAATTTTATGATGGCGTGACAGTCACAAAACTATGGCGTGCATTCATAGCGTCTCTATTCATACGTTGCTTGCTTTCAGGGTGGACCGGAGTTTTGTTGCGTGTTTATTGTTAATAGTGTAGCCATGTTTATTTCTCCCATTCGTTATGCAGCATGCTGAACTTACAAGCCAAACCACTGTCATGTGTTTATTGTCTGCTTTAAAGCACCGTGTCGTTAATGACTGGGTCATTTTATTGCTAGATAAAATTGCTAAGGCCACCTGATGCTTGCAAAAAGAATAACTGTTGAGTTGTGTTTCATTACACTTAAACTTAGATACACGTTCGTGATTGGATGTTTTCAACTTCTGCTTGTCTTTGGTTCCTGTCACAGACGCTCAGTACCATAGTAAGTGTTACTGATGCCTGATGTACATAAGTAAAATTAAAGCTTGTTTCGTTGTCATAGCCAATGAGCTGTAGGCGATATGTTCGGTTGCAATTATATGAACAAATTATGACCCAGACCAGTAAGACGGTTTGCGCATCATTTACCCACAAATAAGATCATTGGTCATTAATAGACAGAGGTGTTTTTTGCGGAAATATTTTAATACCGGTTGTACTCCAAAACACTTTTGTTCATATCCATTTTCGTGGTTGGTTGATCTTAAATGTGACGTGCCTCAAGTTTCTGTCCGCGAATCATTGACGTTCAGTATCGGAGTACTTTATTACGATTGGCCCAGTCAATTAAGAACATATCATCTCATGTAAACACACGGAGGCCTATAACCAAAGGAAGTCGTGGTTGTGGACGTAGGATATTGAAGTATAGCATGGCCATAAATCTTTTCGCGAAAATACCTATCCTTAGTCATTAATAGGGATGGGAAAATGTCACGAGTTCAATGACCTGTAGGCTAGACTCCACAGGCATGCGTATACTCAAGCCTCAGAGGTTTATTCATTGGCTGCTGCCCCAGAGATTAGCCAGTGTTACTCCACACGTGGCTGTATGGCACTTGCTACTTGTTTCCTTGCAAGTCTGCTATTGGCTCAGAGTCGTCCAGGGCGTATATAATAAACTGCGATCCAATTGCAAAGTCAACTGCAGTGTACACGTGTTTAACGTCTATCTTATCCTGAAATGAACTCGCAATAAGTTCCTATCACTAGTCATTAAGCTTCGCAGTGTGCAGTACGGACCAGAAATTACCTTCACTTGCATAATGTGCACGACTATATACACTGGAGTTGAATGGGTTAGCAAGAAAGTACTGTATAATTCATGAGTATTACAAAAACTGAGACAAATAAACAATTTTGTGTGATTCATTAATAGAGACAGTCGAATTTCGCGAAAATATTTCCGCCCAAGATAGACTTCAGTTGTGTACTGGCACTGTAGTACTGTAACTTTGTCTATTGGTTGCATGACTTAGTGAAAAGACGTTTTCTTACTTCACCGGCCAGTGAGAATTATGATACTCCTTTAATTAATAGAAGCCTGTGTTTGGCGGGCAGATACCTTAAAAAAACGTAATAAGTAAATAATCCAATCAAGAAAGTGAATCCCTGCGAAATTTTTTTTCGAAATACAACTACAGTAGTCAAGAAATCTTTTCACGAAATTCGGGTGTCCCTATTCATTAAACGTTGCTCCATAGAGATACAAAATTTTACATGTTACACAAAACTCCGAATAGCCATTTCAAGATAATTAATTTTAGAAACAGATCTTCGTTAGTTATGTATATTAGAGACGTAAATTTCTTCAAGGGCAGCTGCAAAATAAGTGTGTGTATGAGACAAAGAGAGAGAGAGAGAGAGAAGAAAAAGTAAGAGACTAGTTTTTACGGTTGACTGCGTTGCTTTTAATTCGTTTTTCCTTTGTAGATTTATTACTACCATGGAGTCCCGCAGGCAAGCCTAATTTAACACGGACCGAACATAAAAATAAGCGACGAACACGTGCATGATTTTTTGCACTTCGAAGAATGTGCCCAAAAATATATGAGAGTGCACCGATTTAAAAAATATATATATAATCTTGAAGTCTTTATTTTAGTAGAAACATTCAGTTTGATAGATTTTAAGTAATTGTCTTAGTTTCATAACGACAATATTTATTAGAATATTACAATTAAAAAGTTTTATTTTCTTGTATAACCGTAATTAGCTCGACAGCTAGACATTGCGTATGTAAGAAAGTAATTTGATGAAGAGTCGAGGTAATATTGAGCATTCATTTGAAAAGTTAGACTTCATACTATATTGACTTTCTTGTTAATAAGATGCAAGTTAGTAGACTACGCTCCGGACGCATTTGAACCAATAAATGATACCACGCATGAAATCCAGTACCGAATCCTTAGCTACCTGGGACCGCGGTGGCTGAGCGGTTAGACTGCTCAGTTCCCACCAAGGAATAACGGGTTCAGTCGCCGGCCAGTTCACTCCGGATTTTCGCAAGTGGGAATCGTGACGGACGATGCCGCTGGTGGGTAGGTTTACTCGGGGATCTCCCGTTTCCCCCGCCATGGTATTCCGGCGCTGCTCCATACTCACCTCACTTCACCCACATCGGCTCTCAAGACCTCGCCGTTAAGAGCCGCCCAAATCTCTTCGCTCACTCTACGTGATGTTCATGCAGTCGTAAATATAGTTAGCTCATTTCTATCTTGTCTTGATTTTCAGTTTATCTGTTAACCACTCAGTGCGTTTATAGAGAAGTGAAATAGCTGCTAGCAGCGCACACCAGCAAAAAAAAAAGTCAGTATTCAGCAAGTTAGAGCGTCGCTGTTGCCGCAAATCAGCGACTGGGTACGCCCACAACAACGTAACTGCCGCGCAATTTGAATTTTCCGTATTTACTTATTCTGTGCGCTTACCGTGCTGGAAATACTGGGAGAGAGGCAAACAAAATATTTGCTTTTATAGGGCCACAAATATATTTAGTTGCCGCTACAGAATATTTTGTTGAGTAAACAAAACTTGAAAAGTAACAAAAATAATTTCGTTCATCTAACAATGTATGTGCTCGAACTAGTAATAATAATAAAAAAAACACATTTGCATTGGGGCAAAAGACTGTCAACAAAATTTTTTCTTCGATCTACTGTAAATATTTGTTCGGCCATTCGTTTGTAATTCGATTGTCTTCGTTCGAAAATAGAGCTAGTGAATTTGTAATTTTTGCAACAATTATTATAGTAAAAATGTCTTTTTGTGCATGTATTTATGCTTAAGAGGAGTATGTACCTGTGCGTTCAAGGTCAAGAAGCGAGGGAGCGATACGGGCGACACTAACACCCACCCCTAACGCCTTATCGCTCCTACGCACAAGGCGTGCAGTGTTTCCGTCGTGCCGCTGTACTGTGCAAATTAGATATGTAACTCTGAGACTTTATTACACGTAATAAAAACCCACAGATTAAACTACGCCCGTGTAGTCTTACTTTCTCTTGCCGGTTAAGTCAACTGCATAGACAAGCTTTAAAAATGCGAAATTTAACCATTTTCACAATTTTTTTTCTCAATGAACACACTTAATGTGATAGAAGAACAAAAAATATTGACATATATGATTGTTTTTCACCTTTTCAGGCAAAACGTTGTATTCCCATAACATGTATTTACTGAGATGAGCGTATTCGCGCAAACAAGGATTTCGCAAAAAGATGTTTCAGTACATGCTCCTCTTAATAATGGTATTAACATCCAAATAAAGCGAGTTCAACAGGAAACTATAACGCAGAGGTGTAAAACTTTAAATATTCATTTTCGCACTATAGCCAGTATTTAAAATGTATGTATTTGAAAGTATTCCAAATTTAGTGACTTTAGCTGAGGTTGCTAAGTAAGGTCAAGTGTTCGGGCGTAGATTATATAGCTTCCAAACTCGTTTGCGGTTCGAATTTTTTTTTTTTTAGATTAACTCGAGCTGTTTAACGTACGTGGAGCGAAACAAATCTATAGTTGCACTACCCAAATTTTTATTTGGGGCAACCAAATGAGAAAAACAAAATAATATCTTGATTCTACAAAAACCTTTTTCTCAGCGAAACGTTCGTTAATTGCTGGATGTCGGCCGATGGAACACCGAAATGTTTTTCTCCCAATGAAATGCTCTTTTATGTGTAACATGATATAAACACACATCGTCCTCGGTTTAGTGATATCAGAGAAATATTTTTTTATTCATTAATATTATTGTTGCTTGTTAGTAGTGTTCTCGTAAGTTCATGAAAGATTAGCAAATCAATGAAAATGTATCTGTGAGAGTTTTGTCTTGCATGTGCAGATAAATCTCTATCATTAATCAAAGGTTGTTCATCTTAAAGTGAAAAAGTTTTTAAACTAACTTTGATAAAATTCACTTTTCATAACTACACATTGGCACTTGGAATCACAGTTACGTTCATGGCGAATTACTATAAATTTGCTCTAAGTGTTCTCGCTGTATCAATGGAGTAATGTTAAAATTGTTTGCTTCTGAAGTCTGAGTTTCTTGTTCTATGCACATGATAGCACAAATTTGCCTTTTGGTAGGACCACCTGTTTTTCTGCGAAAATATTTACGTGGAGGCTAGACTATGTGCCCACTGGCAGCCTTCCTTTGGTTATTGATAGAGATCTGAAGAATTCACGTATCATTTTTAAACCAGCTAGAATTCAAAACACGTGTGTTTATATAACTTTAGCCATTGGTCCACAAGAGTGTTTGACACCTCCTGGAGAAGGCTGAACCAATCGCCGTCTTCCACTGTGAGAGAAAGCAACGTGTTCAGAGAGAGGCGTATTTCGCGAAAATATTTATGACCGTGCTAGACTTGAATATCCTATGTCTACAACCACAATTTTCTTTGGTTATTGGCCGAATGACTACGTGAGAAGACGTGTTCCTATTTGACTGGGCCAATCGTAATAAAGTACTCCGATACCGAACGTCCATGATTCGCAGACAGACACTTGAAGCACGTGCCATTAAAACATCCAACCACGAAAGTGTGTATGAGCAAAAGTATTTTGGAGTACAGGTGGTCTAAAAATCTTTTCGCGAAAAACACCTGTCCCTAAACACGTGCAGTTATTATCGGCATATTTGTACATAATACTGTAGAATCTACCCTGCAGGTCATTGAACTCGCGAATTTGTCAGGTATCTAGCTATTGACCACTTCTGCTTGTGTGAGGAGAGTCTTTTACGTGAATCAGCCAATCAGAACTAAGTTTCTCCGATCCTGATAGTCCGTGGTTCGCAGACAGACACATAAGATTCGTAATAATTCAAGTAATCCAATCACGAAAGTGGTTCACAACTAAAGATTTTTGGAACACAAGTTGTCCTGAAAACTTTTCGCAAAAATCGGGTGTGTCTATCTATCAGTATCACGTATATTTCCGTAACAATTCCACGGATTATTTTGTATGCGGCATGAATATAATGAGATGTTCCAGAGCAATGTTTGTTTCACGTATGATAGAAGAATACAAGATGAGGTGAAAAGTATATCCTGACAAGTGCTTTCAAATGTGCTCAATAATCCTTGAACAACCCATAATTATTAGACACACAGAAAATTCACTAGAGTCCAAAAATCCTTCGTGTACTCGAGCCATGTATGTTACATTTGTAGAATGTCCTGAATTTCGGCAAGTCACCATTCTCCGGGATGTAATCCTCAGTTCTTTATTCGCTCAAGAAACAATCATTTACGCGTCAAATCTTTGTACTTGTTTCCGTTAATGGAGATACTCTGATCCACTTGCACGATCCGTTGGTTTCTACTGCTAGGCGTCCTATTGTGCCTGTACACGAATCACAGACGTTCAGTACCGCAATAATTAAATTCTCATTGGGCCAGTCAATCAGAACTTTTTTCGACAAAGGCACGCGGCCTATAACGCAAGAAAAAGTGTAGGTGTGCAAGTAAGCTTCCGTGGAATTATTTTCGCGAAAATCAGGTGGTCATCTAAATATTAAATTCGTGTTACAGGTTATACCATTAATAAAAAGGTAAATGGTAAATGCAGCCTCATATCACTTGCAAGTTATTGCTATACGTGTTTTCTGTATATATTTAGTGCTCGATTTTTGCAAGGCCAAGTACTAATATTTCATGCACTCGATATGTTTGACTTTAAATGTTCTGAAAACGATATGATTCTTTGTCTACAAATAGCTTGTCTCGGTTATTTGGGAACTGAGATGTTAATTGATTGAAAATGTAATTTCTTTTGCAGATTTAAGGTAGTCTACGCCATAAATGTTTCCAGATCAGAAGTGTAATATATTTACGCCTTCGAGGATTGCAGTAATTAAATGAAGATTATTGGATTAATAGATAAACATTTAGGCAAGTAGTTAGATAATATTATATTTATTTTAACACTTTTGGGGGCCAGCTCATCATAAGCTAGTTGAATTACTTTAAAATTTCGTGCCTTTTTTTGCCATCACAAATTTCCAAAAATCGTTTGTTCTTTGATTATTTGTTACTGTTGTTTAGTTTGAGAAACAACGTCCAAGATAAGATATGAGACACATCAGGAACCGGAGAAAATTGAGCAACTCAACTGTAGCACTGGTGAAATAACGGAGAGCTTCAATTTCTTAGAAGGCGCGTATTATTTAGAGTAGATGTAAAAGGCGGGTCCTGGCTCACCTCATATTTTCATCAAAAAATCAAGTAATTTTGTTCCAAAATCAAAGTTTTTTGCTCCGAAAATATGTTTTGAAATTTAAGAACTTAAACTTAAAAAAAAACAAGCAGATTTACCCCAAAATCAAGCAAATTTGAAATTTTTTTTCAAATTGCGTGCAGGAATTGTGCCACCTTAAGAACATTACATTTGAAACTTAAATCAGTCAAATTTCTTGATTTTCAAGCACTTATCCATGTTTTTTTTTAGAAATATAAATTTTGCCAGCTCGCAGTCAAAATCAAGTATAATTTAAGAGAGAATCAAGCAAAATATTAAAAAGATGCAAATCAATAGAATTTATAGATTTTATTCAACAAACGTAAAACACCAATGAGAATTTTTAAAGTCTAAAAATAAAGAAAAATCTGAAGCATAGCCATTAATGATTCCATACCCCAACCATTACAGCAATCCAAATCATAAACATCGTCTTTAAATTTTAAAAATTTATCTGATCTTAGACCATCATTATTGATTTTTAAGACAATTTTGAAATGAACAATGTCCAATTCTTTATCAATGGAAGTTGCTGTTTTTTTTTTTTTTTTTCATATCCTATATCCCAAAGTTCTGAAAGATCTATAATTTGATATATTCATAATATTAAAAAAATTAATATATAATTACTGGTAAAAAGTAGAAAAAGGAAGTGAAGAAAATCAAAATTTAATAACAACACTAGTTCCTGTTGTATCAAACAATTTAGATTATCCACCTACTCCTGAAGAAATATCTTTTGAAAGAGAATTACTCTCGAAATCTCCAAATGTAGAAGAGCGAATGGGCATTGTACCATTAAAAAATTTGGCGCAGCGTGCACCTGATTCTACTATAAATCTCGGAAAAGAAATTTCTGAAAAAATTGCTTTCAAAACACTATATGGTTTACGAGCAAACAATCGTAAATTAGAAATAGGAGATACGGTTTTTAAGGATAAATACACTGAGGATGACTGTGAAAAATACAAAGATATTGTTATAGACACAAATGTTACATTCCGAGGATACGAGAATATAATTTAACTATTTTATTATCGAATTTATGAACAAAATATAAAATCGCAATCAAAATCAGTGCCAAGCACAAAGCAATTTTTTACATTTGATTATTTTTAATTTGAAGATGGCATAAAAAATACAAATTTGTCTAAAGAATATATTTGGATGGATGATGTTAGAAATTTAATTGATAGATTATTAGTTATTCACGGTGAAGAAACTGCTAGAAATAAAAAAAATTACAATGAAAAAGTGAGCATGATGAATATGTTGTGCCATAAATTGTCTGATTTTGTTTTTTATAACCAGAAAGGAATTCCTTATCTAATAAGAGTTGTAAATGAAATTCCACATACATGCTCGAAATGCATTTACCTGGCTATAATTATTGTGGACCATTTACAAAATTAAACTAAAGACTAGATGCAATGCTGATAAAATTTTACAAAAAGAAGCTAAAGAAATTATGTTAGATAAAAATACTCCAATTGAAGAATAATTGCTTCTGCTGCTAATGCCTCAACAAGGTTTACAAAAAGAAAATTCGGATAGGGAATTAAAATGTTTTATTGAATATATATATTTTATTTATAAATGAAGGTAACAAATATAACTTTCTATATTCCCTTCGAGGAATTAAAAGATTTGGGTATATATAAATTTTTAACAAAAGATGAAATGAGAGAAAAAATAAAAAATTGAAAGAAGGTAAAAGTTTCAAATTAACATTAGCATTCGCAACAGTCAAAAATAAAAAAATGTTACCAAAGCAAAAACTGGCAAATGTTTACATCATGGAGGATTTCTACCAATTATATTGGCTGCTTTAGGTGTACTTGGTGGTTTAGCTGGAGGAGCTAGTGCAATTTATAATTCTGTTGAACAAACTAGAAAAAAAAATAAAAGAATAAGAAAAACAACAAAGGCATAATTTAGCAATGGAAAACAAATCAGGAAGTGAATTAAAAATAGGAAGGCCAAAAAAAATTGAATATATACCTGCTATCTAATATCGATATTGAAAAATACGTAAAAATATTGAATACAAAAAATTTCAGAAATGTTTATATGATTGATGAATTATCAAAAAGTGCTGTAGTACATTTTGACATTTCAGCAAACCCTGGTACTCATTGGGTTTGTTATTTTTAATAAAATAATGATGCTTACTATTTTGATTCATTTGGAGTTAATAATCGTAGAAATTTAATTGATTATTTCAAAAATAGCAATGTTCATTACAATGATGACAGAATTCAGAAATTTAATTCAGCTATTTGTGGACTTATATATTAAATGGTTTTATATATTTTTTCGAGAGAATTTAATTTTAACGAAATAATTTATGTTATAAAATAACATATATTTCAAAAACCACTAATAAAATCTTTAAATGAAGTCATTGGTAATATTACTGAAGATTTAAAAACATATTTATATTAAAAATGCAATTCCAGTGTTAATTCTTAACAAAACAAACTATCCAACTGTTTTGATTACACAAAATCTTATGTTTCTTTTCTAGGACGTAGACTTGTTATTATAGGTGAACCTGTAGATAATAAAAACGCGATAAATTAAATGAAAAATATATATATACATATTATGAATTAAAAAAGAATGTAGATTCGAAATATAAAAGTATTGTTTGCGATTACGCATTAAATTGTCGAATCAAAATACAACACTAGTGTTTCAGTATCATAGAATTACTAGTCTGTCTGATCCTACAGATGAAGATGATGTACTTAGTAAATTATATTTCGATAAACATATAGCAGATTGTGAATTAAAAACCAATGTCGAATCAAAATACAACACTAGTGTTTCTGATTTAAAAACATATGCAGATTCAAAATATAATACCATTGTTTCTGCTTTACGAGATCAACTTAGTGAAGTTTTTGTTTATGTAACATACTATGTTTCTATTAAAAATCGTAGAATTAATAATGTAGTTGGCCAAGATGCAGTCAATAAAAGATATTTCATTAAAGGAATAGCTTATAAATTGCAAAATTTAAACAAATCGGTTTTGAATTAATGCGATACACTTGTTAACTCAAAAGCTGAAAAAAAAACTAAAAAAATTGTTGATGTCAAATCGAAAAATCTAAACCAATCTATTTTGAATTATTGTGATACACGTGTAAACTTGAAAAAAAAAAAACTCATGTTTTATTTGCCTGCAAAGTGGAATAATAAAATTGATAATATTCACTTAGGTAATGTATTTTTCTTTTCTTTTTTTATGGATTGTACTGTGTATGAAATCATTTCTGATAATTTACCTAATGATACTCTAACTGTTATTCAGGATTCTAAAAATCGAGTATAGTAAGCCTTTTGATGTTAAAAGAGGTGTGAAAACTGGTTTTTAAAATAAAAAAATATATAGAATTTGGAATTTTGATGGGTTTATGACCATAACAGGTATATATACTATTAAATGGAGATCACATGGTGTTTGAAGTGCTAGAAAGTCACTGAAAATAATAATATAAAATCTGAAAATACGAAAATAGACGATTAGTTCAGAAAAGTAAGTGCTCTATATGCAATTCTAATAAATCAACATAAAAAAATATCTGAAGTAAGAGAAGGAATAATAAATGAATTATATAAACCTGTACAAAACATATTTCCAAGAAGTAAAGTAATTTCGTATGGAATTTATGATTTATGGCAAATTGATCTTGTAGAGATGGATACTGGAAACTTGAAAGGAATATCTTATGTGAATAATGGATATAAATATATTATGACCCTTATCGATGTTTTCTCAAAATACGAATTTGCGAGACCAATTAAAGATAAAACTACCAAAAATGTAGTCAATGCTTTAGAAAATATTTTGATGAAAAAAAAAACTAAATAATTTACAAAGTGATAATAACACAGAATTTTATAATAAACCATTTAAAGAACTTATGCAAAAATATAACATCAGACATTATTCTACATTCAGCGAACTAAAACTAGTGTTGCTGAAAGATTTAATCGAACTTTGAAAACTATAATGTGGAAGGAAATTTTCTTGGAATTGAAACTATAAATGGGTCAATATACTATATGAATTAGTGAAAGAATAATACAACACAAAGCACAGAACACAGAACTATTGGTATGAAGTCAATTGAAATTAATAAAACCAATGAAAAAATTTAATACAAACAAATTTTGTAGACACGATTACTAAACCGAAATACAAAGTTAGCGATGCCGTTCGTGTAAGCAAACTAAAGAAAATTTTCGGGATGGATTAAAATGCTAATTGGTGAACAGAATTGTTTACTATCTGTAAAGTTTTAAATTATAATATACCAACTTATAAGCTGAAAGACACTAAGGGAGAAGAAATAATGGGTAGTTTTTATAAATATGAAATTATGAAAACTGACTATCCAAGTGAATATTTGATTGAAAAATTATTAAAAATTAAGGTGATAAAATTTATGTCAAATAGTAAGGTTTTGATAGTTCCCATAATTCATGGATTAATAAAACAGATGCTTTGTAAATTTAAAAATGAAAATGAACTTCTTACTCAATTCGATGAAGATTATTTATATCATTAATCAATTGTTGTTGAGTATAATTATTTCTAGCCCTATTAAAATAGTTGTGAAAACACTCAATGTGACAATCCAATGTTTCTTTCATTCTTTGATATAAATTCAGAGCATTTGGAATATAATCAAATCTCAATAATACTTCGCAATTTGGATGCCTATCTTTAATGCTATACAGTTGTTTTTGAACATTTTTTCTTTGCGTTCTAATGACATATTAATCATAATCACAGTCATCATCAAATAACTTTGAAAGAACGAAAGTTGGCCTTAAATTTTGATTTTGTATTTGTGGTACAACATGTGGTATCATTTCTCTGATTGCCAGATCAACTGACACTATTAAATGTTCATTATCATCAGTTTTACTTTTATTTGTATTTTTTATTATTAATTTTAATTGTGTTCATTTTATTTGCATGTTCTCATTGATTAAATTATGTGTATATATATTGATTTAATTACTTTATGTAATTTATATTCACCATATTAACGAATTGAAGGAATAACATCTTCAAATAGCCATGTTTTAAAAGCTTTAGAAATTTCACAATGCAAACAAAAAATATGTTCATATAAACCAGGCTCACTAATATAAACTGCTTTACCTTAATGGTAATGAAGTTGTGATGAATGTTTCATTACAGCTATTTCTGATAAATGTTTCTTATACTTTGATGAAATTAGTTTTTGTAATGCATCATGTGGATTAGAATATTCTAAAATTTCAGCAACATATTTTCCTATAAAAAACCATGGATTATTTTTCTCATCAATAATCATAGAAACTTTTTTACCATTGTAAATAAGTTTGTTGCTATTTATGTCTAGAATTGACTACATTTTTTTGTATGCGAAACTATGCACAAGAGAAATTGGTGAGTTGTAATAAGTATTTTTATAAATATTCTATTTTTATAAAGGAAATCAAAAATTGAAGAATATATATTTATAAGATAAAGACCAAATTCATATGATAAATACAGCAAATTTTATACTCCCTCTCGAGGTGAACTGGCAGTTCACCTTCAATAAATTTTGTCTTGTTCTATCATCTTGATCAATAATATAGATGCATTAACAAATTTAGTACTATTTTTTATTTCCTCGACTAGTCCTATTTTGCGGCTAGTCAGATCTAAATAACTTTTCAATATTTTTCAAGTACTCACATATTTTATTTTTAAAAATTATATACTCTTAAATTTTAATCTTATTTTTCCCATTCTTCTACTCAAATCTAAAGAGATAAAACCATAATCCTTGCCCCAAAATTTTGCACAAATCTATTTAAATGTATCATAAGTATGACCATGCAAAATTCGCATTATTATTTGACATCAGGCTGAACTTCACAGTGCTGTATGCACTAAAGCCGGCCGCGTTTGGCCATCGGCTGCTGCATAAATGTGAAGAAATTCCCTTTCTAACTGAACTACACGTGATTGGGGCCCACAATTGTGAAGTGTTCCTTTATTAGTGCAGAGTCACCCAGTGTGTGTCACATAATGTATGGTCAAATGACGAATGTATTGTAAAGGTACATGTGTTTTGAGTTTAAGTTGTCCTCAAATAATAACGCGAATTTCGCAGGTCTCTATTCATAAGGAATATCACTACCAACAAAAGCATTATATATATGTTTTAAGTTAGCGTCTTCTTGCCTAAATAATCGCAAGAATTTCGTATTGTCTCTTACCAATTGTTTAGGTATTTTTGTATAAGTTTGTGCTAAATTTAAAAAATCAATATTTTTATGCGACCTCTAGTAAAGTACTCGTGGGCGACATTTTGTTCATCTAAAATTACATCATAAAAATAACTTAAGAATTATTTGCACATGGAGTTAAGGTGTGTGCTGTAGTTGATAAAAATGAAGTTACTACTATTGCTAGAGGTCAATACAATATCGAATCGTTAAAAGAAACTAAAAATTCAATTGATCCATTTTTAACAAATAACATTGAATTAACAGCAGATAGTATTAAAAAATAGAATATTAATCAAATCAAAGTTTAATACTAAATTTGACGACCGATTAACGGTTATTCTTGGTTTTGAAAGAAATGTGCTTATTAAAAAAGACAAAATTGTCACTGGTACCAAATTGTCTAATTTTGACCCATTCAAAAAGTTAAATGTTAATTGAAATTTAACTTTTGGCATGTTCATAAAGTATGACGAATCCAATCACTTAGAAACAGACATAATTGCTAGTTTTCCACCAAAAACTATGTTTGGCTTTAGAGATTACATTAGCTATGAGCCTGCATATCCAATTTCTTATAAAATAAATAATGAGCGGTTTAATGACATTGTTTTAGAAATTAGGGATGAAAATGGTAAACTGATTGATTTTGATGGTGCTGAAATTGATATTGTTTTAGAAATTAAAGAAGTTTAAATTATAATATAAAAATTAATAAAAAATTATATGTTTTTATATCCATATGGTAGTATATCAATTTTATTTTCTAGTGCAATTATTTTGTTATCGCAAGAACTAAGAGCAATTTTATGAACTTCGATTGTATATATTTCATGTTTCTCATACCTTATTAAATTCATTGTTCTATATTAAATTTTTTCATCAAACAAACAATTCTTATAGTCTTTGAATGTAATTCTCTTATAAACAACACATTTATTCACACCTTTCAATTTTTTGCTTTCTTTGCCATCAACCTTACAAGCATACATTTTTGCTCGTAAACCAACAAATTCTTTAATTATTTTCCCATTACATTAGTCTTTCATCTTAGCTATAACATTCTTATTTGTTTGTGGTATGTTATAAATATTGTCATTTGAATAATGACTTGTATCAAATTTATCTAACATTGTTTCATATTTTCATAAAAATCTTCTGTTTTTATGTTATAAATGTATAAATCAGTATCTTGATAGCACAATTCAATTTTATCACCATATTTTGGTCTCATCTCTTTATAATGGAAAACATACATTAATTCTTTCGATATGTCCAAAATTGATATGCCCACATATATAGGCTTATTAAATTTTGCAGTTTTATTCATATGTAGAGCTGCAAGATTTTCATTAAATATAGTACTTTATGAAATTAGGTTTTGATATTAATTTTTCACATTTTTCTGCATCTGATATTAATCTTATATCTACTCTGTTTCTTATATTTTCCATAGTTTTGCCAAACACAGAATTATTCATGAGCTATATTAAAATCTTTTTCGAAATATTTTTTTTTGCATTTCTTCTCATCTCTGTATTCAAATCTATACACTTTTTCAGCCAGTTAGACTGATCAAGCGATAATAATCTATGTATTTAGTAAGTTTTAATCCATGATTTAGACACTTTTAAATTACGATAGTGAATTACTTACTTTTTTTTATCTAAATTTGTTAATAATTTAGATTGATTTGTCTTTGTAACTACCTTATTTTCTGGGCAAAATTGAACATCTTTATGTAAATTACGTAGTTCTTGTAGATACTCTAAATCAACTTCTAATATATAACCATACTCAGAATCGTCCTCCAAATCTAATATTTTTTTACTCCAGTAAACTACATCATGTAATGTATAATAAACCCAATCGAAACCGCCATATAGTAAATATTGAGACATCGCCCAACCATATAAATTATTTGCATCGAGACATGCTAAATAATTTGATTATTGATTATGATTAAAATCATCTAAATGTTTGTTATTAGTTTTATCATATCGTTTACAGCATTGTGAAATTCCGCCTCTAATCCCCTTTATTTCCATTAAAATCATATCATAATCGTGTAATAAATCCAATGGTTGTCCAGTCATTTTTAACATAGCGTCCCACGATAAACCTGGTGCTGTGAAATACCACGATGGATCTAGACCATATGCATTTATACACGTATCTCTAAAATATTCGAATATATCTATTGACTGTAGTACGTCGCTTTTAAAACATAAATCATGATATTCTCCTAGATTTTTAATATTAAATTGATTCCATATATTTTTCGCATGCTCGTAATCATCCTCGCAAATGTCATATTCATTTGGTTTATTATAAAATTCACTCGTTGGTGAAAGTTCAGTTTCTTCAAATTTTTTCCAACTATCCATATAATCGTATGGATAAAGTCCTTTTTTATTAACTAAATCTACTTGTTCTTTTGGAAAATGTTTTTGTGTGTGTTTTATTTGATCTTTACTTACATTAGATGATAATTTAGCTAAATTACTGGCAATAAATTTAAATGTGTCTATAAACCTAATTTTTAAATTTTCTGTTTCCCTCCCACCAAAGTAATAAACGTTTCTTCATTATTTGCAATGAAATCTATACTTTTTTCACCATATCCTAGCTCTTTAATAAATTAATCATCATCATACCCAGCTAAATTATTTTCCTTCCGTATATTCACATTCACATACAGCACATCATTTTTATTCACCATATAATATTTTTTCTTCTTTTGTTAGCGTATTCATTGGTTCAATTTGTGAATAAATTTCTCCAATTTTTTGCTACTCCCCTTTTCATAAAACCAATAAACCTTTTATGTGCATCTATGCCTCGATATACAACTGGAGTCTCATAATCACCTTAAACAGAAACAATATATTAGCAAAAACCAGACACTTCGTGTAATTGATTTTTCATAGTATATGATTCATCATTCAACTTTAAATCAATGTGATTTATTTGATCATTAGTAAGATTATATCTTTCTTTGAGTACCAACTTGTAAAGACCATTATCAATATCATCTTCTGATAAAACTGAAATATTTTTGGATAAATTAAAATTATTTTACTTCTCTTGGATTTGGCTTAGTTGTTCATATTTTCTTTAGAATTGATTCAAAATCTGCATATATTACAAAAGGAACCTTCATTGTATGTTTATAATTTTTGAAAAATATTTGCTCTCCTTTCGAAAGTAATTGCATGTTTATTGCTTCATTTTTTGAACAGTTTTATGTGTGCATATTTAATTTCTCTTGAGAATAAAAGAATTGAAGACACATATCGCATATATAAGTTTTACTTTTCATATTATTTTAGTGCTGCAAGCAATTTCGATAAATTTTTAATCCAACAGTAATGTGAATTATTATCATCTTTAAAATAAAGTAAATTTATATGCTTATTCTTTTTATTTTTCGTTAGTTTTAATGGATGTACCATCGCTTACCTTCATCATCATTACAGTATACATTTATGGATACGTCAATTTGATTTTATATTTTTTGTATATCATCAATTTTAATAGGATATTCATATTTATCTATTACTTTTTCGATATCAAGCCCCACATTTTTATATTTGGTTACTCTGTCCTAATTTTTGTCTGCTGGAAACAATGCATATCTTATAGGCCAAAGGGAGCATTTTTGATCATTATTTTTAACATTTATGATTGCCTTTTTATTCTTTATAAATTCTGGTAGTTCTATATATAATGCAGTAGTTAATGGATTATAATTATTCATTTCTAATTGTAATCCAATTATTCTATCTCAAGTCCACACAGAAACTTTTCTTAGAAATTCAGAAAATTGTGTAATTATTTTTTTTATTTTGCATTTATAAATCTTTTTAATATCTCCTTCACTCGATATTGTATAATTTGGTGATTGAAATGTAAATAATTCTACTTGATTATTTTCTGGCTTACGACAATTGATATATAATTTAATGCTTGTATTCAACCCTCTAAATGTTCTAAGATGATCGTGTATTTTCTCAAACACGTAATTATTTACTGAAGTCAAAAAATGAATAGGGTGTACTAAATTAAAGGTATTTTCAATGTTATATGTTGATATCCTACTTTTAAAAGCTTTATTAACAAAGCAATTTTTATTGGTTTCCTTATTTCTTTTACTAACGAAAATATTTGTAGAATAAGGAAATAACTCTTTCATTACGTTTTTAACTTGTTTATATAATTCATTCATATCAGCAATTATTCTTTGTTATCCATTCTGTTATCCGCTTACTTTCATTTCTAGGTTGTATGAAAACATTGGTAGAAAATGGGAATATTTCTTTTAATACCTTTTTCTCTTGTTTATATATATTTTTGACATTTGAAAAGGGCAAATTGCTAAAATTCTTTTTTCTTTGATAATTTAATATTCTTGGTACAATAAATGAAGTTAAATCAGCTTTCGTTAGATTATAATAATATGGAATTTGTAATTTTTTTTACCAAAACCTCTCAACTGGCGAACTGTCATTCCGCTCAAAACACTAGTTATCTTAAAAATAAAGAAATGAAGAAATGTAAAAATAGTAAACATTCTGTAATGTAAGAATATATATATATATATTCCTAATGAAATTCAAAATATTATTTATTCAACAAAAACATGCACACTTCGTAATGAGAATTAATCTACAAGAATATTTTTCATTAATAAAAATACTAAGGACAAACATTCAACAATACGCAAAAACTGCTGTAGTGAGAAATATTATCACAGAATAAGTTAAATATTTTAAAAATTTACTATCAATAATTTACGCACTTCATTCCAGTATTTTTATTATTATTATTTACATTTCTTCATTTCTTTATTTTTAAAACGTTTATAAATTTTGATTTCTTATAAATAAACAAATATGGAGGCTTCCAAGATAAATATTGTTTTGAGCGGAATGACAGTTCGCAATTTGAGAGGTTTTGGTAAAAATAAATACAAATTCCATATTATTATAATCTAACGAATGCTGATTTCATTTCATTTATTATATATACATATATATATAGTGTGATTTAATTTTTTTATGCTCTTTGAGGTATATTATACAAACATATTTTCCACATTCGCATAGTCATCAAAACATTCCTTACATTTTGTTGTATGTTTCTCTAAAGTTGGTTTATGAGGGTAAAATTAATCGATAGATTTATTCTCATTACATACTACACATGTCTTTGTTGAAAAATCATGTCGAATTTCATTGGTATTGTGCAATTGACTATTTTTATGCTTTTTGAGATATAGTTTAGAAACATATTTTCCACATTCGCATAGTACGTTTTTTTTTTAACTCCTATTAATTATTGTCATATTCAGCAGAACATTTTTTTTACAGGTGATAATATGTTTATCTTGTGTGTGCTTATGTGTTGGAAAACATTCAATGTTTAATACTTCGCCAAAATTTATTACATTATTTAGTTATGGTATTATTTTTTCATTTCGAGCATAGTTTTCGTTGCATTTATTAAGAAAATTTATTTATTAAGAGAATGAAGAAAAAAAATTCTTTAATAATTAGTTTTATTACAAATTACACAAAACAGAAGATGGAATCTCTGCTCAACATGTTGAGCCATTCGTTTGAATTCACCAAATTACAATATCTAGAAAAAAATAAAGGGTTTACTGCTACGGATTTTGAAATTTATGAATCTAATTATGTTAAAAAAATTAATTTTATTCCAGACGGCAATTTTAAAATGTCATTACCAGAGCGCTATGTGAAAATACTTGATAAAAATGCTTTAAAACTTATAAATGCGAAGGAAGTTTTTATAGTATATAGAAGCTTAAAAGAACTGAGAAATGGAAAGATATACACATTTCTATTAATTTAAATATTTTTATAATTTTTCATTTGATTTGCTTTATTTAGCTTCCATATTTAGCTTAAATTTGCTTGATTTAGTTTGCTCGCTTGCAAAATTAACCTTTCTGAAAAATATGGAAAAGTTGCTTGAAAAGCGAGAAATTTGCTTGATTATAGCTTAAAATTTAATGTCTTTGAAGGCAGCAAAATGTTTGCAGGCCATTAAAAAAAAAGGTAAATTTGATTGATTTTTGCTTGGTTTTTGGGTAAATTTGCTTGTTTTTTGAAAGCGTAAGTTCTTAAATTTCAAAACATGATTTTGAACAAAAAGCCTTGATTTTGGAGCTAAATTGTTTAATTTTTTTTTGATGAAAATGTGAGGTGGGCCAGGACCCGCCTTTTACATCTAATATTAAGAACAAATTTGACTGTCATGGTACAAATCGAACGTAAAAATATATACGTAGTGACAAGAAATCGTTGGTAGATCATTTAGCAGGATGACGAACTTTAAATATCTGTGTGTTTCCTCTCCAAAACTACAGAATCACCAGTCATTGTAGATCTCACCCTTTCGTGTTGTAATTCAGTACCAGAGCAGACACAAACTAAACGTGTACAAACAACAGCCTTTTCTCTACTTGGTCAAAAATCGTTAAGAATAAAACACATTGTATTTCTGCGTTATGGCAATTTAGCCCGCCAGTAATTTGTAATTGGCGGCTGCTTATGAACAAAGCCAAACAGAACTCGTGTCTTTAACTCCAAAGAGTGAACTGCATTAAAGGCTGTTCACGATAAAGTAAGCACTTCTAAAATGAACCTCTGAGAAACGTCACTACCCTCCCTGCATGTATCTAAACAGCAGGCAGTCTTGAGTAGCGCTGGGCGCACAATGACGTCGGAGGGGAGTTAGGTCCAAGTCTAAACAATCGAAATACTAGGTAAACATTTGTCAACACTGAAAGGATTTTTTTTTTGTTTTCGGTTTTTTTAATGCATATAAGAGTAGGAATGAGTGAATTTGTAAAACATTTAATTTTCTAACGATTTTCCAGTTCCATTTTACCGACGCACGAATAAGTGATTTGAAGAGTCCCATGGCAATGGAAATCGTTTACATATAGATAGAGGTGAAGGAAAATCGCGAAAAGTTTTTGAGACAACATGTCTTCCATAATAACTTACTCTAACTAGTTTATTCTAGCATGATTGGATGGAGTTTTCACTCAACTAATTTGTTTGCAGACAAATCACGAACGTTCTGTCTTATAGTATCAGAATCCTCATTAACCCAGTGAAATGGGTTAGTAACTGCATACATGCATGACAGCCAGTAACGAAAGAAAACAGTCGGGAATTTGTGTACAGTACGTTCACTCCTACCAAACCGTCAACTTTACCAGCAATAAACCATCTCTAAATATGGAGGATGAATACGCAATACGTGCGCAAGTAGCTCTTAAGCATAGATTTCAAAAGTGGCCAGTTTAACGCGAATATCGTGCACGCCCGTAGGATATAGAAATATAAAATGCTCGGAATTATTTTCACGAAAATCAAGTGTCCCTACCTGCTTTGAAGGTTCGCGACTCGCTGTATTTTATAACATTTTAGATCAGATTCATTTTCGCGATTGGTGATTAACATGTCGGGAACTTAAGAAACAGCATCTATCAGTCAGGCTAAGTGAAAGTATTCCAAAGTGAGTGAGTGAAGAGATTTGGGCGGCTCTTAACATCGAGGATTTGAGTGCCGAATCCTAAAGTCGAAAAATGTCTTATGTTGTACACCAAATTTAATTTTATATTTTAACCGTTGGTGTTGATAACCTGTATATCAGAGTAACTGAGCAACAAGGCTTTCGGAAATAATAGTAAATTCGGGCAAGTAATATTACGCAATAACATTTCAATACAAGATTTACTAAACTGATATACCTATTTAATATCTTGTTTGGTTCATATTTTTCTCACGTGTATGATGGAACTTTAGTGAGAAATACAGAATTCTTTGTGGTGTGGTCAAGCAAGGAAATGTCTTCTCATGCCGACAGGAAGTGATGACAAAGGAAAACCTGGTGGAGCGTGCTTGTGGTACTGCAATATAGCAACCACGTGTTCCGATCGTTTGAAGGAAAATCTCTTTCATAAATAAGTGAGTTGGTAAAAGATAATTTATTTTTCACGAAAGGATGAAAGGAGTGCAATTTTTCTTGTGTGGCAAGAATATGTATATGTTTTTTTATATCCGCTAAAATGTGCAGTGTATAAGGGTTGTAATACGATTTCCAAAATTTTGATAATATCTATGACGTATTCCACATTTTGGGAGGTAAACCTAATGGAAATAATTTCTCGCGAAACCGTACGCGGAAATTTTAATATAGTATGGATACAGTAGAATATATTCTCTTTCCATTTTTTGTTTCAGAATAAGACATCATTTCTGTTTTTCTTCTATATATACAGTTTAAAATACGCAACTTCAGACCAAAAGTGCGTAATTCGTATACAATATTATAACCCGGGTCAAATAGAATTTAATCAAATGAGCCCATTCTAAGGATGCTACGCTGTTTTAAAAAATATTTTGCCTAAAGTCGTAGCAAATGAAGATATATTCCGGGGTTTCAGTTACATTTAGGCTAAAATTTTACAGTGTTTTTATATAATCTTTTGTTGGAGTCATCCGATTATGTGCAAAGAATTCCACGGAATCTAGATGTAAATATCCTACTTTCACACCTGCAGTTTTCCTTCCGTTATTGGCCGCGTGACTTCATCAAATACAGTGTGGTGTTTCACTGTACTAATGAGAGTAAGCTACTCCGGCACTGAACGTCTGTGATTCGTGGACAACACCTAGGACGCACAGCAGTTTAAATCAACCAATCACGCATGTATATCGGAGTAAATGTGTTTTGAAATACAACTTGACAAGAAATCTTTTCGCGAAAATTGGTCGCCCTATATGTAGAGACATGCAAAAGTCGCGTTATTATTTGAAATCAGAATGAATTTCCTAGTATTCTATACAAATGAGACGTCATCATTTTTCCAGTGGCTACTGCGTAGATGTAAAGCCACACCCTTTCTGACTGAACTGCACGTTAATGGGTCATACAATTGTGAAGTGTTCATGTATTGGTAGAAAGTTACCCAGGGCGTATAAGATTAAATATGGTCCAGTTGCAAAGTATTGCAAAATTACACTTGTTTAAAGTTTAAAGTGTCCCCAAATAAAACGCGAAATTTGCTGGTCTCTGCCTATCTGTCGTAGAAACTTACAAAATTTACGTTATTATTTGAAGACAGAATGTACTTGAAACACATGTACAAATATATTGCTGCTTTCATTCGACTACAGCTAGTTTGACACACGTCCTGGGCGGCCTTGCAACAATCGGGAACAAATAACAAGACAGCCGAATCGCGTCCCACCAATTCAAAATTAGGTTTTGCAGAAGCCAATATTTATATGACATCAACTCGACTGTACGTAGGACGGCGAAGTTTTGTGTGCTGCAGAATGATAACGGGAATTTTGCATTCCCTGTTCCATGGAGGAAATGAAAGTTTGTGGGATTATTTAGCAGCAATACGAGTGGTGAAGCGAAGTTAGGACTGCTCTTAAGGCGGCAGGACACCTGGGTAGGCAACACGTCGCACCCTACAGCAGATAACACTTTTTTTTTTTTAAACCGTCCAACGTGTCTGAGTGAGATATGCTTACGAATAGCATTTAAGAAACGTCACGTGTCTGCATACGTTTTTCAGTGTCTCCACTTCTTTCTAAAGGATGTTTCTGTCATAGTGAAAATGGCTCAAACGGGTATTTTCACTGTATTTTTTAAGTATGAAAATCCCGGTATAAAACATTAAAATAGGAAAAGTAAGGTGCATCAAATATTTATTGCTACTGTTACGTCATAAAATGTTAGAGTCTCCAATGAAAGTCTCATAGAGGCACGTTATCGACTGCAAGACCGCATGCCAGTTCAGTGCTTTGCGCGTAGTGGCGATGTCAGTGTAGATGCTCATGTCTCGGTCGCCCCTAGTGCTCCCACGCTTTAAGGCCTCAGACGTGAACATTTCTTCAACCAGGCGACCCTCTTAACATCTATGTCTAAAGAGCCGATGATGGTGAAACGAGGTGAGTGTGGAGAGCAGGGCCGGAATGCAATGGCAGGGGAAATGGGAGATCCCCGAGAACAACCGCTGACCAGCGGCATCATCCGCCGTTATTCCCGCGTGCGAAGTTTGACGAGAGACCCCGCCGGGAATCGAGCCCAGTTCGCCTAGGTGGGAGGCAAGTAGTCAGACCACCAAACCTCCGTGGCCTCTTTGATTGGCTAATGCATGCTGCGAAAGTGTCCCTATTGGCTCGGCTGCCAGCTTGCGAGTAGTTATCAGCCGCTGGTTGACGAACGGCGTTCCAATATTTTGCTGGGCAGCGCCGCCAATTTGTTAACGTGCGCGCGAGGCCAATCACAGAATGTATACTACCACACCAAGGTATCGTCAAGCCATTTCTGTATACGTGCGTATTCTGTGACGAAAGTGTGTATAAGCTGTTCACGCAGAAATGAGCACTTATGAAAGCCCTACTTACGATCTACTTGTACACACGCTGTGTGTTCTTCCGTGTTATGTTAAATTAACATTGTCATAGGCCTCATAACTTTATTCATGCGTCGGTCAAGTGAACATGTGAAATTATTATAAAACTAAATATTGTACAAATCTGCTCAATTTTACACTTCGATGCTTTAAAAATGCAGATAGCCAGAAAAATAATTTAACCATCAAAAAATGTTACCTAACAATTTTCATTCGACATTTAGATATGGAACTACTTTCCCTCAATCGTTACCAACTATACTGAACATATGCCACTCATTGCGCCCGTTAAAATATATGCAGGTAGCGGCAGTGACTTTTTTCTAAGGTTGATTTCAAAAGTGCACACTTTATCGTTAACAGCCTTTAATTATAATAAAGAAAGTCTGCTCCGTGTAAAGAAACATATTGACAGTGTGCAGAGGTTTTTTTTGTTCAAGTGTTGAGCGGAACGCTGGACGGTAGTGAAACATAAGTGCCGGTTATTAGAGCCCGATCAGGTTGAAAAGCCTCGCTGTGACGTGTGTTGACACTAGCTGGCGCGCCAGACGAAAGTCAAGCACTCTTCCAAGACGTGTTTGCCCTCCGACTCTCACAGCTACTTCATTTTATTTCCTCGTTCATTTTCACACCTAACACTCCCTCAATTTCCTTTTTTTTCGAAATTTTACCGGTTGTTTGCAGTCGAACTTATGAAAACAATCCAATACGGTTTAACATAAAAAAAACTTAAACTTAAAAAACAACTTCATTTCACAATAATAACTATTTCGAATAAAATCAAAAGCTTGCAATCGGTAGACAACCGAAGATTTCACGGATTCATTTTGAGACACGATAGGATTTTTTAAAAAAGTAGTTTTTATATGACTGTAGACACTGGTCCACACGGTGTTTGACACCTCCCGGAGAACACTGGCCCAATCGTCGCCTTCCATTGTGACAGCAGACAACCAACGTGCAGTTAATATCCACATATTTGTATACATAAGACTGTAGAGTCTAGTCTGCAGGTCATTGAACTCGCGAATTTTTCAGGTCACTAGCAATTAAAGTTTTGAAAACAATGCAATGAAACACATAACATCCTCAGTGAAAATATGAATTCCAGATTTAAAGAAAGTTTAAAAACTGCAATAAAATCGGGAAAATAAGTACGCGTTAAAACCTTTAGTTGAAAAATATATATATATTTTAAGCAGAGAAATTCAATTTCTGTGTCGAGAACTCTAAATCTCACAAAGGTATACTAGTGTATTAAAAGGAACGTGCAATATTTGTGTTATTATTTTTTAATGAAGATAGATCTTACAGTCCTGTGTACACTCGACCAACAGATGTTTGTTCATTGGCTGCTGCTCCAGGGAGTAGCCGGTGTTACTTCACACCTGGCAGTATGGCACTCGCTACTTGTTTCCTTGCAAGTCTGCTATTGGTTTAGAGTCGTCCAGGTAGTGTCTAATAAACTGCCATCCTATTTGCAAAGTCAACTTCAGCGTATACGTGTTTGAGGTCAATCGTGTCCTAAAATGAATTCACGAAATGTTCGTAAACCTATGTGTTGAGACAATACCGCGAATTTCGCAAGTCTCTACTTGCTATTTAGACTCCGCGGTGGCGTAGTGGCTTGAGTTGTTGGGTTGACAGCTTTGAGCGGCTCTTAAAAATGAGTTCTTGAGAGCCAACGATTGTGAAACGAGGTGAGAATGGAGCGGCGCCAGAATGCAAGGGCGGGGAAAACGGGAGATCCACGAGAAAGCCCGCCGACCAGCGGCATCGTCCGGCACAATTCCCAATTATAAAAATCCAGGAGTGATCCGGCCGGGGATTGAACTCGGTTCACCTTGGTGGGAGGCGAGTAGTCTAACCGCTCAGCCACTGCAGTGCCGAGAATTGGTTAAAGTGCTTGTCTCCCGCCAATGCGAACCAGGTTCAATTCCCCGTGGTTTCTCCTAAGATTTTCGAATGTGGAAATCGTACCTAACGATTCCACAGGTTGGCGGGTTTTCTTGGGGATCTCCCGTCCTCCCGCGCTCTTGCATTCTGGCACTGCTCCACATTCACCTCGCTTCGCCCTCATCGGCACGCAAGACCTCGGTGTTAAGAGCCGTCCAAAACTCTTCACTCACCTATTTACTTGACATCTATAAAGGACACAGCGAGTGGAAAGATTGAGTGATGGCGCCGCATCACAGGAAGTTAGGAATTTGTTTGTCATATCGCAGCCATGGCTATGCTCTTGCCCAATGGGGTGTCGCGAGAGTAATGTCTCTTTGTTCGTCCGCATGAAGACGCTGTGACGCGTGTGTTGAACTGAAGGCCGTGGAGGCAGTTAGAATACTTCCGGCCATTCTTCGGCGATCACGGGTCACTCGCTTAAGACTTCTCATGTTAGCTGGCGTGGCACTATAAGTGGAGCAATTAGAGACTGAAGCACTAGCGAAACTATGACGAAGTTTACTTGTTTACTAGGCGCCTATCATCACTTGTAGAGGTCAAGAAATCTAGTAGCTACAAGTTTGAACGCCGTTCGCTAATCAGCGCCTGGTAAATTACTCACCTGCCGGTTTACCAGCCAATAGCGAACATTTCGCAGTATATAGTATCCAATCAGACTCAAGTCCTGTTCCCAAAGCTTCGCGCAGTCCTTCAGCGAATGGGAACTCACACATCAAAGTAACCGCCAGGCCGTTTTGTCCACTCACTGAGAAAAAGGTTTTGTTGAATAAATCAATGTTTGTTTGGTGCAATAAAATTAATTGTTTGTATAGGGCAATGAAGAATTTTGCTGTCGAAACCAAATTACTTTGTTTACTCCCAATTATAAGATTTGGTTGATGCAACTTTTAAAGATTTGTTCCACGCTATGTATTAAACAGTTTCGGTTATTATAAAAATATGAGAGGGCGAGCGTGATTCAAATCCAGTTCACCTGCCCGCGAACACTAGGTCCTAGCAATTTTCCTTACAATAAAAACTGATAGATTTTGAATGTTTTAAAATACAGTTCAAGTACAAGCCAATGTAGGTAAAAAGTACTTCAAGTATTACAGCTTTACGTTTTAGTTTCCCGTTGCATTTGTTTTGTAAGGTTTTTTTTACAACAGTACTAAGCATTAATAAATACACTAACAAACACTGTTACTATACCAGTTGTTACAAAAAAACACATGCTTTATTTTGGAACGAAGGCAGTCAAATGAGTGGCCAAGAAAGTATACAGATAATACTAAAATTTTGTTTACAGTCTAATTTTTTTCACTGACACAGAGGTGTAGTTTACTCAAAAGTGTATTTCATTTGACAAAGATTTATTGTGATTATTTTCAAGTTATGTTTACACAACAAAATATTTCTATGTGTAAATAAATATATGCTTGGCCATATACAAATAAGTGTTTTCTTGTTTGCAACAATCCTCCCTCTCGAAGTGCACTTTAGTTACATTTAGGTCTTCTGAAACTACCGAACGTGACTGCGTTAACCAATTTTTTCTAATATTTCAAAATACTTTCGTGATCGTGTAGTTTACTTGTTAACACTTATTATTTCACCTGCTTTTCACGAAAAACCTTTTAGAATAAGTACTGTTCCAAAAAATGTTAAATGAGAACCACGTTCGTGATTTGGAGCATTTGAATTGCTACGCATGTTATCTGTCTGCCCGCGAATCACAGACTGTCAGTATCGAAAAAACTTAATTCTGATTGGCTAACTCATGTAACATACTCTCTTCGCACAAATACAAGCTGCCAATAGCCAAAGTAAAGCTCAAGAGTGCACACAGGATATCGAAGTCTAGCCTCCGCGGAAATATTTTTGCGGAAAACAGGTGGCTCTACTTATTGTGTGGATGTCCGCTAATAATGGACCACTAGCCTCGGACTTACCAGATTTCGTTTGGCTAGTCGATTAGGAAAGTTGCATTTCACAAACACACGCGGTCAATATTCAGGGACTGGAAAATATCGCGATTTAATTTTAGGACCAGCTGGTCTTCAAACACACGTACATTTGCAATTGGATCACAGTTTATTAGACACGCCCACTTGAACTCTGTGGCAATTACCAACCTGCAAGGAAACAAGCACCGAATCCCGTGCCACCTAGTCCTTGATAAAACTGGCTGCATACTGGGCAGCAGCTAATGGAAAGGATTGTGGAGCCCAGCCTACACGTCGTTTAAAAACGCGAAATTTTCCTGTCCCTATCAGATATCAATTGGGATACTTGTTTTCCGCGAAAAGATTTCAGGACAAACCGTGTCCCAAAACACTTTAGTTCAGAATCACTTTCGTAACTGAAGGATATTTATTTTTACGCGTCTTATCTGTCAGCCCGCGAATCACGGACGGTCAGTATCGGAGAATCTTAATTTTGGTTGGCTCACTCATGTAAAGAATTCTCTTCGCATAAAGACAAGTGGCCAATAGCCAAAGGAAGGCTACAAGTGTGGACATAGGATATTGCAATCTATCCTCCACGTAAACCTTTTCGCGAAAAACAGGTGGCCCTAGCTATCAATAGAGACCCGAGAATTTCGCGAGTTCAGTGACCTGCAGGATAGACTTAACAGTCTTATATGCTCACATACAGATATCAACTGTTTATTGGTTGATTGTATTGGTAATAAAATGCGGTGGTTGAGCGCACAATTTATTTCATGTTTGTTAATGGCTTATTTATCTCCAGGAGGTGTCTAAAAACACGTCGACCTATTACAAACGTAACATGAAAGTACATGTGAGTGAATTCCAACTTGTCTATAAATGAACCAGCGAAATTATCGGGTATCTAGCTATCAATAATCAAAGACTGTTGAAATCTTGATCCCGCTGAAATCCATTCACGAAAATCTGGTATCCCTGAGAATAATACGTTAAGAAACATGTCACTTCCGTAAATTTGTTTCCATTTTACATATCCGTTTATAATTTTCTTTTATTCGAAAAAGGAAGTGTTTAAAACATGCGTTTTGAAAATAAAGTTAGTGTCCGAGAACACCGGTGAACAATCATTATTGAAATAGAGTAACCTGCAGCAGAATGACGTCTTTAAAATTGCTGCTTATTTTCATAGGGGCAACAATCAAATTCACATAAAGGTGACTGCACCTATTAATGAACACATTTATTTTTCATTTTTTGGTGTTCCAAAATAGCAATCTAATAGACTGGAAACTTCTTTCGAGTTTCTTATGATAACTGACACATTGAGACCTATGTAAAGAGTCTCGCTAGATCCACGGCCCAAGTAGCAACCAATTATAAAATAAACTGGTGTGTCGGCAACAAACAATGGCATTGCTCAGGAAAATGTAATACCCTTATTGGTGCAGGCTTCTGTACTTACACAGCACCGACCATGATTTCGACTTTTCTGCAACACGTAATATGTGATCGTGATCTACTTGCGATAGTGTGTTAAGGCAACAGTGACGAGAAAACTACGTAACAGGTAAGATTGTTGTGCGTACTTGCTATGATAAAGCAAATGAACCTCGTGGTATGATTCCTTGTGAGCGTCACAAGCAAGCTTATGGTTAGAGACTAGCCGAATTCGCGTTATTATTTGGTATCACTCTGAACTTCACAGTACTGCGTATACTTGAGCCGGAGTCGCTTTTCCGTTGGCTGCTGCATATATGTGAAGTCACGCCCTTTTGAACTGAACTGCACGTGATTGGAGCACACATTTTTGAAGTGTTCATTTATTGGCACAGCGTTACCTAGGGCAAGTAAAATAAAGTTTGGCCGAATGACAAACATATTGCAAAGGTACTCGTTTTTTAAGTTTAACATGTCCTCAAATAATGAGGCGAATTTTGCATGTCTCTACTTGTAGTATTTACCGGCTATTTGTGTTGCATTATCTGGTTGTTTTTGTGTCATGTGGCGATAGAGAGGATAAAAAGCGTCATTACAACGGCCGCTACTAGTAATGCTGAGCATGGACACGTGCTCATGCTGTTAATTTGTCAGTTTTTGTTCCTACGCTGATGGCTACGTGGCAGTTGAATTGTAGTCGCCGATGCAGGACGAATCAGCGATAGTTAAGGACGTTATAGTTTATCATCACGCTAGGTTCACAACGTTGTGAACATTGTAGCCGGTGTCGTAAGCTCATTGACTGATGTCTTAGGTGTGGAGACATTCCCTTTCTGACAAGACTGCGTATCAATCTGATATTGGGTATTGACGTCATAGTGAGCACTTTTAACTAAAAACCCTCTCATTAAAAATGATAGCCAATAAATATATTCATTTTAACCTTAGATGTTACCTTCCAAGTGCGGTGGAATATACACACTGTGTTTATTACTTACATTGAAGTCTTTATTTAAAAAGTGGGGTACAGGATAAAACATTCCTTATAGGAAAAAGTAACTAGGGCCTCAAAAGTGCTCAAATTAACGGTCTCCTCTTTAGTCGGACTTGTGTTCTCGGACCCTGTGTTTCGCTGCCTGAAGACGGAAACAGATTGCAGTTCCCGAAATACAAGCATTCTGTCAGTCGTGGGAAAACTACTGTTCGTTCTCGTTGTGTTTGTTTCATTTGTGAAAGTAGATAACTAGCCTGTGTCGTCTTTGTTGTGTTGTCTGTTTTCCGCATATATAGTTTTTTTTTTTTCGTTTACATATTTATTAAATTATTTTATCACATTTAGCTGCTGTCCTATTTTATTTGACTTGGTTCCTTCATGGAATTTTCCGGCTTTTGCTTATATATTCTTGACTACAGCATTCCTGGCTTGTATTCTGTCGTGTCTGGTTAACCTGCTGTGTTTTAACGCGTTTATTTGCTGTGTTGTCCTATTTTGTTCTTACTTATTTTGTCAGTGTTGTCCTAACTTTGTCAGTAGGTTTCTTGCCTGTGTTGGTTTCCATGTGTTATCAGTTGGTCATTTATATAAACATATATTTTTCGTAAATAGTTGCTGTTCTGTTTTTTGGCTATATTCATCCTTGGAGTTTTCCTGTGTTGTATACATATATTTATTTTCTCGTCCATAGGTTGTTTGTCATTTTTAAATATTTTTTTTAGTGATCAGTCCTGTTGTTCCCATGACAGACATCTGCATCGCAATGGCGAATGTCCAAAAATCTCCATATTGCCAGACATTTAATGTTATTCTGAAGTGTAGTTATTTTCCAAATCACTAACCTCAATTCTTCTCCAGAGATGATATTCTCTAGCCCATCTCACAACCTGACATAATCTACATATGAAAAGTAACCGGAACACAATAACACTAGTCGTCGTATTATGAAGGAAATTATGCTAGTAACACGGGTGTGCTGGTTCGCGTCTCGACGCCAACCTACTATTTTTTTAGTGAATAAAATACTGAAAGATTTGTTACTTCTCCCTTATTTATTAATCATGTTTGTTTTTCAGAGCACAGTGTAAATTACATTATTACAACGGCTTCTCCTGAACTATTGTAATGCAAGCTTATTATAGTCATTACTATAAATATCAAATGAACATTTTGTTTGCTGCAAGCCTACTTTGAAGTGGTTAATATTTGAACTAATTTTAGTTTTGGTATCAAATCATGTGTTCCATCAAATTATATATATATATATCTGTGTGTGTGTGTGTGTTGTGTGTAGCCAAATTGTGTGATTTTGCCTTTTGTAAATATGTCTATGTGGTATATAGGAATTATATAATATGTAACCTCAAGATTAAAGTACCCAATTTAAAATTTCATTTCTCTTCTTTGATTTATGTTACTCACTGGACTATCTATGGCAAATATGAGAAGGGACTTCTAATTTTCACAAAATATGCAAAAAAAAAAAAAAGCTATCTAGGAACTCTTTTTTTCGCTAAAAATCGAGAGTAACTGTATATTTTTCAATGCTCCTTAAATTTATCCGCTGAAATTAGATTAACGATTATCAGGATTTAGACGGTTTGGAACAGGATTGAAATTATATATAACTATATGAGAGTGTTCACCCTTATTTTCCTACCGTATTCACACAAATAGACAAGAAAATATACACATATTTACTTTTATTTCCACTTTATTTGTATCTCCTTCTATCTACACCTTCTGTTTGCATTAACTAATTCAATTTACAAATACAACAAAACAATCAATAATTTCCTTTATAAAATTTATCAACACACAGTTTACCACATACTGATAAATAAAATAATATTCTCAAATTGCAAACGTTCTATAACGCCCACTATATTTAAAAAAAATTAATGACCAAATGAGTTACTGCTTCGGACTTTTCCACGAATCAGTCTTAGTCTCTAATCTTCAGTATTATATAGACCACTTCCCACAGTCACCCTACACCTCAGATCGCTAAAAATAATCCTCGATGGCACTTGCCTTCTACTATTGTCGCTCACACTCACCGTAGCCATGGAGTACGCTGTCCTAGTGCCATGTAAGAAAAGCAAGGTTATACATGGCTAAAGCGATTCCTTTAACGTCGGTGTTTATGGTAGTGATAGATATAGACGAACCTAATGACGGAAAACATTTTGGAGGCCTCCAATGAGACAACTGCACAAGCATGAACCAGCAAACTTTCTCCTCCCAATCCCATGCATTATCAGTGGTCGAAAAGACATTATCAACAGGCAGGGGAAGGGGTCGAATCACTGAACAGCATGAGACCGCAAACTGCTAACATAACTTAGTGTGATATTAGTTGTGCAGCATTGTTTGAGAAAGTACTCTTATCTTACCGATTCTCTAAATAGTGTTTCATTTCCATGTCAGTAGTTTATTTAACTGTGTGGTATTTTAAAATGGGCGATTTAACATTACTATTATTATGAATTTTAAATGCCACTTGTTTTAACTTTGGTAAGATTAAATATTTGGTTATAAACGTGAAGTAAGTTTACTGTCCAACCTGTAGCTAGTTTTAATGACTAAAATGAGTCAAGTAATTATTTTAGATTGCTTTAACTCTGGATTGATAAAACTCTTTCAGTCTAAGTAAAGATACTATTTTAAGCATGGAAACGGACATATGTTTTACATGTAACTGTACAAATATCATTACAATGAGCTGTCATATCATAATAAAATAGTCTCTGTGTTTTATGTTTATGACAGTATTTGTGTACGAGACGTAGCACTGTAGTGTCGACAAGGAGTGATGTTTCCTACACATAAGAGATTTACCTTATTGGTAGAGACCCCGTAAAATGGGCTATATTATTGGAGGACGGGTTAAACTTAAATCATACGTATATTTACAATACGTTTGTCATTGGACCATACTTAATTTGACATGCCCTGAGTAGCTCTGCGCCAATAAATGCAAACTTCAAAATCGTGTGGCCCAATCACGTGTGGTACAGTCAAAAAGGGCGTGACTTCACATCTAGACAGCAGCTAATGGAGAAACGACGTCGGCTCAAGTACATAGAGTACTGTAAAGTTTAGCCTTATACAAAATATTAATGCGAATTTGCACGTGACTGTTTCTCTGCTATTTCCCGCGTATATCTTTAATAGAGATCCGGAAAATTCGCAGATTCATTCGGCAACATGCTAGACTCCAGAATCGTTTGTGTACTAGAGCGTCGGTTAGTTGTTCATTGGCTGTTGCTCCAGTTTAACTGCAGATTAAGTGGCATGTGATTCGGCCCTTGCTTTCCTTGTAAGTTCGTTATATGTTTAAAGTTTCTCAGGGAGTGTTTAACAAACTGTAGCTCAGTAGAAGCAGAAACTCAAATGTAAGTGTTGTTGAAGTTTAACTCGTCCCCAAATGGAATCGCGAAATTTCCGGAAATCTAAGCGTTAAATAAACTTTTTGTTCATCGTCCAATGTAGAAAGTGTATAAAATGTAGTGGATTGTAACACCAGGGTAGTGTAGAGGTGTGATAACTGCGAAGAAAATACACAGGTTATTTATTATGGTCAAACGTTTGGTTGCAGTAGCCCCATGAATCTACAGGTAACACCAAATGACATTGCAGATGCGATGACAAAACTTAATGCCGCTATGACTACCATTGGTGAGGCAATGCTGAATAACATGCAAAGTAATACTCCGCGGCGTGCCTAGCTGTTGCGGTGTACCACACATGACTATATGCTAGATTCATGGAGTCGCTGTGTCCAAGCGGTTGGACATAACAAAATCTTATCCTTGTATGTTCTCAGTTTTCAGTTCTCTACCGAAAACTGGTGTTGCAGTTGGCCTTATTTGCATGTATAGACCACCATGAGTGCAAGGGTTAAGCTGAAAGCGTAATTTGTGTTGAGCAGAAGGCAGAACAGTAACTTGTAGCACTGCAGTGGGACGTGTTTTGTTCGCAGATGTGGCAAGATATCGAGACAGTGATCCTAGGAGTCGGCACGCCCATGCACGCTTACCTGATGGAGAGCCAGTCGTGTGGCAGCAGCGGGGAGTCGAGCAGCAAGCCAGGCGGCGTGAGCACGGAGTCGGCGTGCAGCGCACCGTCAGGCTCGCGAGACATTGGTCACTACGGCGACAGTGTGGGCGACCAGCAAGTGCCCGTCGTCACCCACAGCGCCTTCTTACTGCCCTCGTCTGACGACGACCACCACCCGGTGCCCAAGGCGGAGCCCGGCTCTTTCTACTACTCCCAGCAGGGTAAGGTCAAGGGGGAAGGAGTGTTGGAGCACTTGTACGCCCACCGCCAGATGAACCCCGGGTACTCGTACCCACCCAACATGATCCCCTCAGCGGGCATGCAGCACTTCTGCTCACCGGCATACGGCGTCCAGCAGGGCGCCATGTACCCTGCGTCGACGGCGCCCTTCGGCCAGATCTCCCCTCCAGCGACTCCGGAGAACTGCGGTGCCTTCTACCACCACTCGCCCAGCCAAGCGTACGGCGAGTTGTACCATCACCAGCGACACCACGTGCCCGCCTCCAACTTCAAGATCCTGACGCCGCCGTCGTCGCCGCACCTTGCCGGCCACCAGCAGGCATTCCTGGGGCGGCACGGCCACGCGCTGCCGCCGCCGCCAGCCGCACAGCCGCCCCCGGCGCCCGCCAAGCCCCGCCGACGTCGCAACTGGAGCCGCCGTAAGGTAATCGTGCACACGTGCTCGCAGCCCGGCTGCGGCAAGACCTACACCAAGTCGTCACACCTCAAGGCTCACCTGCGCACACACACGGGCGAGAAGCCCTACCAGTGCGGCTGGAAGGGATGTGGCTGGAAGTTCGCGCGCTCTGACGAGCTAACCCGTCACTACCGCAAGCACACTGGAGACCGACCCTTCCAGTGCCGCCTGTGTGAGCGCGCCTTCTCCAGATCCGACCACCTATCGCTGCACATGAAGAGGCACCTCACTATGTGAGCTGTGACCTCACTGACCACGTGCTCCTAGTCAACACGGCCAGCAGTAGCCCCGGTGTGTCTAGCAGGACCACCTCCTCAGCTGTAGCTCGAGTCACGAACACCACGCGACACCCCCACACCACCAAATTTCCTGTTACAGTTTACGCAGTGTCCTCATCACCCCGACCATACTCGTGTTGTGCAGGAATTTCAACAAAGCAGGATAACGCAGGAGACAGTGAATTTATTAATTACTACTAGTGTCAATGAAATTTCGCAAAGGGTATTTCGAGGCAAGTTACTGTTCAAAGCACTATAGGATTGTCTAGTTTTTTTTTGGCTCACACGTCTTCTGGTCCGTGTTAATTTATTACGCATAAATTACGAAAGATCGCTGTTACAGTTATACGTAGGGACACCCGAATTTTGCGAAAAGATTTCACGACCAGTTGTATTTTATAAAACTTTAGCTCAGTTTCAATGTCATGATTGGATGATTTTCGTGTCACATGTCTTAGGTTGCTGCGCGCGAATACCAGACGTAAAGTATTGCATTTCTATAATTTTAATTGGCCAGTCAAGTAAGAAAATGTAGTCACTCAAAGACACGCCGCCTAACGAAAACTCTCGGTACGCCCAGAGTATATTGAAGTATATCCTGTGCGGAAATCTTTTCGCAAAATTCGGGTGTCCCTAGTTATACGCAATCCTGAGTGGTTCGGTGAAATGCGGACAGAGCACCAGCAGCTAATGGAAGTACATCTACTGAAGTTAATGAGTGCTTCGAATTTTACGCGAAAAATCACTGGCCCTAAATATTACTATCAGTACATATCGCATTGTCAAAGTAATACAGTTTACATTTTCCAAGAGTAGGTATATTTGTTCGAAATATTATTGTTCTCGCATTCATTTCGCGCCGAGGCGAACCCAATGCGATAAAATGTAGAAAGAAAATCTACCCACGTCGTACTGTAGGGACCACGGTTTTGTCGGTCTGGCTCTTGCTTCTTATGGCCTGTTGCAAATATAGCCGTCGTGTGGAGAGTGTCGTGTCGTCGTGATACTGTGACTCGAGTACAAGTCTCGTCGGGCACATGTCATGGCAGTTACCAGGCTCGTACTTGCGCTGACAGACCAGCACCAACCTATCTGCGAGCTGTTCAACGTCGTCTACCTGACGGCAGGTAGGGCCTTAACACCCCACCCAAGCACGACCTCTCAGACCCGTCTCAATATTGTGTGTGTTTCACAAGGAGTAGATATTCTCATATTCACAAATACGCATAATACAATAGCGGGTGTGTATATTCGCACGAAGCCAGTGACAAACGATAGTGTGTGTTAAGTGAAATTGCTTCTTCGGACTGCCGCGACCCACAAACAAGAAAAAAAAACACTCTATTATGTGCCTTTTTCCTGTGCTGCGAATAACATTTCACAGTTTATTTTTCTTCGCACTTTGCAACATTGTCACACATGTATATAACTGTATATTCTGCGACGGACTGTATTGCATACAGACGCATTTTATTCACATTCCTACCCAAGACTTTATAAAGAAATTTGCATGCAGGGAAGTTGTGTCGTGCAGTTTTTAAGTTATTTATTTATTGTGTCCTTCGCACTTCCTGTCAAGCAAACATGATGTAAGGGTATGTACAGAGCTCTCGGGCTGATTTCATGCAATATGTGGCACATTTAGTATAAGAAACTTTTTTGGAATATCTTTCTTCTTCAAACCATTTAGTTTAACCATGATTATGGGATTACATTTGTCTGCACTTTATTACAATGCCCAGAAGGTGAAACCACTGTATTTCTATGTTCGCCAATATTTACTATAATTCGTGATTGGCAAAGCTGTTATTTATGATATTTTATAATCAGAAAATGCATCCAAATTTATCTTAGGGTTTACATTTATTGGTTGGTAATCTGTTTGGCATCACAACGCAATATTGGCTACCGATAGTAAAAAATCTTATCAATGGACAACATTTCCTTACCTCAGCCTTGGTAAATAAATTTTATTGAAGTTACATATAGGAAATCATTTTAAAATCGTGATAGTAAGGACAAAAAAATTCAGGGCTAAATTTTTTTCATTATTTATCTTTATACTATTAAGGAGTTTATTCAAGTTACACACACACACACACACACACACACACACACACACACACACACACACACACACACACATGAATTACGAACATTTACAGGTACAAATAGGCCTACTTAATGATAGCGAATCTTTTCTTTGGTCATTATTAACTTGGTTTTTTATAATGTTAATTGATGGGGTAAAATTAAATAACATTAACTTAAGTATACTTTTGATGCCATAATTGCAACAAAAACACTTTGAGGTAGGAAAATACTCATGTATATCCAGTACCAAATTATATTATGGGATATATAAGAAACGTTCCTATTGGTCTGCTACATACAACGGCCAAAAGCATGTCCTCTAGAAAGGGTAAGATTGTAAAAGGTGTTGTGGTGTATAATGCATGTCACCAACCATAATTCCGCTGTCTACGCTGTATGGTGGACATAAACGAAAATTTTCGGTACAATTCGCTAGGAGTTAATGCACTTATGTTAATGATGTGCACGCAACTGGATCCACTCAGTATAATTTTGTGTACATTTACAATCAATACTTGGCTAAAATTTACCAAAACACTTCTATTTTGCTCTACAAGAAAACGATGCAAATTTCAAATGTAATTAAGTATGTTCTATAACTACTGTTGTAAACTTAAAAAAATTATAATTATTTACTAGGATGTAGACTACACACAAAACAATTATCACCGTCTGCATTGTGTTTCGATGTTTGTCAGGTTTGTTAACAAATTCTTCCAGCGTTTATTTAATAACCAAAATATGAAACAAAAGTGATCGTGTTGTTTAGGTTTGAGCAGTTACCCTCCAGCGGCCATCTTGTTGCGTGAAGTCTTTGGAGAGATGGTGACAGCTGTTAAATGGTTCTTTGTAGCAAAATATAACTCATATCATTTTCCACACAGTTTCTTCACTGTTGTGTGAACGAATTCTATAGATTTACGATGTGAGCTTGCGAATATACAAAGGCGGTGTGTATTTAATAATATATAAGTTTCGTTTGGTTTTTATTTAAGATCTAGCTGAAGCTTCGTTGCGCTACAATACCTATTTCTATAGTTTGCTTGTTTTGTCTAGATTAAGCAGTATCTCAGCAAACTTTATTACATAATTGCATCTCTCGATCTAGTGCGAATTTCAGATCAATTTTTTTACAGTTTGCTGTTAAAAAGTTTTACACTCATCCTGAAAATTTTAGAAACTACATCCTTTATCAGCATTTTATAGGATATATATATATATATGTATATATATATATATGTATATGCCTTCTACCAAATTAAAGTTGCAATTATATTTTGAGGGTTATGATATAATTTCATACCTCATAGAATAATACGAACTGAGAGTTCAACATTTAGCTTTGAATTTAAGGCATTACATATCATTTGGCTAGTCACTTAACGCTAGTAACTGTATATGTACTGCATTACTTTTCGGCTCATTAGTTGGAGAAAGTCGTGAAATTTAACTACAAGAGAACTTATTTTTCAGTTAAATTTTTGAATGACAAATCGTTTCTCTCCTTTACATATTTTTTCATCTTTATCGATTATTCGAAGAAGCAGGAGAGGAAGGTTAGGAGTCAAACAAAATTTGCTAACTAGGAAAATATTATAGAGTAAGGATTTTAGTATATTAAATTCTGTTATTAATATTTATACAAAGTTTCACTGTTTATGATTAAAAACAACACAAATATTTACACCAATCGTTCACACACGTATCCACGAGTGGCTGAATTTAGCATATAAGACATTAAACATACAAACAAACATACTTACATATACGTACACGTACTCATTTACGCATCCACGAGAGATCACTAGGAAATAATTAAAACATGACAGTCTCGCAGTCTCCAACAAGTAAGCATGTATGTGTATTCTTCAACCATTTGTAAAATTAACTTTGTCGTGAGCCTGATTACTTCTGTCATGCGTCGGCCAAATGAAACTACGAAATTATTATAAAAGTGAAATTTTTTACAAATTTGCTAGTTATTACACGTAGATATGTGAGTAAAAATTACAAAGCAAAATTAAATCATTTCTGAATTCGTAAGTGTTTATCTAACACTTTTATGCTAACATAATTGCATGCGACTAAATTCCCTTGGTCGTTACCAACTTTACAGGGCGCATGCCACTCAGCTGGCCTGCCAAAATATATGCATTTAGGAGCAGGAACATTTTTCAAACGTTGAATTTAGAAGTTCTCAATTAACCGTGAACGGCTTATAGGAATATTTCAGTTTATTTTCCCCGTAATTTCAGGGAAGTGTTTGTAAGGACAGTGTATGGTTCGACCGCCCAGGCTTGCCACACAATGGCGACATCTCCCCCGCCTACCGACGTTAAGAGGCGGCGGTGGTATTGTCCATTAGCCGACAGTCCATTGTCACCTTCGAAGAAGCGCGGTGTAGATGTCTCCAGGTAGACCGCCGGCGTAGACGTGGCAAGCCGTCCTTAAGGTCCCCGTCTACCTTCAGATGTTTCCCGCGTTTGAGACGATAAGTGCGGAGCGAGAAGGACGACACTGCCACGCACATCAAGTACACTGTCGCCACTAAGCGCAAGGCTCTGAACTGGCGTGCAGTGTTCTCGTCGCACTAAGTAAGTGTACCTATGGGACTTTCAGCGGTGATCCTATTATTTTATTGTTGGAAAGTTTGTGGGAATGTTAAATGCAGGGCCCTTGAGTAGTTTTGTATGGATCTGACGAGTATATTTTGAGATAGAGCGCTTTGAAAAAGCCATTGTTTTTTTCCAATTTAGGGTACTCTGAAATGGTGTTTCTAATGTGCGCGACGCCTTAAAAGCACTATACAACACTTGCCTGAAGTGTGTGTTGTTTGAATATTTGTACACGGTTATCACAATTCGTACGATAACGCGTCCTTTATATTTTTAACTGAATTAACGATTTCAATCGCAGAAATAGTGTACTGAAACTTCATTCAGTGAGCTGTTATATAGCTACTGGAATATACCGGTGGAATGCACTGAGGTTTTACTGTCATGCCAGTGAAATTCACCATGAGTCAGTAAAAGTCACTATTTAATCAGTTGGTTCTAGTAACTAAAATTATCAGTGGAGTTTTACTGATTCAAGAGGAGCAATTTCAACAGATTTGCAGTCAAATTCGCCGATTTGAGTAGTTATATCTTTTTCGATTTTAGGATGTTTGCCCTGTTGTTAGTAGCCTACCAAATTTATCTCAACCCACTTATGACGTAAATTTTGGTCATTAAATGATTGCAGTGCTTAAAACATTGTTTACACGGCAAAAGTCTTTGGACGTAATTAACATTTGCTTGAAGATGCGTAACTTAAAATAAATTGATTTTTGTCACTGTTTAACTATAGACTGAAGATGCGGTAGACCGATTATTCGTCTTCTGCGCATGTACTAACATTGACCTAAGGCCTCTTCACGTTCAAGCGAGCACTCTTGAAATCAACCTTACAAAAATGTCACTGCCCCTGAGTGACATGCGCCAAGTAATGTTGGTAATGATGAATAGAAAGTAGTTCCATATCTTAACGTCGAATAAAAAGTGTGAGGTAACCATTTGTGATAACGTAAATTATTTCTTTCGCTTTCTGTTTTTTTTATTGCATCGAAGTGTAAAATTTACCAGATTTGTAACATATTTACTTTTCCAATAATTCCACAATTTCACATTACTGACGCATGAATAAAATGATGAGACCCGTGACAATGTTAATTTTACATAAGGCGGAAACATACATAAAGTGCATATAAGTAGATCTCAAGCAGGGCTTTCAAAAGAGCTCATTTTACCGCGAACAGCCTATACCTCCAAAGGAACACAACTGTCAAAGTCACATGGTCAACAGTGATTAACGTGTTGGTTTATATGTTAATTTTCAAAAGAGAAGCGCTTTTAAATTAATAAAATTCGTTCACCAATTTGAATTTAATCTAAATGAAATACAAATTGGTTAGAGGAAGTATACAAACTTCTAAAAGCATTTGTTATCTGATTTGTGAACGTTGCCACGCCTCTCGCTTATGACTGGCTGGTGGTAACGTCTGTGAGCAAGCAGCACTCTGCTCACGGGTTGCAAAAACTACACTAGGCACAAGTACAGTGCTCATCAACTTATTGCACGGTTGAAACACTTCAGTTCACACATTAGTACATAATCAAACGGGTACAATTCAGTAACTATTCTTTACTGGAACAAGATGTAAAAATGCTACATGCAATTTAATTATCACTCGAGGCTAGAATGCAAATAATGTGTGGATGAACCAGATTATTAATAATATTCTAAATATTTATGAAAATACCACAAGTATTAATGCATAAACTACACTGAAAATAATTGGTGTGAAAATTGAGAGGTTACCAACAATATTTTGCTTAAATATAATACTTTTAAATATCTGTTCCACCTTTAAATATTCGAATTAAAGTAAAAGCAGTTTACTGGTATCTGCGACACAGTATATAATATAAAAATATTGTTGTGCTTCAAAATAGTTTGCGTGTAAAATACACTAGTCGTATGGAAACTGTTAGAAAGTTTGTCTAATTGGGGTGTGTTTCTAAACACTAATGTTTGTAAATTTTTTAGTTTTAAATTTTCAGATTTTGGTATTATAAAAATATTTAGGAAGCAAAACTATTTCCACTTTCTTCCCCTTATTGCTACAATACCCAGCAAAACTACGTTATTCACTGTGTACTTTTTTATACCTTAATAACAATGACAACTTTTAACAGAACATTCAGGGAATTTTGTTGTAAACTTCAACTTGCCGATGAAGATACCTGTGTAATTATTTGAACAAAAAATGTGTCACACGGTTACATGGACTTGCTCGTATCGTCACAATCTTAGGTGATAGATAATGTAGTGGTTTGACGCAAAATTTTCCATGAATAAAAGGCTATTGTTCGCTCTAAATATGACTGGAGAACCTTGAAGCCAGAGAGAGGACTGTCACAACACTCTAGGCATAAAAGAGAGTATAAATAAGACACTGTATTTATGTAAATATGTATAAATGGAAAAGTTGTACAGAGTTATATGTTCATATACTGGGTTCAAGTAGAGTTTTACAGCAGCTGCTTCACACATACAAATTTCAGAATATATTGCAAACACTTCACAAAAAAATGTAAGCGTATTTTATGTCTTTTTCTTGAAAATATTGACACAAACTTTGTTTTATATAACAGATATTTTATGAATAAAATTTTGAAGTAATTTGCTGCATATTATTATTTAGTGCAATGTTTCACATAACAGTAATATTTAGACACCTGAAAAATTGCGAGTTCATTGACCTGCATAATATACAGTCGTATGTACAAATATGCCGATATCGACTGCACATTGGTTGTCTGCTGTCACAGTGGAAGTCAACAATTGAACAACGTTCTCCAGGAAATGTCAAACACCATGTGGACCAATGGCTAAATTTATAAAACCACACGTGTTTTGAATTCCAGCTTGTTGTAACTTGAATCCGCAAATTCTTCAGGTCTCTAGTAATATTACTCAATTGTGTGTAGTACAGTTATTAACATTTCCTTGTAGTTTTCACGCATTCTACCATTCATAGACACACCTGGTTTCAGAGAATTTATTTCATAACTTATTTCATTTTAAAATGCTCAGGTCCTCTTTCTTGAATGGGAAATTTAAATTTTTACGCGAATTTCAGTATTTCAATATTGTAATAACCTATTTCTGACCGACTTAGCAAGTTATAAAATATATTTGCATGAATGTTACGTGGCCAGTGATTGAGAGGAAGCACACAAATGTACATGCAGAAGTTTTAAATGTAACGTTTGCAGAAATATTTTGTTATAAATACGGTGTCTCTATCCATATAGCTATCCGCTTATCGCTCTAATGTCCCATTCGACTGTTGAAATATCCAAATAATATGTCTGACTTGTTTTATACCGGTGTGTGCTCTCTCCCAGGTGACACTTGCTTACTACTCGTGCAGAAACTTGACATTTATTCAATTGTTTTATATAATTGTTAGAGCCCCGAGTATTTTGCGGATTGAGTTGGCAGCAAACAAGGCTAGACAGCCCTCTATACACTCGAGACATTATCGTTTGCTTATTGTTTGCTGAGACTACGCGAGGTCTCAGTACAGGACTGTTAAACACACACTCACACTACTGCTTCCTGCTCATTACTGGCTCATAGTTAAACACGGTGTACCTAAACAACTGTCGTCCAATCACAACAGTAGGAGAAAAGAACAAGGGTTTGTAGTCTTCCCCCGCCTCCGAAAAAATTCGCGAAATACCCGTAGCTCTAACAATAGTGTAATGCATTTTATGTAATTAAATGCAAGTGTACGTAAGCGAACATAACCAAACTGTACATAACCTGACTTAGTCAAAGGTAACCTAAGTAACCCTACTTGTTTTAACACTGTTAACACATATTCATCACGGAAATATGTTATAAGCACCTCTTAGCTCAGTTGAAAAACAATACCGAGTGGAGGAGTAAAAGCTGTACTGGAGCATTCGCAACACACCGTCAATCATCCTAGTATTATTTACTGTTGACAAGATTACGATTTCTTAGATTATTCTGTGTAAACCTGGGCTTTACCTCGGTTTAGCTATAAACATTCCTATGTAGTTATTTAAAATAACAATTCTCAATAACTCAACAATACTGATACGGTATTAATAAGCGAATTAAGATATGCAATAATCAAAATGTTGCAGATGTATAAGGCTGCATATGAAATTTTGCGAGCCATGTGGTCTCTACGATCGACCCCATATTTTGATCCATGTTTAAGCAAACGTCAAATGCTCATTAGTTCCTTTATATACCAGTTATAGGCACTGACTGAGCTTGTATTCTTCGCATGCATATTATTTTCTCGAGATCTTCCAGAAGTAGTCAACGAAATTGGGGGTCAGTCACAAGGGTAATACATACGTGATTGTTCACCAGTTTAGCTTTTCTCCAAATGATTCCGAGAATTTTCAAGTCTCAGTTAATGATTATTCAGCATATGTATTGACTTAACCCATTCAGACCAAGTATACACAATAGTGTACATAACGCACAGGTAGGTTATTTTTGTCACGTCCTGTACACTGCAAGGCTCAACCAATGAGCTTCACTGTTCCACTGTTCCAAGTTTTTGAATGGTTCATATTAGTCTAGTTTATCACGAAGCCTACAGTTAATTGGTTGTGACAACGTAGCAAGTGTTGTGTTGATTTAAGTACAGTACACATCAAAAATATATTGTCTGCCACACCTTGAGCCGTAAGGCCGCGGTGGCTGAGCTATTAGCACGCTCACCTCCCACCAAGGCGAACCAGGTTCAGTCCCTTGCCGGGTCACCGGATATTCGCAAGTGGGAATCGTGCCAGACGATGCCGTTGGTCGGTGGGCTTTCTCGGGGATCTCCCAGTTCCCTCTCCCCTTCATTCCTGCGCCTCTCCATATTCACTTCAATCACCCTCATCGGCTCTCAAGACCTCGCTGTTAAGAGCCACCTAAATCTCTTCAGTTCACATTGAGCCGTAAATAAAGGTGGACCTAAAAGTGTTAACTAATATGTCATTGGAGGCACATAATTTTTGTTAAATTGTCATTTGTAATAACGTTAGCTTATACCTACTTCTCATTTAAATTTCAGAAGTAAACGTCATATGATATATACATTATTATTTGTAATAGCTGTTTACAAGCCAACATTGGAGAGCACTGGTTATTTTGCGAATTTGTTTGGCAGCAAGCTAGACATCACAATCCGCTATATACTAGTACCAGTGACTTATTGGTTTACTACTGTCGCTCTTCGAAGGCGTTGTACTGAAAGTTACGTGACTTTTAACCTAGTGCTTATTACTTCAACACAGCCTCGCAAGCTGTTCTTGAATAACTCGCCTATCTACAATTAGATTAACCCACATTAAGAGAGATTAGGCTCTTTCCTTATCTTGTTCAGGACAGTGTCTTCATTTGTAACCATCACTACACATCACTTCTAGGATCAATACGAAAGAAATGATTAAACATGTCCTATATTAGGCTTGATTCTTGCTACCATAAGCTGTACTTCGTTAACCACAAGACACTTTAGTTACAATAAGCTCAGTTGAGAACTCATTATAGTATGTTTTATAAAGGATATAAAATAAGCACGTGTCCCAAAATGGTTAGATTACATTTTAATAGTTCAAATATGCCAGGTTTCTCATTCTTTCATTACAGAAACCGGTTATTTATATTCGCACACTTTCGAACATTGCATCAGGAATTAGTGCAAAATACAGCACAATTATATACGTTGTATCGATTTATATGGGAAGTAACCGAAGTGCGTTCAATACACTTTACAACAAAACAAGAAGTCCACATGAACATATGTCCCACGTTCAATGGTTCCCGAGGAAAAGCATTCCAAATTTCTGCTGCAACTGTACTTGATACCGTATGAAACTGATACACCCTTGTTTGTAACACTGCAGGCCTACCTGTGTGCCAGCAGTGATTCACTGTTACAGCAGGTACTCGAAATGTTCACATTCTATCTGAATGCACGCCTACAAACATCGTATCAACGATTACCTGACACATTCAGACGCCCCTTGTTCCACATGATAGTAAAGTATTACAATGCACTGTATATAATAGGTGCTGCATTAATCATTATGGTCTTCAAAAATTCATCAGGGGAACGTGCAGGCCATGAGACCGGAAAGCGTTCTGCGTACAGACGCCTTGCTGTCACCGCATGCATGTTCGCATTTAGCGATTGTAATAGATTCTACACCACAGTGTCTTTTGAAGATACATATTGGACTGGCTTCAGCATGTGTAGCAACTGTAGCGTTCGGCGTCCAATGTTCAGAGGGTGTCAGCAGTAAAATGAGCTAACCAACAAACATTCCACGTTCATTTCTACCACAAGAAGGGTACACAGGCAGGGTTGCACCGGAACTACCAACAGTGAACACAGCGACATAGGCTCATAACTCGGCAACCATTGAACCTAGGAGTTACGTTCGTATAGACTTTTGTTTTTAGGCCCGCTGTCCAAACCCTGGCTGCTTTCCATATAAATCGATACATCCTGTACAACGTAAATATATACACGGTTTATTATTTAATCTGAGATGTAAAATCCAAACGATAAACAGTGTAAAACTGGTACTTCAAGCAGCATCAAACCTACTTTCAGAAATATATTAACTGTAAGAATATTTTCTGAAATCAGTGCAGACTACGGTAATGGATGTCAGATTTTCACGGGATTAGAAAAAAAATTCATATAAACCATAATCCAGTAAATGAGATGAAATACATACTGTAAATATTCCCATTATATTTTCCTGAAATATAATAACAGAATTTTATCCAAAAATTTATATTTATAGTGCGTAATATTCAATATATAGAACATATAACTTAAAATATTCTGATAGCAAACAAAACATTAACTAGCCGTAAATATAAAGTGAAATTTGTAGGACGCAAAGAAATAATCCTCTACATTAAATTTAAATAAAACGCATCCTATTTCTACATGAGAATCAGTTGCGTGGTTTATTATCTCATAAAAATTTTGCGCACAAATAATTTATGACTTCAACTTACTTAAAATATATCAATAATAAGAAGTTATCGATTTAGTAAATGAGTCTATTTTCATCTTCATGAATGCAAATAACTTTAATGAAGTTATTGTAAAGTTAGATGGTATGTGGGTATTGACGTCAAGTATATAGCGATATTATTAGAGATGAAACTATAGACAAATGCAATAATAGTGAGGCAATTACAAATACAAACGTGCCTTGCCTGAGAGTCGAACACAGATGGCCTCGTACCATGAGCTAGGTTACAGTCAACTACATTTTACAAGTGGTATTCAGAGCATTAACTTCGGTAGTAATCAGTCCAGAGTTTTGATAGACTGGGTTTAGCCACTTCAAATAGGGCATAAATTCTGCATTATATCAACTACCACTATCTTACAAAAAGTCATCAAATATGATCTCTATAAGGATATTTGATGCTTCTAATGGCTACTCTCTGTAAAATTAAATTAAAGTATTTAAATTGGTTAATAGATATGACAAACTTTTCTAAACAGTTTATATGAATGACGTACTGTAAATAAAGTCAGATACACTTAAAACATGGCCTACTGTACCAATATTTATGTGCCAAATTTGTTGGGAATCAGTTGGTTGGTATAGGACATACAACATAAAAGCTCCAGTTTCTCATGTGGTGCTATTTTCGTTACTATATTGACACATTCTATGTTAGTCATAGATACTGCTGCACATTAAAGACGGTGTAAATTTTTGGAGCGTACGACTTGCTGACCTAAAATATTTTCGTGGATTTTATGTTGAAAATATTTGACTACCTCCGTAAGTCATATAAATCTAGCTGGACTACAAAAGCATAAATTCTAGCCTGTATTTAATGGGTTTCAGTTGATTGTTTCCCGAGATAGCACAATAAAACTCAATCATTCATGTAGTGATATTATCCAACATGGCAGACAATCAAGATTATATGTTAGCTTATTTCATGCTTGCATAGATACTGCCATCATACAAAGTTATGTTGGTTTTTTGGTTTCATACATATTGCATAGTAGTCTCTAATGATTATGGTGCCATCAAAAATAAGTTTACAGACGTACTATAGTATTACTTGAGTGTCAACTTTAATAGGAATCGATTGATTGTTCCCCGAGATATGACATTAAAACTATTCTTTCACTTAGTGTTATCTTACAAAATGGTGGACAAAGAGACTATGTTTTGACACATTTGATGCTTGTAAGAGATACTTTCAGCAAAGCAATTTTGGTCTAAACTGGTCAAACGGTATTTCAGATATTGTATGTAAATCTAAAATAACTATATTGCCACCATTTTGAAAATAAGTGCCTTGTTCATTTAAATTGCATTGATGAAAATGGCCTACGATAATATTACTAATACGTCAAATAAGGCAGGTAGGTTATGTAGTCACCGAGGTATAGTCCCTAACGTAAAAGCATTAATTTGCATGTTAAACTATCCTCCAAAATGGCGGATTAATAAAATTTCCACTTTCAAAATTCAGTGCTTACATCATGCACTGTCAACGTACCAAATATAATTTAAATCAGTTAAATGGTTTTCGCTATACAATGAAAAAGCTTTATTTATTCAATTTGCACTATCTTCCAAAATGGTGTACCAATAAGATTATCGTCTCCTAATTGCAATGTTTATAACATGCGCTATTAACATCCAAATTTGATTGAACTCGGTTAAATAGTTCCGAGAATACTGACTTACATTTAAAAAATTGCTACAATTTTGAATTTAAGTACCCGGCGTAATCGAAAACTCTAAAAGCCCGAAGTCATTACTAAATATAACTATATGTTTACATAGTTTGGTGGAATTAGTTTATCGGGTTAAACGTTATTATGGGGTGACATACATTCGGGACAAACATTCGGGTGATTGCATATGGCTATCTATCTTTTGGAAAGTAGGATAAAATGCAATTTTATTGTAACGTAGTACTACCTTAATCTTCAACTTCACATAAAATAGGCGTTTAACAGTTGGTCCCCAAAGGTATGGCAAATATATATATATTTAAACACAGTATAATAAGAACTAAAAACTGTAAGAAAACTATTTTTTGTAATTTTTCTTCTACTTGAGATGCCAGGCAGTTAGTATAACGCTATCACATTCATCACGTGGCTCCAGTAAATAATGTTTCCCGCTGCCGTACTCGGGGATGTGGTTTTATTTGATCATAAGAAAACATTTTTTATACTATAAAACACTTTAAAAGGCATAGGCCTACTGGTTGAGTCAAAAACGATCAGCTATCAAACAACTAACCTAACCATCCAACATTCTTTAGTTCCCAAAAACGAGATAACGCAAAACTTAGTATTTAATATAGCGACATTTTAATACTTAAACAGCTCCGTCGCCAATTACAGAAGATACCATTGATATTTATGCAAGAAGCCAGAACCAGAGAATGAGGTAAGTAAAGCAGACGCCAAAATAGCCACTACAGATATCAACATTTATTATTTAAATGCACTTAATAACAACTATTTTTGTTATATTATACAAGTAAATCACCATACAGTTTTTTAAACTTAAACATTTATAAAATTTCAGAATAAGTCCTGTTGTACTATCTGGACGCAGTTATGCAGAAAAAGAGATAACTGAATTTTAGATTTACCAGATAGAAATAAGGCCACTGAAACAATACACGTACTAAATTTAACGGGAAAAATGTTTTGCTAATAAGTCACAAGTTGCTTCGTTCTTTTTACAAATAATTCATTCATGTAAAGGAAACAATGAAGTTTGGGGTAGGGTTATATTTAGTAGCATAATATAAGTAGGCTCTATACCCTACTTGCACTGTTATTTTTTTTCTCGGCTGTCAGATAAAATTGATGTATTCTTGTAAAAGCGTTTTTAAATTATGTGCGAGTAAAGAAATAAGTACTACGAAAGTAGTTTCAACAATTAAAAGATATTCACGTTAAAAAGGGAATTTTTAATACCATGCTAAATTCTTTCAGTAAATTTCTACTTTTCCAGCCTAATTTTTAATGTAAACATTTCCATGAGACCAATAAACACAGTGGGAAAGGTTCACAACTATACAAAATTACAATCTGAGGTTTGCAACAAAATATATTAATATTTGTGGTTAAAGCTTACTGTGAGGCCCTTAAAAAGCACTCACTTTATCGTAAATAGACTATCAAAGTTTTGTATCGCTAGCTCACCAGTAGCTCACTGTAATTATTTTTTTAGTAAACGTCCTCAAATGTAATCGAAGTTTTTAACCTAAACATACTGTGGAAATAATACCATGTATTAGGGTACAAATATAGGAATGTTGAGCATTGATAATATACACAATCGAAAATTTCCCTTTGCATTTGATACTTTAGTTAGCAACTGTAGGAACGCTGTAACAATTCGCGCTTTCTCATTATAAGGATACACTGCTGTGGTAAAGTTGAGAATAATTTCTTACCTTGCAGACAAACAGGACACCTAAGACTTGTCAAAAATATTTGATATATTGTATGAAGAGCTCGATTAGAGAGCCGTTTCTTATCAAACACATTGCAAACATGGTGCCAGTAAGAAAATACATGTTTATATAATGGAGTGATTCATGTGGTGACCAGATCAAAACACAAAAATTATGTTTCTAAAATCATCACATTCTGAGCATATAACATTACAAAAAAACCATACTTTTCTTGTTCCTAGTTACTTTGACCAAATTTAAACGTTTTAACAGTAACCATCACGCACACGAACTTTAATAATTATTTGTACTTTTTTTCACACACACACACACACATGTACATATAAATGTGTATCTAATGGGACTATTTTAAAACAGTGGAAAATCGTAGAAAGAAATAACATTGGACTGTCGTCAAAGTAAAACACTAGGAGATAATTGAGGAACTAGCTACGAAACAATTTAAATGATAAATATTTGAGTAAATAAATTTATTATTGTCCCAGAACTAGGGAAAAAGTTTTAAGTTTTATAGGGCAAAATTTCGATGGTAACCTAGCAGTATAGGATATCAACAAATTTAGAATATTGTAACAATTTCTCGCTCCAAAAATAGTGGCCCAAACAAAGTTCGTTAAGAGATGGAGGACTTATTTAAATAAAGAGTTAGCTATAATTTACTAATTTTATTTACAGCTACTAGAAACTAAATTCTCTTGAATCAACATCTCACAATAAATTGATATCACTTACTGTTACAATTAATGACTTCAATTAATACAGTTCATATTTACTTCCAAGAAATCAATGAAATTAAATAACTATCTATCAATACTTTTAAAATTATGTGTTCATAGTTGACAGTTCCTATATTTACAATAAATTCCGTAATACGTGTTCATTCAGTCTCACATCAGTTTAGTCCATGTCCTGCCAGTCCGCAATGTTCTAGAGTTCTCCGAGCGCCCTCACACACAGTAGCCTTCATTCACCGGATACCACGCCCTCTCATACATTCACACTACGAACATCTCGCCTGCCATCGTCCCGCAACCTCCTGTCGTCCTAACTTTAACTTCGCCCACGCACTCGGCCAGATGGCCTCTGCTCGACTGCTGGCAGTTGGATCACTGCAGTATTTATAGGGTCGTAGGTCATCGCTCAAAAATTTCGCCAAACCCCTCGCTGCACCAAGGCCCTAATTCCCAGGATATTCCTGCGCCTCCCTTATGTTTGCGGTTTCGTCAGGGAGGAGGAGGGACTGTAATGCCAGCCAGGTCTCGCCGCTGTCAATCATTCCATGGCTACCCTGGGTGGGGGGAGCGAGAAGGCAGCGAGCACTTCTGTTTGGGGGAGGGGAGGGCGAGGTGGGTCACCCTCCACAGAGCCGGACACCACGTGTAACGAGAGATCGTTGCCGATGAGAGCTGCAGCGTTTAACAATATATAAATATTGTATTTTGGTTACTATTCAGTGTGCTGTTGTTCCACTGCAGCCATATTGAAATACTACAGCAGAGCGTATGATAAATCAGTTTCGAATTTAATATACACGTATGCTTATTATGAGTAAACTATTACTCTCTGTGGCCAAAGTGTTGGAAATGACTTATGAGTTCACGAATGAAACATTTTTTAATTACTAAATACAACTTTCTACAAACAGAAACATCGCTAGGTAATGAATAACTTGGAAACATATCACAAGTATTCCAGTACAATAAAGTCATTCTAGTAGAACAAACCGTTAAAAGAATTAGATTAAATTAGTGCCGCAACTATGCTGCTGTAAGAATCTCCAAATATAACAGAAGTTACTACATATATGGAAAGAAACTACATAGTCAGGTAAGAAAGATCGCCTAAGTCAAAGTCAAGTTATCGACTAGCTTTTATATTCATGATCACGTAACATGTAACTCATAATTTAAAATTGTTGTATCAGCATTCATAACAAGATTTCATATACATTTGCTTATTTAGAAAGAACTATTGTGACAAATTATTATTTTTTCGTTTAAAAATATTTGTGCAGTGAGTGTAACTACAATCATTACCATAAAAAATTACTGCTACAAAATCATCAGAATTTAATAAAACTTGACACTGTTAATAGGAGGAGTGGTACATCTAATTACAACATCAAAGAAAAGAAGCCGCTTTTCCCGGAAAAATAAATTAACATTTTAGAAGTGTCTGTATTTCATTGTTTCACCATCGCTTACATCGCTGCGTGCGATAATACTGTCCATTACTTAGTAATAGAGAAGTTTAATGCTATCCTGTTTAAGAGCGCCCCAAAAACTGCCACTCCACATTCTGTAGACACATTCGTGGCTGAAATCGCTGTCCCTGTCGACTCCTTACATGTTCCATGGCCATGGACCTGAGAATTTCGCGAGTTCAATGACCTGTAAACTAGACTCGACAGTCGTATGTACACATATGCCGATATCAACTGCACATTGGATGTCTGCTGTCACAGTGAAAGGCGACGATTGGGCCAGTCTTCTCCAGGAGGTGCCGAACAACGAGTGGTCAATTGCTTAAGTTATATAAACACACCGTTTTTGCATTTTAGCTTGTTCCAAAATTAATCCGCGAATTCTTCAGGTCTCTGTCCAAAGGAGAGAACCTGGAGACAGGGCTGACCAAGGAAGGGTGACGATAGCATGAAGGTATTCCTGGGAAACGTATGTTGTATCTTGATCAGCATTTTCTTACTAGGAAATGTTGGGTTGGAGCCGCTCCAGGAAGGGAAGCACATGGAACCGCAGAACCCCCTCATCGTACATCCGTATCGTGACTGTTCTTGTGACCACCACCAGGAAAGACAGATAATGGTAGGAGACTGTGCCCCACGCCTCCACACAACCAGTTCTCGCAGTGAGTTGTGCACTATACGTGTCCCTCTATACTCGAGTACGTTATGGGGCCGCGGTGGTATAATGGTAAGACTAATCGCCTCCCAGCAAGTTGAACCGGGCTCAATTTTGTGCGGGGTGGCACCCAGACTTTCGCATGGGGGAATCGCCCGGATGAGATATCTGACTGGCGAGTTTTTCCGGGGATCTCCCATTTCCCCTGCCCGTTCATTCCGGCGCTGCTCTATACTCACCTTACTTCAAACACTTCAGCTCTCAGGACCACGATGTTACGAGCCACCCAGATCTCTCCACTCCACTCGTGTACAGTCATCGTCCTTGTTTACACAAAACTTGGATTCGTCTCTAAAAGAATTGCATTGTCATTCCTGAGCTGTCCATACATCACGATTACGACACAATTGCGAACGAAGTCTCTATTGTCGGAATACCAAAGGAAAATAGTCACGGGGCGTATATAATGCAATACTTTTCTGCAAGTCGCTTCACGCCAGTGCGGTTGGAAGTAGGGACAACTATCTTGGATTGTGGAAACAGTCTCTCTTGGATATTCATCCATGCGTACCTGTCGGAATGTGAAATATACGCTCCTCTTTCATTAATGGTTTCACCGACCGTAGTATGGTTTGGTATGTTTGGGGACGAGGGAATCGGGGATCGGATTCGGATTCAGGGGGTCCGCCATGTCAAGACGTCACGCGAACCATCTTGGAAATCATTGACCTTTTACACCTAATCCATGAACTTTGACCTTGACCTTTGATCTCAAAAACCCTCAAAAAATTCCAAAAAACTTATAAATAATTACAACAAAATTATTATTGAACTTTATTAGAAATTATTTAAAAATTAATAAAAAAGGAACCCCCCGAAAATTCCTTATCTACCCACAGCAGGCGAAGTGGACTCGTGACTTCGCCGAGGTTGATCAGTGACTCAGAGCCAGGAGAGCAGGATCTTTGAAATTTGACCATGACCTTTGACCTTCAAATTCCAAAAAAAAAGTCCAAAAAATTGTTAACCAAAAATTTATTATTAAAATGATTTTAAAATAATAAAAATTTATTTTAAAAATATTATTAAAATTATTTAAAAGAACAACTTAAATTTCCGGAGGTCACCCATGTCTATTCCACCGCTTGGTAGGCGCAACTGACGACCATATTGGTAGGAGACCACTATCTTGGTAGGCGACTGGCATCTTGGTAGGCAACCAACAACTTGGTAGGCAACCAATATAATGGTAGACATCACCCATCCGCCATATTGGAAGCCAGTGATCCTAACTTTTGAATGACCTTGAAAACAAAAACTCTAGAAAAATACATCAAATTCAACAAGCATATAACATTGTTACTACCACCATATTAAATGAAGAGTACCTCAACCATGACCTTGAAAACCGAAACTAGAAAACTCGAAAAAATACATAAATGTCAGCAAGCATAATACATTATAGACTGCCACTGTAATATAAGGTATTGAGACATCATGCACAGGTAGGTAGACAGTCTTTATCACATCACTATGCAGTTATATCTTCAACTCGATCGCAGAATCGGCACTGGCCCCAACCAGTTAGCGATGATGCAGGTCGTGACCCTATGATCGTAGAGGTCAAAGGCAGACCTTCGTATTCAATCAAATACTCGTCGGTGTATATAAGTTGGACAAAATATTCTTTGTATGTGTTTTAATTAATTCCGTGTAATGATGTAAATAATTACTTTAGTTAAAACATTATGTGCTTGTAATAATGTATCACTTCTCGTGGCAGCTTCCTCAATACAATGCCACAGCCACATGCTTTTGAATAGACACTGAATTAAAACAGTTTGCATCATGAGTACCACTTTTTATTTTACTACAAACATTTTATACTTAGTAACTGCACAACAACAACAATACACTTTATAAGCTGTGTCACTCTCATAGAAAACATAAGTCCATAGAGTACAAGATCCATAGATGCCACAAAGCAGTTGCTGTAATTTGTCACATAAAAGTTAGTATAAAATTCTGCCATGAGAGTCTTGTATCCGACATCTTCCCACCTAATTTGAGATTCTACACATAATTGCAAATTACCGAAACAACAAAAGACTGAGAATACATAATACCAAACATTAATGTATACTCCAATTGGTCAAGTTCCACAACAGTAGACATAGAAACAGTAGGCCTAAAAGGCTACAAGTTCATCCTTTTCGATAAATTCACTACACGTCCACTTTTTGTCCTTTTCTTCTCGAATTCTCTGCTTTCACTGACCCAAGTACTCTCTTGGTCCTTAACACCTTTCAAAACTACCTGACGACAGGAAACATTTTGTTTTGTATCCCATAGTTCTTGCTTACTATTAGAACACACAGTTTGTTGATCACAGCATTGTATGTCCAATGGGTATACTCGTTGGATGGGGCAGCAGAACACTCTGTTAGAAGTTCTCAGTCGTAGCACCCTCACCTATCCAACACGACCTTCAATCAGCTGCTCAATAACGGTCAAAGGTCAGGTTAATCTTTTGAGATTGTCCGAAACAATTATGACAACCTCTCCCACAACAAGTTTTCTAGTGGTTCGCCTCTTTGCCCACGAGAGATTTCCAAGATATTTAGAACGAAACCTCATTCTTAGTTCTTCACATAATCTCCACCTATAATGTATCCTATGAGTCATGCTACAAGCTTCATTAGCGTCGCAATCTGGGACGCCAACATCTTGTATATCTTGCAGGAACCAGAAGGGTGTTAGGGGTACTGGAACAGCATTATCGCCGGACAGGTGTGTTATGGGACGAGAATGAATTTGTGCGTCACAATCACAAATTATTGTATGAAGTTCATCTGACATCACTACAGCTCTCCCCGAAGACCGCCGGAGAAATTGCTTAACGAATCCCACTAGACGTTCCCAAAATCCACCCCACCATGTGTGCAGAAGGCGGGTTGAATCTCCAGTCGATCCTTTCTGTTGTGCTATATTTGGCGATTTGTTCCCAATTCAATGTAGCGAACATATTCTCTGTCCCTCTGAAATTGGTGCCATTGTCACTGTATATTACTTTCGGTCTACCACGTCGTGCCACGAAACGACGAAAGGCTAATAAGAAATATTCATATGATAGAGATGGCACTAGCTCGGGGTGAATGGCTCTGTAGACAGCACAGGTGAATAAGTAGATCTACATCTTCTTTCCATCTCGTAGAATCAGGGGTCCAGTAAGATCTATTCCAACCACTTAAAAAATTGAAGCCTCATTAACTTTCAGATCCGGTAGTGGAGGAGAGTAAGTGTCAAATCTTCTCACATTGAATCAATGACAAATTACACATTTCTTTATAATCCTCTGGACTGCTTGCCTTCCTGTGCTAAGCCAAAACTTTTCGGGGATGAGACTCAGGAAGCTAGGTGCTCCTACAGGATTGTATTTACAATGTAAATCGTAAACGAGTTGCTTTACAGCAGGATGCTTCGAAGGCAGAGCCACTGGTGTCCGCAATGCAGCTATATCTCCATTTCGTTCGATTATCTTGATATTTAGCAGTATGAGTCCACGTGAGTCTTTAAAGGGTCGAAGTGCGAAAGCTGATCATCAACAGGAGACACAAATGACTCCTTGTACCAGTCTCACAACAGTTTTTTCTGCTCTCTCTCTCTCTCTCTCTCTCTCTCTCTCTCTCTCTCTCTCTCTCTCTCTCTCTCTACCCCCTCTAAAGAAAGTTGACAGGTTTTCTTCAGTTTCTCAGGGTGGCAGTTGTTAACAAAATGTAAAAACCAACCAACCATTCTGACAATATGTTCATACTTTGAAAAGTACTGATCCATCCAGTAATTATCTACCTTTGTGTTTACAAATGTAATGGATGTCACTGTTCTCTTTTGTTGTATTTCTCCTTTGACATACGAATATGAAGAAAATAGCCATTCTTGTTCTTGATTCTCTAACCATTTGGGACCCTCCCACCATTTTGATTCAACTAGCCGTTTCACAAAACAACCTCTAGAAGGCAGGTCAGCAGAGTTAAATAGTCCCGGAATATGTCTCCAGTCACTAGGTTTTGTTAGTTCTCCCACTGCTTTGATTAGATTCCTGACGAATACTGGCCATTCTTCTTGTCGCTGTATCCATGCTATGACAGTCGTGGAGTCTGTCCAGATGTCTATGGGAACATCTGTCCATCCCTGGTTATCCAAAAAAGCCTTTGCTAAATGTGTACAAATTCTTGCTGCCAGCAATTCCAGCCGAGGTACAGTGAAGCCTTTGAGTGTAATAACACTTGCTTTATCTTGCAGCAACTCCAGCTTCACCATCCCATTATGCTCACAGCGAATAAAAATCGCAGTGCCATAAGCTTTACAGCTTGCATCACAGAAGACGTGTACTGAAGATTTACTCTGTCTGCCAAAGAACCGATTTATGCATATTTATTTCAAGCGAGTAATATTCCGCAGTTAATTTTCAAAAGGTCTCCGCACATCGTCCTTGAACGTTTCATCCCAGTCCACCTTTTCTTCCCAGAGACACTGAACCAGAAGCTTTACATAGAGTGTGGCTGGTATAGCAATGCCTATTGGGTCAAAGATGCGTTGAGCCATTGATAATGATGATCTCTTGGTTAAATTCTTTGGTAAGACATACTTCTCTCACCATTCCATGTTTCCACTAAGTGTATCTCCTTTTCTGTCTCATTTCAGTCCTAGAAGTGTAAACTCCCATTGGGTCGTTTTATCTATGGTATACTCCCACCCTCGTAGGTCGAATCCAGCCTTTGTCAGTGTCATACTCGATCAATCGACGAAATTCTGTATTTCATCCACAGTATCCAAGCTTGTAACCAAATTGTCCACATAGCAACTTCTCAATTGTGGAATAATTTTACACGAAATATAATCCGAGTTCTTCTCACAATGTGTCAAATGGAAGTCTAGCACAGCCCCAAGTAGGAAAGGACTGCTGGTGATGCCAAAACCCACTCTTGTGTTCCACAAAACTTTTAGCTGATCCTCCTTCCACCAAAAAACCATCAGATAGTCACGATCATCATGATGAACGCTAATTTGTTAAAAAGGGTTTCTTTATGTCTGCAGCAAACCCAATAATCTTTTCTCTAAACTTGCATATAATGGCAAGAATGAGTTCAATTAAATTAGGTCCTTCATCTATACATTCATTCAAAGAATGGCAACCATCCATTTTGGCGGAGCCATCAAATACTGGCTGCACTCTCGTCGTCAAGCTCGATTCGTTGACAACTGGCCTATGTGGTAGATAATGTCCAACATTTACATCCTTCACTCATCCAACTATCTATAATGAGACTGTAATCACTGAAAAGACCCTTGTTCATACTGAGCGTCTTGGTTGTATGGTTCATGCGACCCAGGGCTAATTCGCTGTTGGTGGGTAAACTTCCCATGTTTTCTTTCCAAAGTAGTCGGACTTTATATATTGTACCATCGAAGTTAAGATTGTTCTTTAAATGTTCCAATAGCGCTTGATTTCTTTCTTCTTTAGTTTGTTTTTCTGCTGGGTCACTGATTCCGATAGTCTCTAGCTTCCATAGGTCCGCAATATCTGCTCGTGTGACACTTAAAGGCGTTAAAGTGGTGGCAAGGTTAGAGCTCAGGGTGAAATCACCTTCCGTAGTCTCTGACACATTCCTCCTGCCGATTAGTGTCCATCCAAAAACAGTTTCAATCGCTGTAAGGACCGAAGACAATACATTCCTTCTCCCAGTCCACAATTTACCAGCAATGTCTGCCCCAATTCGAAGTTCAACTGGTCAGTCAGAATCCTTCGCTAGTTGAATCTTATGACTGCAAAGCTCATCAGCCATGGTACAATCGACTGTCACTGAAGGGATAGTGGCAGCAAAGACCTTTTGATTCAGAGCTTCAAAAGAACATGCATAATAATGAATTAAGCTCACAAGCTGAACCTGGAAACATTTATGTTTAGTCAAACCTGTCGCGCTACCCCCAAAGAATGAATGTACAATACTCTCTTCTCGTAATGGTATCTACTGAATTTCTTTCCCTAGATTATCACTGATGTAAGAGCATTGAGACCCACTGTCAATCAAGGCTCTTGCTTTTCTCACAATATCACCATTACGCACGTACACTGTAAAAGTATGTAAATATACCTGACTATTACAATGTGCAGTTAAGCTGTGACAGTGGACACCTTGTGTATGTCTCTTTCAGAGACTGAATTAACACGTGTCATTGTAAACAACCTGGCTCCGCACGCCAAGGCCTGTTATGATTTGTTAGCCCCTACCAAAAGTTTTTCGGAACTTAGACATTTTGCTGCCGAGGCGCAGGGCCAGCTCACAGCGAGTGTGCGAAATCGGGTAAAATCCCCCCCCCCCCTTTTTCTCAGCGTATATAGAACACTGTCTAGAGCAATATAAACATCAACAATAACACAGTCTTCGTCTCTTGCTAAAGAGTAAAGTTTTCGAGACCAGAGCTCTGTATCACAATAAAGATATAAAGATGGTGTATTTTTGCCGACAAACTGTTGGGAAGTTTTTTAAGTAGGAAAAATGTTACTTAGATGTTAATGATATGATGTATTTTTGAGACAGAATGATAGACTTTAGAATAAAGACAATGGCCCACTGTATTACTCCAAGAACGTTTTCGAGACAATTACTATGCATATTATATGTTCACTGGCTTACAAAAACACATAAACCACAGATTTAATATATATAAAAACAAAGTATAGGTCTAAATACTGATTTACAAAAATCTTGAGCTTTTCATTTCCAAGAAGTCTATATTTCACGAATATAACATATGAGAATGTAATCCCGATTAAGTTTACGAAGGGTTGTATATTTATGTTCATCAGTTAGTACATCGTATTTATGTACAATAAATATTCAGAAACTGTACTTGGCTGTTTGAGTTCTTGTGTATAAATTATAAGTAGTTATATTTACATGATTATCTAACATAAGTTTGACATAGCATAGACCTGCATAAATGTTCTGAGTTGAAAGTAAATTTTTTGGGCGGGGGGTCGCACTGGACTTTGAAAATCCCCCGCTTGAACTGTAGTGCTGCTCGTCGGCGCGAGCTGCACGGTTCTCCCCCCCCCCCCCCTGCCGGGAGGCATGCTACCCTACCAATCTCCTACCACGCCCCTACCCCACTACCTCTTCCTCGAGTGCACCCCAATTTTTAAAATTTTAATCTTCATTATTCTTTTTGCACCGGCGCTACAGAGAAGTCGCCTGGTATAGCCTGCCTACGACCGGCCTGATATTCCATCGCCATCAACTGGGGTCATCATGTTTTAGTGCCACGCATTGAGCTCTGCGAACATTAAATGCCAGTAAATATCAGTAATGAGCATTTTTGTGTGTCCAATATTGCTGTAATTAATAATGCTGGAAGGTGTACGGCACCATTTAGTGATGAGTAGTGGATTTATGCGCACCTTCGTATGGGCAAATAATTTGCATACTTACTTTTCTTGGAACTACTAATGAAAGGTTTTATGGGTGTGCAGTAATATTTAGCCTTGTTGTCGTTTGGGCCTCACGTTCGAAATTATGCCCACGTAGTTATGGTAGAGTTTGCAGTTTTTAAGTTGCTAATTTTTAATTATGTTTGGTGATTCTCTTGCCAAGCCTCCCCGTTTGGCTGTCCGATTAGTTTATTCTAGCGCGTCCACTACTCACCCAGTAGCAAGTTTAATTGTTTTTAATCTGTGTAAATTTTAAAACAGTGCAGCTTTTACGGACCGTTTGTGGTTATCTGCCAGTTTACGTAACTTTTATTGACTTTAAATTGTAATTTTATGAGTGTGATCTTTACTGGGATTTCCTGCGACACGCTTTATATCTTTTAATGGTATTTGTTATAAAAGTATTCTGCTTGGAGTGAATAACCAGTTGTATGAAATGATGTGAATGCTACCGACTTGTTTTTAACGTCACAGTAGTTGAGTCGTTGTGATATCTTTAATTGAAGTGCAGACATTCTTTTTACATGCCGTGCCTTTGTAATCATTTTGCTGTGGTCTCGAGTAAATATTTTTTGGCGACGTAAATGTTTGGGTGCCGTCAGGCTGGCAATTCTTTGGTGGAAGTAAAAATAAATTGCTCTTCCGTGTAATAAGGCTAGACGATTGTCGCTTCAATTTTTCAGCTGAATGCACATTAAAAATATTAAGTCACCCTTTATGTGTTCCTTAAGAGACTTAAATGTTTTAAGCATTTTTATAGCACGGTATTTAACATTTTATAGAGTTTTCTTTTTTATGCACTGTATCTGAGAATGTTAAATAAAAGGCTCGTGAGAAATGGTATTTTGTACCACTCGGTACAAGGTGTTGTGAGTCCTCGCCTGTCAACATAAATATGTGCTAAGAGAATGATAATAAAGACTTTATTATAAAAATGCATGGATAGATGACAGCACACAAAACATTAATTAAAGAATGCGGAGCTGATTGCTATCGTGAGCTGATTGCGAAAGATCGTAGAGCTGATTACGATTGTGGAACTCATTGCGAAAGATTATGGAGCTGATTATGAATAATTGTGGATCTAATTACGAAAGATTGTGAGAATTATTGCGATTATGGAACTGATTGCAATTGTGGAGTTGAATGCGAAAGATTGCGGAGTTGATTGTGGTTTTGGAGCTGATTGCAATTGTGAAGCTGTTTGCAAAAGACTGTGGAGTTGATTGCGATTGTGGAGCTGATTGCAGAAGAATGTCGAGCTCATTGCGAAAGTTTGTAGAGCTGATTGCGATCGTGGAGCTGATTGTGGACGATTGTGGAGTTGACTGTGAAATATTCTGGAGCTGATTGTGAAAGACTGTGGAGTTGATTGCTAAAGATTGTGGATCTGATTGCGAAAGAACGTGGAGCGGTTTGCGACCTGAGAATTTCACGGGTTCATTTCTAGACAAGTTGGAATTCAGACACATGTACGTTCATGTTACATTTGTAATTGGTCGACGTGTTTTTTGACACCTCCTGAAGATAAATAAGCCGATAAAAAAAAGAAATTATGCTCCCAACCGCCGCATTTTACTACCACAACAATCAATCAATAAACAGTTAATATCTCTATGAGAGTATAAAAGACTGTGGAGTTTAACTTACAGGTCATTGAACTCGCGAATTTCTCGGGTCTATACTTATGTGTCTGCCCACGAATCACGGAGCGTCAGAATCGAAGGAACTTAATTCTGATTGGTTCACTCATTTAATATACTTTCTTTACACAAATATAAGTGGTCAGTAGCCAACTGAAGGCTGATAATATACTCATAGGATATTTAAGTTTCTCCGAGTATATATTTTCGCCTAAAACAGGTGATCCTAAACATACTACGTTAGATATTTTCACACACGCAATAAAATCGTCAAATATGTTCCGATAAACGCCACTGAAGCAATAATACCCAAAATACCCAACAACATGGTAAATCAACGCTCACATTAGTGACAAACTGCATTTGAGCTTCAGTAAATTCTAACCTTGCTGCGTCCAAACCAAGGGCGTGGCAAGGCAGGATTGGCATAAGACCTAGCAAAACCATCAGAACACCACAAATTGCAAAAGCCATCCAAAAAATATTTCTGTACAGTGTAAAGGTAACTTGATATTTATAAACGATTTATAACAGAAACAAAAAATGTGTGGTAATATTTTTTTATTTTGATTATATTTGTTGTTCAATTCTTCCCTATTTCTTACAGGTAGAAAAAAAAATCCATTTGTTATTATTCTTACATTACATATTGAAAAGTGAACCATATATAACAAAATTATTAAAATATTTACGTAAAAAGACAGGTTGTCAAAATATAGAGTAAAATGCAACCAGATACTTCAATTACCAAATACATTAGCTGTTATTCAGCTAATACTTGCAAATTTTTCATAAAGGTTATGCTTATGCCCTTTTCTGGCCACTTTAATGATTAAAAAACAAAAGGCCATCATAAAATATATTGGGCAAGTGACCATTCAAATTACTATCATTACAAAGTGGTGCCTTTATTTTTGTCGCACCTACATTTACTCTTGATATTATTACATCATTTTTATTTCCTACACCAGAAAGTAACCATTTTGGTAACACATTCCTGGTCATCACCAAATAAGCCTGGTAACCTCACTGTTTACTGCATATCTACTTGCGATCCCAAGTGGATGGGAGCAACTGCCAAGCGAGTAAATGTGATTTTTGCAAAAGTCCTAAACTTCGTAAAGTTTTCTCTTAAAAATATTCGCCCATCATAAATAGACCGAGTCTCGCATATCGTCTACCTGGTTACAAAAGTCTAATACCATAATTATAACATTTGTTTACACATGGTCTCGGTTACAAGTGGTTACAAGTGATATCAGTTACAAGTGGTTACGAGTGGTTTCAACCACCTAACTTGGTTACATGGTCACTATTCTCCTTATAGGTTTACAAAACCCCTGGTTACAGAAGGTAACATTATCGGATTTTTGGCTAAGAGGCCAACATTTCGCAAAACTTTAAAACTACTTAAAAATTTCCAGCTAGCATGGCCCTCGCCTAACATCAAAGTGACGAAAGTGACCTGGTCACTTAAGGAGCTTACATGTGTGTATCAAATAAGAATGCTACTTATCTCTGGTAGAAGCTTGCCTCCTCGAGGCCGCTGAACTGACCCCGATGGCAGGGTGCACAGACATTAAATTCACAGGTCCACCCTCCTGCGCTACCAATCAAATTAATTTTCCCTCAAAAACCCGAATTTCCAATAAATGGTTGGGGCTTTCATTTACCCCTGGGAGGAATCAAGCTATTCACAACCAATAGTGGTTGACGTTATCAAATATGGTGACCGACGCAGCGGACACCAGTTTCCCTTAGGGGGTCTCATGAATTGAAAATTTAAACACCAATAATAATACAGCATTCCCTCAACTTCCGGCCTCTTGACTAAGCTGCCGGAAAAGATGTAACCAAACCTCATTGTTTGGAACGGCGCACGCACCATGGCAGGCTGTTCTTCGTGCTGCCGTCGTCGGTGCTGCGATTCGGTGACGAATCGCTGAAACATCAGTCCGCTAAACCCTTCTCTGCCAGGTCTGGTTGCTGCCGCATGGGAAAATATGCACGGACATTAACAGTTATTTTATCGGCACCTCATGTATTTCTGAGTCTTTTTAAAGTGACTTGAAGCTGGCCAGAACATTACAGGTGAGTTATATTAGAGTTTCAAGTCGCATCGGAGGTTTCTAAACTTCAAAACCAACCTGTGAAGGAGTTCGTGCGTATCGGACAGTACGCCGCGCAAATTATCAGGCATCCAAACACAGTGAGTATTTTTCGAATGGGTGAACGGCGACAAGGTCCGCCCGCTGGTTCATAACTATTTTAATTATGGGAGGGCATGTGCGACGTGGTCCACCCCATGTATATTTTAAGTGTGTTTTTATTATTTGAAAGTTGATAATTATTCATAAACGTGCAGCGACGTGGTGCTGCCCGCCGCAATATATATATATATATATATATATATATATATATATATATATATATATATATATAGTGTAAGAATATATATATTTGTTGAATATATATATTCAACAAAACATAATGAGTGACTGTTGGTTCAACTTTGCATTACAAATACCAAACGTTTAGGCACATTTTGAAATAGAGGACCAGAAATAAAAGTAGCGGAAGACGTTTTAGTTGCATATCTGAATACAATAATCATTTGGAAATTACAGTATTACTACCACGCTGGCAGAGAATTCCATTATCAGTGCTTTCAACATAATGAAATACTCAATTTTCTTCGTAAGTTACATTTATTGAACATAGTTTAGATAATTTCTGTATTGTTATTCTGTATTGCCATGCACAACCTTCTTTGCCATAGTCGTGAAAACAGCAACAACCCAAACTTAACTTTACCTGTTTAGTCCCAATTAAATTTACCAAATAAAGTGTTGTACTCCTGTCAAGCGAGATTCTCACCGCTAGTGAGTGAGTGAAGAGATTTGGGCGGCTCTTAACAGCGAGGTCTTGAGAGCCGATGAGGGTGATTGAGGTGATTATGGAGATGCGCCTGAATGAAAAGGCGGCGGAAACGGGAGATTTCCGAGAAAACCCGCCGACCAACGGCATCGTCTGGTACGATTGCCACATGCGAAAATCTGGTGACCCGACCAGAGATTAAACCCGGTTCGCCTTGGTGGGAGACGGGCGTGCTAATCGCCCAGCCACCACGGCCCCTCCGCCGCTAGTGAACAACGTAGAGCGTGGTTGTTGATGCACTGACCATTCACGTATGAGAGCGGCAAACACATCAACAAATCAGATTTCTCACAAGGAAGACGTTCGAAACGCAGGCCACTAATTACTTGTGTACAGTCCGGCCATCAACATTCTTCAAGTGCAACATGCTGTCGATCATGGACACGGTCACTGAATGGATTGAGTAATTTACCAAAATCTCACTCCTGCTCTACCAGCAGAAATAACAATTACAACCCGCGGGATTTTGCAGATGATTTGTTGTAGCAAATTTTTGATACTGAATACGTGTGTAAAAACAACATACGCCACAATTCGCTTGGTGTCCTCGACACCGCCGAAATATATATATATATATATCTTCGAGACTGCTTGGCTAAAAAATTTCTTCTTAACTAATCACTATCTTTTTATATAAAATAGTTAGATACCTGAAAATTCGCGAGTTCAATGACCTGCAGGCTAGACGCTAATATCTTATATACAAATATGCCGATATTAACCGCGCATTGGTTGTCCGCTGTCACAGTGGAATGTGACGATTGGGCCAGCGTTATCCAGGAGGTGTCAAACACCGTGTGGACCAATGGCTAATGTTATATAAACACCCTTGTTTTGAATTCTAACTTTTCTCAAAATGAATCCGCGAATTATTCAGGTCTCTACAAATAGGTCGTTTCCATTAGTTCACGCTATTTTGAAAATTTAATAATGTTGTATTTTAAGATATTGATTACTTATACTTCCGCTACATATAAACCAAAATAATATTACTTTTCCTTCCGTGGAAAAAACTTCGTAATTTTTTTTCCGCCAATGAGATATTATGACAAATAACATTTTAATAAATAGCAATGAAATATTTTTCCATCAGTTCTGCCCGAAAATTTCAAATATTTGAACAAGATGACTAAGTTTATTTTCAAATTAGCGTACTGAATTACAATTTAAGGTTCAAGTCAAGCAACTGTCCATGGAGCACTGCACTCGATGTACAGCGTGAAGAACTCATACAACAAGTAGTACAGACACCACAAAAATTGTCAGAAAAGTGCGATTATGGCTGTATATGAAAGAAGAATATATATATTTAGCAACATTGCAAAATGGATTACTAAAATATTATTTCTTAATGTAAAAACTGAATCAATTATAATTGTCTGTAGTTTTACCAAAATTTAAGCAAATTTCACTTCTGGATGCTACAGAAAGCAGAATTCGCAAGAAAATCTTCGTCGTGGAATATCGTCATAATGTTTAATATGATTGTATGTCAGAAAATTGTAATACTAATGTAGGGAATAATTTTTATAATATAATTTTTATAATTTATTATATGTGCGTCCTTTTGTCACAAACATTGCAGTATGAAATTTACATAAATAAAGTTGATTATAAAATTTATATGATTCATTATTACTATGATTTTATTACATTTTATCACAGTTAATATTATGACAATATTTCTTGAATAAAATTTTCTTGTAAATTCTACTTTCTGAATCATCCAAAACTGAAATGCACTTAAATTTTGTTAAAAAATGGGGATTCTGTAGATCGATTAATTTTTTACATTTGAGAAGTATATTGTAGTAAGATATTTTATAGTGTTGTAAAATATAAACATGCTTCTTTCATATACAGCACAAATAATACTCTTCTGACAATTTATATGGTGTCTGTACTACATTTTTATGAATTGTTCACGTTGTACAGTGAGGTGCAGTGCTCCATGGGCAGTTGCTTGTCTTCAACCTTAACAACATTTTACTTGTAAACTATTTCTTACTAGCCGTACCCAAACACAGCATTGCACTTAATGTTTCATATTCACATGTATTAAGAAATAAATATTATAATATTTAGATAGGATATAAATTAAAATTTCATAATATTTAAACCAGAAGACTAAGTTAATAAGGGTATTGCATATTTTTGGTAAATTATTTATTTCAAAATATACTGAAAAACGTGTTACACCTGTCGTGTTTTTTTCAAATGTTTCCTTCAAAATGTATGAATGTACAGTAAATGGACTAGAACCGTTTCAGACATCGTGGCTAAGTACCGGATGTTTAGAGACCTGAATAATTCGCGAATTCATTTTGAGACAAGCTAGAATTCAAAACCCGCGTGTTTATATAACTTCAGCCATTGGTCCGTCCACATGGTGTTTGACACCTCCTGGAGAACGCTGGCCCAATCGTCGCCTTCCATTGTGACAGCAGACAACCAATGTGCAGTTAATATAGACATATGTGTAGATAATACTGTAGAGTCTACCCTGCAGGTCATTTAACTCGTAAAATTTCCAGGTCTCTTCTGATGTTACAAAGAAAGTGCAGTTAATGATGGCCATTACAGCAGACAAGGGAATCTAATAAGTGAAAAATCTCACTTAGTAGGAGACTTCATTACAACATCACGTTACATATAAATACAGCTCCATTACTATAGGCGTTACTTGTATCAATGCTTGTTCTCATTAATGCCGGAAACATGCGCGTTACAAAGAACATGCTTGTTCATAACTGAAACTGCTTCTCAGATAAGAGCTTAAAAACTTTAATGCGCATTACAATTGTCTAGACTCGGGAGCCTCATGCTCACTTATTAGTCATGAATTGTTGTAATATTTATTTAGAGGAATAACCTAAGTGGGCTGCGAAAACTTGTAAATTTGCACAATTTGGAAGTTCCTTGATTGGTGGTTGGATGGTTTTTTTTTTTCTTTCGTACACGCTTACACGACTGCTGTCAGCAAAATTAAACACAGCCCCAATTTTATTCATCCAGATAGAGGATAGAGCGTTACAATGGGAACTAGTACAGTTCCGAGCAAAACAAATTCATTCGTTACAACACTTAACGCAGCTGCCTAGCCAGAATGAAAGGACAGCAATTTATTTTAAATGGTTTTAAGCAATGTCTCGGCCAGCTTTCACGTTATCAATTTCAAACAAACATCAATTTTCCCAGCTTTACGCGAGCAGAATCCCCTCCACCACCACTTTTTTCCCTTATTAAAAAAAAGTAAAAATTTTAATATATCACAAACACTAATTACTTTGCACGCCCTCTTGAAGCATTGCTCTTATCTTTACACGGCACAAAGAGTGTTTTCCTTGAGAGCGATAACGTGAAAGTTGGCCAAGACAAGCCTTAGATAATTTAACAAGCGAAATCATTATCATTTGTCACGGCCGGTACCACACTCTAGTCCAACCAAGGTTACTCCCAAGTTTTCTTGAGCCTGGACTGCTAAAGTTCCACTTCCAGTATATTCCTCCGCCTCACGATAACAATGCTAAATCGAGTTTAGAAAATTACGCCTCAAGGTCAAAGCACCGCATTCGTGCTCACTCAGTGTAATAATAACTGGCATATGAAATATTTCTTACTAGGAATCACCAACACACCTCTTTTATCGCTATCTTAATTATAATAATTATAAATGAAATGCAACAATTTATATGTAATATATAAGTATATTAAACCAAAAATAATATACGCATTAATATAAGAATAGCTAAAACGTTTGTGTTACAAGGCATATATGAAACAACCTGACACGTCATATATGGACATAGATTACGAAAAATCGTGAAAATTTTTTGAGCCAACATATCTTCTATAACACTGTAACAAGTTTTTTACTCAGCTAAGTTGTTTACAAACGAATTACGAACGTTTTGCCTTATAGTATCAGAATCCTCACTGGCCCAGTAGCTCGTACATGCACGACAGCCAATAAGGAATGTAAACTGTCGGGTATTCAGTACGTTAAATTCTAGCAAAGAATCAATTCTTTCTTCGATAAACGATCATATATATATATATGGTGATTTTTAAAAGGTTTGATTTCAAAGGTGTGAAGAAACCTTAAAATGACTATATGCAGCAATTCTTAATAACACATCCTTATTTAGCGAACATGGGGCTCAATCATAGCCCGGGCCACTTCGCATTTTCGCACTCAACATCCTTATGCATGCCTGAAAGTGTTACAAACATTTTTCCAGTTGAAGCGCTGCACAAACGAGCCGAGCTAGTGACGAGCTTATCTTACATACCTGCACTTTCCGCTCTAGAGTTTGAGAGTTCATTTCCCTTACACGATCACCCAGACCCCAATTTTCCCGTTTTCCACGAAACGATTATCGTACCCGCTTCTTCACCGCTTCCCCTTCATGTGCCATCGCCGACTGAACAACAGCCAACTATAGATCGTGAAAGGCGAGGCGTGTAACCGCCATAGTAATGTGGACACGTTAAACTTTCCACGTGGTGTTTTCGCCAACCATAGTCGCTCTTTTCAATGTTTGTTCTACTCAAGTTGGGAAACTTAATGCTTTTAGTTTGGCAACTACAATTTTCCACCTCTAGGTAAGCGCTAGTGTCGCATGTGCACCGGAATTTCCATTTTTTCTTATTTAAAAAACAAAATTAATTTAAATGATCGTAAATCAAATATAATATAAATACGTAACAAAATAAAATAATTGTCCTCTATTAATGACGTAGCTAACAATTTTAATTAAAGGTTACCACTTTGGAACACTGCACTCTAAGAAACTATTCGCACATTTACTGTATGAGTGTATATAGGCCGTTCAGGGTAAAGTGAGCACTTTTTGCAGCTGTTTCGTTGGACATAATAGCCAATAAACATTTAATTGTTTCCTCGGACTTTTGGTTTTGAGTGAAGTGAATTTATACGCTGTGTTTATTACTCACATTGCAGGGTTTACATTAACAAGTGGTGGAAGGATATAAATTGGTTGAAAGAAAAAAGTAACTAGGGCTTCAAAATTGCTCACTTTACCGTGAACGGCCTATACATAGAGTGAGAAAGCGCGAATGGAAAAGTTATTTCCCATACATTCGTGCAAGCTTCCCTATATTTACTAAGGAAATAGTCAAATGAGTAGGTAACTTCCCAACTTTGTATAGTAGCGACGCTAAACATTCTATATTTGTAGCCAGACGTGTGGTATTATTTCCACTCGATATGTGGGTTAATGACTTCCAATTCAATGTAGGAAGTTTACCAGAAATGTTTTATAGTGTGCGTAGCGGGTGAAATAATCCCTATGGCATTCTCTCTCATAATAAAACTCGTCTTGTCCCTCACCTGAGTAGAATTAACCCTACTATTGTCTACACTCTAAACTATAATCACTGGAAAACCCTGCATTCGCAGTAAAATTCAACTACTCGAAGCAGTGGAAATGACTCCTCTTAGAATCAGTGGAAAACTACTGGTTATTTCAGTGAAATAATGTCACTAATTGAATAACTGACGGCCAACTGCATGCGGATGATATAAAATTGAATTTTTTAATTGGGAGTTGTGAAATAATGGCGAAAAATAAAAAAAAAATATATTCCGTAGCCGCCTTTTATATTGTGCAATTTAACATATTTTATAAAAAGTACAAATGTTGCCTTGTCCAGGATTTGAATCCACATTATCTGTCTTCAAGACCGTTACCTCACCAATCGAATACGCATATGCTATTTGCTACTGCACAACAACATATATTCGGTATGCTATAAATGAAACATACGCTTGCTGATCATGTTTCCTCAGTATTAAGGAACTGTTGGCATACCACAAAAGGCGGTATGAACTCTTTGGCAAACATCACCCACACGTTCTCTACATACTCTGAGATGCCTGTGGGTGTTTCACAGACATTTGCTTGTGCGCCATATATGAAATTCCGTCAGTTATTTTGTGTTAATTGGCTCACGATTTCCCTCATTATGATGCCCAACTATCAGAAATGAACTATTCTACCACGCGAGGGCTTTATGCGCAAACATGATCTTATAATCGTACTCTTTGGCATATATCAGCCACTCATTTATATTCTCTAACATGCCTGTGGGTGTTTCACTGATGCTTGCTTGTGGGCCACATATTAAATTCTGTCAGTGATTTTGTGATAAGTGGCCCGTAATTGGCCACATGATGATGCCCAACTATCAGAATTGAACCTGTCTACCACATGAGGGTTTTATGTGGAAAAATGATCTTATTTTCGTACTCTTTGACATAGATCAGCCACATGTTTTCCACGTGTTCTAAGATGCCAGTGGGAGATTCACTGATGTTTGCTTGTGAGCCATACATTAAATTCTACCAATCATTTTGTGTTTAATGGCCCACATAAAAAATACGTCCCAAGCAAATACAGCCACTCTTGTTCACGTGGTGTTTTTATGTACCACGTAAGAAAACACTTACAGTCATGTGGGCGAACATGTACCACGTGTGCTAATAGTTGGCCAACGGTTATCTGCTTGTTGTTTGCTACTTTGAGAAATAAAATACTAAATAGTCATGTTGCTTATTTAAAATGGTATTATTAAAGAAGAAACTCTCATTTAAAACGATACTTATATAATGGTTGTTAGTTTATGCATTGTTGATTCACTTGGTACCTACATGCCCCACATCAAACGAACTGCAACGCCATGTTGTCCCTGTGTATATAATTACGCTGCGCTTGTATAGAGTACATATACTGTACATTTTTAAATTCTGTAATGAAAAATTGTTTGCAATTTTACAAGTGTTAATACAGTACAAAGATTACATTTTAAAATTGCTCGTTTTTATAATTACTAGAGCCTAGGACAGCCTGTTTTTAATGAAAAGAATTTCCTCACATGCTAGATTCCAGTACCCTACGGGTATATCATAAGTACGTTTTTGCTTATTGGTGGCGTGTCTTTGTGAGAAGATGTTTTCTTACTTGACTGGCTTATTAGAACTAGGCTACTCCGTTACAGTACGTATGTGATTCGCGGGCACACATCAAATACGTTTGCGAGTTAAAATCATCGAACCGTGTTACTGGTTATCAACTAACGTGTTTTGGAGTACAACTAGTCGTGGACTCTTTTCTGGATTAACAGGTGGCCCTACTAGAGCCATGTTGGTAATATATAGGACATGCAAAATTCGCTTTATCATTTGGCATCAGGCTGAATTTCACAATACTGTTTCCACTAAAGTCGGCGTTGTTTCTCCATGGGCTGCTGCATAGATGTAAAGATACTCCCTCTCCGACTGAACTAGATGTGATTGGGGCACACAATTGTGAAGTGTTCCTTTATTGGTGGAGTCACCCAGGGCGTATCACATAAAGTATGGTCCAATGAAAAATGTATTACAAAGGTACATGTGTTTCTAGTTTAACTTGTCCCCAAATAATAACGCGGATTTTGCAGGTCTCTAGTAATAGATAAGAATATAGTTCATTTCATATAAGTGGTCTCAAATTTGACAGTTCTAGGAAAGTAGTGACAGTGGCATCTGGATGGCTATGTATACTTCCGCCACAGCTGAACTGTCATTGAAGGTGACTGTTTGAAATCAAACACCATGTGATTGCCAATATTTGTAAACAAACAACGTATGACTGCCTGTTTTTGTAAACAAACTGCATGTGCCTCCTCCGAAATGACTTTTAGAAGCTGTGAAGGGCTGTTAGAACAGTTGCAGGATGACAAAAATTCCATTTTTTTTTAGTTTATAAATATTTTATGTAAATGACTAATAGCCCATGTAATAAGTCTATAAAATGATCATTTTTTTTACCTTGCAGGAAATTTATAACCAAGATGCACGGAAATGAAATTTTATTTTGACTGTCAAATTAATAACTTATTTAACTGTTTTTAAATTACGGTACCCGAAATATATTAATGACAACTAATCTTGTCATACTTACCTGAGGAAAGCTCTTGTAAATAAAATATTTAGCATGGTTTCCACGAACACCAAATACCAAAATCCCGTCTCCCCCTTCTCCCTCAATTTTTTTAAATTTATAATTTTTTATGTTAATGAATGACAGCTCATGTAAAAAGTCTATAAATTGATTTTTTTTTTTTTTACCTTGCAAGAAATTTCTAACAGGGATGCACGAAAATCAAATTGTATTTTGACTGGCAAATGAATAAAAGATATTTTACTATTTTTTAATACACTCCACATCTATTAATGACAACTAATCTTGCCACACTTACCCGAAGTATGTTATTGTAAACATAAAAATTTCCATGGTTTCCACGAACACCAAATAGGCCCTACCAAGTCCCCTCCCTCCGAATACACAAAAACAGAAATACCACCCCTCCCCCTCCCCCTCCCAGGACTTCTTTTTCAAAGACAGTATACATTCTTAAATACATGCTATGCCTACTATTGCATTAAAAGTACACAATTCAGCTTTGTGGTGTGATATGACAACAAACTCAGTACAGCCTGATACTTTTATGGTGGTTATAATTCTCAGGATGTTAAAGTATGTAGTTAGCCAAAATAACATTTAAGCAAATGTTACTTAAATTCGGTAGCTTTAATAACTCTCATTTAGTAACTCAAATGTTAAGTATTGCAGGTCTACATACAAAATACTTAATATACTTTTCTCAAATACCTACGTGTTCAGATTGTCATGGTGTGAATAAAAACTTTTTTCTGACTTGTTACTTACACACTAAAAAGATGCTCCACCTACCCAAGATTGAAGACATCATAAAGTTCATTTTCCTTAGCGATAAATTTTGGAATGTCGCAGTTCCTGCTGATGCCTAAGACACTTCTTTATGATGGTGGAGCACCTTCGTTGGGTGCTTAAATTGAAAGTATTTTGTTTGATAAGCATGTTGTAATTTACTTGAAATCAAAAAGTTGTCTTTCTAATGTAAATCCTGTTTATGTTACTTTCAAATACAGCCTTTAAAAATAGGAAAAACCTTTAAATTTATTTGCTAACAAGTATCCCTGCGTAACAAGCTTGACAAATTTTATATACGTTCTAAAAAAAAAAATACAAGTGATACAACTTACAAATTTGTATGGCCAGTAAGCTTTACATTTTGAAACCCTCCAGAACCAGAGTGTTAGAGTTTTAATCAATAATAACACAGAGAAATTTTCATAGCAATGAAATGTGGGCCCAATTAGAGTATCATCTTTATTTTATCTCAAGGGGAAAAGAAAAAAGTGAGCAAGAAGGGGGGGGGGGGGGGGTTAGTTTACCGTATTTCGTGAGACAGGATTATTTTGATGTTCTTACGATGCCGGAATCACATAGCCCCAACGCTTACGACACGACGGCCAACAGCTATTGAAATACACGATAGATTCTCTCATAAGCCCGACCGATTCTGACGTCCGACCAGCAATTTTGGATTAGAATTGATTTCTATTCATCTCGTGTCCTGCGGTACGATGCACAGAATATATAACATTCCAAAATTAAATTGTATTGCAAGCTTTAATTTTGCATATATATATATATATATATATATATAGACACACACACACACGCGCGCGTATATCATTTATCACATTTGTTTTCAGGAGCGAAAACTAAAATAATTTTCATTTCCACTTCATAATAACGCCAGTTGAAAATTGAGGGTACAATTTTTAATATTACATAAATACGTTTAGCAGATAATGCAAGAAAACTTGTAATTCCACAAAATATTTTCTTGGCAACTGGTTTCCACGGATTTTTCTTTCATAAGAACAAAACCTTTTTTACAGTGTATATGATAGTGCTCGACAAAACCATAGGTTCAAGTATGTAGTGCTGGAGTTAAGTTGAGTTGAAACATTTGGTCGGCTCTTACTTAGCAACGAGAGTCGATGATTGTAAAATGAGGCGAGAATGGAGCAGCGTCGGAATGCAAGGGCGCTGTCAGTGTGAGGTAGGGGGAGGGGAGTTAACCGAGAAAAACTCGCCGACCAGCGGCATCTCCCACTAGTGAAAATCCCCCGCCGAGCAGCGGCATCTCTCACTAGTGAAAATCCCCCGCCGACCAGCAGCATCACCAACTAGTGAAAATCCCCCGCCGACCAGCGGCATCTCTCACTAGTGAAAATCCGGGAGTGGACCGGCCGGGGATTGAGCCCAGATTGCCTCGGTGAGAGGCGAGCGTGCTAATCGCTGAACCACCGCTGCCCCCTGCAGGAGCGCAGTTTGGTGGGCAACTCGCTGGGGTGATAGGGTACGCGGACAACAGGGGATAAACGGCAGACAGGGTTGGCGGAACAGAAAGGCTACCCGGAGCAGGAAACGAAGACTAGCAACGCCAGGGGGCAGAGGGAGCTCGCTGTGAAATTGCTTCCGATGTTTCGGTCGACGAAGTGGAACGCAGAGCCGGGACAATCACGACTGGAGGCTCGAACAATGGCGGCTGTCTCTGGCGCATTGCAGCTATTAGTGCGCGACGCCCTAGGCTATTACACTCTACCACTCACATACTACTAGTTCCGACATAGATTCTGCACATTCATTATTTACGAGTTTACTAGCATCTCAGAAATTAAATACCTTGACAACATCACTTCAAATAAAAGCTGTTCACGGTAAACTGAGCACTTTTGAAAGCTCTGCTTAAGATCTAATTGTATGCTCGTTTTGTATTCTTCCGCATTATGTAAAATTTACGTTGCCGTGGGCCTCATCACTTTATTCATGCGTCGGCCAAGTGAAATTGTGAAATTATTATAAAAGTAAATGTATTACAAATCTGCTCATTTATACACTTTGGTGCATTAAAAAGAACAAAAAGCGAAAATAATTATTTAAGTTATCACAAATGGTTACCTTACCCTATTTATTCGACGTTAATATATGGAACTACTTTCCATAAATAGTTACCAACTTTACTGGGCGCTTTCTACTCAATGCGCCTGTTTAAATATGTGCAGGTAGGAGAAGTGAAGTGTTTTTGAGGTTGATTTCTAAATGCTCATTTAAATGCGAACAGCCTATAAAACAGTAATCTATAGTCTATTCGCAGTTTATTTACACTACTGTGGGGCCGTGGTGGCTGAACGGTTAGATTGCTCACCTTTCACCAAGGCGAACCAGACACAATACCGGATTTTCGCATGCGGGAATCGTGCCGGACGATGCCGCTAGCCGGCGGCTTTTCTAGAGCATATCCTGTTTCCCATGCCCTTGAATTCGAGCATTGCTCCATACTCACCTCACTTCACCCTCATAGGCTCTCAAGACCTCGCTGTAAAGAGCCGCCCAAATCTCGTCATTTAAATTCACACTTTTTGAATGACGTCTTTGAAAAATCAGAGCATATATGACGAGGTTGGTTTATTCCTAATTATCTCATGTATCACAAGAATTTTGTACTTGTATTAAAATTTTAGTAACATTATTCGATTAAATTGATTTCTTTTTTTAATTTTAGGTTTAAGTTACAATATTTAAGTTATAATTAGTATGAACTAAAACTGTGAGAAAATAGGTGTGTTGGTAATGTCTAGAGACCTTGCGAATTTTTTCGCATTATCATTTGGGGACATGTTAAACTTGAAACACGTGTACACTGTTAAAAAACTGGTAATTTTCACTGAGAAATGCAATGTCATTTTAACAAATACTTGTAACAGTACAAAAAATTCTCTTGTAAAACTACAGGGACCGTGTTTGTAATACACGTCAAGAAATGTCTGTGCTACACTTGACCGAGCTTCAGCAAAATGGCAGATACTCAATAAAGTACAACCGCATATAGCCGTTTGTGCAAAAATGATAGGCGAAATAATGTGTTGCTGCGTGCAAATAGAAATGTATTGCAAGTTTGAATAACGTTAAACACTTAACACAACTTAAATAATCGTAATAAAACGGCAATTCCAATAAAATGTGACCGTATTACTAATTAATTTTTAATGTTTCTTAGCTAGACATAACTCTTACAGCCAGCAATAAATAAATGAAGTATCAGTACCGGCTCCATGGAAACGAGAAGTGTTATTTTGTCAAGAGACAAAATAAATAATTTGTTGGTAGAGGAGGACTGACTCACCGCCGGGCTCAACAGCCTGTGAATGGTTATGGGGGGGGGGGGGGGCCTTTCTGCGTGGTGAAGCTGTCTTGATCACATAACCGCTGCACGGCCAGGCGGCAAAGTTGCGCGATGGTAAAGGTAACCTCAAATGTAATGTCCAATCTTGCTAAAGCACCGCCAACTCCTATCTGTGCAGTGAGTAGACAAACCCCACGTGACTCACATTGACATGTAACAGAAAATACACAAATATTAGTCTAATGTTAGCAGAGTAGCGCAGATTTTGTACTGAGATAATACAAATTATAAACATACAAGCAATTAAATGCAGTCCCATTTTAAAGCTCAAATAAGCATCACACCATTTTAATATCAGGCAGATAGTACAGTTTAAGAAATACATCAGATTTAGCCAAGACATAAAACCATAAAACCTTAAGGTGCCTTTAACAAATTGCCTTAACTTTTCTCATAAAAACAATAAGAGGTTTTCAGAAATATAGTTGCCACATATATCATGACATTATGAGTGAATATAATGGTAATATGATTCCATTCAAAACACAGGCAAGGTGGCATTAAAAATTATTCCAATCAGCCATCAGCTAAATATACAACATTCAATATCATAATAAGTTCAGCACCCAAGTGGATATTAACATTCTGATCCATCAACAACTCAATATAAAATTAGTACCTTCATACCTCTTAATTAGCCCACTGCTGAACAACAATATTAAGTAACAAGATTTATTCACATCCAGCCCTCAGATGGTTTCCCACACTACGTGACTCATTTATGCAGATAAAATTTAATGGCAACATAATATTGCTCTGAGCCAGCACTCGGCTGAAAACCAATACAATACAAAACCTCAGAGTAAAACCAAGTTATTATATGTTACATTTACTCATTGAAAAGTTCTTGGCTAAACAAGTTAAACCCTTTAAATTCTTTATTGGGGTTTATTTCTATACTCTTTCAGATCATATAATGACATTTAATAAAAACATATATATATATATATATATGCATTTCATGAAGCATGGTAACCAGCAATTAAAAGCCATGCTCCAGAAATAGTGGCAAGCCAATTCTACCCTTATTAAAACACATTTTCGACTCGTGTTAGGTAATTTAACCTTTTAGAAATTAATGCAGTTGTGGCTAAAACACATATCTTGAAAAACACATATTTAGCGTTATAACAATCAAGTATGACGTGAAGCGACTGCCTGATGGACCCTTTAAGGCACTACACACGTAAAACAACAGTTTAAAATTTACAATAAAATCTGTAATTCTGCTGGATGGCACCTAAATATATCAATGCTGTTCTAAAAAGACCAGTAGTATGTACATTTAAAATACAACAAAGGTCAAGCTGTGGATACGAGTGTGATGATGCACATAAACCAAGGCCAGGCTGGCCAAATGGGGCGGCAGCATGCTCAGAAACTGCGCGTTTTACAAACACTTTCATAACACACAAAAGTAATCAAGTTGAAGTTAAACCTAAAGTGTAATTTTGAAGGTACAACAAAAGACCATCAAGAACAATCGTACTACTGCCGTACACCCACAAATTAGCATGAGCTACGGTACAACAACCAGTTGCAACCCTAAATGCCATTTTAAAAATGTAAGCTCTCCATCCACATCTCATCATTCTATCTTCACGACACTTATTCTTATATAATTTTAAAACCGCTAAACTACGTTCTTATCACCGAAATGCCCTATGCTCTGTGCCGCAAAGTAATTCAAAAGATGTCGAATGTCATGTTGATCGATGCTTGACGTGAACTCAGTATTGGTAGTCCATCAAAGAAGGAAGTAGAATGATGGCGGGGCGAGTATGCACAGGAACTTATTAACGCCGCCACATTCATAAAAAAATTTCTGACCCACTCAAGTTGGGGGACCAAAGCAGGGTATTTAAAAGAAGAGGGAAGGGGACGATGAAAGCAAGCCTCGTAGCACTGATAGCCGGCGGTCGTTTAGGTTACTAATCACGACGATGCAGCAGCACTGTCGCAGCACGATGCAACAGCTAATCAACGAATGGCTACATGGGCATAAGAAAAGTCAATTAATTTCTAAGGACGTGCAAAATTCGCGTTATTACGTAAGTTCAAACTACTCCTAGACGTTGTATGTTCTTGTCACTCTAACCATTTGCCACCAACTAGTAATGCACCTCCCAAGAAACGCATTTAGCCAATAGTTGAAGCTGAACAATTTAGCATCCGATCTGCAGTGAAACGGCACATGGGTTAATGACGCTGTATAGTTCACAGTAGTCAATTAAATCACGAATTGCACTCAGGTAAATATAGACAATTGAAATCCAACATGGTGAGAAATAATGACGCGAATATTGCAGGTCTCAAAGCGTTTCACGTCAGTGCACTTATGTCTTGTTAAACTGTTAAAAATTTCCGGGCATTCATGTAAAATGTCATTTCGGTCGGGCGGCGGCCATTTTGTGACAAAATCACTTGTTTTACCTCAAAAATCACTTCCGAAATCAATTATTATAACAATAAATCACTTCTTTATCCTCAAAATGTTTCTTTTTCCCCACAACCCTCGCTCCTGACTGTGGCTGACTGATTTCTCAGTGCGGTTGAGATATCACGAAACTCAGCCACAATGAGCAATCCGAGGAGCCGATATTATACAGTAATTTTTAAAAATTATTTGAAATATAAATTTAAATTTATTTTTATAGTTAATAAATTTAAATTTGTAAAATTGACTGCTATATATCACCGGACTCGTCTTCTCAAGTTGTATACGATCATGATACATATTGACTATGTGACCCAAAATCAGTACAACCATATTGGATTCAAGATATATGCCCCTACACCTCCTTCCATTTCCAAACTCAGTACCGTCACCCCACCTTACTCCCTCGCCCGCACCACAACCACTATACAAACTCGTCATTACCCCTTACTCCCTCGCCCAGTACCCCCTCCCTGATCTTCCTTCGAACACATTTTTTTTCTACAAAAGTATCTAACAATAAAGCAATTTATTTCACTGCCCTCAAACATCGTCGTTGAATATAATATTGAAAGTAGCAATATATTGACCCCCTTCCCCCCAAACACTTAAATCACCTTGCACACCTGACATCCAAAGACCACATAAAACCCGCCTCATCACCAGACATGTCGTCCTCTTAACACACGACCATGAATACCACCCCCCCCCCCACATTCCACCCCCCTTTTTTTTTCAAACACCAAAACGATATCGAACAGCATCGACCGCTACCCTTTCCTGCAACACTCTCGCCGTCAGGCAGGTGGCTGATATTGTCAAATCAATTGTAAAACGATCACAATTCTAGGAATAGATGAATTCATAAATAGTTAAAATTATTTTATTACAAAAAAATCATATCTGATATTTGAAAAATGCCGAAATCTTTAAAAATTTACACTGATGTATCGAAAATGCATTTTTAATGCTAAATCAGTTTAGAAAAAACCTAAATTACGTAAATTTCACAATTTCCCATAGTAGCTGGTAACATTAAAAATAATTATCGTGGAGAAATGGGGATTTCAACCCACAACCCCTCAAATGGTAGTCGGGTGCTCCTTAATCTCTGACCTACTTAAACAACTGTAAGAAGGGTGTCTTAAATCTTATATAATAGCCACCAACCAATGAGGCTGCATTCCCGCACACAAATATATGTGTACTAAACATTTTGTTATAAAATATTAAAATTATTTTTCAACTAATGCATATATGATTCATGGCCACATTTATATCAGAACTTTTTCAGTATAAATTCGTCGTATTTACCAACAAAAATTTTTTTTAATGCAAATTTTCTATTAAAATCTAACGTAATGTAAAGGGATTTTTAACATTCCCCGGTTTTATTTCGTGAAGGCTTAGCAGGGGGCAGCTTACGCACTAGCTTATAAACTGAGTTAAATTAACACCCATGTCTTGCCTGGGATTCGAACCCGGAGTCTCCTGCGCCCCAGATCGGTTGCGCACCAACCGACAGCGCCACGGGAGGTCGGTTCGTACTAAAATCATTTCGTTATTTTCTGTCGGGGTCTGAAGCATATGTGCCTATGCTAACATTGAATGTCTTTATTATTATTTTTTAATAATTGTACAACAAACTACATAGATTCATAAATCGGCTCGTAGGCAAACGAATATTTACAGGCATTTAGGGAGGCGAATATAATTTGCGAACACTTAGGAGGTAGGCTAGTGAAATTCAGTTTTCAAGTATCATTAGTAGCTTCAGGTATGTATACATTTTGTGTGTAAAAGGCATTTATAACCATTATGTTTAGCTAAATAAAAAATATTTGCATGAAAGCATTTTTTAATACTATTTCAGTTTTATAACAGGGCGGTTACAACAAATGGTAAAAAAAATTAGTAGATTTTTGAAATTTATTAAAATTTGTTACTACAAAAGCACTCAAAAAGTATTAATGTTCATTAATGCACAGCGCATACATTTGTACATCAGCTGCAAAATCCACACGTGTGCACACAGGAGACTAACTCCTCCAATATTGCTAAGACTAGCTCCACCCAAGATGAACACCACCCAACACTGACTGTGCCCAAGACTAACTCAACCCAAAATTAATACTACCTAAGACGAACACTACTCAAGATTGATTCTACCTAAGACCTACTCTACCCCGTACTAACTCTACAAAATCGTAAATCGACCCAAGATTAACTCTATCAAGAGACTAACGTTATTCAAGGCTAACTCTACCCCAAGACTAACTCAACCCAAGATTGACTAAATGACTCCAGCATGCATGTTGAATGTTGGTGGCCATAACCTTGACGCCATTGGCCTTCAGCTCGAAAAATCAAGAACAAATCGCGACAAATCTTAAAAAATGAAAAAAAAACTTTTCGAGGAAAAAATTGCATACCTATTACTACAAACAAAGTAGGATATGTGTGACAATGAGTGTGCTTATCATTTCTCCACTTCCCTCAGCTGCCATCAACATCCACACAAGCCACCAGCACACCACTCAACTCTAGCCCCCTTAATGATTCACTGCAGTTCTTCCCCCTCACCATCTCTCCGCTCTACCATGCCCCATAAATATCTCATTTTATCATTAGTCATTAATGTCTCTTCCTAATCAACGGATGAATCAGTATTTACCGATGCAGCAAGAGGTATTGGCTGCAACACTTGTTGGCTCTCAAAAGACGAATCCTTGCAGTTCTTGATGTGGTTCTTCAAAGTATCACCTTGCATTAACTGCATGCGCCCGTTGTCGTAATGCTTCATCATGCGAGTTCCCTCGTCCTCTGCGAACATTTTATGTAGTGCATTAACAGGAGGTAACAAAGTCAACACATACTGTCTCGAGTCAAGCAAAGCATGTTACATTTATACATAATAGTGAGTCTCTTTAAATTATCGCTTCTTACAAATGTTCTATCACAGTTGATAAATAATAGTGATTTGGAGGTCGGGCCTTTTAAACATTAGTTTTTTTCATATCGACGAGCCAGGTATCTTTTGCGGAAGTTTTTTTCGACAATAGCAACACTGTTTTCCATGTAATTTTCCGGCAGTGGGAGAAGGTACATTCATGGTGAGGTATACAGTAGACTTTGTACAATCATTGGCTTGCGCCATCTTCATGAAAAAACCAAAGTCCTTTCCACAGTGGCAACATTTGTAACTACTTGGCTTAGCTATTTCCTTCTATACGCACTAACACATTTCATTAGTGAGATTTCAGCATTTTCATGCTAACATTAAATCAGAAATTTTATCCAGTTCCTTGATCACATTACCATGTAGTTATATCTTCTACAGTTTCGAGATAAGTTGCCGACCTCCCGTGGCGCAGTCGGTGGGTGCGCCACCGATCTGGGGTGCAGGAGGGTCTTGGTTCGATTACCAGGTAAGGCATGGGTGTTAATTGAAGTTTGGTTATAAGTTAGCCTTAAAGCCGTCCCTTGTTAAGCTTTCAACCATAACACCGGGGGATTTTAAAATCACTTTACAATACATTTCAAGATAAGTTCTTCACTCAGGTTGAACTCATGGTCACACTTAAAGGAGACAACTGACTACTGCCAGACCGACCCCACACAATGCTGACCCCTACATGCCTAAATGACCTCTAAATTATCATTTGTGAGTCCTAAATGACACACAATGAGCCTTAAATTACCTCTCCTATTATTCAAATGACCCCTCCTGTTCCACAAATTACACCTTCTCACCTTCTGCTCAGCAAATGACCCCTTGAGCCCTTCTGCTCTGCAATTGACCCATATGTGACCCCTCGTGCTCCACAAATGACCCTTAAATAACCCCTCATGGTCTGCGAATGATCCCTCCTGCTCCAAAAATGTCCTCTTCTGCTCTGTAAATGACCCATAAATACCCCTTCTGGCTCCACAAATAACCCCTAAATGACCCTCCTTCTTTGCAAACGACCCCTAAATAATTCTGTCTACTTCAAAAATAATCACTTAATGACACCTGATCGTGGTTCATTCGGTGCTTATTGTGGTGCTAAATGCAGTGAATGCAGTGCTAAGTGCAGTTTGCGCAGTGCTAAATGTGGTTCATGCAGTACTAACTGTGGCACTGTGGTGCTAACTGCGGGGTATGTGGTGCTAAGAGCAGTGCATGCGGTGCTAAATGAGGTGCATGCAGTGCATGTTATGCTAAATGTGGTGCATACTGTGGTAAGTGTGGTGTGTGAAGTGCTAACTGCAGTGTGTGTAGTGCTAACTCCAGTGCTAACTGCAGTATGTGCAGTGGTAACAACGGTGTGTGAGGTGCTGACTGCAGTACTGATGCAGTTGCAGAGAACCAGTGCCACCATTTTAGAATGTGTCTTCAAAATATCACTGAGTAAACTCCCTCTGGCAGAGTTTGAACTGAAATGCCATACTTGATCCTTCCATTCTGCAGGTCGGTATTTCAGACTCTGGGGTAGCACACCAGCCGAGTTACACGTTCACTTCCATTTACGAGAGGAATGCAGTTATACAGGACAAGATAAAAAGATAGTTCGTTTTAAATATTATATGCACGTACTTATTTTTAGGGATGAAGGAAAATATGGGAACACTGTGAAAAAATACATTGGCCCACTCACAATAGCAGTAACCATGACATAAAGTAACTTTGACAATGACCATGGATGACATTACGTAAACTTGATCTTTGACCTCCATCTCTAACTACATCTACCACATAAAACAAAAACAAACGCAATTTTTTTTATAAAATCTAAAAAAAAGCAGAAAAAATCTAAAGACCTTGGCGACTGAAAAAGGGGAAGTGCTCCCTCGTCTTTAACTTTGTGCTGGATGGAGCCAAAGGCTTATGATTTTACTGCAATTTTTAAATTTTCTAAAAAAAATTTTTTTTTTAAAGGTTAGATGTTCGAGCTGGTGACCAAATGTCAAGGTCGCATGATGTCGTCCATGATCAAGGTCAAGGTTGCTTGATGTCGGGGTTCCTGCTGTTGTGAGTTGTGCAAATTAATTTTCTCGGTGTGTTTACGTGTTTTTTCTTAATTCCTAAAAATTGAGAGAGTGGGTCTCATATTTGCAGGTCCCACCCCCCTCATCACGTCAAATTTTACGGGCCAACTCACTAGCCTCGGGGCGAGGTGTGCGATGCTTCACTAAAGCTTTATACGGTGTTTCATGGTAAAATCCTATCACAAAAAATGACAAATTCTGCACTAAAGGACAATGGTCGTTTTAAATTTACATGTGCTTGTGAATAAACACTAACCTGCCTATCCTTTGAGCCCTGGACGATACGTGGCCAGAACGTATGACATAGGTCCTGTGGAAGTGTGTTTTGCAACGACTATTTAATCTGTGAAGAATGTATTAGAATATATCATATTCCCTTATTGGCTGTTTCATTTTGGTTAAACATCTAGGGTATAATATAAATATTTCCCTATATATAGTCCTGGGGCTCATTCAATCAAAGAGAAGAGCAGCCCTGTGAACTTCTGACTACAAATAAGTACCTTGATGTATATTTCAGGATAAGGACCCTTCTGGTCACATCATGAAGGGAGTGATGAGATCCTTAGAAATGCCTCTATTTCTTAAAGGCGGTAAATGCAAAATTTTGATAGAAATGTTGGAATGTTGTAAATAATGTCCTGAAATTATGAAATTGGAATTCTAATTAATCAGAATAGGCGGAACTTAAGAGATCGTCTAGCCGTGAGATTCTGGTTTAGAATATTAAAGCAATTTTCTTTTTTAAATAAAATATTTTGTAAAAAGTTTATAAATCCAGTAATAAAAGAAAATACTACATGGCTTTTAAAATATTGTTTAGTCAGTAAAATAATCGAAACTATAAAATGTTTGCAGTAATAGAAATAAGGATTTTATTCTACTTGAAATATTACATGGCTTGTAATGGAGTTAAGCAATTTAATTATGAATAATCACATGGTTCTTGAAATGTCGTCTAGCCAATACAATTTTATAAAATTAGCCTTCTAATAATGAATCCTATGTTCCAAACATTCCAGAATATAGTGTAGGCAGAAATGTAGAAGAACGTTTGTAAAAATTATCTTGCATAATTGTTCTGAGTAAAATAGTGAGAAAGGAATCTCTCATTTAAGGAAAAGAAAATAAAGGATATCATTGTATTAAAAGAAAGCACGTCTATGTAGGAATTTTAGAGAGGTGCTTTCATTTTTATGATTGGCGTATATAAATATTTACACTTTGTGAGTGAAGAAAAGTGGGAGAAAGGAATACTGTGAATTTTCTATTTTTGTACTCCTGTTTGCTATAGTGAAAGAGATCATGAAGATTATCAAAGTTCTGAAGTATTCATGTGTTTTGGTATGGTAGTTGTTTGCTTACCTGCTTTATGTATCTTACACTTTGCTTTTTAAGGGTTGTGGGGATATTTCTGTGTTTTTTAATATGATGCTGGGCTGGTTATTTTGAGTCCAATTGCCACGCTATTAAGCTAAGGACATCACAAAATAAGTACATGTATATAATATTTAAATCGAAATAACTTTTTACCTTGCCCTGTACAACTGAATTTCTCTTATAGAGGGAATTGCATGTGTGACTCGGCTAGTCTGCCACACAGGAGACTGAAATAACGACCTGCAGAATGAAACGATTAAGTATGGCATTTCAGTTCAAACTCTACCAGAGGCAGTTTACTCGGAATAATATTTTGAGGAGACATTTTAAAACATGTGGCCCTGGTTCTTTGCAAACTAAGTACCACAGTCAGCACGAAACACACCGCAGTTAGAACCACACGCACCGCAGTTAGCACCATATGTACCACACTTAGCACTGCATGCACCACATTTAACATTGACTGCTCTGGACTTAGCACTGCATGCACCACACTTAGCACCGCATGCACCACACATCATGGCAGTTAGCACCCCACATGCCATAGTTAGCACCACACATGTTATAGTTAGCACCAAATACTCCACATCACATTTCACATTGCATGCACTGTACTTGGAACTGCATGCACCGCAATCAGCTCCGCATGCCCCTCAACCAGGGGTTATTTAAGGGTCATTTAGGGGTAAATTATGATTAATTTATAGATCTGGGGGTCATTTAAGGGTCATTTACGGAGTAGAAGGGGCCATGTACTGGTCATTAGGGGTATTCTAAGAGCAGGAGGGGTAATTTAGAGGTCACTTGTGGAGCGGAAGGTGTCATTTGCAGAGCATAAGATGTAAATTTGGGGAAGAAGGGGTTATTTAGGGGTCAATATGTGTAATTGAGAGTTTATTGAGGAACATTTATGGTTTATATATGGGTCAGATTTGTGAGGGGACGGTCTGGCAATAGTCAGCTGTCTGCTTTAAGTGTGACCACGAGTTCAAGCTGAGCGAAGGACTTATCATGAAGAAACAGTAGAATATGTAACTGCAAGGTAATGTGATCTACGAACTAGATAAAAATCTAGTTGAATGGTGACGTAAAAATGATTAAATCTTAATTAAATATGTTAGTGCATATATAAGGAAATAGCTAAGCCATGTAGTTACACATGTTGCCACTGTGGAAAGGACTTTGGATTTTTCGTGAATATGGCGAAAGCCAATGATCGTGCAAAGTCTACTGTACACCTTACCATGAATGTACCTTCTCCCACTGCCGGAAAATTACATGGAAAACAGTGTTGCTATTGTCGAAAAAAACTTCCGCAAAAGATACATTGCTCGTCGACATGCAAAAAACAAATGTTGAAAATAACAGACCTCCAAATCACTATTATTTATCAACTGTGATAGAACATTTGGTAGAAGCGATAATTTAAAGAGACTCACTATTATGTATAAATGTAACATGCTTTGCTTGACTCGAGACAGTATGTGTTGACTTTGTTACCTCCTGTTAATGCACTACATAAAATGTTCGCAGAGGACGAGGGAACTCGCATGATGAAGCATTACGACAACGGGCGCATGCAGTTAATGCAAGGTGATACTTTGAAGAACCACATCAAGAACTGCAAGGATTCGTTTTTTGAGAGCAAACAAGTGTTGCCGTCAATACCTCTTGTTGCATCGCTGGTTACTGATTCGTCCGGCGATTATGTCGAGACATTTAATGGTAATGAAAGAATGAGATACTTACAGGCCATGTGAGAGTGGGGGATATAGTGAGGGGGAGAACTATGGCATGGCATTGGTCGGCGGGGAGGGGGGTAGAGGGCTGGTGTCGAGTGGTGTGTTGGTGGCTTGTGTGGATATTGATGGCGGCTGAGCTATGATAAGTAAATTGGGAGGGAAGTGGAGTGACGAGACATGTGATGGCGTGAGGCATGGGTGAGCATAAGAGGTAAGTGTGTTATGTAAAGTCAATAATTTGCCTTGTGTGTCGGAAGATTGTTTGGCTATATAACCAATGAAATAAAGAGATGGGGGTTGAGCCAACTGATGAATGTTGTACTATGGAGTGGCTGTGCTCTGACACAATTACGAAAATCTAACCCTAATTATCGCACACAACTAACTACAACCAACTTGATTTGTTGTAATAGGTATGTAATTTATTTCATGCAAATTTTTTAACATTTCTTATATTTTTTCGTTATTATGTAGAATTCTCGAGTTGAAGGTCAATGAAGTCAAGATTACCGCCAACAACATTCAACATGAGTGCTGGAGTCAGTAAATATTGGTTTGAGTTAGTCTTGGGGTAGAGTTAGTCTTGGGTAGAGTTAATTTTGGGTGGGGTTGAACTAGGCTAGAGTTAGTCTTGGGTAGAGTTGGTCTTGTGTAAAGTCAATCTTGCCTAGAATTCGTCTTGGGTTGAGTTAGTCTTGGTCAGAGTCAGTGTTGAGTGGAGTTAATCTTGTGTGGGGTTAGTTTCCTGCATTCACATGTGTGGACTCTGTAGCTGATGTATAAGTGTATAAGCTGTGCATGAATGAACATTAATATTTTTTAGTAATATTGTAATAATATATTTTTATAAATAAAAAAAATGAAAATTTATTTAGCTCTATATGGCAACCACACTGTTATAAACTGAATTCGTTAAAAAATGCAATAATACAAATATTGGTTTTGTTTAGCTAATCACTATTGTTATAAAGGGCTTTTACATACCTTAGTACCTACATACCTGAAGGTAGAAATGATACCTGCTCACTGAATTTTACGATCCTGCCTCTTAAGTGTTCACAAATTATATTCACCTGCCTTAATACATTTACATATTCGCTTGCTTTCGAGCTGACTTGCGAAAAAAAAATGAGGTCTGCTATATAATTATTTAGAAAGAATACACATAAAAACAATGTGAGCATGGGCACATATGATTCAGACCCCGAATAAAAATAACGATATATTTTTAATATAACATTAGCTTTTAAATAGTTTTGAAATTGGAAATACGATGATTGTCAATAGAAAAAGCTCTCCAATTAATGTGGTCATACAACATATATGTAGTGATTAAAAAAATATATAATAATTCCGAATGTAATTGCACGAGGGAATGCATCCTTTTCGGTTGGTGGCTATTGCAGATTTAAGAAACGTTTCTGATGGTTTTATAAGTAGGTAAGAGGTTAGGGCACTTTCATATGGAATGTTTTGGGTTCTGATGCCCGTTTCTTCCTTACAAATTTAATATTTTTTAATGTTGCCAGTTGTCATGTGAAAGAGTGAAAGCTGAATAATTTGCACTTTCAATCTGATTTTGCATTAAAAACACATTTCCGATACATTCATTTAATTTTGAAAGATTTAAGCATTTTTCAAACATTATACATGACCAATTTAAATAAAATAATTATGATTGTTTACAAATTCATATAATTCCTAGATGTATGGTCGTTTTAAGATTGATTTGACGAGGTCGACCAGTTGCCTGACCGCGAGAGTGGTTTGGGAAAAGCTGCAAGGCAGTATGTTGGAGAAGGGGGGGGGGAGGTCCACGTTTTTCGTGAACGTTTGGTGTTAAGGGGGGGGGATCCATGGTGGTGTGTTTGAAGGGACACATGTCTTGGTGGAGGGTGTTCATGTGGTCTTTGAATGTGAAGTGTGAAGTGTGTTATGGGTGTCTTTGAGGAGTGGTGAATGTATAGATAATTTCAATATTAGTTCCGACGAAGATGTTTGGGATCAGTTATATAAAGAGCTTTAATGGTAAGATTCTTTATTTAAAAAAAGTGATTTTGAAGGAGGGTCGGGGAGGAGGTAGGGTGAGAGAGGGTAAGATGGGGTGACGAGTTTGTAAAGTGGTTGAGGTGTAGTTGCGGGGTGTTGATAATGTGGGGTGATGCTACTGAATTTTGAAATGGGAAGGTGGTAGAGGCAGACCTCTTAAGTCCAATATTGTTGTCCTGACATGGGTTACATTATCGATGTGGCATAATGATCATATGCACCTTTAAAAGACGTATTCGGTAATATGTAACACTTAATAATCATGCCTTTAAATATTGTACTATAAAATATATTTAAATGATAAGAAATTAATTTTTATTGTAATTTTATTTTATCGGCTCCTCAGATTCCTCATTGTGGCTGAGTTTCGGGATACCTAAGCCACATTGAGGAGTAGGCACATTTTTCACAAACTTTTGGAAATTTAGGCAGGGTAGGGGGATAAAAGTAAAATTTTGAGTGGAAGAATGTGATTATTGTGTATAGCAATTCATTTAGGAAGTGATGTTTGGGATAAAACAAGCGTTTTGTCTGTCAGATGGGTGCCTACCGAACGGAATGACAGAGCAGGAGGTGACGTAATCCCAGATGGTCGACGAATCCGGAATCCTACTCGTGAATCTTGTCCCAGAACATAGATTTCTCTACTACTCATACAAAATACGGAAACTCCCCTTAGTCCCAACAAAAGCACCAACAACATGCCATTCTTTATAATTCTATGAGTAGAGATATTTAAAATTCTTGTTAGTATATGGCTCCATGCTGGACTTCAATGCTCTATATCTATCTGAGTGCAGATTAAGCGCTCAACAGTTCAGCTTCAATTATTGGCTAATAGCGTTTCTTGGGACGTGCACCACAAGTTGTCAGTCAATGACTAAAGTGAAACGAGAATACGTCTTGGAGTCAAGTCTATAGTCATACAATGACGTTAATTTTGCATGTCTCTACCTGTAAGTTCATTATTACTCTTTATTTAATATATAAAAGTCCATATTTTAGTGCATTGCCCTTTTATTTAATATTTAATTAATTTATTTTACTGAAAAATGAAATGGCCGACTAATTTATGGTTTATTGTAATATGTTCTTCACATCATCTTATGTCTGTTTCTAAGCCGGACGAATTTCGCTCGTTTTGCTCTAAAACTTACAGGTTCTGAGATGTTTCGAGTTTCATGATTTTGTGACTACATACTTACTTCTCTGTACATTTCTGTTGCTTTCACAGGCTTGCCTTGATGGGTTGGCATGTATTAGCTTGACATTTCAAGTTAAAAAAGACAGCCTTTTACACGTTGAACAGTGTTAAGAGTATGGAGCAGCGCTTCCCGAGAAAACCCGCCAACCAGCGACATCGTCCGGCGTGATTCCCACACTTTTACAATTTTTCTGGTAATTTTCCTAAAGTGTAATGAACGTTTTTAACCTATACAATGTACGGAAAAAATAACCCATATCAAGCTGCACATATAGGTAGGGATAGGAAAATTTCGTGAGCCCAATTACCTTTATGCTAGACTCCACAAGCCTTCGTATAGCCGAACCTTAGATGTTTGTTCATTGGCTGTTGCCCCAGTGTTACCTCACATTTGACAAAACGGGATTCACTTCTTGTTCCCTTGCAGGTCGGCTATTGGTGCGAAGTCGTCCAGGGCGTGTCTAATCAATTCTGATCCAATTGCAAAGGTGACTTAAGTGTACACAGTTTTAAATCTATCTTGTCCTAAAATTAAGTCGCGAATTTTTCCCATCCCTACACATAGGAATGTTTAGCATCGCTTCTACGCAAAGTTGGGAACTTCCCTGTGCATTTGACTGTTTCCTGAGCAAATGTACGAACGCTACAATGAATGTATAGGGGAAAACATTACCATTCCTGCTTTTCTCACTAAGAATATAAACTGGTATGGTAAATTTTCGAATAATTTCTTAGAGTGCACATGTGAAAATCCAGGAGCCCTGTTCTCCAAGGTGGGAGGCAGGTAGTCTGACTACTAAACCACCTCGGCCCCTTGAAACTCGAAAAGTTTTATCCGAGTTCAAGAGTCTCAGGTACGATGTTTGTTGGGGGGGGGGGGGGGGGGTCACGAAAGAAGTACACATGTACAGTAATGCGTACGGAAGTGGAAAGAGCTCGTACTTATAAAACTACACGTGCACACACTAGCAGAATGGCCTCGCTGGCACGCAGCTTTTCCGAACACAACTACTCCCATTGTCTTCTGAAATGAGAGTTATCAGAGCGGAGGTCGTTAATGTTTAGTAAGCGTGCAAATGCGCATGTAAAGGCTGTTCACGGTAAAGTGTGCACTTTTGAAAGCCCTGATTAGGATCCACTTGTATGCACGTTGTGTATTCTTCCGCCTTATGCAAAATTAACATTGCTATGGGCCTCATCACTTTATTCATGCGTCGGTCAAATGAAACTGTGAAATTAAAAGTAAATATTTTAGAAATCTGCTAAATTTTTCACTTAGATGCTTTAAAAAACGCAGAAAGGGAATGAAACAATAATTTAAGTTGTCACAAATAGTTACCTAACACTTTTTATTCGACGTTAATATATGGAACTACTTCCCTCCATCGTTATCCACTTTACTGGGCGCATGCCACTCATTACGCCCGTTTAAGTATGTGCTGGCAGAGGCAGTGGCTTTTTTCAAAGGTTGATTTTCAAAGTCCTCACATTATCGTGAACAGCTTTTAATAATATGAAATGGTAATTTAATTCATGAAAGAATATCGCTTCAATTTACAAAAGTGTATTCAAAAGCACATACTTTTAAATGCACCGTGAAGGGCAGTCTTTCACCACTTTAGCGATAGCGTATTTGCTATTTCAGTTGAAGGGAATTTGCAGCGCCTCCTGTTCCTAGCGAGAAGATTCCACGAGTATTTGTACTCGAAAACACGTTAGTTCGGAACCAACATTGTGGTTGGATGATTTTAACTCGCACACGTCTTAAATGTCTACCAGCCAATTATCGATGTTCAATGTCCAGCTAACTTTATTCTGATAGACCTAGTCGAGTAGATATTACTTCTCACATAGACGTGCTGTCAGTAACCAACAGAACTTTGTAAACTTGCACGTAAGAAATTTAAGTAGAGTTTGGGTATAAATAATTTCGCGAACAACAGGCGGCCCAAGGAATTTGTATATATAGTCAATTCGCGTTTTATTCGCAATTTTTGAATCGAACATTTGGAAAATCTCCTCTTGTATATCGTTTTTGTTCTTTCCTAAATAAGTAGTACATCACAACCTTTTTATAATCCTGTTAACATTAACAATTTTATTTTCGGTTAAATTATATTTTCTAATATTTTATACATAAATTTTAATATTTCCTTAATAATATAAATATATGCAGTGAGAAAATAGGCGAGTTTGTAATGCCTAGTAAGAAATAGTTCTTATGGAAAATAGTATTTAACTGAGTGCGAATGAACACGGTGCGTTGCCCCATTGGTGTAATTTTTAAGCCTTAGTTAAGCTGTGCTTGCATGAGGCAGAGGAATACTGTGGAAGTAGAACTTTAACAGGGTTTCATGAAAGTTGAAAGTAACTGTAAATGGACTATAGCAGCTTACTCAGAAACTGTCAATTGGGAACAACGACACAGCATTGAGTAGCCACTCTTCATGGTATATCGTCCGTTGTTGCTGGCAAACAAAACAGTTACAGCGGTCTGCAGTTGAAGATGGCGAGGGAAAGGGATGTGTGCGGGGGGGGGGGGGGGGGGAGTGACCGCGCACAGTTGCGCATTCACCCCTTCAACAGGGAGCGGTACCTCTCACCCCATGGTTACAAATCATAGTAGACAAGTTTGAAGAAACTCTCCATCTACCAATACATCTCTCCTAAGGATTAAAAGGCACTTATCCTAAATATACAATTCCCCATAATCTGTTCGAGTAGAAATATATTCTCTACTTCATAAATTGCATGCGAGTATTCAGTTCTTTTCAATGAACCGTTATGTCACACATAAACACCTTAACGTGTTATCCCGAGTATACTCGTTTACATATGACATTTTACAAAATGGCTAAATCATGGCCAGTGTTGTAGAATATCACAAGGTAGCACCAGTACAGAAATATTATTTTTCCCTGTTAAGTTCCAACGACTGCTGCCATCACGCAAACATTTTTTATTGGTTGCAGCAGTTGTCATATACCGATAGGCCTAGCAGTTATTTTCATAAGGTTCATCTTGTATGTTGTTGCAAGGAATTCGGAAGTACATGTCAGACCAAGAATCTTCTATTCTGCAACATATGAAACGAAATATTAATGTGTAAGTTTATGGGTTAATGTCTCAGTTTAAGTGTTCCAATGAGGTAAATTTTGGTCTGCACCTTTCAATAAGTTAATAACACCAGAAAACCAAACTTCAGAAAAATCCAGTAGCCTTATGCTCCCACTACTAACCACTTTGAACCTACTCCGGCCGCATTTAACAACGAATGCGCGAGATGCTTTCTGGGGTGGTGCTAACAAATAAAAACTTTGCATGGTGCACATGCGTGTCTTCTGTACGGCTGGTTGTTCTGTTCTCAGAAGCAACTATGAAGTGGTGTCTGAAGGAAGATAAAGTGCGGGTCAGACATACTTCGATTCTCTAGGTCCGGTTGTTCTGTGCACGTGGATTGATTTCTATGCTGATGTAGTGTGTAGGGCAGATATTCTTACCTTCTATACATCTAGGTGTCCTGCACACAGACCAAAGCAGATGAGGAGTAATATTTGCAGGGATGTAAGTTTCAGAGCTTGTATGACTGTCTTCTGTACGCATAGTTATTCTTTGCTTGGGTGGACTAGCATCTGCCGGAAGGTAGGGGTGATGGTTGACGAGCTCTTCCTCTCTACGCATGGTTGGTATTTCCCCTTTAGAATACCTGGTGGATATATAGCGTAGGGTAGGCATGATGATTTTCTTCTGTACAACTGGATTTTATTTGTCCATGTGTAAGTAGTGTCTGAAAGGAGATACAATAAAGGGCTGACATGATTTTCTTATGGGCGCCTGGCTCGTCTTTGCCCATTCTGGTGTTTGGAGGGAGTTATGGCGTAGGGCTGACATGCTTGTATTCTGTACGGCTTGTTGTTCTGTGCCCCGGTAGCAAGTGTCTACGGATTTTGCAGTAGGTGTGTCAGTGAAGGTAGTGTAAGCTGGCTGATCATGGTAATCTGTAGGCGTTGTTGCTGTGCAGCAACAAGCGCTATGGTTATTTTGCAAGGTGTTTACAGTGACAGCCTCTATTCTATAAGGCTTGTTGTTCTGTGCCCAGGCAACAACCACCTGCTATGAAGTGATGTCTGCAGTAAGATTGTGTTCAGGTCTGACGTGCTTGTCTTCTGTACGGTTTGTTATTCTGTGCTCAGGCCACAATCCCTTGGTGACATCGGCCACCCAGCCAGCCCGCGGCGTCCCTCCTCGGCATGGTCGTCACGAAGGCATCTTACGGCACCACGTGTCCACTCTGACGTCACTCGTGTGTGTGGCCTGCTGCCTCGCTCACCTCCGAGTCATAAACTTTTTAACGCACCCTCTGCGCGTTTTGTGGCCTTTCCGAGAATGCAGGGGGCGGGAACCCCTGTTCACGGACTCTCCCCCACACCCTACGCTCGCAATGTGTCGCCTGTCCTCCGCTGAGACACAGAGTAAATAAGAATACAGAAGTGAAACGCATCTTCTTGCCCGGACTCCAGCCAACAAAGTGGCGTCGCTATCGAGCAACATGGTGTAAAGGCGTTCGCCAATCGACGTTCAGTAACTTACTCGCCAGCTGGCAGCCCTGGCAGCACTCAGTAACCAACCAGACACAAGGCCCGTTCCTACATTCTCGAGCAGCCTATCAGAGAACCACCGCAAAAGAATTGGCATGCCGTTTCGTCCTTGTGTACTTACTCACTCTGCTGCACAACTTCTTTTACTGCCCTTTCACGTATTTGTCTTGTTCATGTTTATTGAACTGATTCCGGTGAAATTACAATTATTCCCTAAATATATGCACTTTGAAAATACCTGTGAACAATAATTGTATCAGTATGTGTTTGTTTCACAAGTGTCATTCGTCTTCCGTGAATCCAAAAATGTTTTACACGAATGTGAACCAATAAGAATCATCTACCCTTCTGGTTGCTTGGTTTCGAATGGTCGCAGCAGCCAGTGAACAAGCGATCACTGCTCGTTTGATTGCGTTACAATGGCAAGGTCTCCTCTGTGGCATGCATGTATATCACGCCTTTGTTAACTAAATAATATTGTAACCCTTTCAGGTCTACATTATTTTTCGGTTTTAAGGCGGTGTGAAGAAGGTCTCAGTCGAATGAAAAAAAAAAAATCATCATCTTTGAAAACCTTATTGTACCAATTTTACCTGTTGAAGGATTTCGAAAGAGCGTCCCCGCCACTCTACTGGTCAGTTTATAATCTTCTGATAAGCGCTCAGTTGAGTGGCGGAAGTCTACCGGGAAGGGTGTAACACACTGACGTCTGATGGCGCTTCCTCAAAAGCTCAAGGGTAAGACACTACCCGCTTTCCCTTAGACAGTGCTCGACTCGCAGAAGTTTTTTTTAACAATGTTGATCAGTTACAATTCTACGTCTTTGATCGTTCCAGGAGGGGGGAGGGGGGTGAAAATTTATTCCGCCCACTTGAAACAAGCAAGAAAAAAGAACGCACAAATTGTGTTAATATATTTTATATACTTTTAGAACATAAAGCAGTGCGCCAGAACTCTCATCGATTAAGCGCTGGCCAGTATCGTATTCAACCAATTCTGATAAGTCTACATTGCAAAACAGTAGAAAATATACGTTTATGGCTTACAGAAAAGTAGCTATAAATAGACACCTGAAAAATTCGCGAGTTCAATGGCCTACTGGTTAGACTCTATAGTCTTTAATTACTAATATGCCGATATCAACTGCACATTGGTGGTCTTCTGTCGCAGCGGAATGCGACGATTGGGCCACCGTTCTCCAGGAGAGTGAAACACCGTGTGGACCAATGGCTAGAAGTTATATAAACACACGTGTTTTGAATTCTAGCTAGTCTCAAAATTAATCCGCGAATTCTTCAGGTCTCTAGTTATAAAGCAATATATAAAGCTTACCATTCAAACTAGAAAAAACGTTAAAACTAACCGAAATGTACTTTAAAATAAAAAAGAATGAAAGAATGGAAACGATACGCGTTAATGTCATTATACTTGTTTAGGACATGATGTCATTGCTAGCCCCAACAAAACCGATTTCATGTCATACTAACACACTCGCAGTTATATCGATAAAGTGTCACGTAAAGGGGAAGCTGCTTCCTTGTTAAGTTACCCCTTAACTGAACTTAACGCCTTGCCTTATCCGGGTTTTCAAACCCTATCTCCTCGGTCCGTAATATGGCATGTTATTGTCCATGCCACGGAAAAAATATTTTTTTATTCATTTGAAGATTGAGGTTATTTCCTAATACCTATTTTTCTGCGAAAGTAGCAATTCACGTATACAAAAAAAGACAAAAGAAAAATTCATTTATAACTAAACAAATTTTCGATAATGAAATAATATCATGTTTTTACCAACATTTTTTTCGCGAGAAATAATATAAGTTTATATATTTATTGGTATTAGTGAGAAATTTATTCTCTGAACACAGTTTTGAATTTGGATGAAAATTGTTTTTTATGTATATACACTTTACGAACTCACAATGAAGCGCTAAGACTGCACTAACTACTTATAATAGGCACAAGTTAGCATAAGTTATTCGCCACTGTTAACTGATTGAGCTTTTTTTTTCGCCACGATCTTAACTAAAACATTAAAAATTCTGGCAACACTAACACGAAATAGATCAGCGCCATCCTAGTCTTCTTCACTAAGAATACACAAAACTTTACACCGGTTTTTAAAAATATAACATACAAACACCGGAGTAAGATATAGTTAATCGCTGACCGCCGCGCCAGGCGCAGAGTGTGATGCCAGTCTCGAGGTAGCGTGGGGTGACACACGTGAGCCGTCCACTGCTACGTCGCCTTGCGGACGAGATGACTGACAGCTACCTGGATTCGCGGTACCCCGGGTAATTATAAAGGAGTCTGTGGCGGTGGGCTGTTATATGAAGTGAAGAACTCTTAGCAACGAGGTATTGAGAGCCGACGTGGGTGATTGAGGTGAGTATGGAGCAGCGCCGGAATACAAGGGTGGGGGAAACGGGAGAACCCTGAGAAGACGCACCGACCAACGGCATCGTCCGGCACGATTCTCACGTGCGAAAATCCGGAGTGACTCAGCCGGGGATTGAACCCGGATCACCTTGGTGGGAGGCGAGCAGGCTAACCGCTCGGAAGGAACTGCGGAGAAGATAATCTATATGAGGGAAATATGTGATTTGTGATAATATGTTGGTTGATGTCTGTGTATGTGTCTGTGTAGAAAAAAGGGGGCGGCCGAAGAAGCGGAGCTCCATTCCCTCGTCTGCCTGGAAACGGAGGCCTGGATGTCCAGAAGGGGTACTTCGATGTCCTGGACAATGCCTAGGTTGGAGCAGAACGGTGGGAGAGGGGAAAAATAAAAAGAACAAATTAGAATAGTACAGATAGAGAGGGGGCTAGGGGCCTTCGGGTTCGTGGGCGGGGCCATTCAACCGTTGGGTGACATGGCGGACCGGCCGAAAGGCTAGTTAGCTGTGTACGGTCCCGGTGGCGTCTGGTCGCCCGGGCGGATTCGTGGGAATCCCGGTCCCTGGTCTGTTCCGGCGGGGGCGGCGAAACGGGGGGCGGCCAAAAGGATACCCGTCGGGGAGCTGTCTCGGTCGGGGCAGAATAGCTCACCACCTTCCTAGGAAGTGTGAATGATGCTATTGAATAGAAATAGAATTCGTAGCTTAAATTACGGGCGCCCAGACGAACAGCTGCCCTCCCACAAATAAAATTGTTAATCTATATACCTAATATATACGGTTTGTTAAATTGTAGTAGTCATGATAGAATAGAAACCCTGGATGGCTGTACTGCTAAGTAGGGTTAATGAAATAAATTTTTAATAAAGGCTAACCACTCAGCCACCCCTGCTATTATATGAACATTCTGGTAATCTCCTACCTCGGCGCAAGCGACATGTGAAGAATATTCCGGCCCAGGACGCCTGCCACTATAAATATTACCGCAGGCGGAGGGTTAGCAGTCTGTAACATTCATCCGGCGGCTTATGGGAGCGCTCGGGCCGCTGCAGAACATTCTGAACAGGAAAGACTGCTGAGATATGGATCAAAACAAACTGGGGCTGAATCTACGAGTGATGCAGACTTTCTTGTAAATACTGGAATTGGACATTTAAAAATTTATAATTTTATAGCTATTCAGTAGGTGTTATAAAACTGTTTATTAAGACTTGATTTTTATGTTTTTGAGTGTGTTAATTTCAGTGATGTGTCTGGCGATTATGTAAATATTAGCTGTAATAAGCAAGTGATAGCCATTTACTGTACATATATTGAGTCTAGAGTATAATTTTTGGATTGTTTGTAAATAAATTAGAAAAATTATTATTTAGTACTTTATTTATTTAAGACATAGCCCTTAAAGAACCTGTCTCTTTTCACCGACTTTGAGAAATTGTAATAAGTATTTTTTCCTGCTCGCCTTGTAATATGACACCGACCACAATCGCGTCACTCAGTACGACACTTCGACTGAGAAATCCCCGGCCATCATTCGCGAATTGACGTTTGTCCGAGAGCATTATCTTATTGATTTGATGAGTATCATCAGCTGATTTTCACAAACACTACTGAGGAACGCGCTTGTATAACTTAAATGGTTTAAATATATTCGTTTAAACGTATAACTAGGGCCACCCGATTTTCGCGAAAATAATTCCCCAGAAGCTTGTGTAGTGTATAATTTTTTTCTCATTATGTGCTGTATGTCACTTATTATTCAGGCTTCTCTTATTCGTTTTTGTGGTTTCTTAATTTTATCGCTTACGTAATTAACACAGTAAATTTAGACGTGGGAATATTTATTTAATGAGTCATACAATTATGGATGTTTATTAATATCGGCTGGGGATATTATTAATTCTATGGAAATGCACAATGTTCTGAGATTGTTTATTTAGTGCTTAGCAACGTATTGTAACATTGCCAAGTTGCACTATCTTAAACACCATAATACTTTCAGGAACAGTTTTTTCTCGTTCGTTGCAATTTTTTTAAGTTTAATTTTGTTCTTTTTGGAGGCCATCTTGAATCTTAGGCTCAGAGAGCCGAGTCGACTCTCCTGATTAGGTTGATTATTTTTAAGGAAATCTATAGTCCGTAGAGACTTGATCGGGTGACGTCCGGGTTCTAATATACATTACAAATGGCGTAAGTGCATAAAAATGGCGCACGGGACTGCAATGGCATCGAAGACCCGCGAGTCTCGTAGGGAAGACACGGAGAATACCCTGCCACGTCATCTAGCGCCGAACTAGCCTAACTGCTACTGCGATGGGACCCTCATACGGAGATCTGCACTGCACTCTAAAAACACTTACTTTGCCACAATGCAAAAAGCAAAGAAAATTTTTGTTTGAATATGAACCACTGCAAAGTAGCTTTGCTGGAAAGAAATTTTTTTTAAAGTATACAATAATGGTAACAAAAACATTGCATTAACGTGTAAGGTAAGATAATTACCTCTACATATAAGGTAAAATTACCTGTTAAATGTGGAGTAAATTTACATAGCATGTAAGGTATTATACCCTAATCGTACGGAAAAAGTACCTGACAAATGTGGGAGCAAATCCCATACAATTAAGATAATATTAATAATATTGTATAATAAAATTGCATTTTAAATTACCCGGAAAGTATAGTCCTGTTAATTTATTTCTTATATCTTCTAAGGAACAGCAACCGAAACATAAACTCTAAGATCCTCGACATTTGCGGGAGGGTGGTCGCGAACCATGGTCCTATAACACCATAGGCGGTTGCGCTACCCAGTACACAACGAAGACAGCTTGAAAGCAACAGTGATCATTAGTGTGTTAAAGAAATGTTCTTCCGGCCGTCCTCCCACTTAGCTGTTGAGACTATTCTGAAGAGACGCACGTCGTAAGGTAATTTTCCTATACATGTATGGGATTTTCCACTACCATGTACGTGAATTTTACTCGAGAGCGCGGTAATTTTATCTTACACGTAAGGAAAACTATGTTTCCCACACAAGTTTGCGAATATTACCTTATACTTGTCAGGTAAGTTTACCATTATTTTTTACAGTGTCAGCACTAACCTTTAAGCTAAAGATAATTGCAGTTTATTAAAGCAAGCTTTATGTTGCAGCAAATATAAAATACTTGGTTGCATTAAGGTAAAGAAAATTTTTTAAAGAAAAAATTTGGTAGCACTAAAGATATATTTTCAAAGCTTTTCTTTGCTGTTAAAGCAATATTTCTTTGCCGCAAGCTAAAGAGCCTAAAATTATTCTTTTTCTTTGCTGTAAAGAAAATGTTTTTACTGTGTGTGACTAGAGAAATAGTGAAGGAGGAAAGTTGCAATATTTTACGCGCGGCAGAGACTAACTAAATATAGAGCTCAAGAACCTAAAGCGCCCAAAACTTTATATATCTGAGTACACATTTATCAGCTAATATAAATTCTCTAATAATTTCCTATACATAAACTTCCCTCAACATAAAATCAAAAACCTATGAAATTTTCCATTTACAATTAAGGCTAGTTTCGTGTGCTAACAATAATCTTAAAGTTAAAAATGTTAAACTTTCCAGCTATTTTAATAATTATTAACGCAGTAGAAATGTTGTTTTTCAGTAATATAATGCTTCTTTTAATGTTCACGTTTCTGTATTACATGTCAATGTCTGTGCTTCGTGTTACTTTTAGTTGTATGTAAGAACTATTGGTAGTTGTGATATTTATTGTCTATTGGAGAATAGTTTTGAGTTTCGAGAGTTGTGTCTAACTCACCACACCTGTAATTACGTTGCTACAACTCCAACCACAAAGCAAAAGCCAAACCGGGTATAGCTCTATCTTCCTTCGGTTCTATTCGTTGCACTAAATTTCAATACCCTACTTGCGCACCTGCAGTTTTCCTACCGTTATTGGCTGTTTCCTTCGTCGAAGACATTGTGATAGTTGACTGGACCAATGAGAAGTAATTTACACCGGTTTTGAACGTCTGTGATTCGTGAGCAGGCACGTAAAATGCGTGACACCTGAAACCAACCAATCACGCAAATGGAGCAGAGTCAATGAGTTTTGAAACGCAAATTGACAAAAAATATTTTCGTGGAAATTGGATGCCCCTACGTATAACACATTAAGAGTTGTTAAATGGCTATGTTTATACATCCAGTATTCAAAAAGTTTATTTAGTCCTGGGTTTTTAATTAAATTTGTAGGAAATTAATTTGTGAAGAAACTAGAAATATCTTGGGACCCTTTCACAACGACTGAGCTTTTTATACACAAAAATGTAGAACGTCAACTCAAACGACTGTACGGGAAAATATCATCATCGACTAACATTTATTATTTATGTGTTTTTCTTTCCAAAATGGCAACTGAACTAAGTTAACTGAATAATAGACGTGATTCCCTTATGGAATTATCAATATACCTGTAGGACTACTGCACACCTTAGATGATGTAGATGAGCATAATTCACTATTCGCAGACACTATCGCGAAAATATTTGCAAAGAGGCTAGACTTAGATATTCTATGTTCACACTTGCAGCATCCCTTTGGCAATTAGCCGGTTATCTTTGTGCAAAGAGAGTCCGTTACATGAGTGAGCCAATCAGAATTAAGTTATTCCGATACTGGCCGTCTGTGATTCGCGAGCAGACTTACAAGACATGGAACTATTCAAAAAGATCCAATCACCAAACGTCCTGAAATATTTTCTCGAAAAACGGGTGCCCCTAATCATGGCGTAATTTGACAAAGGAAAACATTTTGACTTTTATTGATGCGTTATGCCAAACGATCGAATCAGTAGTTTTGTACAAACCACGAGCAACCTTTCTGTTTTAGTCAACGTCATAAATCAGTGTGCAAATATATCTTTTCACAGTTCCTCGATTGGAAAGACGCAGCTGAGTAGTGTGGCCGCAATGCTGTCCCGGCGCTCTTTGTGAGAATTTTAATGTGGCCCAAACATTATGTATTTCCAGTCAATAAATATCATTGGTGTTTTAGTAAACTTGTCCAAAAAAACTGAACGACCGACAATTTATGATGTTTTAATTAGATGGTTTGCTTAGGAAAAGGGGTACGTAATTTTGTAGACAGGCAGGACGAATTTCTCAGTTAAAACATTCATATGATAAACTACCATAATGGATACTGACACCAGATTTTCGCAAGAAGATTTCACGACCAGTCATATTTCATAACACTCTAGTCCAGATGCACTTTCGTGATTGGATGGTTTATGTGTTATGTCTCTTAAATGCCTGCGCGCGAATCACAGACGTACCGTATTTAATTAACCTAATTCTCATTGGCCAGTCAAGTATGAAATTTTATTCGCACAAAGACACGACGCCAATAAGTAAATTAAAACTGCTTTTACGCTTGGATAGTATTAAAATCTAGCATGTTCAGAAATATTTTCGCAATATTCGGGTGTCCCTAATCATGGTTTAATTTGTAATAAAATTAAAACTAAAACAACTAATCCAGCTTGGTTTTTTGTTCTATTAGGTTGCTTGGTTATTTGTGTATATAATTAGATTTAACGTCTGTATATTAATAATCGATATTTATGTAAGCTATATATATCTCATTATTTCAATTTACCCAATTGAATAACGAAATAAGTACCGGGACCTCCCACCACAATCTCCGTAAAATACAATATTATCTTCTTACAGAGCAAAGCTTCAAATCACTAAGAACGTTTGTAAATTATAAACTGACAGAAAGATCCGTACTTCGACGTAGTGGTTTACAATGGTGTATGTAAATTTAAGGAACTGATTCCCGTGTAACCAGAACGCCCGTGTCTTTAGAACAATCCAAAAATGTCGTTTTATTTCGCAGTATTGTGTTATAACCAGAGACCTTAAAAATTCACTATTTAAATGTCCTGTGGACTAGACTCTACAGTCATATGTACACTTCCCGTCAGAATAAATGAGAGACGGAAAAAATTTAAAGTCCCCTTCGGCTATCTTCCGCTTTTGACAAGATGTATCGTCTTGGCTCTTAGGCAACCAGCATTCTCAACAATCCGGCCACTCGTTCAGCGTTTTAACTGCGCCAAGAATCTCCTCAGCTTCGATTGGAGCATCATCCTGACATCGGTTTCTCCAAGTGAATATAATGTATTTAATTGGAAGAAGTAACTCGTCCTGCGATTGATTAAGTTAATGCAAAAACCCAATATCTCACACAAACTCCTCACTGGACGTCTGTGTCTCGTGCGCAAACAGGTAACACTTAGTGGAATAAACAACCAATTATAAAGGCGAGCTGGGCTACAGTGATGTGTAACATAGCTTGTCCTGAAATATTTTAGCGGAATTACCTCACATAAGCTCCACACTAAACGTTTGCGAGTCATGCAAGTAGGTAGCACGTTGCGGAAAGAAAACCAATCATAAAGGCGAGCTGAACTACAGTGTTGTACAATATAGCGTGTCTCGATACTTCAAACAATGAAACAGTAAACGTATGTGGAATTTCTCTAAATACAGATAACTGTAAAAGGGAAATGCATAATTGGTCTGTTAATAATTAAAATAAATCATTGTATGTGAGACGTTAAGTAGTTATAATATTTGTCTTTTATTATCGATACACAGGAATGAATTTCCTGCTGTCGTACGAATTTTCGAAAACCGAATAATCACACTTTAGAGAAATATATGGCTATATTCATCAGAAAATAATGCCACCAAACGTTAATGAAACAATTGGCACATGTTGCAGATGTAGTTATTGTATGCGCACTTCAAAAATTTTTCTCTTGCAAGTAGCAGCTGTTTGCATGAAAAAGCCACGTCCTATCTAACCGGGGCAATTTCTACGCTGCTAAATCAAATCCTTACGTAGGTTTCTTATTATCTACTTTAGCCTTGCAGACGTCTGTGCATGGCTGAGCGGGCGTAGCGTATTAAACGGATAAAAAAAAGGGGGGGGGGGAGAAGAGATGCGCATGCAGGTCTGGCCGTACTTTCGGATATTCCACAAACATCAGTTACGGCGATCTCAGGTATGTGTAAGGTAATATAGGACGAATGATGTTCGCAGATGTACAGGAAATTTATCCTCACTGTTAAAAATTTCACTTGACCATTTTATTTATATAAAACCTCATATAAAAAAAATATGCAACTGGAATACTACTCAGTTTTCAACACTATGTGCAATTTCACGTGAATTAATGCACACGTACAGTTTATCAATGTATAACAAAACAGTAATTTCAGGTCAGTGCTTATTTATTGAAACCATAGAAATTGTTTTATATCCTTATTTTCACAAAGTCGCGAAATTGAGTGTTTTTACTCATAGTGGACTGACCCGCACTATAAAGAATGCATACACACAGTGTTTATAAAACAAGAAATAAAATCATAAAATTACAATCTACAGCATAATGTTCATCTACTTCACAAATTCGACCCAATTAATCTGCGTGAAAGCATTCTTGCCGTGCTAAACGGTCGTTTATGTGAAATTGTGGTCTACATACGCCTAGTTGTTCAAATTAAAAAGCTCACGAAAATCACTGTAAACATTTAGAGTTTATATAAAAATGTGTTAAGTATCTTGTAGGTTTATATACTCTTTCTAGAATTCCGATTCACGTGGAAAATTAATGCCACCTGTAAAGATGTTTTTTTCAAATAATGCTGGCTTCAGCATACGGTGTAACCAATATAAAAATATGTCTGTTGCATTTATGATACTAACTTAACATATCGTAATATACATTTGTCTATAAATTATGCCAGTATATGTTCACTGCAGTGAATATCCCGTCGACTGTGGTAAACATAGTCTATGGAGATCAGCTGTTGTCTTAGTACGTGGTGTTTGTATTGGGATAAGGTGTTATCGAGAAGCTACACGCTCGATGATGTGAGAATGCCTATTGTGTCGAGAGCTCGTCCTGTGTACTGCTGCATACTGATATTGTCAAGAGCAGTTATATCAATACAGTAACTTGGTCATACACATCACGATATTTAAAAGGCTAGTGCAACTACTGTAAGTCCACTGCGAATAAACATATGTTGTCTAAATTACCTCAAGATTGGACTATGCGTCTTTCTTCTGCCAGTTCATCACAAAAACAGAGTTGGTTGTGACAATACTAAAAAATTTTGATAATTATTCTACACAAAACAGACATTCACTCTCATTGTAAAATATAGGATTTTAATAAATATATAAAGTGAAAGCCTCAAGCATAATATCCTAAACCGAGTCATTATGGTCATAGGTCGACAGACCATATGATTTTATGTTAATTTTTGGTACATGCAGATTAGCTATATAAGTGTTGGAATGGTATTATTAATTTTATTTCATACACTATTTTAATTTGAATGTTAATTTTCACACATTTCTCATATGTAATGGTGACATTTTCAAATCACGTAGTTTATGATTAATGTAAATCACCAGTCGACTTAATTTATATATTCTATTATAATTTTCATGCAGTAGTCTTAGTTTCGACTCAGTGTTATTTCAATATTGTAATATTATGTTTATATGTTTATTTTTGTTCTCAGTAATTACTTTGTGATTTTTAAATTTAAATTATTTACTTTATTCTCTTATTAGAAATATTTTAAATTTTGGTTTATTTTATTTTAAGGTCATCTAGTCGGAAGTGAGCCGTGATTGGCTAGTGGAGATGCTCATTTGAGCAGAGTTTAACGATTTGAGGGGAAGTGAGGGGTAATTCTTCTGAAGTAACTAAAACTTAAATTGACATTTTCAAGTAAAGGTTTGGATCGGGAGAACTATAAATGCAACTAATTACTCAGGAGCTTAGTCAGTTTTTTAAACAGTTAGAAATTGAGGAAAGCTACTTCTGGTTATGAACTAATTTTTAATTTATGGTTTTAATTTCACGTCATTTGTCAGTTGTTTTAATTTTGCAGCAGCACTATAGTCATATTTTATTTATCTTTTATTTTTTTTAATTTCCTTAATTGATTTAACTCTATTCTTTACTGGATGGTGGTACTTCATTTTTGGTCATCAACGTAAGTTTGATATGATTTTTGTGTAAAGTGATTTTTCTTACACACATATATAATATTTAACATTAGTAAACCTTTCACACTTTAATTTTACATCTTGTTGAATTGCATAACACATTTTGTCTGATTTGATTTATTTTTAATTTCATTAATATATTAATTATTCAAATATCACATGTTATAATGTAACGGCCCTCCGCATCCAACTCCCCTAACATCCAAACCTCTATCAGAGCTTTATTGCATACCTACTGCTCGTTTTATTGCGCTTGGCACATGTACCAGTACTGACACATTTATGTTTCACTGATAATCTCAATTCATTTAACTTGTGTGAAATATGTAACAACCTACAGAATGTAGGATACATTCTTAGTAATGTGTCAACGCTGACCGTACTAAAGTTGTTGACTACGAAAATGTGTACTTCGAAGTTGTTTTATCACTTAGGCAATGTAAGGAATATGAATGTGTATACATATATTGGGTAACTTTGTGATCTGGCACATGCCGATGCGCATTCGCCAAGGAGGCGATCGATTTTATCTGTAGGTAACCTATTTCTTGGTTTACCATTTTTTGGTCCCTGCAATAGGCTGTTCATGGTAAAGTGAGCATTTTTTAAAGACCCCTCCCCCAAACAGGCATAAACCAATTATAAATATATCGTATTGCAGCCTCAGGCATTAAATTTTGAGGGTGGGGAAATGTATACACTGTGTTTATTGGTCACAATTGCAATGTTTATATTAAAAATCAGCAGGAAGATGGAAATTGGATGAAAGGAAATATTAAGAAGGGCCTTAAAATGTGCTCACTTTACCGTGAACAGCCTAAAATAACACTACGTTTATCAGCTCTCTTGCTGGGGTCTCATATAGTAAATCAAAATATAATACAAGTAAATGTATTGACAAACAAAAGGATAATTCTCACACAAAATAACATGTCTGTGTTTAACTATTCATATTCGTGTTATTATACACCTCTGTGTTTGCAAGGTCATGTGATGGGTAACGAAAGTAAAAAGCATCAGATGATTTGACGGGTGGTTTGGGCATTTAGTGTGCCCATCCAAAGTCACAGAGTTTCTCCCTGATTGTCCATGCATTTGTAGCCCTGAACTTCGTCACGTGATCAGTTTAGGACCCTACTGCAGTTTCGGACACGCCTTATGGTCTCCCTTTTTAAACATATGTCCTCTGACAACACATTTTACACACCTTTGGTCCCCATTCGACTCTGGGCATGCGTACCTTATCCATCACAAGCGTATACAAACATTTTAATACATATCATATAGCGATGTCTCGCCAGAGCCAGACGGTTCAAGGAAGTGAAACGTCATTCTGCAGCGATGTCTCACTACAGCCAGTCGGTTAGGGAGAGAGTCATAGGCCTTGTTGAGGCGTCAGGTTTTTCCGCCGCTGAAGCAGGCCGACGTTACGGTGTTCCAGAAAGCACTGCGAGTCAATGGGTAAGACAGTTTTGGGACATGGGTGACGTGACGCATCGCGAGGAGAACCGGGTTCATGGAGGGTGTCGACTGCAGTCGAGGACAATAGTCTGATTACCCAGGCGCAGCTGACTCCTTCCAGGAGCGCCATTCAGCTAGAATGTGCCACGCACTTTCCTGGCAGCTTGAGTACCATGCTTAGGTGCTTGATGGCGGTGGGGCTGAAATCCCGGCGTGCTTCAAGGAAGCAAAGGCTCACCGATGAGCACAGGATTTATCGACTAACGTTTGCCGTGGGAAACATTGACCGTGACTGGTCAGATGTTGTATTCTCCGACGAGTGTCTGTTTTCCTCGGCTAATGATGGGCCGATTCTTGTCTTCAGACCTCGTGGGACCCGACACAATCAGGAATATGTGGCCGAATGCTGTAGCTATGGTCATGCATCCGTTGCGTGTTGGGGATGGAAGAGTGCACGCAGGATAGGCGTGTTGCACAGAATCGAAGATCTAGGTCCGAATACACGCTGCCTCAATGCCGGGAAGTATTTACATATTCTAGAGAACATTATGATTCCCTCGGTGCGACTTTTGTATCCCGATGGTGTGCTGCGCTTCCAGCAGGACCATTCTCTGATACACACTTCTACGAGGGTTCAAGAATGGTTCGCAAGGCAAGACCTACCAGAGCTCGTAGATTGGCCACCTTACAGTGCCTACTTGAATCCAATTAAGATTATTTGGTCGGAGACGAAGTGCACGATGGCGGCAAACTGGCCTGATCCTCGGCCAGTAAATAAAAATGCTCTCTGGGAGCTAGTAGCGGATACCTGGGATGAAGTAGCTGGTAGCGAACGCTATGCTACTTCTCTGGTTGCCTCTCTACCACGACGACTGCGGCAGGTGGTTGAGAATGAAGGATACTGGTCCTCTTATTGAGGTTACACCATCGGCCCTTTTCACGGCTAAATAAAAACTCACATAAAAACGTGACAACAAAAAAAAAAAAAAACCAATGGTATACCACGTGGCATAATGACCACATTGATATACAAACTAAAGGTGCGAGGTGGTTTCGAACCCGAAACAGCGGGCGTCAGAACCATACACACGAGACCACATTTGTTTGTTACATGTGTTTTTTATATGGATGCAAACATGTGCTAACAAATAAAATACTTTCTAGGATAATGTAACATTTTATATTACAACGAAACAACATAACACATCCAGTAGGAATGAAATTTAAGGTCGATCTCCAGAAACCTAATGGTATTCTATTTATAACATGACAGTGACCGCGTTCACACTGCAAAATTGATCGTCTACAACACACCCCATACGCTATACAATACCCCATCGCTCTCACCTGACCTGAACCCCACTGAGAATCTTCTGGAGGAATTGAAGAGAAGAGTGAGGGGAAAAAAAACATTTTTTTCCGCAAAACACAAACAAGGCGTTTATACCAAATTGTAATAACATTGGGCCAGACATTACTAGAAAACTGGTTATGTCAGAGCTAAACAGACTGATGGACGTTGTTCGCAGAAAGGGAAGCTAACAAATAACTGTGGAGTGAACAATGACCAACACTTTGCTGATGTATGTCCAACGTTTATAAGAACTGGAGACAGATGATGTAGTCTATTGCAGTGATGTCGTAGTTTATGTTGTTTGTTTTGTGTGTCATATTCTACCTCACTAAGCAATATTAAACGTGGCTTATTACCTATTTTCTGCCTCTAGGCTAAGCTTATCTAAGAATGTCACTAATTGCTATCTACTACTGTCCTTATACTTCTGCCCGTGACCGCGTATAGGCGACGTTTAAGTTGTTTTTGTTTTAAGACTGAAAACGTTCCAGATGTCAGTGATGGGCAGATCTGTGTCTATTAAGTCTGGTGTCAGTAATCTCTACTGGCTTAAAAGTTGTTCAGATTGCGTAAGAATTAAAGTAAGGTCAAATTGCGACTGTAACTGAATCATTCTTGTGTTTGAAGAATACCACGGAAAGCATTTTCAAATATAACAGGCCCTAACATGTATATACAGTGACGATCACAAATATTCATACATCCTGTTCCTTTCACTACATCTGTACAATAAGCAATTATGTTGACACACACTTATGCGTCCAGCTGTATTTTGTATTCCATTTAATCAAATACAACAAATAAACAAAATTCCTTATAAAACAAACAAAGTAATATATTACACAAATGTAAAAAATGCACGTTTTCCGAATTGGAAATGTTCATTCACCTTTGTACGAAGAACAAACGTTTTCGTACATGAACATAAACAAAATAAATTCTCCATTTAATATTTAGCATGCCCTCCCTTTTGCATCAGAATGCTTCTCAAACGCGCTGGCATTGACTTTACTACTGTTTGTATGACGCTAGGAGGGATATTGTTCCACTCATGAAGGATTTTCTCCTTCAAGTCCCGCGTGCTTGAAATATGATGTTTTCGTAGCTTTATGTCAAAGTATGCCCAAATATGTTCTATTGAATTTAAGTTTGAGGATTGGGGTGCAGTTTCTATTGCACGTGGACAATTATACAGCAGCCATATTCGTGATACACAGGATTTACGATTAGAACCATTATCTTGGTAAAATGTGCATTACTACATTAAGTTGAATGGCATCAGGTGGCAAATTATGTTTAAACATGTGAATATAGTTTTATTGATTCAATAGTCAATATAAAAACGTCAGCTCACCTACACCACATACACTCATGTATTCTCACACCATAACTGAACCCCCACCATGTTTGACGGTAGGACGAGAATGTTGGGGATTTATCTCTTTATTCGATTTTCTCCACACTTTTAGCTGACTGTCATGATCGAAAACCTTGAATTTACTCTCGTCTGGAAATATTACGTCTGTCCAGTAATCGTTCTGTAAATATACCTTCGCGAAGTTAAGTCTCTTCTTATAATTACATTTGCCTATGTACGATTACTTCTGTGGTGTTCTTGCATTATAGTCACTATTGCTGAACACTATTCTCACTGTCATTGGTGACAGTGGCTTTGAAAGTATTTCGTAGGTCTCTTGCAATAGCGCATGGACTAGTAAAAGATCTCTGACGGATTTATTTCACAATATATCTTCTTCTCTACGTGAAAGTACGCTTGGCCATCCACTCCTCGGTTTGTCTCAGCATGCTTGTAGTTTTATATTATTTTACGATACATTGCACAGTCGCCTAGGTGGGAAGTACTACGGGAGTCATTAGAGAGTATGAAAATTTTTGATACTTGTAACGGTTCGTATGAATTGTTTGGGGTAAATAATTTTTTTAAAACGTTATTTTATGTTTGTATGGACTCAGCGTGTTTCTCAAACCTACAATTTACACTTTGTTTTATTCGCTTTGATTTTTGTTGACAAACCTTTCCTGCAAACTATTTCAAGTACGACACAGAACAGCGTGGTGTTTGTAAATCATTGATCGGCATTGTACGTCTTTTCTACCTCCCACATCACACGCACAGGGATAGAATACATTCAGTTTAACTGCACAAACCTCCTTGCCAAGAGCCTTTCTTTTGTAAGTTGGCGTGTATCTGTCTATGCCGTGAATGCCTGCATTTTATAGGCCATTCCTGGTAAATTGAGAACATTTGAAAGCCCTTTCATTTGAAATAATAGTCAATAAATATACATTACTCTAGCCGTAGGCATAAACTTCAGACTGCGGTAAAATATTTACACTGTGGTTATTTCTTACATGACCATATTTAATTAAAAAGGTGGTTAAAGAACAAAAATGACTGAAAGATAAAAGTAACTAGTGCCTCAAAAGTGCTTATTTTACCGTGAACAGCGTTTAGCAGATAATGTACGTATGTCAGCATGCTTGTAAGGAAAAAAAAAAAACGATACTTGAACAGATTTCCCGATTTCTTTCCGAAGCAAAATCACTTCCAATGTATTTTCGCCGTGGTTATGACAGATATTAACTTGATCTCTTTTTCCGCATGGTCAGGGACAATCAAAATGCCTTGCCACTCACCACGTGCCTCGCAGCGTGAAGTAATAGGTTGTCATAAGTTCCTGAACATTGACTCACACGGACTTGTACACCTGGCAACCCTGCGAGGTTCTCGCTCTCTGTACACTCTTCCCTTCTATCGTCGCGTACGCACGCTAACCACGTTTATGGCGTCAGTTCAACTGCAGTAGCACTTTGATCTGCGAAGAACCAACCTAGACAGGCAAGCTGCTTTAACAGCCTGGTCATCTTAGCTTGCGCCATCTAACGGCTGTATATGCACTGGCAGCTGCCTTGAGCTCTGCGCACGTCGCTGCGTGTGCTGTCCGTGATCATTACAACACATACTGTATGTTTCTTTACGTAGCCTGTATAATTTACGTTAGGGAATCGCATTCCTGACGTCGTACACTCCACACAAAACTAAACAATCATAAAGTATGACGTGTAAATTTATCGTGAATATAGGCGAAAATACGATTTGAACATGATTACATAATAAAGTATCCCCACGCCAGAAATCAGTAAGTATTTGTAGTACTGGATGCGAAGCAAAAATATGACTTACTACAGCATGTTTTAGAGAAAACAACAAAACATTTTGCAGCGTGATTCCAGTAGAGGTTTTTGTATGTGGCGTTACCTAAATTGTATCTCAGGTGGAAGTAAACGTTCGTCCTCCAGACTTATTATTCTCATTGTTGTCTTCTGCGTTAGTGCATGTAGCATGGAGTCAAACTGAACGTTTTTGTTTAAACGGTAGCCTACCTCATGGCATCGCTGAACCAACATAATCTTAAGTATATATCATAAAGTTATATTATTTAAGGAAAAACGAAAATAATGACATCCACAAAGAATTCTGTGAAACCACGAAAAAAATGCAAGGATACCTAACAGGGTACGCAACTATTTGTACGAAACACTTTCTGAATCCATAAAAAAAAAAAGGAAACTTTATACACAGCTTAAACCGTTTATTTATATTTTCTTATGAGACATTTATTTGCGGTCGTAAACATTTTATTTCGAAAATTAATGGCGCTGCTAACAGTTGTTTATTAATTCGAAATAAAGTATAATCCCTTCATAATTTCTTGATTAACTTGAAACATTCAATTCACTTTCACTTCCATTCAATGTTAAGCTACTTTCCTTGTAAAATGCGCTTATATAATCATCCAAATGTCTGTCTGTGATGTACTGTATGTCTCCTCATAATAATATTCGATCCTGTGAAACACATATCACCAAATTCGGTGCACATATTAAACATAGTAAGGACATCTGATTTTTACAGTGTTCTGCCAAGCCGTTTGCTTAATTTCAGAAGGGTTAAGTTAAGACAGTATTGTGCCATTTCATATCTGGCAAATTAATTTACTAGGTAAAACCAAACCATGTATTTTCACAGTTAATCATGTGCATCTTTAATTTAGGAAGGTACGTTCTTATCGGTTCACCATCGTGAAAACAATAACCTTTGAACATCATATCTCGGAAATTACACAATAAATTCCTGCAACATTTTGCAGGCATCATTTTTATTCATCTTTTGTAATATAGCGCGCACATGAAAAAATAAAGTTATTCTATCATAACACGGACGGACAACAATCTACCCATTCCTACCAAAGTTGACAAACAAGCAGTATGCTGATATGAATTAATTGGTTCAGGCATTTAGTTTTAATTGGTGGCAATATAGACATTTTGATAACTATTCTGTGACTATGAAATGATGTGACCAATTTCAAGCAATCTTTGTATACTGTATCTAATACTGTGTATGCCATGATAACACATGCGATTTAAATGTGTAAGAAACTTCATTTTGACATGGTGACTATATAAATATTTTAGGTTCATTTGGTATACAGCATGTAGCATGCTGTTTGACCAATTTCAACCAAACTTGGCGTGTTGAACGTATCACATACAGGTATTAAACATGCTGGTACATTGTCTCTTTAGTCTGCAATATGGTAAGGTACCTCTACAAGCAGAAAATATATTGTGTCAAATGTCGGGAAACAATAAACCTGTTACTACCTAATTTGGCAAACGCTGACCAAATTAACTTATATGTTTTACGTGGGTCGGTCACTTATTTTTAACATGGCGACGAACTGAACGTTTTGATTAACATTCTATAACCACAGAACCGTGTAACCCAGGTACCTATGCCTGTGGGGTGGCGGGGGGAGGGAGAGGCTCATACACTTTTGAAATATTGTACACGTAAATAATCAATCGAATGAAACGAGACTTTATCAGTGCTTTAAACAAAACCAGTTATATATTACAAAATATCTGGGAGAAATAGTTTCTGGACCGATATTGGTAAGTTAAATGTGGTTCAACATAAAAAAATACAGCCATTATCAAAGCAATTCAGCATAACTTTCTTTTTATCGTTGATAAATTGGGTACTCATATGCGCATATATACTGACCTTAGGGTTTAATTGTGTGCATATTCTCAATCATTAAAATATCGACTCAAACAATCAAAAAATTTTTGTAGATCGATTTATTCTCTTCATTTATGCTCTAAACAATTTCCCATGCAGAAAAATATATGATAGCTGTTTGTTAAAAACTAGATTAAATATTTTTAAACAGCCAGTTCGCAATTAAATATATTGTAAAACTAAGAGGCTCGAGGGCATTTCGCTTGTTTTCTGACAGCGTTGACAAGTTCGAGGGCCCGATAAAAAATATTTATACGCTCGTTCAACAACTCATCCAAAATGTGCATATTTTATTCGCTTTATACGATAACTTTTACAAAGCACACCTCTCTAGGAAACTGGAGAGCGGGGGTTGAAGGAACTGTCTGTGGCCTTCTTCGATACTGTAGTCCAAACATAATGATGATCTGAGCTGTAGGGTTTGTTTCACTGCTGCATGCATTTCCGGCCTGAAATGTCACCTCCTCGCTCGCTTAACATAGCAGTTATGCTCAGGAGAAATACGTATATTTGACTACCATGGCTATACTAGGCAATCCCACGGTCATTTTCACGCTTTGGTGCACTGTAAGTGAACTTAAACATTTTTAACATGCATATCAGACCAAAATTTCCACCAGGTTAGCTTGCACTATCTGCGTTCAAACATTTAACATAAAATGGCATTACAATATATGACATTGAGGTATTCAAGGAAGCAAGATTATTTGCCTTTCTTGCTGACTTAACAAAGCACTAAAATACAAGTTAAATAACTTTTATATGGAGCCTCACATTTCTCTTGTCGATTTTACAATAGGATAGGAAAAGTTATTCCTCTGAGAATACCAGCTCGCCAAAAAAAAAGGGATGTGTATTTTTAAAGTTTTTAATCACTTGTCGTTTGTAGGTGCTGTGGTGATATAACTGTCAGACTACTCGCCTCGCACCACGACAAACCGGGGTCACATCCGGATTTTCATGTATAGGAAACATGGCGGGCGCTGCTGTTGGCCAGTGGGTAGTGTCGGGGTACTCCTGATACTCAGTTTTATGTCACTGCTCCATCTGTACCTCTCTTCGCCACTATCAGCTCTGAAGACCTTAATTGTTAAGCGCCGTTTATGTCTCTCTCATGCCACTGGTGTTAACTTACAGCTGTGTTTCACCTACATACATTATTGCATATCTAAATTGATCGTTTAAAGAATTACATATATTTTTCATCTCTGTTCTCAGTTAATGTTAATTTCGCGGCTATCAAATATCATATATTACTTTCAGATGCCACTTAGGTATGACGTGAAAAACGGATTCTGTACGTGCCTTCGAATATCCCCATCATGTTTCAACTTGCCGACTGAATTATTATTATGTTCGGAACCATGAGTCTTCGTGGGAAACTTTTTTTCTTATGAAACTCGCAAATACTCAGCTTCAATTAATCTTGTGGTCTGTAACACAGAGGCTCCAGTTCCCTTGTCAGTGTTAATACTTTCAGTCTTACAATTAAATGTTTGGTGCGCAAATAAAAACAAATAACAAATATGCAAAATAGAAAACATATGACATGAAAAATTATATAGGAAATAATATCATGTATTTGCAGAGTATTACATTTAGCCAAATTGTTAATCTGATCCACAAGTGTAACTACGAATAATACATTATTAAAAACAATCTCAACAAGTTTGAACCCTAACCTTGCTTTCCAAAGATATTTTTTCCCGAACAATAAATGAAGCCAATTTTATTTCGTAAGCGGTAATTTGTTTAAATAAATAAGCGAAGTAGACTTTTTGTTTAACAAGGCGTGCCTAGTGCCAAGACAAAAGAACCGGCAGTCAGGTGGTTTCCTTATTCAACCGCTTCATAGTCCGTATGGCTGTGTGCGGTTGCTACTGCTTGCAGCTCTCACTACTGTTCGCGCCAGACATCGTGGCCCTGTTGAGCTCCCTCGTCCTTCAGTAATGCGTTAGACACGGGAAGGCGCTGCAGTGGGTAGAAAATATTAACTGCACTATCATCTATACTCGTTACTAAACGCATTTTCAAAGGTTTCCCTGCCTTCCACCAAGGCGAACCGGGTTCAATCCCCGGCCAGGTCACCGGATTTTTAGAAGTGAGAATCGTGCCAGACGATGTCGTTGGTCAGCGGGTTTTCTCGGGTATCTCCCGTTTCCCCCTCCCCTTCATTCCGGCGCCGCTCCATACTCACCTCAATCACCCTCATCGGCTCTCAAGACCTCGCTGTTAAGAGCCACCCAAATCTCTTCACTCACTCCAAAGTTTCCGTTTGATGATTTCACCCAAAAGCCTGGTTCAGTTCACCTTCACACCGATCACGCCAGACGAAGCCGTCAAAATGTAAACACATATTCAGCATTACCGTTTTAGTGCATAGGTGAAACCTCAGTTTATGAATGCAGGATTACGATGTAAATGCACGACAATAAACTAGAAGCTAAATAAATTTTTACTTTATTGTTTGGTGATAATAAAATGTAGTAAATATTTTATGAAATAGGCCTAATTTTAAAGTTGTCTCAGAGGTACGTTTTGTGGGAATGACTGCACACTTGTTTAGTACCTTGCACATAGAGACGATGACGCATGTGATGGGCGTGCTTGAGTTGTCCTCAGCGTCTAGCCCTTGTGGACAAAATACGTGAGCGAGTTAAGAGATTTGGGCAGCTCTTAACTCAGAGGTCTTGAGAGCGTTTGAGGGTAAGGCGAGATGAGTATGGAGCAGCGCCGGAATGCAAGGGTGGGGGAAATGGGAGATCAGTAATAAAATCCACGGACCAGTGGCATCGTCCTGCACGATTCCCACATGCGAAAATCCGGAGGTGACATCGTCGGGAATCAAACCCGGTTCTCCATGGTGGGAGGAGAATTGTCTAACCACTTCACCACCACGGCCCCAGGAATGCTTAACGTTCACTTTCGGATTATAGTTGTTATATCTTACATACGCAATGACGCCGTAACAACAAATTTGTACTAACATCCTAAAGCCAAGTGTTTTTACGTATATTAATATTAGCGCTACGTTTTAATCGGGTATGTCTGCCTAAAAGCGCTCACTTTAAAGAATATTTTATTAAAAGGAATAAAAACAATCTAGCTGAAGAAACCAGCTTAAAAGAATAGCCCTAAACATGACTTTGCTACGTCGTGAACTGAATATAATGCAGGTAAATTATCTCTAATTTTTAGGGGTGGAAAATATTTCGAAATGAGACGACACTGCACTCTCAGTTACAGGGATATTTGTACGAGAATGACTGAAAGCTTTCCAAATGACATATAGGATTGTTTGGCCTTGTTACGGAGTAAACATGTATACGCTCTCTGGATCAGATCTGGGTCAGCGTTCAAGAATCACGCTACTGTCTGCGCCAGACTTTGTGGCACTTGTATGAACGTGTGTGCGGGGGTTTGTTGGTGAGAGGTGGAACAACTACGTACGCGGCTCTGGCTTTGTAGTATCTGACCTGGAAACATTACACCATCAAATGCTTATTTAACTGCAGATTTAGTTTTAAATAGATGTCAGTGAATATTTAGGAATAAATGAAAAGGCTATTTATAGAATGCTAAATAGGTAAGAATGTTAAAACATACGATCAACAAAGTAGCTGACAGGGTTGCCAATAATTCTGGCATCAGTAACAGGTTTATTCAAAGTATAATGAATGCTTGTGGCATGGTAGTCCATATATCGCCCTGTTCGATATCACGAGAGGTAGATATGACTATGGCAGCTATAAATTCACCATATAAAAAATTGCAGTCAAATGTGCCAACCAGAAGACATATGGTATAATGGCCAAATCGCCTTTTTCGAGGTCACATGTTGCAGCTAAAATCATAAATGTGGCAGCGATAACTTCAGTGGCTTGAAAAGGGCATACAACTATACATACAAGAATTCTAAAGCATTCACTTTTTCTCGAATTTTTGTTTTCGATGTTATTCAAGGTTATGGAGCCAAGGTCAAGGTTGTTTGTATCTAAAATGATGGCAGTAGTTTGAAATGTAATAAACTTGCTGACTTTAGTGTATTTTTCCCGAGTTTTTGTTTTCAAGGTCATTCAAAGTCATGAGGTCAAGGTTCATTTCCCCTACATCTAATATGGTCATAGTAGTTAGTAATGTTATATGCTTGTTGACTTTTATGTATTTCTTGTCGAAATTTTGTTCTCAAGGTCTTTCAATGTTTATGGGGTCAAGGTTGATGTTACCTACATCCAATATGGCTGCCTTAGTGTGTAATGTATTATGCTTGCTGACTTTTATGTATTTTATTAAGTGTTTTTTCAAGGTCATTCCAGATCATGGGGTTAAGATCAACATAGTCTGCAGATATTATGGTGGTAGTTGTTAGTATTGTAGTGTGCTTGTAGATATTTATGTTTTTTATAGAGTTTTTTTCAAGGTCATTCAAGGTTAGAATGTCAAGGTCAAGGTGGTCTGCATCTAATATGGTAGTATGTAGTATTGTTATGTACTTGCTGACTTTTATGTATTTTCTCTAGTTTTTGTTTCAAGGCAATTTAAGATCACGGGGTCGCAGTCAGGTCACCTGCATGTAATATGGTGGTAGTAGTTAGTTGTAATATGCATGTTGACTTTTATGTATTTCTTCTCGAGATTTGATTTTCAAGACCATTCAAGGCCATGGGGTCAAGGACGAGGGTACTACATCCAGTATGGCAGTGGCTGTTTGCAATGAATTATGCTTGTTGAATTTTATGTATTTTTTCTCTAGTTTTGGTTATCAAGGTCATTAAAGGTCATTCAAGGTCATGGGTTTGAGGTCATGATTACCTGCATCCAACATGGCGGACAGGTAATATTTATCACGATGGTGGACTCCTAACAAGATGGTGGCCACATGCCAAGATGGTGGATGTGTATGGGTGAGGGGTGACCTCTGGAAAGTTCATTTGTTAATACACTTTTTAACGATTTTTAATAATTATTTAATTAATTGTTAATAATAATGTTTAATAGATTTTTAAAATGATTTTTGAATACATTTATAATAACACATTTTTTAAATAAATTTTTTAAACTTTTATATATTACTTTTTAATAAATTGTTGATGATACATTTTCAACAGTTTTTAAAATTGGGTTTTTAAAGAATTTTGAAATAATTTTTTAGTACTTTTAATAATATGCTTTTTGGGATTAAATTTTTTTTTTTTTTTTTTTTGGAATTTTGTCGACTTTTTTTTAACTTTGGATTTTTTGGGTCACATGTCAAAGGTCAATTGGAAAAATCCTGGTCCTGCTCTCCTGACACTGGGGTCTCTGATCCCGATCACCGGGGTCGTTGATCCGTCTCACTGCTCTAGCAAGGGTCACTGATCTGCCCGGTAAAATGGGAATTTTTTAGGTGAAAGGGAAATTTTTACTGAAAATCTGAATTTTGAGGGAAATTTTATCGATTTTGAGGAAAACAGAAATTTTGAAGGAAAAAAGGGAAATTCCGACATGTCGGCAGATGGTTCCTCCGCTCCTATCCCCCATCCCTTTGCACCAAAGTAATTTTTATATACTACTAACAACATTACTAATAAAAATTGTTATTTTGAATTTATTCATTTTCTGACTTACACTACCAAACCTAATAAACGGAGCAGAAAGTGTTACAAAGTAGAACAAAATGGTAATAAATCATTAAATATTGTTAAACAACCACTGCGAAATGGATCTTGCGCGGATCAGGATAGACCTTCCTGTACGACATTTTGGAACTCTGTCTCAGTGACTTTTCATTTGACTGCATGTCATATTACTAATATTTCCAACATACATCCACTCTCCCAACCCCTTTACGCTACGATTTTGGTAGGTATGAGGTCAAAGTGCGGGGACTTCAAAGTCAGATGCTGGTAGATGTGTTATAAAGAAAATGCAATTCTCTATCTCTATTTGTGTACATATTTCGTACAGGCACTGAATACTGCCTTCCAACGGTTAAATGTTCGGTTTTTGGTCAACCAATTTGGACTCGAACTTAGAAACTGCAATACCATATCCCGCAAGGAAGGTAATTCTTAAAAGAAACATCCATTTAGAAAATATGTATATCCGTCAATGTTTCGTGTGTAAGACAGTCCAAGATAACGCAAATTGGTATATATTTTGCTTATTTTGTAGTTGTGGGATTGACAACGATTTATTCATACATATATGTAATGTTGGTAAATCATGTTTGTGATCACAATGTGAAATATTATCAAACAAATTGTAATTGTGTACGCCACAATTGCTAGCATTCACATAACATGGCGCGAAACATTGAGAGGCCAATTGCTAGAAAGCACACTTACACATGTAACCACCAATCAGTTAGGTGACTGGTCGGTGTGGTGTCTGCCAGTCACCAAGTATTTCAAATTGGTTTACTTAACATTACTAACACGAATCGCCAATGGAGGCAGTTCGGTGAGAAACCACATCATGACAAAACACGTCGAGTTGAACTGTTCAGCTTATATGTAACGGTACTATAGGCTGTTCGCGGCAAAGTGAGCGCTTAACACTTTTCGTAATGGTGCTATAACACACACATGAAACATGCAAGCAATTTTATTTATACTTCAGTTCGTGTATAAATGAAAATAAAAATTGAGTTACGTCTTAATACGTAATATTTATTGACATTTGGGTGCATACATCCATATATAAAATGCGACAGGCATCAAGAAGTGCTCACATTAATGCGAATAGTTTCCTTCGAAATATATCTAGTAGCTCGCTGCATGTATTCTAGATGTTATTATGTTATAAAAGGTGAATATTTTGAGTATTTTTAAATAACTGTAGATATTTCAAGTGACTATAATCATTCCCGCAGATAATACTGTAATGAATTCGTGTTATAACACTTTAATAATCAATAACTATTTTCTGTAATCCGAATTTGGTTAAGATATGTCAGTGGATGTAGATAGGCCATTACTTTATGAACGGAACCAAACAGGAACAGGAAAGCTGCGTGGATTATTTTGAGGACAAGCTAAACTTACACACTTATAGACCTAATCTACCTTTGCATTGGATTACAGTTAACAAGGCTCACTCAGAAAAGTGCGAAGTAAATACGAAACTGGCAAGGAAAGACGTTTGGGAACACGTGCTGCATGTTTTAGAGTAATATTGGCAACTTTCTGGAGAAACAAACAGTGAATATATAGTTGATCGGGTATTTATTGCAGTGTGAAGTCTAGACTACAGGCCATTTATTTCGAGATTTCGAGACAATTCATGGTATCTAATTATCATACATATGAAAACATTACTTCCATATGATGTATTATTGAATGTTTTTAGTGATTATCACTCATGTTTTCAAAGTTGTCGCGTGTGTTGGCAAGGGGAATTATAACGTAACACCTCCTTTCATATTTATAATTATGCATGAATTGGAAACAATTTTTTCAGTGGTCCAGTGTGGTCTGTTCAAATCTATTATTAGGTTTCGCCACTAATTTACTTTAACTGCATTACATATAATGTGTTGGAATATATTCGGACAAAACTGAGCTTACAGAACTGTTATTCGTGTTTTGTATCATTTTTCCTCCAAAGCCATGTTTCCTGCAGCAGTTAGCCACGCCCACTCCGCGGCACACGCCTGTGACTTGGGAGGGGGTAGTCTGCCGAACATACCCTAAGTGGGACTTATAAATAGTTTCAGCTACACGAGATCGCTCATTTTTTGTGACGAGAAGTGTACAAATATGCCGATAATAACTGCACATTGGTTTCTGCTGTCACAGTGAAAGGCGACTATTGGGCAAGCGTACTCCAGGAGGTGTCAAACACGGTGTGAACCAATGGCTAATGTTATATAAACACACATGTTTTGAAATCTATATTGTCTCCAAATTAATCCGAGAATTCTTCAGGTCTCTAGTTATAACAGTGTATTGTTTGTTGGAGCCAAATTGTAGGAAATATCATGGCCATCGCGGTGTATGTATGTAAGTTACGCAAATGAGGTACGTTGACAGCCTTGACCATGAGAACAGTCTCGCTGTGTTGGACTGCAGTGCCGTCCATATAGGTCCTTCCTGCCCAACACGTTCACACCTCTGCGTACAAGGATACAGAACAGATGAGTGCATAGAGACGAAATGGCGTTGCGGTTTCTTTAATGCCCACGTGTCCAACCTCCGACTGGTTACGTGATGCTGTACAACTTGTCACCAGTCTTGAGTGACGGATACATGCCAAAATTCTCGTTATCATTTTGGGACAAGACGGACTTTAAAAACGTGTTTTTTTCTTAAGTTTGTTATTGGCCCACATTATACTTGACACTCCTCTGGTTACCACTGCACCAATTATTAAACACTTTATGTTGGTGTGAGCAAATCATGTGAAATCCAGTTACTAGGAAAATGTCTTATTTCCCAGAAGAAGCGTTTGGTTGGGCCAACGTTGACCCAACGTGTAACTCTACCGTCGGCCCAACGTTGGCACATTACGATGGCTCAAAGCCGAAATGTCCCACGGGATTACGTTGGCCCAACGTGACTTTTATGTTGGTTTGCCAACTGAAATACAAAGTTGGCCCAACATAATTTATTGGTTGTGAGCAAACTTTTAAGGGTAGTGTCTTTTTTCTTTTAGATGAGCATTCGTAAAATCATTTACCCAGAGTTGGTAATGTTTTGGCAATATGTGTTATTGCTCACCTAATGCCAACCAATAAACAACGTTATGCCAACGTTGTTTGCCAGTGTTTTAAATAAATTGTGCTCATTAACGAAATGTTGAAAAAACATGTTACTCCTAATATTATTCGTTACTTTTCTCTTCACATTACGTCCTGAAAACTCCCTTGGGGACTGCGGAATCGAACTCGCGACATTTAGATTATCAGCCCGAGTTGTTATCCACTAGACTACAGTAAATTCCTGCTAGAGATAAAGAAATACGCACATTTCATTATATTGCTGTTTGATACAACGTGTGATATTTTTTTGAGCAAACAAGTCAGATTTTGTGGTTTTGGAATCGAATTTAAATCTACCAATTACAAGAATATGTTTCAAACTACTAACCAATGCACAACCAACGATGGCCAGTTAATTTTTAAAGAATCTCCGTGACAAAAAAAAACTTAAAACATTAAGAAAATGAAATTAATATTTTACATTTTTTGTCTACACAAGAATGATATAAACCTCTGATGGCTTAATGTCCTGCAATACATTGTTTTCCCAATATAAAAAAATTACCAGTCATAACTAATATGTACACAACAATGTCTCAACATATAAGGAACGAATTATTTACATTTGGTGAAAATTAATATGCTTCCTTGAAATTTAACACGACTAATTTCTTCTACTAGCGAATTTATGTTTGTTTTACAATGTTGTCCCCACAAAGGTATACAGTACGTACCAAATGCCGACGGTATGTTTCCCGACAAGTAAGCAAGATATAACCAACGAAGTCAATTTTAAATAAGATATGGTTTGAGTGTTAAAAATACTGCTTTTAACAATTATACGATAATCTAGTGGTATTTCACCATAAATATGTCAATCTCTTTAGTTGGAAAAATGTTGGTTACACAATGTTGATCCAACAAAAATTAACATACCAACTGACAACAGTAAGTTTTCCGACAAGAACATATAACTAGGGACATGCAAAATTCGCATTTTTATTTGGCATCAGGCTGAAATTCACAATACTGTATGCACTGGAGCCGATGTCGTTTCTCCATTGGCTGCCGTACAACAGTGAATTCACACCCTTTCTGACTGAACTGCACGCGATTGGGGCACACAGTTGTGAAGTGTTCATTAATTGGCACAGAGTTACCCAGCGTGTGTCGGATAAAGTATGGTCCAATGATAAACGTATAGCAAAGGTACATGTGCTTGAAATGTAACGTGTTTCCAAATAATAACGCGAGTTTCACATGTCTCTACATATAACTAACAGATCACCAATGAAGTCAATTTTAAGTACGACATTATTTGTGTGGTAAAGATATTGCTTTTACACAATCGTACAAAATGATAGTGCTATTTCATTAGAACTATGGCAATTAACTTTGTTGGCATAATGGTGTTATACAATGTTGGCCCAACATATGTTTACATACCGAATGCCAACTGTATGTTTTTGCAAGAAGTAAGTAACACATCCCAAAGAAGTCAATTTAGAAATTAAATATGGACTTTTGTTAAAAACATAGCTTTTAAACAAAAATTCCAAATTGAGGTTTCATTTAATCAGAAATATGGTATTTACTACTGTTGGCATAATACTGGCTACACAATGTTGGCCCAACTTAACAATTAGTACTAATTACCAACAGTTGTGATACCAACATTGACATAACATATCAGAAGAGACCTGCAAAATTCGCGAGTTCAATAACCTGCAGGCAAGACTCTACAATCTTATGTACAATTATGCCGATATTAAGTGCACGTTGGTTGTCTGCTGTCCTAGTGGAAGACGACGATTGTGCCAGTGTTCTCCAGGAAGTGTCAAACACCGCGTGGACCAATGACTAAAGTTATATAAACACACTTTTTTTAATTTTTTTATTCTTGTTCGGCTCAAAGTGAATCAGCGAATTCTTCGCGTCTCTACAAATAAGTTCAGAACTACTTTTCTGGTTGGATCATTAGAAATAATACGCGTATTATATGTCAGCTCGCGAATCACAGACGGTCAGTACCGGAGAAACTTAATTCTGATTGGCTCACTCATGTAACAGATACTCGTCACATAAAGGCAAGCGGCCAATAGCCAAAGGAAGGTTGCAAGTGTGCACATAAGATATTGAAGTTTAGCCTTCGCCTAAATCTTTTCGTGAAAAACGGGTGGTCCTACATATAAGCCACTGACCATATTTTAAAGAGAAATATCTCAGGTGATGACGTACATTCATACTACATGAAATACAATAAAGTGGCATTACTTTCGTAAAAAATATTGATCCATAATTATAAAAAAAGTTGGTTGCCCAGTGTTGATCCAACAGAAAAATACACACCTATTACCAGCAATATCTTTACAGACTTGTTACCACCCGAACATTAACAATTTAAAATTACGCTTTCTGTAAGTTATGTCATTTTCTGATCTAGTTACATCATTGTCTGGAGGGTGCTAATTAATCTCGTAACATTTTCGTGGTAGCGAATCTTTGTTCGCAAATGACGTTAGGCCAACGTTCTATAAATGTGTCTGCTCTAACCCAGCGTACGCTTAATCTTTCCAACCAAGTGCCACGTCTCTGGTGAATTACCATTTACCGATTGCTGGGATACACATAGTACTGTGAAACCTTGTGCGGTTATGGCTAGTAACGATACATTTGCACGTCTCTCTTGATTTAGGGGCTGCGGTTTTGTAGTGGTTAGACTACTCGCCCGACCTAGGCGGGGTCGCTTCCAGATTTTCGCATGTGGGAATCGTGTCGGACGATGCTATTGGCCGGCGGGTTTTCTTGGGGATATCCTTTTCACCCATCCTTCATTCTGGAGCTGCTTCATACTGACCTCGCTACTCCCACATCGGCTCCGAAGAGCCGCCTGAATCTCTTCACCCACTCTACGACGAAACAGCAGTGCTATAATATATATGCTTTCCAACCATGCTAAATTTCAATACAGTACGGGCACACCACATGTTCTCTTTTGCTATAAATATAAATGTGTATGGGGGTGGACCCAGGACGAAGCAACACGCACCGAGTGACGGGCTTTCCAGCTGGGACCCGTAGATGCCCGTCATCCCTGGACATGACATGAAATAAGAACCTAGTATGGAGCGGCTCTGGAATGCAAGGGCGGGGGAAACGGGAGTACCCAAGCACGATTCCCACATGCGAGAATCTGGGAGCGAACCCGCCGAGGATCGAACCCGGATCGCCGTGGTGGGAGGCGAGTGCACTAACCGCTGCGCCACCGCTGCCCTTTGCTCTTTGGCTTATTGTCAGGGACAGGTATTTTTCGCGAAAATATTTATGGCCATGCTAGACTTCATTATTTTATTTCCGCAATTACTACGTCCTTTGGTTATTGGCCGCATGTCTACGCGAGAATACATGTCCTTATTTGACTGGGCGAATCATAACAAAGTACTCCGATACTGAAAGTCCATGACTCGCGGACAGACATTTGAGGCACGTGACATTTAACATCATCCAACCACGAAAATTTATATGAACTAAAGTGTTTTGTAGTAATACTGGCCTTGAAATATTTTCAGGGGTATCACTTGTCCTTCCTCATTGGCCACTTTTCATTGGGAGGAGACATTTTCTTACCTGAGTGACCAACCAGAATTATGTTTCTCAGGTACTGTACGAAAGTGGGTATGAGCTAAACAGTTATGAAACACAACTGGTGATGAAATTTTCTCACAAGAATCAGATGACCCTTGTTGTATATATTCCATTTCGAAGCATCATTCAGTCGCATACTGCACCTGCATTTCTGGAGAGTACTTCTGTGCTAAGAACATCAATGTTCGAAAATCACATTTATATGCGTGTGGCACATATCCGAAGACACCGTATTTGGAGTGAAGATATTTGGGCGGCTGTCCACATCGAGGTGTTGAGAGCCGATGAGGGTGAAGTGAGGTGAGTATCGAGCTGTGCCGGAATGCAAGGGCGGGGGGAACGGGACATCCCCGAGAAAACCCTCCGACAAGCGGCATCGTGAGGCACGATTCCCACATACGAAAATGCGGGAGTGACCCTGCCGAAAATCGAACCCTATTCGTCTATGTGGGAAGCAAGTAGTTTAACCGCTACACCACCGTAGCCCCACGTCATTGAAACTTCAGTTCTTCAGATTAATAACAGTTATTTCAGCTATATCTTAGTTGTAATCCTATAAAATATATACTCCACAAAGTGTAAATAAATTTAAATAATATTTAACAAGTATCCGTGGTGTACAAAAGGAAATTCAAATCAAATTCACTGTTGCAGTGTCTCAAAGTCAGAAGGCCTAGCCAGCTTGTGTAAGGGATTGAGTTAATAATTAAATAAAAAATCTTGTAGAAATATCCAAATTTATTCACAAACGATTTAAAAAAATACTTTTTAATTAATGTTTCCACGATTGTACTTACTGTTTTAACTACTATTTACATAACTTTCTATAATCTTACACGCATTACCACAATAAAATACCTAAATTATTCGACACACAGTCTTGTAATGTCCACTAATTGCTATTAAAGAGTATATTTTTGTATTGCATTCATGTGTTTACATTCGAGTTCATATCACTCATCCATTCAGTCCCACCTCTCTTCAATAGAGGTATCAGATATCTTTGGTGTCCGGAATGTTCTGGAGCTCTTAGACACATCTGAACTCTATTCGTCGTGACCCTCACCCTCAGCAGTGCCCCTGCAAACTCGTTCGTCGCCGCCACACACATACATACGCACGCCACAGTCTCTGCCGTCCGTCCTTGCCTTCGATGACCGATCTCCGTTAACAATTCACTGCACTTCGCTAGATGGCTATCGCAAGACTGCCGATTCTTCGGCAACTGGTGTATTTATAGTGTCATCGGTCCTGGCCGAGAACCTTCATTACATTCCGTGTCACGCCGAGGGAGGTGGTAACTGGCATTTCTCGCACATTCTCTCAAGTTCTCGTATCCTCCGAAGTTTGGGCACAAGTACGTGGGGTATTGGATTCGGATTTGGCCGGCGGCCATACTGTTATGTCACACTTCCTCCATCTTTGACCAATATGACCTTGACCTTTCACCCTTTACATTGACCCCGGTGATCTCTGACCTCAAACCCCAAAAATTCCGAAAGAACTCTTAAAAATTATAGAGAAATTTACTACGAAAATAGTTATAAAATCGTTTAAAATTATAAAAAATGTATTATGAGATATTTAATTTAAAAATTGTTTAAAAAATCATAGATAAAAGATTATTATGAAAATTTCATGAAAATTCGTTTGAAAAATTAAAAAAATTATTTACTATAAAAAATTGAAATAAAATTTTTTAAAAATAAATGATATTAAAATTTCTACTAAAAGAATTTTAAAACTTACATTTTTGCCCTCCCCCCCACCCCCACCACGCCCAGCAGACGACTGACTACCTCACCTCCGCTCCCCTCACCAATACTAATTACGCCATCTTGAGTTTTTCGTCAGTCATTTGTTTATACATTGCTGAAGGCCGTCATATTGGTAGGCAACCGCCATATTGGTAGGCAACCACCATCTTGGTAAATATCACCCATCCGCCATATTGGGAGCCAGTGACAGTGACCTTTACTATATGACCTTGATGACAAAAACTCGAGAAAAAGTGCATAAAAGTCAACAAGAGTAATACATTACAGGCTATTACCACCAAATTAGATGCAGACTACCTCGACCTTGAACCCATTACCTCGAATGTCCTCAAAAACAAAAAACTCGAGAAAAAATACTTAAAATTCATTTAGCATAATACATGACAGACTACTACCGCCATATTAGGTGTAGACTACCCCGACCTTTATACGCATGATACTGAATCACCTTATAAACAGAAACCTGAGAAAAATGCATAAATGTCGACAGGCATTTTACATTACTAACTACTGCCACCATATTAGATGCAGACTGCATCAATCTCTACCTCAATACCTTGAATGACCTAGAAAACAAAAACTCGAGAACAATTCACAAAAGTCAGAAAACATAATACACTACAGATTACTACCACTATATTGGATGCTCTACATGAACTTAAGTGTGACCTCATTACCTCGAATGACTGTGAAAACAAAAACATGCAAAAAAGTCACAAACGGCCTGATTTGAGTAAACCTGGCACCAAGGTACTGAACACGAAATTCGCTTCACCTTTAAAGATCTTCGCATGTATACGGCGGAAATGTGTACCACACCCATAATACAAATATGACAGACGACAGGGATTCGTGGCACAACTAAAGCACCCATGCCTCCGTAAATTACAGTCAAAAGTAAACGCCTTATACAAATGTGACACTGATGGTGACATAGTGGTCCTGGCTAAGACTCGGGTAGGCTTGTTGCAGATGTATGTGCTGCAGTGCGGCAATGATGTTCTAGGTACCACTCCCGAAGAAGTCGATGACACTGCCGTATCTACCATTAACTCTGGAGTGCCCGAAGACATCGCAGATGGACAATAAGACTTAGATGTGAAGCTGCAGAAGCTAGCCGAAACGATGCTTCTTTCATGCAAGTCACTTTGCGCATGAGGACTTGAAATTATTTTTTCAATGTTTTGAAAAATCCAAGGTTTTCGCTCGCTGGTCTCTTACACCGTCAAGCAGATCACCATCTGGTACAGTGACGGCGACGAGGAAACCAAAGTGCTCACGTATTTACCACTATGCCAATGGAACCCCCTCGACCGCGTCACGCAACAGGCATACTGCCTACAGATGCACGGTCTTAGGTGGGCCGACCGGCCGAGCTAGCGAGGTGGCGTAGTGGTAACTCACTGAACTCACATTCGGGAGGACCCGCGCTCGATTCCCGGTCCAGCCATCCTGATTTCGGTTTTCGATGGTTTACCGACATCAGTTCAGGAGAATGCTGGGATGGGTCCCTAACAAAGGCCTGGCCAATACCTTCCCATAACTTCCCTGTGCAACTTGCACCATCTCTAATTGCCTTGCTGTCGACGAGGCTTTAAACCCAACTACCTATCTACATTAGGTGGGCCGTTGGAATATTCCGTATGGGGACATTCTCAATATGTTCGAACAAGCTACAGTTCCCAATTACTCCATGTACATGAGTCACCAAGAGCCGGCGATGCGCAGTGTGTGTGTCCCGCTGGAACGAATTTCGGGGATCTGCACAGGTATCGTCGATGCCCACTGTTCAGGCAGCTGGTAGAGACACACGTCTCAAGGCTTCACGAGTGTGAAAATGGACGATGCGCACTGTGCAGTGCCCAAGCACTAAGACTTATGATATTCCGTGGTAGATATAAACATTAATAAATTTTTGTAATGTCCTCAAAGACCGGAAAAAAATATTGTGTGTATTAAAGATGCGTAGAATTGTAAAAAAAAAAAAAGTATTAATTATCTACTGCAAAACAATATCCCAATGTGTGTAAATAAATCAATATGTTTAAAAAATACTTTTTTTTTCATCTGGAATCATACACATACACATCACTGTTGGTAATGAAAACTATTTTAAATCAGTGTTTAAAAAAATACTCTCTGTAAAAAAAAATATTAAAAAAATGTTATATCGGTGTTGACAAAACACTCTATCGGTAAAATTAGTGTAGGTAGTATGTAAAGTAAATAAGAGAGTGACTACAGCCACCACAGACATATATATTGCGTGAATGAACGTAATTGATATTATAAAACGAAGGAAGTGTGTGCAACTCAAATGGAACCGCGACCTACATTATCGCTACCTGGTTGCCGCCAGAGCCGATTCTGCGATCGAGTTTTCACCTATGGTCAAAATGCTCGTCCACATGAAAGAAAGACCAGTAAGAAGAGTTCTTTTCGCACGATGAAGCATTACAACATTGGTCGTATGCGGTTTGTGCAAGGTGATATAATGAAGGAACATACCGAGATCTGCAAGGGTTCGTCTACTGGGAGCCAGCAAGTCATATCAATACCTCCTGCTACATCGATGGGTACTGTTTTTGCAGACGGTTATAACGCCACAGTTAATACTAAAGAGAGAATGACTGCAGTACAGTCGGTTCGTGTAGAACGTACACTTGCAAGATGTTCGTGTGAAGTCGACAAACTTCAAAATAAACCACCATCAGCTCTAAGTAAATACTGAAGAACGTACAACTACTGCTGCAAAGAAATGTAAACCTGATATTTATGATCAAGCAGGAAGTGAAGACGATCATGAAAACAGCATTGATGATGATGACTATAACGACAGTGATAGTGTTGAAGACGATGATTATTCCCGCGACGGTCCCACACATTTCCCCAACGAGTTTCCTTCGACAAGTGGTGCGAAGAAGGCAGAAGACATCGAGTATACTGACTATATGTTTACCGAAGATCCCAACAAACTTGTAGACTGGCTTGATAAGAAACAACGTGGGGGGATTACTAGAACATGAAAGAGGTGGTTTGGATAATAAGAGAACTTAAGGATCGGGATTATATCAGATGATGTTAAGGACTGCTTTGTTCTGAAAATGTATTTACAATTAAATAATATATTATGGGTATTAAATTATAGTTTTTTCTTTATTTTTGAGCATTGTATCCTTACATCGGCCATAAAGATTTTAATTTAAAAAAATGTACTTAATATATTTAATAAATTAAGCATGTAGTCAAAGTCCTGTATCATGCATGTAGCTATACCACAGATCGGAAAAAAAAATGTTTTAAAAATAAAATGGGAAATTGCAGGTGTTTTTATGTTTATAATTATAAGTGCTGACAGCTCTTTTATTGCAATGGAATCGAGTCATTAACATAGCAGTCAATGACATAATATACTTGACATTTATGCATTTTTCTGGAGTTTTCTTTTCAAGGTCATTCAAGTTCATGGGATCAAGATTAAGGTAGTCTGAATCTAATGTGGTGGTAGTAGATAGTAATGTAGTATGCTTGCTGACTTCTATGCATTTTTCTCGAGTTTTAGTTTTCAAGTTCATTCAAGGTCATGGGGTCAAGCTCGAGGTAGTCTTAATCTAATATGGCAGTGGTAGTCTGCATCTAATATGGCGGTGGTAGTCTGTATTGTTATATACTTGCTAGCTCTTATAGGTTTTGTTTGGAATTTTTGTTTTTAGGTCATTCAAAGTCACGGGGTCATAGGTTGAGGTAGTTTGCATCCAATATGGTTGTAGTAGTTAGTAATATATTATGCTTGCTGACTTGTATGAGTTTTTCTCGACTTTTAATTTTCAAGGTCATTCAATGTTATGGTGTCAAGGTCCAGGTCAGTGGCTTCCAATATGGCAGATTGGAGACGTCTACCAATATGGTGCCCTCCAGTAATGTATAAACAGACGACGAACGAAAAAATCAACATTGCGGAATGAGTACAGGTGGGGGGTGTGTGAGTGAAGGATTCAGTCGTCTGCTGGGCATGGTCTGGGGGACCTTCAGAAATGTAAGTTATTTAAATAAATTTATTAATACATGTTTGTAAATTTTTCGTAATTGTTTTTAGGATTTATTAAAGGGAAAAAGGGCAATTTTAAGGGAAAAGAAATTTTGAGGGGAAAAAGGGAAATTGTCGGGGTAAATGGCCGCCAAGTCGAATAGAATTAAAAAAATTTTTTTTAGTGATTTTTGAATAATTTAAAAATAATTTATAATAATATTTAATAATAAACATTTAAAAGATTTTTCAATAATTTTTTTAATAAATTTGTTTATAAACTTTAAAACTATTTTTCAATAAAAATGTTTGTAATAATATTTTTTATTAATTTTGTAACGACTTTTTAATTTGGAAACAATGTATTAACAAACTTTTTCGTAATATTTTTTTTATAATTAAAAAATCAAATTTTTTAGGTTTTTACTGTGTGAGATCACCGGAGTTAAGGTCAAAGGTTAAGGTAACATGGCGGACGGTAACGTGACAGCATGGCGGCCGGGTGGCTCCTGCGCCTCTACTCCCCAATCCCTTGTCAGACTCATCATTTCCCTACTACTCTCGCCTCAGCGCGTTAATTTAAGAGCTGGCGTTTGAAACAAAATATATTCATTGCGAATTTTTTAGGAAAAGGTCACTACTAGTGTAAAGGTATAATATAGAAAGGCTCTGTGTAATTTTTGTAAAACATAAATCTTAAAAATTACTTGCAAACGGGCAATACATTTTATGGATTCATCTCCCCTGTGGGGAACTTTTCCTAAAAAAATTCGTGAAGAATAACTTTTGTTTGAAACACATATCTAACATTAGCGCACTAAGGGGAAATTTCCTTACCATGGTATTTCCTGTTTAAATTTCGCTGTTGCCAGCCTGTAGGCAGTGCCCTTAACAACGAGGTCTTGAGAGCCGATTTAAGGAAAGGAGTAGAGAACAATGTCGCGTCTGTAAATGAATACAATAGCTTACATTGCATGTATTAATGTCATTTGTTAATTATCTAATTCGCGAAAAATTTTGCTTCCCTGGGAACACATATCGCAGTTTTTGGATGGCCCGTCGAAATTATTGCTTATGACTACAAGAGACATTAAAATTTCTCGTTATAAAACGGCACCATGCCAGATTTCAGTCATTTACTTATTCAAGTAGATCCCATTTTCTCATTGGCTACTGCCACAGTATGCTGTTGTACTCGGCCAAACGTAATGAAGCCACCAATGTTTACTATTGGCGCAGAGTCCTGCATGCCCTGTCGGATGAGTGGACCTACAATGACACACATCAAGATAACGTATAATTTATGTCTCCCAGTCTGTCACAAAATTATAACGCGGTGTTATATCGTGTTTACTTTTCACCAGATGTGGTACTGACACGATAATTTTTTCTCCTCTCGCGGGATAAAATTATAATCCATTCTGGGGCCCCGGTGGCTGAGCGGTTAGCCTGCTCGCCTCCCACAATGTGAACCGGGTTCAATCCCCGGTCGGGTCACTCCCGAACATTCGGAAGTGGGAATCGCGCGAGACGATGCAGCTGGTCGGCGGGTTTTCTCGGGGATCTCCCGTTTTCTCCGCCCTTGCATTTCAGCATTGCTCCATTCTCACCTCACGTCTCCCTCATCGTTTCTCAAGACCTTGTCGTTAAGAGCCGTCCAAGTCTCTCAACTCAACTATAGTTAATTCATGGTTACTGAATCCTTGCTTAAGTTCAATTTTCAGGATATTCCTTCGCCACAAGCAAACAAATCATAACGGAGTATATAAAATTACACAAGAGGTACAACGCACCGCATTCATGCGCACTCAGTGAAATAATATTTTGCATGAGAACTATTTCTTACTAGGCGCTACCAACACAGCTGTGTTCTCCCTGTTTTATTTATATTAATTAAGAAATAAATATTGTAATTTATAGATACAATATAAGTGAAGGTTCATTGAAATCAAAAATAAGGTAGTCTACTTATGAAACATGAAACGTTTGGGAACAACTAAAGATGTAAAACATGGGCGTAATTTTTCAAATGTTTGATTTAAAAAGTCTGAAGGAGCCACAAATAGGGTAGTGCGAAGACGTCCTTGCTGTTAGAAGGATTACCAGACATCCAGCCAAAGTAAAGGTCCTCCTTCTTAAGCATTTTTTGCATCAGGCCAAATTTTCCGTGATGATAAAAATTGTCAAGATATAGGGCTATTGATATTATTAAAATAGCACATGTTTTCAAATATTGTATTATTATTATTAGATGTTTTACAACAAAATTTTTTATAACTGCGTTGTCAACATTCCTTCGGTTAAGAGAATAAAGAATATAGGCCCCTGCGTATGTTCATTGACAAGCCATGAACATTTTGTTCATAATATTTTTTCCTAATTTCCAGTAATATTAAAGTTTCTTACTCACTGTGTATGTAATTTCATTAAATTATTAAATCTGTGAAACAACTGTATGCATATAAATGTTTCCCCTGGTACTAGCCATTATGAGTCACATATAATGAGAAAATAAATTTAGATAAACTAAACTTTTGAAAAATGTTATTGAATTACTGGTGATTTTGATTAAGGCGCTTTGCTACCTGACACTTGAGCTGCGTTGCTGACAGTTTGAAATACTCCTTTCCGAACAAACTAATAAATGTGCGTTCAATGAGCTGTTCAACGAAAAGAACACACATTGTCTTTTGATCGCTTTGATGACGTCACGCACATTATAAACACAAATCTGGAGTACCATAAAATAGCTACAAACAGGTTTTTCAAAGCGCTTTGTATGAAGATATCTGCGTTAGGTACATACAACAATATGTAAGAACCTTTTGTTGAACATTTATAGAGACTTTTAAACTATTAAAAGATAGAGCCACCGCTGAAAGTCCCATGGTACACACACCACGACGAGAACACCGCACACCCTGCGCGTAGGGGCGATGGATCACTTGTTGAGCGTTGTAGCAAAGCCCTTATCGTTCGCGCTCTTCTAGGACTCAAACGCTGAAAATAGCTGCATGTAGACGGGTACCCTAAACAATTTTAGAAAAACATACCCAAGATTTAGCTGCACGCGAATAAGTGTTGTTATACACTAGAAATAATTGATGGCTCTAGTCAATTTGCTTTGTACTAATTTTTAATGAAATTTTAATCTTTTCCGAAGTGAACGCTCCCCTCTTTTGCCATGAATAAAACATGGGTAGTTTGGTGCAACAAATTAATTGTTTATATAGTGAAATAATTGTATTCTGCTTCTGAAACTGAATTATTTTGTTGTTCACATTTGGTTTGCCACAAATTTTTAAGATTTGGTTGGTGCAACTAGAGAATTGTATGGCTCTAAATAGATTAAACAGTTCCAGTTGTCATCAGAAACAGTGAGAGCAAGAACAATTTTCGAATCCAGTTCTTTTGTGCCTGGACGCTACAACAAGCATGTTTTTTTTATAACTTGGCAATGATGGGAGTAGGACTGTTTTAAATGACCTACTTTGCTAATATGGGCAAGTAGTACACAAATAAATATTTTCAAGTTTTCAGCATTATTTGTTTCTTTCCTGCTGAAATTGTTTAATTTGGATTGTTGATACGGTGATACCGTATAGCGACACCGATGCTCGTCCAAATATATTTCTCCAATAGCAACAGTTGCATTTCATAAAAGTTTAGCTCATACAATTTTTCGTAATTTGATTATTTACGTGTTATGCGTTCTAGGTGCCTGTACGCGAATGAAAGAAATGCAGTAATTTATTTATATACACACGCACAAAATTCAACTCTTTCGCCGGTTTATAGTTTGGCGTATAATTTCTTTGATTTTTACTACCTTCACTATAAACAATTGCAAATATAAGACAATGTCCAAATATTTAACAATAACTTCGTACATAAATTGTTACATATTTTATAAGACAGAATATAAAATAAAAACTACTTCAGATCATAAAAAGAAATAATAAAAAAACAATCTGGTGTTCACCAATTGAAATATGATGCACTAATTCTAAATACAAACACTGCCCAAAAAAGAAAAAAACAACTTCATGCATAAATAAATACATACTAAATAATATGATAGAACATTAAAAAATACTAAGTCGGTTACCAGTAAAGGGTTTACAAGGAAGGCAGCCTGGTTTTACAAATTAAACTATGAGACATTAATATTATATAAGGAATGAGTGTAAGTGAAGATATTGAGAGCCGATGAGGGTGATTGAAGTGAATATGGAGCGGCACAGGAATGAATGGGCGGGGAAACGGGAGCTCCCCGAGATAACTCGTCGACCAACGGCATCGTCCGGCACGATTCCCACTTGCGAAAATCCGGTGACCTGGCCGCGTATTGGACCCGGTTCGCATTGGTGGGAGGAGAGATTATAAAAGGAAGTAGAAATAATGATGCACTACAATAATACCTAGTACAATGTTTTCAATAATTACACAGGTTGCTAATAATTTTGTTTGCTTGAGAGTAATAAAATATTAGCCACTTGTTTGTTTTTGCCCTGTCAGCAAAATTTCTTTATTTTCATTCGAAAACCGGCATAGATAACGTGTTTCAAGGTTGGTAAGTATCTAGATCCAGATATGTCACTAAACGAACTCTTAAATGTTGCGTCGGTGTGACGTGGTGTTTGAAAGTTCGTTTTGTATCTGGTAGTTTAATTACGGCGAGAATTTATCTGAATTCTGCTTGGCAAAGTTGCCTGATTTCCATGTTCAGTCAACCAGTTTTCGCTAACGGCTCGGCTCTGTGAAGTGGATTCTTTTAAGTTTATAAATATACCTTATAACTGCGTGCTGTAGTTTCTTCATCCTGTATTGCAATGAGTTATCGATGTTACAGAACAGGTCTGCACAGTAGTTGGAAAGGATAGAACATGGCTCTCACAAAGCTTAGTTTTAGATGCAATGGTGGAATTAATTTATATCTATGAAATTTGCAGTAGCCGTTCTGAAGAAGAGACTAAATGAGTTGTTCCAGGAGATATTTGAATCGAATATAATTGAAACTTTTCGGTATTTTTCAAATTTTGGGATTACGCTTCCCCGTGTGTTATTTTGGCCGTTCTTATTCATTTTTATGCGTTTTGTTTGTACTGATGGCCAAATATTTACACTTATTTGCATTTAACTGCAGTTTATTTTTAATACACTATTTGTGTTCCTTTATTTTTTAAATGGAATTTGGACTTCAGTGGTGTCAGTTTCAACGTTTAGCTGTGTACTATCAGCGTACTGATGACATGGTACGTGTTTTTAACACTTGGGTAATTTTGCAATATCAATTTTATAAAAGCATCGCTGCCAAGTATACTCCTTTAGGTACACCCGAAAGTACGAGCCTATCTTTATATTTTAACGTACCTGTGGCTATTTCTAACCCGACCTGCTGTTTGTGATCACTTAGGCAAAGCCCGGAACAATCTGTGAGAGAGAAACTTCAGCAAGTTTTGATAGGGAAATTTCACTGTAAAAAAAAAAGAGAAGATCTGGTTTTTTATTTATAAAATGTTTTTTAAGTTCATTAACCATTACATGACCTAAAGTCATGTGTGCTGTGGCCATATGTCTTCTACCTAACTAGGGGTTTTTCCCGCGTTTGAGGCCGAGAAACGTGGGAGTGGATAAGGGCGAAGTACCACACGCATCAAGTGCGCCATCGCCTCTAAGCACAAGACGCTCAAATTACACGCAATTTTATCGTGAGTGAATATATTTGGGTGGCTCTTGAGAGCCGATGAGGGTGATTGAGGTGAGAATGGAACAGCGCCGGAATGAAAGAGCGAGGGAAACGGGAGATCCCCGAGCACGATTCCCACACGCAACAACCCGGGAAAGACATGGCCGGGAATTGAACCCGGTTCGCCTTGGTGAGAGGCGAGCAGGCAAACCGCTCCACCAACGCGGGCCTTTACTGAATTGAACTTGATGTTGTTCATTATTTTGTAAATTCTGGAATCTAACAGGTGTCAACTCTAAACCATCTTCGGATCATTGTACACGATGGTTTGTGAACTGGAAGGGAACAGGTTGGAAGTTTCTATAAAACAATCGTTATTTTTGTTTGGGTTTTGCAGCTCGACTGGAAAGAGAAGTTTCGAGACACGGTCATATTAAACGATTTGAGCTCTCTCCATAGGGCCTTTGGTTAGTTTTGCTTTTCAGTAGAGTTTTTGGAAGGTTACAAGCAAAGTAAAGCTGATGATACGTCGGTAAAGTATTGAAATCAGTCGTGCGTGGCAACCTGTTCGCAAAAATCGTGTCACTTAGTTACTACGGATCGATACATGAAATAAAAACACACGTAAGTGTCTTTTAACTTTCACGAAAATTGAAAACAATTCTCGAGTAGTACATTACAACGAAGACAATCAAATGGTTCAATTAACCTAAAACCAACCTAATAAATGCCAGATAAAGTCCAAGCTGATTGTGTTGGGCAAAAAAATCTTTTGTTATAAGCATCATGTTGTTCTAGATAACCAAATGCTTTATTTTACCATACCTTGGTATTGATCATGTTTACGGTAAACAAACATATTAAATGAACGTACTTTAAAAAAAAAAAAATAGATGTCGGCACTACAAAATAAATTATTCGGCTCAACAAAATATAGTTAAGTGATTAATTTGGTGAACCCTTTCAAACCCAGTATACACGATTGTATATATTACACCCGTGTAGGTAGTTATTGTGGCCAATGATCTTACCTGTGGATAAATGATTCGCAGACCGACTTACTGGTCTAGATCATAATTGGTTCATATTACTGCAGTGGAACATTAAGCCTACAGCTCATTGGCTGTGACCACGGAACAAGTGTTGCGTCGAAATAAGTGTAGCACTCATATTATTTTTATGTGGAATATCGGAAACCGAAAATGAAAGTGGGACTGAAAGTGTAAAAGGAACAAAATGCAGACGTTTGGAGAACTAGAATGTTAGTCAAGCGAACAAAATGTTTTTATTCGTAAACAAGTACTGTTCGAGGAGATTTATTTGGCATGTGCAAGTGATTGTTAGTAGTGATGTAATGTAGTGAGTGTGAGGATAAGTGCATGCGGAGGGCTGGCTGAGGTCGGACGCGGGGTATCAAACAGGTGTCCTTCAGAGAGACCAGTCCGCCTACACAACTCCTGTAGGGGTGTACAGGTAGCCTCTGGATCTCGCAGCAACACGACGTATCCTCCGCCACTGTCTGCACAGCAACTCTGCTCAAACTCGCCTTCTTCTCGAGTACGATAACCGCGCATACAGAAACATCACCCACCACTCCAATAGTACGACTTCCTTTAATTAGCTTTATTACTGTAGGCTGTTCACTGTCAAATTAGCACTTTTAAAATCCCTGCTTTATGTTTACTTGTATACACGTTGTGCGTTATTCCGACTTATGTAAAATTAACATTACAATGGGCCTCATCGCTTTATTCATGCGGCGTCGTCAAGTGAAAATGTGAAATTAATAGAAAATATTGTACAAATTTACTCATTTTTAAACTTCGATGCTTAAAAAAACCAGAAAGTGAGAGAAATAATTTAAGTTATGGCTAGAGACCCGAGAATTTTGTGGGTTCATTTCATGATAATTTGAAATTCACACACATGTACGTTCGTTCTACGTTTATAATTGGTCGGCGTGTTTTTTGACACCTCCTGGAGATAAATAAGTCAATAAAAACCGTGCAAGAAATCGTGAGCCCAACCACCGCCTTTTACTACCTCAACAATCAATCGATAAACAGTTGAAATCTGTATGAATGTATATAAGGCTGTTAAGTCTAACCTACATGTCATTGAACTCGCGAATTTCTCGGGTCTCTAATGACAAAAGGTCACCTAACAATTTTTATTCGATGTTAATATATGGAACTACTTTCCCCTCCATAGTTAACAACTGCACTGGACGCAAGTTCCTCGGTGGGCCCGTTAAAATTTTTTGCATGTAGAGGCAGTGACTTTTTTCTACGGTTGATTTCAAATGTGCTCACTTTATCGTGAACAGCCTTTAGTAGAGATGATGGTTAGGTCCCCCTGTTTTTTCGCCAAAATATTTCAGGGCAAGTTGTGTTCCAAAGCACTTCAGTTCAGAACCACTTTCGAAATTGGATCACTTAAATTGTTACACGTCTTATATGTTTGCCCGCGAATCGCGGAATATAGTATAGCAGAAACTTAATTTAGATTTGCTCACTTATTTGACAAACTCTCTTCACACAAAGACAAGGGGCCAATAGTCAAATGAAAGTTGCTAGTGTGCACATAGACTATTGAAATCTAGCCTTCGCGTAAATCTTTCCGCGAAAAACATTTGGCCATAACGATGGTTTATCGCGGGAAAAATTGCCTGTTTGCTAGGATTCAACTTAATGTATACACGTCCGACAATTTTATTTCTTTATTGGCTGTAATACGTGTATGAAGATACAATCCCATTTCACTGGGAAAATGAGGATTCTGATACTATAAGGAAGATCTTTCGTGATTGATATGTAAATAACTTAATCGAATCAAAGCCTTGTTCAAATAATCATTAAAGAATAAACTACTTAGAGTGTTACACGCAGAGGAATGCAAAATTCGCGTTATTATTTTTCACCAGGCAGGACTTCAAAGTACTGTATATACCGGAGCCTGTGTCGTTTCTCCAGTGCCTGCTGCAGAGATGAGAAGCCACACCCTTTCTGACTAAACTACACGTAACTGGTGTACACAACTAAGTGTGTATTTATTGCCTCTGAGTTACCCAGGACGTGTCAGATAAAAGGTGGTACAATGGCAAATATATTGCAAAGATACATGTGCTTTAAGTTTAACGTGTCCTGAAATAATATCGCACATTTTGCAGGTCTCTATATATAGAATATATGATTGTTCAAAAATTGTCATGATTTTCCATAATCTATAATTATTAGACCACTCGATCTTCGTGATAAAAGAGTCCGCGGTGGTGTAGTGGTTAGACTACTCGCCTCCTACCGATGTGAAAAGGATTCTATTCCCGGCGGGGTTACTCCGGGTTTTCGCAAGTGGGAATCGTGGCAGACGATGCCTCTGGCCTGCGGCTTTCTCGAGGATCTCCCGTTCCCCCCGCCCTTGCATTCTTGGGCTGCTCCATTCTCACCTCATTTCGCCCTCATTGGCTGCCAAGACCTCGCTGTTAAAAGCCACTCAAATCGCTTGACTCACTCACGACGTTGCGCCATATTGCTAGCCAGTGAGTTAGCTTGCGTTGCTGGAGTTCACTGTGCCCCTGTCCTTGGTTGTGATTGGATTGCAGTACTACAGCCGATCACAAGGCCTCAACCTCATACGAGTGCCATGTACATCGCGCATCGAACATGTTCTCATTTGCAACACCTCGACACATAAATAACACTTTGCGTTCCGCTCAGGTTTGCTGGTTTTCAAAACAATCTAGAAGCGAACCGCCTATATTAATACTAGTTCTGTTCTTCTATACCCATCAAAAATTAAAGTTTTCGCAACAAAAATTTACAACCGTGCCATTTCTTCGAACGTTAATGTTGTCGTAAAATAAGCCGTTCATTCCGCATGTTCATGATCGAGGACGTGTTGTGTTTGCAGGATATTGTGGTTGGCACTGTACACAATAAGGAATTAACTGGTCGGTGTTTTATGCATCTTCCTTCTGACAATTATGATTGGCTGAGTGAGTGAAGGGGGGGGGGGGGGGGACTGGGTAAGTATGGAATAGCGCCGAAGAGGGGGGCGGGGGAGTCGGGAGATCCCTCAGAAAACCTGCCGACCAGCGGCATCGTACGACACGATTCCCACAAGCGAAAGCCCGGTAGCGGCCCCTCCGGGAATCGAGCCCGGTTCGCCTTGGTGGGAGGCAAGCAGTCTAACCGTTCAGCCAACGGGGGCCCCTGTGATTTGTTGACGTTCCTGCATTTCTGAACTGTGAATGGTTAGTAATGACGTCGACGAACATGAAGGACCTAGTTCACTGATTGTGAGAAACACGCTCAATACATCAAGAAATTCAACGATTCTTACACTTGAGCTCGAATATGCATTAATTCCAGACTGAACGGTTTATATGTTGTTGCAAAGTTAATAATGTTAACTAATTGAAAAGTCTTACATTACTATAATGAAATTATTCTTTTGAAGTGATAATGTTAACAAAACCTCTAAGTAATGTTGCCGCAACCACACGTTGTATTACGGTTAATGTTACAGGAATAACAACATTTCTGTGTTACTGTGATCTTGTAAAGCAGTTTAGGTGCGCTGAATATGTATATATTTCTTGAACATAAAGTATTTCCCCGTAACGAAAGAATACTCTAGTTTAGAGTTTTATGTTGTAGAATACTCATAGTGTAAAACGCAGCCAGTCACTTCAAAATAGAGCATTTGGTAAGACGATGGATTTCGGGGCGTTGAGATCGTCATGCAGATAAGGCAAGTGTTCCATTCTCCCCACTTCCTTAGTTTTCGATTCTTAGGATATATTTCTTTTTGTGACACAATAATTGCATTTAATTTAATCTTTACAGCTGAATGTTTTTTAAGGCAAAGGAAACAAAATAAAAATTTTGCCGCAAAAGTTAACGTGAATTCTACAAACAATTTTATTTTGCCGCAACATTAAAAACCACTTAATGTTGACAGTGCAGTAAGGATTTAAGGCTTTTATAAAAGTTTTAATACAGTTACATAAATAGCATCACAGTTTATTGGATTAACAGCAACATTTCTTACTGATGGTTCACAGATATGAGAAAATTACTGTAGTCGTAAATTGATACTGTTTGCACAACATTAGAAATTTTTCTGTGTGAAATACCTGGATTATTGCAATTTTTATGTATATTTTCTTGACTGAGGCCGACTGATTAAAACCCTATTAAATACACAAATACTTCAAATTGTGACGTAGCTTACTCGCAAGCCCATTGGCTCACAAACAGTCAGTAATAAATGTCGCAAATTACTATAAGGGTACCCACTAGTCAAAATAAATAAAACAGTGTTAATACATAGTAAAGCCACAAACAGCACAATTGTTCCTGTAACGATCGTTGCAAGTGAGGCACTTTTGGATCATATTAAATGTATATAAGTCTGTACCGACCCCAAAATTTCTGCAGATTTGTACCGTTCTTAAAGTTTCGATCATTCGAGTTCGGCTTCCCTTTACTGGCATTGAGACATGGCAGAAGTAACGAGCCGCTTATATCTGCCACTATAAGAAAATTTTATTGGGCACGTTCGATTCGGCTTTGAATTGATTGACAACTGTTTGTATTCCTAATGTTCAGCGCCCTATAGGCCTACTTGCACAAGACACTCCCGCTTTTCATTCGTCGAATTTCATCGCTTGTAGGCTGACAGCCAGTAAAAAGCCGAATCGACAGTATCCAATAAAATGTTCTATCCTACGTAGCATAATGTAGTGCAGTTAAACGTGCCTGTTTGAAACATTTGCACTTTGGGACCTGCTGTCGTTACACTAGGTTGCGACCTATTACCACCAAATTCTGTACACAAGCAGTGCTACATTGTAGTTCATGGAATCTTACATTATTAGTGACTCAAGAAAATGTCTTCAAAATGATGCCCTTTTAATTATCTGAGGCTGGTAAACCCAGTCTATCAAAACTTAAGACTGATTACAACTGAATCATACCTCAGTAATGCAGTTGTTTGCTAGCAGCTTACACTACGAGGCGTTCTCGGTTCCAGTTCCAAGTTAGGCACGTGTATATACTACTATTATATTTACTTCTGGTACCATCTCTAATGGTATCGCTGTCAACGAGATTCCAAGACCCCCCTATCATCTGAACTTTTAAGAAGATCAAAATTATTTGCATTCATGTAGAGGAAAGTAGTGATATTGGTAATTGCTTGTTTGGAAACACATTTCGCAGTTGTAAAAGTGTATACTGCCAGTGACAGCAAAGAAACTTATTCTTATTGGTTACGACACGACAGGGTGTTTCAGTGATAATTGTAGAGTTGCCAAGAAAATATTTATACTTTGAAACGCTTAACGTTATATTTTAATATGCGGTTGAAATACTTATATTGTTCAATTCACTGTCAGTCACGGACCCGTGTTTCGCAGTAATATCTTTGAAGTAGCCAACAGGCAAGTTTACAAAACTAATGAGTTGTACCGATCCAGTATGGAACGCATAAATCTAAAGAGCAAATTGCGTGGAACACAAGAACATATGGACCGAGCAGATATCAGGACATTGATTTGAACTCAAACAACCTATAATTAGACACATGCAAATTTTGCGTTATTATGTACCTTTACAATATGTTTGTCATTGGACCATACTTTAGTTGATACGCTCTACGTAACTCGAGGTCAATAAACGAACCCTTAACAAATGTATGCACCTGTTATGTGCAGTTCAGTCAGAAAGGGAATGACGTCACGTCTATGAAGCAGCCAATGGAGAAATAACGCTGGTTAGATTGTATACACTACTGTGAAGTTTAGCCTGACGCTAAAAAAATAACACAAATTTCGCAGGTCTCTACCTATAATTAGCGACGCCACACACTTTCGTGAGCTGTATAGCACTACACGCTACGCATCTTATGTGCATGTCTACGAATAAGAGACATACAACATTGAAGTAATCTAATAATGTTTTGCTAGACCAGGAAGACAATTTTCCCTTTCAAATACACGTGCCGAATAAGTAGATCCACCGGTTTTTCTCGAAAATATTTACTTGGAGGCTAGACTTCAATACCCTATGTGCATACTTGCAATCCTCCTTTGGATATTGGCCGCTTGTTTTTACGTGGAGAGAGTCTCTTACATGAGTTTGCCAATCAGAATTAAGTTTCTGCAACACTTCCCGTCCGTGATTCATGGGAAGACAGATAACATGCGTAGCAATTCAAGTGATCCGATCACGAAAGGGGTTCTAAAATAAAGTCCTTTTTAACATACTTGTCCTGAAATATTTTCGCGAAAAAAATTTTCATTGATTATTGTTAAGATACGTGCAAAATTAACGTTATGGTATAACGACGGGCTAGACACACTCGAGTCAACGTCACTTGTTTGTTGTCTTCTGTAAATATGACCACCCATATATGAATTTTTTTACTCGGTGGGACGTGATTGGGCTGTCTTGCCGCTACTTGTTTCTGGTTCGTTCAGAGCCACTCAGGACGTATAACACTAATTGTAGTCCAATGAAAAGAGCAGTAGGAAGACACATGTGTTTGAAGTATACTCGATACTCGGCTTTCAAATAATAGCGTAAATTTCAGAGGTCTTAACTTTCCCGAAAATTTCATTACAAGTATCATGACTAGAGACCCCAGAATTTCGCGAGTTTCATTGAAGACAAGTTGGAATTCACACGCATGTGTATTCATGTTACGTTTGAAATTGGCCGACGTGTTTTTGGACACCTCCTGGAGATAGATAAGCCTATAAAAAACTTGGAAGAAATTGTGGGCCCAACCACCGCCTTTTACTACCACAACAATCAACCAATAAACAATTGATATGTGTATGAGGTTATATAAGACTGCGAAGTCTAGCCTACAGGTCATTGAACTCGCGAATTTCTCGGGACTCTAATCAAGAACACGCTTGCATTAGAGGACACTTGGAGGTAACGCAGTTGTGGGCTGAGTGCATCGTGCATGGTGGTCATTATGGCAACGAGTGTATATCGCGGCAGTAGGTTGTCTTGAAGAAGCGCGGCAGCCACAAGGCAAGCTGACCGGCATAGATGGCGGCTGTGTGCGGTAGCAATTACCGCCGAGGGTAGCTGCGTCCAGTCCCACGGCAGTAGAGGGCTTCGCGAGGGCCTGCTGAGGGACCCGTGTGTGCGCAGGGCGTGGCCTCTTTATAGCGCGCTAACCACCCGCCACCGATCAAAACACACTCCTTCCCCGGCTTCTCTCCCACACCTACAACCTCTTATAGTCCTCCCACTCAAACAACACTCACCTCAAACACTTTCCCCCGACATGTGTTCCACCTGTATGCTTTCCTCCTGAAACCCTCCCCCCTTCCCCATTTCCCTCCTTGATACCAAAGAAATCAACTTACCTTCAGCAATAAGTACAGACTTGCAAAATTTCCGCTATTATTTGCCATCAGTAGGGATTTACGCGGAAAGATTTCACGAGCAGTTGTATATCATAACTAGAGACCCGAGAAATTCGCTAGTTCAGTGACCTGTAGGCTAGATTTCACAGTCTTATATACTCTCATACAGATATCAACTGTTTATTGGTTGATTGTTGTGGTAGTAAAAGGCGGTGGTTGGGCACACAATGTCTTGAATGTTTGTTACTGGCTTATTTATCTCCTGGAGGTGTCAAAAAATACGTCGACCAATTACAAACGTAACATGAACACACATGTGTGTGAATTCCAACGTGTCTAGAAATGAACCCGCGAAATTCTCGGGTCTCTAACCATAACAGTTTAGCTCAGATCCACTTTCTTGATTGGCTTGTTTCCGTGCTAAGAGTTTTAGGTGTCTGCGAGCGAATCACAGACGTACAATATTGAAGTTACCAAATCTCTTTGGTCAGTCACGTAGGAAAAATGTTTTCACACAAAGAGACGCAGCCAATACGAAAAGTAAACTGCTGGTACTCCCATATAATATTGAAATCTAGCAAGTGCGGAAATCTTTTTTAAGAAACTCGGGTGTCCCTAGGCATCAGGATAAACTTCTCAGTGCTGTATATACTTGGGACGACGTCGTTTCTCCATTGGCTGCTGCATAGCTCTGAATCCAACTCCTTTCTGACTGGACTGCACGTGATTGGGCCATACAATTGGGAAGTATTCATTTATCCTCGCAGACTTACCAAGAGCAAGAAAAAATTAACATGGTCCAGTGACGATTAAACTTTTATTGTAAAGACAAACATGTTTGAAGTTTTACGTGTCCCCAAGTAATAACACGAATTTTGCACGTCTCTAGTAATAAATAGAAGCTGGAAAATTTCCCGAATTTATTTTAGGACAAGCTAGAATTCAAAAACGTTTACATTTCTGCCATGTTTGTAATTGTATTATAGTTTATCAGACACGCCCAGGTGATCTCTGGGCCAATAACAGACTTGCAAGGAAACAAGCGCCGAATCCAATGCCACCTGGTCTGAGGTACAATTGGCTACACACTGAGGCAGCAGCTATTGAACAGAAAGCGGAGACTCGAAAATACATAGGAGAGTGGTGTCTAGCCTAAAGAATTAAAATAATTCAACTTCAAATTATAAATTTTGAATATAAATTTAAAGCTACCCACAATTTCCTTCCAATAATAAAATTAAACATCTTCAACGCAAATGTGAATGAAATGTATGAAATAAGCATATATGCATCGTTATTTTGTTATATTTATCTACACTAATATAATAAAGAGGAAATGAGAGTTTGTTTGTTTATATGTAACGGCAAATCTCAGAAACTACAGGGCCGAATCTTATAATTCTTTCGCTGTTAGGAAGCTAAATTCTTACATATGAATATAGGCTATATTTAATTTTTAAAAAATCTATAAAAATTTAAAAATGTGTACAAATTATGTATCTTAATATTAAAAAAATACCAGTAGTCGCAGGTAGTCGCGGGTAGTCGAATGTAGTCGCGGGTAGTCGCAGGTAGTCATGGATAGTTTAAGATAGTTACGGATACTCGTAGGTAGTCGCAAATAGTCGCAGGTAGTCACGAGTAGTCCCAGGTAGTCATGTGTAGTCGCAGGTAGTCATGGGTAGTCGCAGGTAGTCACGGTTAGTCGCGAGTAGAAATGGGTATTCGCAAATAGTCGCAGCAGGTACTCACGGGTAGTCGTACGTATAGTCGCAAGTAGTCGCAGGTAATCATGGGTAGTCGCAGGTAGTTGCAGGTTGTCTCAGGTAGTTGCAGGTTGTCGCAGGTAGTTGTAGGTTGTCGCAGGTAGTTGCAGGTAGTCGCAAATAGTTGCAGGTAGTCGCATCAAAAAATATTGTATTAAAATATTGAAACATTTGGTTGATTCTTCCATTTAATAATATTAAAATTTTATAAATCTTAAGTAATTCTTTCTTTCAAATAATCATACATAGATTTCTTTTACTAATTAAAACAACATTACTAACGGTAACTGCTTCAAAAGCGTTATTAAAATCAACACTAATTTTAAGTTTTTTTTTTTTAAACCACAGTTGTTTTTCTATATATACAATCTATAACATATAACGGTCTTCGGCCCCAAAACGAATAGTAATTAATATAAAGATCAAGTTTACTGTTGGTTTATAATAAAGTTCATTATTTCTATAGTCTAGTTTGGTTTATGAATTTCAAAAATCATTATAAGCAAGAAATTGTTTAAGACAAACACCGTTTTCAATGTTTACATTCCAGTTTTCATTAGGAAAAAATTCATTTCTACCATTTTTAACATAAATATTTCTTACATTTCAATGATCAAACATAGTAAGTAGCGTGTTTATACTGTTCAGCATGATTTCTTCTGTTAAGTTGAAAAACTACAATTAAAAAATCGGACATATCAAATTTTAAATTATTAAACTCATATTTTAAATCAAAGCTCAAAACAGTTGATCCAGCAGGAACTTCTTTTTCTAAAAATTGCCAATAATCAAAACTAATAGTTATTTTTGGATCTTTGTATATTTTTCTTTAATTGCAATGACTGTGTTAGCAAATTCAACAATAGGCCACATAATTTCTAATTTTTTAATAACAATTTTACCAGGATCAGGACGATATTTCGTAACTTCATCAACTTTATCTAAAGTGTCATGTAGAAATAAACGGTTGTTATCAGATGCATTACGAAAAAAAATTATATTTATAACCCCCTTTCCAATATATCTCATTGTTATCACGAATAAAACCAAACAAATATCTCAGCAGATACATTATTTCATTTGATTAATCCAATAAACAGTTTTAACTTTATCTTTTATATGACTAGAAACACATTTAGCTCGATATAGATTATCAACACCAGTAAATACAAAATAATTTTGTTCACTTGGTGATCTTAATAAAGTGTTTGTCACTGTTGCTGCTATACCCGGATTATCAACAGCTTCAATACTATTTCCATGTTGTGAGATTTCTACTATAGAATACTGAAAAGGAAAAAAAGTTTGAAAGAACATAAACATTATGTAATTTATCATATTTTGCTTCATCTCTACCTTTATCTCTCTGTAGTAGACTAAATGGCTCATAAACATAGTTTTACCAAATACATAATTATTCATTAATTTATAAAAATCCTTCTCAAAATCATTTTTTGAATTAGTTCTGAGTGATGCATTTAAATCTATATATTTCTTCAACCAATCAGACGTATTAAACTTTATTATTCGATGTATTTAAGTAAGTTTTAATCCATTATTTGGACATTTTTATACATTACGATAGTGAATTACATACTTTTTTTTATTAAGTAGAGTTGTTAATGATTTAGACTGAATTGTTCCTGGAACTACCTTATTTTCTGGACAAAATGGAAGATCTTTATGTAATTGATGTATGTGTTGTGGATACTCTTCTACATCTAAAATGTAACCATGATCAGAATAATCCTTAATATTTAATATATAATTTTGCCAAAAATCTAATTTAAATTCTGGATAATTAACCCATTCGAAACCACCATATGGTAAATATTGTGACATTGCCCAACCATATAAATTATTAGCATTGAGATGCTAAATAATTAGACTCTTGGTTAGGAAAGGAAAACCTCCTGATTATTTATTATTGGCTTTAATGTATTGTTTAGAACATTGTGATATACCACCCTTAATAACCTTTTCTATCATTAATAAAATCATATCATAATTATGCAATACATCTAATGGCTGTTTAGACATTTTTAACATTGCTTCCCACAATAAACCTTGTGCTGTAAAATACTACACAGGGTCTAAATAATATGCACATACACATGTGTATCTAAAATTTTTGAATATATCTGCTATCAATAATACATAGCTTTTTAAATATAAATAATAATATTCGCCAAGATTTTTAATATAAAATTGATTCCATATGCATTAAGCATGTTCATAATCATCGTCAGTTATATCAGATTCGTTTAATGTATTATAAAATTCCATTTTTGGTGGAAGCTCTGTTTCATCAAATTTCTTCCAAATGTCCATATAATAATACGTATAAACACCCTTTCTAATTACTAAATCTACTTTATCGTTTGGAAAATACTTTTGAGTATCTTCCATTTGATCTTTAATCAAATTTGATGATAATTTATCCAAACTACTTGGCATAAATTTAGATGTGTCTAAAAATCTCATTTTTAAATTTTCTGTTTCTTTCCCTAAGGTAATAAACTTTTCTTTCTTCGTTATTTGCAATTCAATCTATATACAATAAATTGTATGTTTGTAATTCTTAAATTTTATTTGTTCTCCTTTCGAAGGAAAATTGATTCTTACTGATTCGTTTTTAGAGAAGTCTTCTGTATGTTTATTTACTTTTTCTTGAGAATAAAAGGATTTAAGACACATATCGCATATATATGGTTTACATTTATGATTATGTTTTTTCTTTTCATTGTTTGTAAGCTTTAGTGGATATACTGTAGACTTATCTTCAATAGAGTATACATTTATAGATGTATCAATCTGATTTTCTATTTTTGGTATGTCAACAATTTTAATAGGATATTCATAATTATAGGATATTCATAATTATCAATATTAAGCCCCACATTTGTATATTTAGTTACTCTGAGGATCTTTTTCTTCTGGATACAATGGTGATTTCATTGACCAAAGAAAACATTTTTGATCATTATTCTTCACATTAATGCATGCTTGTTTATTCTTAATAAATTCTGGTATATAAATATATAATGCCCCATTTAAAGTATTATACTTATTTATTGCTAATTGTATTGCAATTATTTTATCTAAAGCCCATTCTTAATATATTTTTTAAAATTCAGATAATTGCATAATTATTTCTTGTTGTATGAATTTGTAAATCCTTTCAATTTCTCCTTCGTTCAATATTGTATAGTTTGATGATTGGAATTTAAATAATTCTACTTGTTTATTCTCTTGTTTACAACAATTGGTATATAATTTAATGCTAGTTTTCAGCCCTCTAAATGTTCTAAGATGATCACGTATTATATCAAAAATATAGTTTTTTTTTATAGAAGTGAAGAATTGATTAGGCTGTACTCAAGTAAAGGAATTTTAAATGTTATATGTTGATATCCTTCTTTTAAAGGTGTATTAACTACGTAAGTTTCATTGGTTCTTCTATTTCTTTTATTAACGAAAACATTAGTAGAATTAGGAAATATTTCTTTCAATTCATTTTTATATTGCTTATATTGGCATCTGATAAAAGTAAATTTGTAAAACTATTCTTTGTTATCCATTCAGATATCCTCTTACTTTTATTTCTATATTTAAAAAAATATATTATTGGCGAATGGAATTATTTTCTTTAATTTCTTTTATCTTTGGGATATAATTAATTGATATTGGTATAGTAATATAGGAAATTTGCTAAGTTTCTTCTTCTTTGTTCATTTATAATTATTGGTATAATATATGTAAATAAATCAGCTTTCCTTAAATTGTACCAATATTTAATTTTGAAATCTCCACCTATACTTCTCAAATCCCACATTGTCTTATTGCTCAACTCAACTGTTAGATTGTTTGTCGTCATTTTTTATTTGTTTATTTACTGTGCTTAAATTATTGATAATGATGAAGTCGTTTTAAATATTTAACTTCTGGTTGTGAGGATATTTCTCATTATAGCATTTTTTACATATTCATGCATGTTTGTCTTTGGTATATTTATTTGGAGAAAATAATTTCATATATTTATTCTATTTACATTATGTACATGTCTTTGTTGGATAATAGCCATATTCTATTTCATTTAGAATATATATATTGCTGTTTGAGTGATTTTAAATTTTTTATGTCTTTTGATATATGCCTTACAAACATATTTTCCACATTCACGCACCGAAGTACAACGCACAATAATTTCACGCACGCACAAACCAGATAAAAAGGCAGAGGTGCACTATTTCAGGGGACAACTACTTTGATTCTCGGGCAGGGAGACCTGCCCCAGCTCACTCTGGAATCCAGCCTAGTGGGTACACACAGTGGTCCAGGGAATAGTGATAAAATTTGGCATCATCATCATCATCATAATAACTGTCATAATTATTGTATATACCACTTAATATTAAACACTTTACATACCAGGAAAAATTGATGATAATGATAATAATTACTATAACCAATAATATAATTAAAAAAAAAAACTAATAAAATAAAATTCCGAAAATAAATTTTTAAAATTTATAGAAACTCGTAAAAAAATAATAATTAAAACAAACGTTCTACACTACAAAATATGTACCAAATATTATGCATATATGTATCCACAATGACGCATCGACTTGATAGTCTGTTTCAGGTCGGGAAGACGAAACCAGGCAGTACAAAAATTCAGTAAAGGGAACCCTCAGTTTGACCAGCATCCGAATAGATGCTGGTACCAAGAACCCCCCCCCCCCTCCCGTCCGCTGCATAATAATAATAATGATTTTTCCTCCTAACAGGTTGGCACCTTCAGTACCTAGGCCAAATAATTTTGACCCCCCCCCCCCTACAAGGAAAAAATTCAACTTTGCAAGCTATCAGAACTTGAATAATATTGCACAAATTTTCAATTCCAAGTTATATAATAAAGGTAATTCAACTTCAGAATGTATTATTTCGAATATTAATTTAAAGCTACCCGAAATTTCCTCACTGTAATAATACTCAGCTCCTTCAGCGCAAATGTAAATGAAATGAATGCCATAAGCAAATGTATATAATTATTTTATTATATTAATCTATACTAATACAATAGAGAGGTAATGTGAGTTTGTTTGTTTAAATGTAACGGCGAATCTAAGAAACTACAGGGCTGATGGTTATAATTCTTTCACTGTTAGGGAGCTACATACTTCCAGATGGACATAGGCTATGTTTACTTTTTAAAAATCGATTATAAATTTCAAAATTTGTAAACCAAGTCGGAGAAAAATTAGCTGCTTGGCTACTTTCTAAGCATTATTAAAGATAAATTGAAACAATGTTGGAATAAATGGTGAATCTTAATATTAAAATATTCGCCAGTAGTCGCAAAAATCGCAGATAATCACGGGTAGTCGCAGGTAGTCATGGGTAGTCGCAAGTAGTTGCAAGTGCACACAGGTAGTCGCAGGTAGTAGCGGATAGTAGCAGTTATTCACGGCTAGTCGCGAGTAGTCGCATGTAGGCGCAGATAGTCACGGGTAGTCGTAGGTAGTGGCAAAAAGCCGCAGTAAGTCAAGGGTCGTCTTAGGTTGTCGCAGATAGTCATGGGTAGTCACAGGTATTTAGAGGTAGTCGCAAGTAGTCATGGGTAGTAGCAGTTAGTCACGGGTATATGCAGGTAATCATGGATATATGCAGGTAATCATGGGTAGTCGCAAGTAGACACAGGTAGTAGCAAGCAATCGCAGGTAGTCGCAGGTAATAGCAGGTAGTCACGGGTAACCACAAGAAGTCACAAGTGGTCACAGGTTATCACAAGTAGTCAACGGTAGTCGCAGGTACTCGCAAGTAGTCGCAGGTAGTCGCAAGTAGTTGCAGGTAGTCGCATGTAATCGCGGGTAGTAACAAGTAGTCGCAGGTTTTTCGCAGGTAGACATGGGTAGTCGCAGGTAGTCGCAAGTTTTTCGCTGGTAGTCACGGGTAGTCGCAGGTAGTCGCAGGTAGTCACATGTAGTCGCAGGTAGTCGTAAGTAGTCGCGGGTAGTCGCAGGTAGTCACAGGTAGTCGCAGGAAATCGCGGGTAGTCACAGGTAGTTATGGGTAGTCGCAAGTAGTTGCAAGTGGACACAGGTAGTCGCAGGTAGTCGCGGATAGTCGCAGTTAGTCACTGCTAGTCGCATGTAGTCGCGTGTAGTCGAAGGTAGTCGCAGGTAGTCTCAAGTAGTTGCAGGTAGTCGCAGATAATCGCTGGTAGTCACAAGTATTCGCAGGTTTTTCGCAAGTAGTCACGGGCAGTCGCAGGTAGTCGCATGTAGTCGCAGGTAGTCGCAGGTAATCACGGGTAGTCACAAGTAGTCACGGATAGTAAATATACATCTCACAAAAAAAACCAACACAAACGTGATGATAAAACTATTTCCGATAGTAAAATAAAAAATTTTCTAACTATGAATAGGTATGTATTTTAAAAACTCCATAAAACCTGAGCGAAGCGATGGCGGGTCCTAGTTAGTATATAAAATCATTGACTAAGCGTCCTCAGCGCAAATATATCAATATTAAAAACAATTAAAATATGTAAAAAGTTTCTATCTCACTACACTGAAATGATGAAACCTACCACGTGGATTGCCCTAAGAGACTAGGTACTCACCTACATAATACATGCGAGATTAATTAGCATACTTGCTAACAACAGGACAACACATTAGAGAGACACCACGACACTAACATTCACTCCAGCTGGGAGACTGGAGGGGAGCCTCACTCCCCCGCCGAATACGACCACACGTAACTTAATTTAATAATAGGCAACAACTTAAACAGCCTTAACACGGGTCCAGTGCCCAATAAACCACACCCAATGGTTTGAGTGCGTGTCGGGGTGCATTTTGTCTTTACAAACATCCTGTGAGTTATGGGAGTATAGGCTCCCGGTCTCACGACACACAGGCCATTCGGTGGCGTATGATGGTTCAGCTGTGGCGTTGGCCGGTTTTGTGGTAGGCGTGGCAAAATACGTCGACCGGTGAACGAAGAATATGATTGGCGGGTTATGTTTCATTTCATTTTCTGGCGAGCCCCTTATATCCCGCTACGCCAGCGTGAGCTCCTTCACAGTTCTGTGAGCCCCTAGAGAGTACACTTTACGCCCGAATGTGTGATATCAATCAGTAAAATAACATCCACTGAAAGTTAGTTGATAAGCTACTACCTACCGGCAAATCATGGAATGGGAGTGGGGACACGTGACTTACGGTAGTGGGATTCAGGAGCTCGTACAACGGGGGTGAAAACAGGGAAATTTCACCTCACAAGAGCCCAACCTTTCTCCAGAAATTGTACGCAATTTATTCATGTAAAACATAGTAGAACCATTAAGGAAGATCTAGAAAAACCCTTTTACCATATTAGAAATCAAGGCTTTTTTTAAAGAGTGAGAGAAGAGATTTGGGCGGCTCCTAACAGCGCAGTCTTCAGAGCCAATGAGGGAGATTAAGGTGAGTATGGAGCAACGCCGTAATGAGCGACCGGAAGGGGAGGGGGGGGGGGGCACGGGAGATAGTCCGGCACGCTTCCCACTTGCGAAAATCCGGTGACCCGGCCTGGGATTGAACCCGTTTCGCCTTGGTGGGAGGCGGGAATGATAATCGCTCATCCACCGCGGCCCCTATTTTTTTCAAGAGAATTTTTTTATCACCAAGTCTGGCCAAACTGACTGGTTTATTTAAGAAGTAAGTGGCAAGAGACGAGGCAGTTCACGTGTGATAAACGCAAACAAGCTGCGGTGATCATATGTAGATACAGAGTTTTTTGTTTAATTTATTGGACGTGAAACCAGGGTTAGTGCAGCATGATGGGTAACGCACTTCTTGTCTGTACTGCCAGTTCAGAGAGGACATACTCGACATTACGTCGCATCAAATTATAGCTCCGAACTACGATGATGGGGAGAGGATTTGAGGGTCTGTCCCTTCTTCATGTACTACATTATGATATACCTCCAGTAAACCCTTATCTTGTCATTTAGCATTTTTCACCTAATGTTACCCAATAGATTATGATTCAGCTGGCTCCACAAGTTCATATATAGTATCATTGCTAAGAATATATTTTACTATCTCGCCTATATCATATATTCATTTTGTATCTTAATACAGAACAGCAAAGGAATTTCGTGCTAAAAATTAATCACATTGAATCATGCATTTGAAGATAGTCGTTGTATAATTTGTGTATTATTTAAATTGTGAAATTGGGTAAAAACATAAAGATGCCAAAATGTTGCAGATTTTAACATTCACTAATAATTTCACCCCCAAGACTCACTACTTGATCCGCCCATGTTGGAATTCTCAACTTCAGTGGGAATCACAAATAAATCAGTGAAATTCAGGCCTTCATATTAATTAGTTATCAGACACTGATTTTCAGCCGCTCTGTTTTCACTGATTTGTCTCTATCCTCATTGTTTCATATGTAGAGTGTATGTTAGTAGCTAAGACAGTTGAAGAATGGGATGCGCGTCAGGTCAACCCCTGTAGGCCTTAGGTCGGGATTATTGCGCATAAAGGGGCATATGCATCGCGGCTATAGCAGGGTTATCTGGTGCCATGGCCGCAATTGAAGCCATGTACACAGCGTCTAGACGGAAGGACAAAGCAATGAAGCGCAAAACGGAGAGGGCACTGCGAAAATCTGTGCGACAGTCACGCAGGACAAAAATAAATCTTTTATTGGATTGAGGGCGTTATAAAGTAAGGTGTTAGCTGCGAAGATGAGGGCGGACGAGTGCACGTGCAAGGACGAAGGGCTAGAGTGCGGGAGTACTGTGGAGGGCGAGTTTCCTGACGAGTAGAGTGCAGATGCGTGCAGGAGCTTTCGCCCCGAGCTCAACAACGTTACACACTGGAAATATAAGTAAACCTGTGTTAAAACAACGAATTACTGAACGGACGAGGGATACAGACTTGTTTGTGAATGTTTTAACTGCCAGATATAAAAGCTTTAATTTTAATTGTAATTTAGTAGGTGTTAGAAAACTCTTAACAAAGACTGGTTTTAAGTGTCTGACTGTGTCAATTTCTGTTAGGTGACAGATCATTATGTTGCAAATAACAAATGAGAGTCATTATTGTCTATACATTAATTACACTGTACTTTTTGGATTGTTTATAAATAAATTAGGAAATAAATATTAGCTATTTAATTTAATTAAGACGTCCCTCCCTTAAAGAACTTTGCTAAGACCAAGTACTTAAAAAAATTGTAACAGGACCTTGTTTTACGAATTGTATAAATAGGTTTTGTATCTATATGCATAAATAATCTCAACGTCTACAATACTTCCTTGTTTAATTTCAGTTTTGGTTTTACACCTTCCGAAGTAAAGTGTTGCAATATTTGCTCTGTTAGCTGCAGTGTTACAAATATTTTTTGTCAAATAGTTCCTAAATAATAGTTTGTAAAACTTCAAAAATATTTCATTATTTATACTGCTGCCAACCATATTGGAAGTTGGCAGTAATCGTGTTTGGTAACATATACACTTGCATTTACAGGAAGTAATTTTGAAATGCTAAATTAAAATATACTCAGTTACTAGGTACAAATGTTAGGAAGATGTTGGAAAAGATTATACAGGACCTATAATGAATATGATGAAGCGAATATTTAACTATCCCGCGCTGAAGCCTGACATCATAAAGAAGCAGACTATCGAGAAATCTAAATATATAATAATTCAACATCTCATCTTCCACTGTGTCACGTGCAATTATACTATGTTATTATAAGAAACGACATGGCTGCACGTAACATAAATTCTGTTTACAAAACTGGGACATTATACTCAGAAAAATATACATTTGTAGAAACACAATCTGCTCAATATTTGATAACGAACCAAGTTAGCAGTATTGTGAATATACGCGGTAAGTTTTGTTGTTAGGGAGTTCTGTTGACCAAATTAATTTATCGCATCTAATGCCGTTTGTATGGAATTCCACTCTTTCCAACGATTTCTGGAAATAGTTAACATGTAGAGGATACAATTTGTTACATACTGTGACTTTCTCAAGAATTATTAAAGTTGTTACTATCAAAATAAACGCGCTGGGACATAATGCCGAGACAGATAAAAGTTTAGTAAAATAGTCACTTCACAAAATGTAATTCTGTGAATTCATAACATCGTTAAACAAAAGTTAAAATAAAAAAAAAAATTTACATATATAACCCATGAAAAATTTTGGCATCTGGCCTCTGAGCTTTTGTTTGTAAGATGGCTCTTATAGTTTATATCATACTGCAATGAAAAGAACTTTAGATAAAACATACCGTATTAAAATTTCGAATGGTTTTATTAGTAATTAACTTTAGTTTTTAGATAAATAATATTAGTGTCACTTGGGCAAGCAATATGAGCGCAAGCCTCTTTAGCTCAGTGGCAGAGCACTGGCCTGGCAAATCAGCGGTCGTGAGTACGCTCCTCACAGGAGGCAAATGAAGGCATTAATTTACAGATTAATTATTTCGTCGTAGGATATGTTAATTTATATGTTAATTTATATTCTTGACAAAAAAATAGTGCAAAATTCAAATTTATATTGCAATAGAAAATTTATTTACTTTCGAGAATAGATGTTTGATACAAACATGCCGGCATTTGCACATGCTAATTATTTGGTGATATGCAGTATAACCCCGCCGAACCGACTATGTTTAAGGAGGATATCGAAGGCTAACGGCAGATCAAGTAATCATATTTTTAAATTGGCGCATGACCTTACCCGCAACTGGAAGACTACGTATCGTATTACTGACGTTCCTTTCTTACTTCTGGTTTACCTAACACACTAACATTTATTGGCCACATTCATAGCTAGCTGTTTTAGATCATAAAAACATTCAGACTTAAACGGGACCTGTGACGGAGTGGATTAACATCAAAATTTGTTGCGAAATATTCCTAGCGATATTTGTGATCGCTGAAAGAAAACTGGTATATCTCATTTCATTTTCTGCTTACTTGTAGTCGTTTGTGTACAGCAGTATTAATTTAATTTGTGTGTTCATATCCATTTTAATCAATTACTTTATTTACTTCGCTTCAAATTAGTTGCAGAAACACTATTTTCGTCATCGAAAATTGGTTTTTATTAATATTCCATTTCAAAAGTATACAAACTTATCATTATACTTATTATACAATAACACTTTAATGTTCAGTAGAAAGGGGCTAAAAATTTATTCTCCTTGGGGAGTTGAGATAAAAATGTTTAATTAGTGTGCATTTGTGTTCCCTTATTGACCAAACAACACTTCACTTCACACAACGCCATATGATAACTGAGAAATAGTGCGAAACTATTGCCTGCATGGTGGCTCAATAGTGCTTATCTAAATGAGAATAGTTATATTTGATGAAATTATTAAAGATTGTTTGAAAAAAAATTTTCAGGAGCTATAGTTTGTGGAAGAATGATGTGTAGGGACATCAATTTTCGCGAAAATATTTGTACACTGCAAAAATTTTTGTAACTGGAACTGACAAATTCTTGTATAATTACCCAATTTTGTTGATTTACTAAGTTATATTTTGTAAATCTACAGTGTTTGTTTATTTGCAAGAATAGCGTTTATTTGAATAACGAAACAAATTTGTGCTGTTATAAAGATATTGTAAACAGCCGCCCTTACTACAACGTATTTAGGAAAAAATTGTACAAACTTGGGCACGTGATTCGTGACCTGAAAAGAGGAAGATTGATATAGGACACACATGGTCCATCTCAAATAAAAAGGGCTGTAGCAGCAGCCTTTAAAGACTGAAGGCGACAAGCTTATTGCGTGGGATATTAAGCAAAGTACTTGCGTTACAGGAACACAATTTGGTATACCGATTAATTAAACCAATATATTGGATAAAAGGAAGGTTTGGTCCGTTGTACATATCCTCACCATGTAAATAATAGGGGTTGGCACCCTTTAATTGCATCTAACATTTACACCGAGAGGTTAAAGTGATTGTGGATACCATTGGATGAAGCGGGACGTCTTAATTAGCAAATAAGCCCCCCTAATTGAAGCACTCTAGGTGCCACCGTTTCCGGTTAAATCGCAAACGAAGGGTGCAGTGGTAGCAATATTATGGCCAAGTGAGTAGGCAACCCTTTTGGCGCCCGGAGGAATACAGCGGAGTTTCCCCGCTGAATGAGTGAAGAGATTGGCGGCTAGTAACAGCGAGGTCTTAAGAGCCGGTTAGGATGATCGAGTTGAGTATGGAGCAGTGCCCGGAATGAAAGGCGGGGCAAACGAGAGATCCCCGAGAAAACCCGCCGACCAGCCGCATGGTCCGACACGAAGTGTAACATCGTGCATCACACCACCAGCACGTGTTTAAGCCTGGTGCAGTACGTGTGGACTACTCACCAGGTCATGGCCTTGCTACCACTGTACCCTTCGTATGCATTTTACACGTAATGGATAGTTTTTTTCCTGCCAGTTCAAACAGAAGGGTTACATCACTCAATCAATTATCAGTAGTAATATTTCGTCCTGAGTTGACTATTGGCATTACCATCCTGTGAACTACATCTGTACAATCATTACTGGAATTATATTTGTTAATATTTTTTTATTTAATTTAGAACGTTAAATTTAAATTCGCACTTATAAACTACATTTACCTACGCAAGCGAAATTGCAATACTTTACTATCTTTAATATTTGTATCTCGTGTTTTTAAAACATTGGCTTACCTGAAAATAAATATTACACAGGCGCATAAACGCACGCACAAACCTACGACACTCAGTAAGAAAGAAAGAGTAAAAGAGAAAGTGAGATAAGATGAAATGGAGGTGTGGAGTACGGCACGATGCGAACATCCAGGAGAGGCCCAGTCGGGAATCAAGCTGGTTGTCCTAGGTGGGAGAAGAGTAGTCTGTCCACTACAACACTGCGGCCCCAATAATATTACAATTTACGTCAGTACTGTCACAGACATTTTGAAACATCGTCCCCCCTCCTCGCCACAGACCGGTCTTGTAAAAACATTACAGTGCTTATGTTCCTCGATTCTGGCCATGTCTGTTTCCTTTCCAACTCCTTGTCTTTAAACAAATAATTCCATCTCTACTGACTAGATTCCACGAGATGTAATGCCTAAACAAAAATTAATTCTTTTCGCTGATAAGAGGCATAACATTTAAACAAATAATTACTATAATAAATGTTGACAGCCAGTTTTCGGGAAACGAGTTCCACGTTAGTTATATTTCAAAACACAATAACTCATACACATTCGCCATCGTGCGATTTTAACTGCTACGTGACATAGACGTCTGTCAATTAAATTCTGTTTGGCCATGTCAAAAATCACAGTCACCTGACGAAGACACGTGATCATTAACCACAGGAAGACTAAGTCGTGCTAATGCATGGTTTCAGGTGTTGCAAACAAGAAATATTATGATAGGTGCTGTACGTCAAGCCGACATAACACTTGTTTTGCTGTCACAGTCAGTGAGTTGTATATTGGCCTCGTGTCCGTCTTTTAGAGGTGAGATCCAACCCTTGCTTTACTTAAGTCAACACAAAACGCTTGTTTTGTTGTCACAGCCAATGTGTGGTAGGCTTTATGTTCGGCTACAGTTATATGAACCAATTATGACTCAGATTAGTGAGACGGTTTGCGAATAATTTACCCACAGCTAAAATCATTAGTCATTGAGCTTCGTAGTGTGTAATTAATATCAGAAATTATCTACACGTGTGCAATGTACACAATTGTGTACACTGAGTCTGAATGGATTAGAGAACTTCACGCGTCAAAAAACTTTATGTTCGCAACACCTAAAAACATAAATTATAGTAAATCGACCCTGAAAGGGTTAAATACTCTGTAGCAGAATAAAAAATAATATGGTAAAGATAGGTCTACCTGTTTTTTATTAAAGCTTTCCCAGTGGGGGGGGGGGGGGGGATCGACTTAAATATCCTATGTGCACACTTACAATCTTGCTTTAGCAACTGGCCGCTTGTTTTTGTGGGAAGAGTGCCTGTGAGTCAATTATAATATTGTTTCTCCAATACCGAATGGCTGTGATCCATGGATAGACAGGAAAGCCGGGTAAAAATTCAAATGGTTCAGTCACTACAGTGGTTTTGAAATAAAGAGTTTCGGAATATCACTTGTAATGAAATATTTTCGCTGAAAACAGGTGCTCCTAGTTGTAAGTGAGTGGAGATATTTGGGCGGCTCTTAACAGCGAGGTATTGAGAGCCGGTGGAGGTGATTGAGGTGAGTATGAAGCAACACCACGGAATGAGGGAACGGGAAAAAATAGGAAATCCCCGAGAAGGCCCGCCGACCAGCGGCATCGTCCGTCACGATTCTCACAAGCGAAAATCCGGTGACCCGGCCAGGGATTGAGCCCGGTTCGTGTTGGTGGGGGGCGAGCAGGCTAACCGCTCAGCCACCATGGCCCCCCGGTGCCTCTAGTTGTAGGCTGTTCATGGCAAAATGAGCACGTTTGAATGCCCTGCTTAAGATCTACTTATATACACGTTGTGTGTTCTTCCGCCTTGTGTAAAATTAACATTGCCATAGACCTCGTCACTTTATCCATGCGTCAATCAAGTGAAACAGAGAAATTATAGGGAAAGTAAATATTGTATAAATCCGCTAATTCTTACACTTCAAATCATTAAAAAATACAGAAAGCGAGAGAAATAATTTAAGTTATCACAATTGGTCACCTAACATTTTTTGTTTGACGTTAATATATGGAACTACTTTCCCCTCTGTCGTTACCAACTTTACTGGACTCACGTCACTCAGTGCGCCCGTTAAAACATATGCAGGTAGGGGCAGTGACTTTTTTCTAAGGTTGATTTTAAAAGTGCTCACTTTATCTTGAACAGCAGTTATAAAATATTTCCCGAGGAAATTCCATGACAATAATTTGACCGCACTCGCGATGGAAGTGGTTGGCCGTACAAGGGGTGTCCTGTATCTCCGTCTTCCTTTGAATTGCGCGTCGGACGTGAGAAACAAGGATGCGCTGCGTTTATCACGTGTCCTTTGTGCGGCCACAATGGCAGGATCGTGCACCGCGAGTCCTGCCCGCTCATTCTCGCCGACCCAGACGAGGACAAGGGCCTGCTCGGGGGGATTCGTTAGCTGCTCTTTCTCCGGACTGCGCCCCCTCCCCCCCCTTCCCATCCTGGCCTAGCCGCCGATACTACACTCCGACTCCTTAATCAAGCTTTACGACCCCAAACAGTCGGCACCCATAACGCGCCCGCCTGTCCACACAATGGGAGGGCGCGCTTGACAAACCGACCCACTGTTCCTTCGATGGAACACCCCGACGCAACCCCCGGGCCAGACAATGAAAATAACCTTTCTGTTGTGAGGCGGGGAACATCATCCACACTACACACATCAGTGTCTAGTGTTGCACCAACACAGCATCCATGTTGCAAGTACAGTCTTATACTTAGTTCATTCATGGTTACTTCCAACTTAAACGCTTTCCACGATAAAGTGAGCATTTGTTAAACCAAACTTAGAAAAAAGTCACAGCTCCTATCTGTATACGTTTTAACGGGCACACTGAGTGACATGCGCCCAGTAAAGTTGGTAAAGATGGAGGGAAAGTAGTTCCGTATCTTTACGTCGAATAAAAAGTGTAAGGTAACCATTTAAGAAAACGTAAATGATTTCTTTACCTTTTTGCTTTTTTTTTAATGCATCGAAGTATAAAATGAGCAGATTTGTAAAATATTCATTTTACAAATAATTTCACAGTTACAATTGACCAACGCATTAATAAAGTTATGAGCACCGCGGCAATGTTAATTTTACATACGGCGGAAGAATACATAACGTCCATACATGTAGATCTTGAGCAGGGCTTTCGAAAGTGCTAATTTTACCGATAACAGCCTATATCTGAAACACTGCCTTCGCGCCAGTCTTCCGCCTTGCGCACGAATCTGAACCAAGTCTCAATAATTACTCTAGAGCGACAACACAACGCGTTAGTGCACATTCCCTTTACTAATATGTTGCATGAGAACTATGTGTCAAAGTTTGTTCACGCTTATTTCCACATATTCTGAAGCGCTTCATAAGTTCAACTTTCTGGAAATTCCTCCGCCTCATGCAAACAAAGCTTAACCAAGTAGGCTATATTAAATTACATGACAGGGACAACGCACTGGATTCGTGCGCACTCAAATGAATATTATTTTGCATAATAACTATTTTTTACTATACATTGCCAAGAAACCTTTTTCCCCCTGTTTATTTATATTAATAATATGTTGAATAATATAATTTATAAGTAGAATATAAGTTAAAGTTCAATTCGACTAAAAATAAGATGTTTTATTTTATTTACATAAGAATAAAACGCTTGTGTTACGTGCTATTTCTAAGAAACAACCAAACACATTATACATGGGGTGATTTTTCAAAGGTTTTATTCTAAAAATTCGAAGTAACCGCGAATAGTTTATACAAGACAATATCAACACACATTTTTGCTCTTGCGTTTTATTCGTAGTAACTATAAATGCCATATTAGTAATTTATAAATAGAATATTTTTTAACGTTCGATTTAACCAAAAATAATATAATTTTATGTTAACAAAAGTAAAAAGCGCTTGTGGTACATGGCATGTTTAGGAAACAACCAAAAACGTCATCCATGTGTTGATGTTTTGTAGGTTTGGTTAAAAAAAGTGAGCAGAAACTGCGAATAGGTCATATATGTGAGCCAACAGTAACAACTGTAGTTGTTATGCTTTTGACGTAAATGTAATACTAACTACTTCTACGGTAACGTCACTTCTTCACAATTCTCTAAACATTAAGGCAGTGTTTATTTTACCGCTAAACGAATTTTGTGTTGAATTAATATTAACACTTGTTTTAACAGTATTCTTGTATGTACTTTACTTTTAAAAAACTTTTAAGGTAAAATAATTTAAATAAAATTGTTTTGTCTCAAAAATAAATATTACCTACATAGAACAAATCAAGGCAGTATGGAGAATCGAACCCGCTCCTTGTGTACAAGACAATTCTCCACAAAACCCATCACCATACCAATTTATTTATTTCAACATGTCTATCTTGGTGTCATATGAAGACAAACTGCATTACTTTTTCATTATGTCGCTATACGTTATGCTCTAGAAATAAATGTATATCTGGAACACGAAAAAACTATTTTGCAATGTCTGAAAGCTGATTAAGTTACATTCAGTTATTAATCTATGCCCAAAAATTAAAATGCATTGATTTTTCTTTACGAGTTTATCGTTCTTCACTAGTATCCGCCATTTGCAATGTCAAGTCAGTGACAATTAATATTTGTTGGACATTACTTTAATGTTGCAGTAACAATAAATATTTTTCTTACTATTATTTGTATCGCAATACGTTATTTGGTTGTTGCAATATTACTTAGAGGCTTTATTAACACTAACACTTGAAGAGTATATTTGAGTTATAGTTATTTAATATTTTGTAAATTGTTAACATTTTTAACAGTGCTAACTTTGTGACAACATTGTTAAATTTACTGAAACATAAACATTCCGAGAAAGTGCTTAATAAGTATTTATGTTGCTGTAAATATATATATTTTTTCTTTCTGTTATTTGTAGCGCAATACATTATTTGATTGCGGCAGCATTACTTAGAGGCTTTATTAACACTAACAATTCAACAGTATATTTGCATTATAGTTTTTCAAGACTTTGTAAATGGTTAACATCATTAACTTTGTCACAACATTGTTAAGTTTACTTCAACATAAACATTCCAAGAAAATGCTTATTATTATTTTTTGTTACAGCAGCATTACCTTATTTTCTGTGCGTTTAACGCTTTCATCTCCAAGATATTTTTCAAGCGGAAGTGTTGCAATCGCTAACTTTTTGATGAACATTGTACTTGTGGTTGAGCGTGCTTCTCGCAAGCAGTGAAAACTGTATAGCGTTATATCGTGTTCGTTGATGTCATAATTATACATTCAAAAATGAAACATGCATAAACGTTCCACAGATCACTGAAATCAGGTAATCCCGTAGGAAGATCGTCTACCGAATTATTTTTTTTGTGCTCGTTGCTGGCGAAAGCCGCCATTTTGCTGGTGCGTGAGGCTGAAGCTCGCGGTATACGCGTTAGTTTAACCTCTGTATTTGTAAGTGTTCTGTGCGCAACATGTGTCAAAACAACTGCGGTGAAAATCAAATTATAACATCAAGGCCGTGGTTACACGAGTGCTATTAAACACATTCAGCTAAATGCATTCGGTAGCTATGTCTGAACAAGTTTAAACAAAACGTCTTTTCGAGCACACACACACAAAGCAGAACTAAGTAAATGGAAATTCTAACCTCAACAAACATGGAACTTAAAATGTATGATATTTAATTATAATAGCCTCCAACATTTATAACCACTGATCTTTTTAATTGTTATGAAACCTACACTTTTACTTTAATAGCATAATGGGTGGGTATTAATACATTCAACCTTAAACTTCAGTTAATTCAACAAGTGCAGGAATTCCTGCCAAATTCAGCAAATATTTATTACACTGCTTGTTTACGTCGAAGCAGCCAATAAGAGCGCAGCAGAAAAGAGAAGTCGATCGAAAGTGCATATGAAAACTGTTCACCTTGAACGAGAAACAACTGCGATCGGAACACGTTCGAAGGTTATGTAACCTCTTCAATATCTGAACTTGTTTTAGTGAAGTAGTTCTGCCAGCAGCCCGTGTAACCGCGGCCTATGATAATGCCTTCATAAAATCTAACCTGGCATACCAAAAGTTTTTCTCGAAATATACGGTTTTATACCAATGAACAATCGTTTATAACCACATACATTTCCAAAAAATCACTGACTTCTTTAGATTTCCACAATTTTTGTTTTATTGTGAGTAGCCAGGGTAGCACCATTAGGTTTTTTTCTACCAGTTGGCCAAACTTGCCATAATATATTGGCCCAACGCGGAAATGACGAGTGTTCTACAGTTCCCCAACGTTAATTTAATGTTGGTAGCAATCTGAAATACAACGTTGGATCAACACAGTTATATCGTTGTGTGCACATTTTCCAAGTATAGTGTGGTTTTCTTTCAGAAATGCATTCATAAAGTCATTTCTCAACAAAACATTGACTAACTTGTTTCGACGTTGGCTATGACATGTTATTGCATTCATAATTTCAACCAATAAACAACATTCTGCCAACATTTGTTCCCTGTGTTTTAAATAATTTTTACCGCTAACTAGAATTTACAGAAAAAATATTGTGTAAACCGTACTTGAATATGTTACTTTTCCGTTAGTAATACCATCTAAATCTTTCTTGGCGAAAGTTAGACTAGAACTCACGCCCTTTAGTTTTTCATCCTGATGTGTTTTCCAGTAACTACTGTAACTTCATAAGACCGTAGATGCAACAAGCACACACTAATGTATTTCATTTTAATATACTGTATTATATGGAGTGTTGAGATTTGAACGGCTCTCAACATCAAGGCCTTAAGAGGCGAAGAGTTTAATAAAGTAAGGGGAGAATGGAGCTGCATCAGAATACATGGGCTGGAGAAACGGAAGATCACCGAGAAAACCCGCTGACCAGCGGCATAGTACGACATGATTCCCACAACGACATCGCCGGAAATCTGACCCGTTTCACTTAGGTGGTTGGCAAGTAGTTATACCGCTACACCTCCATGACCCCATAGTGATGTGATATTTAATATATTTATGTAAAATATTACTACCGTGAAACTGCATTTTAAGTACCATCCCGTACGTTATGAACTGATGAAGTTAACGGCAAACCTTACACACTTTGTAGTGTGGAACATATGATTTATTTTAAAACCTTGTTGAGTCATAGCTTGGAAAGTAAAAAGTTATGAACAACGCCACAGGATATTATCTCACATATATGTGCAGTTGTACCGAAAATTGGTGTGTACTATCATACGCCAGTTTTATTTGAACATAACATACTTCTCGCCATGCATATTATCATGCCAATCAAACTTAAAAAGATTAAAAATAAAGACTTATTTCGCTATAAATTCCTTAGATTTTCATAGTCAGGCCCCTGCTGCTTCCTTGACCCAAGGATGCAGCAAGACTGAACACCAAAAAAAAACCAAGATTGGTCTGAGCAAAAGTAAATAACTGGCAAAAGCCAACAAGATTGGCTTTCCCAACTAGGTCAGGAATATCAATTGCTGAACTAAGTTCAAAAACATGAAGTGTGCAGAAAGTTACTTTTATTCAGTTCCTTTTAATTTTCTTTGGTAAGCATAACGTAGATTGATATGTATAAAATATAGTTAACACTAAAGTTTCTAAATTATTCTCTGTTAAAAATACAGATTCTTTGAAAATACTATGATTTCATAAAATAGTCTCTGTTATAATAAGTGTTCTTCAAAAATACTACATACTTACTGGAACTCAGGTACATAAATGAACAATTTTTAAATACAATTTCAAGTCCCTTTTAAATTATTAATAAAATCATAAAAAGGGCACTTTAAAACCATAACGCTTTTGTAATTATCAACAATATTTCCAACACAGAAAAAAAAAAGTATTCTTCTTATTTTCGTGATAAACAATTCTCTGCTTATATAGGTCCAACCAAAAGTCAATACAAAATGTTTAACCTGAATTCTGAATTCATTCTCCTAACCTACATTTGAATCGGTCTTGCTTGACAAAAACTCTTTAAAACTTGCATTAAATTCCCACAAGATATTCTTAAGTGATTTTCACCATCTTGGCATTCATTGCAATTTTATGAAATATGGCAATAGAGAAACACATTAAAAACCTTAAAATTCCAGACTGATTTTGACTTGCCTGCCATTGAATTACATACTTAGCGAAATTACATTTCAAATTTCCTTCCCTCGTCCACTGAACAAAGCAACTGCTCGTAATTACAAAGTCTTAACTTTCGATGAGGAAAATACAAATATATTTTATTACAGTGTCATCAAAAGTACTATTTACAAGCAAAATTGATCATAAAACAAGTTTGGGCCCATATTAGGGCGTCTAGCATTACGTCAAAGTGACGTCATGTCCTACTGCTTGAAGAGCCTATCAAGTGATAGACATTAACGTGACAAATTACATAACTTCTGATGTAATGATGCTCCCTCGAGGCCGAAATCGCCTCCCCCGAACGAGCAGAAGGACAAAGAATGTATGCTGTTACATTTCAATTAATTCCAGAGAGGTGAACAAATTCCAAACCCCAATAGAAATCGTTATTCGACTCTGAAAATACAAGAGACAATAGAAGTAATTACTACCATATTAGGAACTACAATCATTACAATTGGAAGTGGGAAATATCTAAATACAATATGCCCTAGAGGGTATAAGTATTGATCGGCTAATGATAGTTCATTTCAGCCAACATGTCCAAATAAAGATGACACTGCGTCACGCAAACGGCCTTTTGAATGGCGCGCCGGCCTTCTGCGCAGATGACGAACACACCCCCGTCATGAGGGGAGGGCGATGGCAGCGCTCTGTTCCGCCAGCAGCTGGAGTAGAAACTACGGGCTCCATTATGCCACTTGTTGATCCAAGCGCCGAGAGCACGACATTCTTGTTTTGCAAGTACCGTAAATAGTATAATTCTACTTCCGTGTCGGCCCACAACACCAACATGCAGCACAAATGTAGGGAAATAGTGTAGATTATGAGAATATAAAAAATATTCACCAGTACTGTCCAAATTTATTTTTCACTTTAAGCAAAATTTTCAGGTGCGTATAATGGACTGCATACATTGTCTAATTGAATGGTTGAATAAGGGGCAGACCAGAGACGACAAAGTCGCGTAGATTTTCTTGCAGTTGTCTCAGCAACTTTAGATTTCAATTACCTGAAAAGAATGAGATAGCAACATTCAATTAATTATTGTATTTCAAAACATTAATAACATACTTCGATTCTATCTCAAGGTTTTTACAACCGCTTACAAACCAAAAGCCAACATTTGGAGGGTTTGGCCAAATATTCGAATACCTACCAGTTACAGAACAATATTTTCCAAAACCAATACACATTCAACAACTGACAGTTTTGTTTAAAGAACCCCTGTGTTAAAAAAATAAACTCAACCAATAATCAAATAAAATGAAATATATTTTATTATTTGGAAAATATACATAATATCGTATGCAAGCATAACGTCTACAACACAACGTTCGTCTAGCATAACAAAACGCGCCCATCACAAATTGTTAAGTTCACAACATTGTCTCAATACATGGGGAACCAAATAAAGATTAAAGAAACATAAGATTTTAAAACTCTTCATATGCTGTGAAAATCAATATGTTGTTTCCATTTAAAGTTATTTCTTTGTAAGTGGCTTTACTTTTGTTGTACAATGTTGTCCATACAAAATGCCGACAGGGTGATTTCCAACAAGTTATTGAGTGAGTAAAGAGATTCGAGGTCTTGAGAGCCGATGAGGGTGAAGTGAGGTGAGTAAGGAGCAGCGCAGGAATGCAGTGACGTGGAGACCAGCGGCTTCGTCCGGCGTGGTTCCTACATGAGAAAATCCGATTTAGGGCGAACCTGTCGGGAATCGAACACAGTTCGCCTTAGTGGGAGGCGAGTAGTCTGCCCACTACACCCATCGGGGTCCAGGTCAAGGTCACTTGGATCCAATATTGTTGCCAGGTGACATAACATGTGGCTGATCTGCTCTGGTTCCTAGTCCTCTCTGAGGACAAGCCTTAAAAATATTATTAAATAAACTGTTTATTAGTATTTTAAATAAATTTCGGGAAGTTTTATTATTTTTGGAGAGTTTTGAAATTTTTCGGGTTCAAATCAAATGTCACTGGGGGCAAGCTCAAATGTCCAGTTAAAGGTCACCGACATCTAACATTACGGTTAAGATGAATGACAGAACCGAAAGGTGGAATGTCATCTGTAACTACGGACCCTGTACCCTGTGTATAGATTTGGCGTACCCTATTCCTATAAAACCAATATGACCGCCACTGTTCTACCCTCGAAAAAGATTCCCCCTAATCGTTCCCATGGATCGAAAAATGCCTTTCGGTCGATCGTTTTAGCAAGTGCCAAGTGATCGGTGCTATTCCGAGGGAAAAACGGGAAATCTTCAGGCAAAAAGGAAAATTTTGAAGGAAACAAGAAAAAAATTTAAAGGAAAAAAGGGAATTTTTAGGGAAAAAGAGAAGATTTGAGGAAATATGGCCGCCGGCTGACGGGAATGACAGAGAATGAACAGATCCACCGATCCACTGCCCCCACCCCTTGCACCCAACTCATCCAAATCCTACTACTATGGTTATTGGTTTCATTAGTTTATGTGTTGATATTTCATTTGATCCACATTGTTGAACTGACATTTCACAAACTTTATTTTACTTATCCATTAGTCAATAAACAAATTCGAAAAAACAGTGAATGGAATGGTTGATGAATCAGTGAAAAATGTCACTAAATCAATAAGCAACACCTGAAACAAGTCTCCAGCCTAGCTGGTGCTTGAAATGCCTTGTAGAGTGTTTCAAATACACGTTTCTTTTTTACAAAAATATTAAACGTGCATCCAGTGTGCTGATCTACGAAATGAACATACTTCATCCGAGGACTGTTTAGTACTTTCAAAATGCCACGCACGTTAGAAACACCATTTCAGAGTACTCCAGCTGCTAAAAAGTGTTTTTTTCAAAGGACTGTATCTCAAAATATATGCATCAGATACATAAAAACTAATCGAAGGCACGGCAATGTACCTCCCTGTACACTTTCCACCAATAAAATAATAGCGTCACCGCTGAATATCCCATCATAGATACACGCAGTGCGACTATAGGCTGTTCACGACAAAGTGAGCACTTTTTAAGGCCCTCCCAACAGGCTTTAACCACTAATAAATATATCTTATTGCAGCATCAGACATTAAATTTTGAGAGTGGTGAAATGTATACACTGTGTTTATTCGTCACAAAGCAATGTTTATATTAAATAGCAGCAGGAAGGTGTAAATAGGATGAAATTAAAAATTAAGAAGGGCCTTAAAAAGTGCTCACTTTACCGTGAACAGCCTATAGAACACTGCCCGCCATTTCAGAGCAATGCGCTTAATGATGATGATGTGCTTAATACACGTAACAGTGTCGCCCTTATCGGTCCCGCATTTCTCGGTTTTAAACGCAGGATAATGTTCCAGGTACGCGGGTACCTTAAAGTGAACCTAAAAGGGTAATTCATAGTTTCGGTTGTTGCGAATAAGAAATTTAATGGTGGGTGCTGTACGTCAAGCCGACATAACAGTTGTTTCGCTGTCAGAGCCAGTGAGTTGTATATAGGCTTCTTGTTCGTCTTTTGAAAGAAGATCCGTTTATAATCTTGAACAGTAACATTGTTGTAAAATTAGTGACCCCAAGTGTGAATTATTGGACTTTGTGTCTTATAAAGTACACACAGACGAATTATCCACAAATATACCACATTAGTGTATACATTTAGGTAGGACCACGTCATTTTCACGAAATGAATTCACGTAAATTATAGTTGAATTTTCTACTTGCACTCTTACAGTATCCCGCCCGTTATTGGCCGCGTGTCTTCGTCGAAGACAGTGTAGTATTTGACTGGATCAATGAGGATTAAGTATCTTCATTATTGAACGTCTGTGATTCGCGGGCAAGTACATAAGGCGCACAGCAGTTGAAAACATCCAACCGCGAAAGTGGATCTGATTTTAAATGCACTGAATTAGAACTTGGCAGGAATTATTTTCGCGAATATCGGTTGGCACCACGTATATGGAGAAAACACGAATGGTATAAAAATTATCCCACAGAGCCATGGTAACTCGTACATTTCGCCAGGAAAGAGTCAAACGCGTAAAAAATTTGGCGATTGTGTATTATAGCGAATGTAAACATTTCTATATTTGCAGCTCGATATTGGGACTGATCGCAGACAATCGACAGTTTAAAAACTCTCATTACATTAAGGAGGTTTAGAACAAAGAAATTTACAGGGCTGGCCAAAAACTACTTTCTTGTACGGTACGTATAAACTTGAGTACACTTGGTAAAGGCTGTTCATGGTAAAGTGAGACGTTTTTAGGGCCTTCTCAACAGGGTTTGACCTCTAATAGATATATTTTATTGCTGCCTCAGACGTTAAATTTTGAAAAGGGTGAAATGTGTACACTGTGTTTATAAGTCACATGGCAGTGCGTATATTAAAACGTTGCGGATATTTAAAAATTGACTGAAAGGATATATTTTACAAGGTCTTAAAAAGTGCTCACTTTACCATGTATAGCATATATAGCCAGTTCACAGAGCAAAGCAAATGCAAGAAGAGGTATGTGAAAACTAAATCTCGTCATGCGACCAATTTCGAGTTAGGAGCCCTCTCACGCTTCGTTGGACATGTGGGAAACCGGAAACAAACTTAGAGAGCCTTAAGCAGCCTACACACGAACAGTTATGAAGATAAAAAAGAAGGAGAGGAAGGAGGAATAGCTTCAAGCCGGAGGGTGACGTGATACGAAACAGGAAAGGGTGTTCACTCCAGCGCGGCGAAGCGTGAAAAGAGGTTTGAAATTGTTCTTAAACGGCGTGACGTCATTTATAACCATCTCCGAACATGAGTGAAACACAGATATTAAAATAATGGCTAAATGTTATCATTACTTGTCGCAAAACAATTCGGACACATTTGTTGTCATCGCTAAATGAACACGCAACACATATTGTTTTTTGTATGTGGCTGCACACGAACGGGCCACGAGTAAGTACCTAAACGAACAATAAATTTGTGTTTTCCACATAAGCTGCTAACAACAGCGGAAAGTCATTTTAGTAGTTACAAAAATTGAATTACTGCCGTGATTTGTTTCGAAAAATACACTATCTACCAAAAAGTAATTGGGCACCTGTCCACGATGTATGCTCGGTGGTTGTCACCCCGTTAAAATCTCTTAGGGCCACCTCTTGCGGCTATAACAGCAGCTACCCTGTCTGGCATGCTCTCTACGAGTGTTTGCAGGACATCCACGGGGATTCGTCGCCATTCCTCTTACAACCATTCCATGAGTTGAGCAATGTATTTTGGCCGCGCCTGACGAGCCCTCAACCGGCGATCCAATTCGTCCCAGAGATGTGCTAAAGGGTTGAGGTCGGGCTCTGGGCGGGCCAGTCCAATGTGCGAACATTGTTGTCGGCGTACCACTGCATAGTAGCCCTTGAAACATAGTACTTGGAATTGTCATCCTGGAAGTGACACGGGTCCATTCCGTAAAACCGCCACAATGTTGGGAGCATTTCACTATCCAGAATGTTACGATAGGCCTCTGTGTTCATGCTACCACGAACAAACACCAGCGGTCCTACGCCGAAGGCCGTGAAACACAAGTCAACTGACATACTGAATTACCTATCTTCACGCGTGCCCAGTTACTTTCTGTTAGATAGAGTAGTTTAACAGTCATTGCTGCTACTCCGCCTGGAGATGGAGGCTGCTGTGTCTTCCTCGACGACGTGAAGTAGAACGACTGTGCCGCCGGCAGCTACTACCTAGGAGCCATGATCTTGCTGACAACGGCAGTGAAAAACTGCCAATCTTTCTGCGAAATATTACAGCTTTCAGTTATATTACATTGCTGAAAGGAAGGGAGAGACGATTTCAGCTAGAATATTTCCTGTATACTAGTGTCTTCCGACGAATCGCAGCAGTTCACCAACTGGAGTACCCTTATTTTGATTGGCAGAAGTGAAATACTACACTGCCGAAAGACAAAGGAAAACGAAAGGTGCGCAAGAAGAATATTGAGACTCATCCGAAATCAGGCATGTATATGAGTTTACACACACACACACATATATGTATACATATATATATATATGTAGTAGGGCATAGTTATTTCTGGCGCAGGGTCCAGGGTCCGACTTGGACACTCGCCGAGCCCCATCTTGAACACCGATCTCTTGGATTCCGCAATTTTGGAATTTTTCTCTCAAAAGTGTCTTTTTGTTTACCCAAAAATCACTTCCGAAATCAAATCTTTTACCCAAAAATTCGATCACTTTCCCTAAAATGTATTTTCCCCCTAAAACATTATTAAAAATTATCAAAAACATATGTAAATATTTTAAAACATTCCAGTACGCCTGTTCGCCAAATTGGTAGCCAGTACGTCATTTTACACTTCACGCTCTACCATTCCATGTGGAGGGTGTTTTTATCCGAGTGCTCCCCATCACCTTTATTTCTAAGTGCTCTTTCATTCCAACTAGTCGTAGGCCATCTTCGATCTTACATCTATAAATCAACGCATTTATAAATACGTAGATATAGTTTACTTAAATTTATAATAAGAAAAAAACGGTAAAATATATCGAAAATATATTTTTAATGCACAATCGGTTTAAAAATTTGAATTACGTAAATTTCACACTTTGCCATGACAGATACTAGCATTGAAAAAACCATGTATTGACTGGATTCGAACCCACTACCCCAAAGATACGAGTCCAGGTATGCTAACCTCTAGACCACAATAAGCACACATGAATGGCGAGTGCTTAAATGTTGTATTTTATGTCTTTCGTAACTTTATGAATCTCATATGCCTATGCTTTGGTTAATTTTTTAAATATTCATTTTAAATAATTATTTATCAAACCTTATCCTCGCAAATCGGGCTGTAAGCATATTTATAAGCAGGTGAATATAATTTGTGAACTACTAAAACCAGGTTCATGAAACTCATTTTGCAAGAATCATTTATAGCTCCAGGTATGTGTTTTGTATGTATTTACATAGTATGAAAAATCCCTTTATAACCATTAGCCGATATATTTGCCTCATGGTGATGTTTTTAAAGAAAACAGTTTATAAGAGACTGGTTACGATACAGCATTACAATAAGAAGTTAAAAAAAGCTGCATTTATTATTCGATTCTAAATTAATGTAATTTTTTTTAAAGTTTACTAAAATTTTACATAGGTTATAGCAAAAAGTTCTCTCATTTTCATTTCTGGTCTCCTCTCTCGAAGTCTAATTATTACACAACGTAGATCTCTGTTAATTATTCGTTATCTCGAAAGTTATGAAGGTATAACTATCCTACTCGGATTTTATTAAATGTATTTATATATGACTAAGCCTAGCACCATCATATTCTCTATATGTTAGGTGAAGTAGGTGGGATACAACATGAACGAGGAATTAATGACTTCTCATTGAAATTATATATATGTATATGTTTACAAACTTCATACTACAGTCATAAAAACAAAATTCTTAAATTTTCAAAACCATTTACATAGTGTCTTTACAACATCTTGCTCACTTTTCATGTAATGAATAAAATCCACTTATATGCTGCTCAAAACAGTCTAAGCTAACAAGCATCCAACCAGAACCCTTAGCCATATAGGTATCCTTCTTCTCCTTCACGACAAAGTTTCACGACTTATGCCAATGTCAATATACCACCATAACAACCAACCATCCATTATAACCCAAGTGATACCAGTGCAATATGGCGTCATAGGGCTTGCATACGCGTATATTATAATAAATATGGAGATCAACTGAGAGACTTAGTTTGACAACGACTGCCGTGAAAGTTACAACATCTCGGTTAGCTTATGCAGCTTCACATCTAAGTGTTATGCTGCATCTGCGATATCTTCAGACACTCCAGAGCTAATGGTAGCTTCGGCAGTGTCATCGACTTCTTCAGCCATTACGCCTACGAAATCTTCAATAGGGCCATCGAACGTTTCGGCTGGAGTACCTAGAACACAATTGCCGATGGTACCTGCTTATTTATCTCCAGCACCTACATCTCCAACAGTTCTGTCCGAGTATGCCGACTGACTCCTACAGACTGACTCAACCCAAGACTCGCTCCATCGCTCCATAGCTCCGTAGCTTTACAGCTACATAGTTCCACCTCTCCATAGCTCCACACTCTAAATTCGAATCAGTGGGCCACTGATTCGCAGTAATATTCAACTACTTTAATCAATGAAAATGGCTCCACTTAGAATCAGGGGAAATCCAATTATTGTTTCAGTGAAAAAATTTCGCTGATTGATTTAGTGACGTGAAACTTTTTCGCTGAATGAATAAGTGACGGCCGACTGCAGCGTTTAATTAAATATTGCTTGTATTTATATACGCAAATAATTACGTGAAATAAATATATTAATAGTAGTTTAGTACTTATATTGAGCAATTTACCGTAATTTAAAAAGTAAAAAAAATAATAATAATAATTCGCAGGTGGATAGGAATGAAATCATACTCCCTTCGATTCTAGGCTGTTGCCTTACCATCTGATCTACCACGCCAAGTTTAGAATGCAGGAGGAAAATATATGTCTTATATATCGCTGCGAAATCATGTAGTTTGAAGTTGTATGCTTATACTTTTCGTTTTGTGTTTAATTGGTACCGTTAGGATTGTTAAATGGAATAGTACATATGAGTGCACTCTCTTCGCCACATTAAATGCAGTTTAAACCTTCAAACAGAGCACTCTGACGATTACATGGAAACGAAATGAAAGACGTAAAAGACGAAATGAAAAGGCTGTGTGATCATATTACCTCGTAAAATGACGTTTTGAAAGATGAAACATGTTTTAAAAAATATTTTCTATTTGTTTTATTCGTTTATTCGTTGTTACTTCACTCGATACACGTTGTTTAACTGCCATTTTTACACGCAGTTTCACTGATACATCAGTCAAAAATAATTAGAGACGGAGGAAGTTGCTCAGATGTTTCACTGGTCCATCAGTCAAAAAATAAGCCACAAAGAAAACAGTGGAAAAAATGACTGGCGAATCAGTGGGAAATGTTATTGAATTAATCAGTGAAGGAAAAATGGTATTTTTTCACTGGTTTGTCAGTTAAATTCACTGACGTGACTTTTGTATCAGTCGGACTGATTGACTGATTGAAACAGTGAAATTCTCACTGATTCAGATTTAGAGTGTATATCTCCATTTCTGGGTCGTATGTACTCACGAATGCATTTCGCCCCATAAACATTTATGTGAACATTGTTCCAGACACATTGATGCATTATTAGTCTCGTCTGTAAACTGGAATATATCGGACTCCGTCTAGTGATTGTTGGTGTTTGTCGAATGGTGTGGACAGTGTGTGTGTCGGTGAGTCCTGTAATGCTCAGGCATGCTTGAGTTTAAAGTGTTTTGTGTGGGGTTGGTCAGTGTATTTTGAATGGTGTCAGTTGGCATGGTGGATGGTATGAGAAGAAGTTGATTGTGTCACTGGTATGCGCTTAATGTTTGCTTCTCATGGTCTATGTCGACGAATGGTTGAGGTATGCTGGAGTTTTAGAGGGTGGTATGGTTGGTAGGTATAAATGGTTTTGGTTGGTAGAACAAGTAGAATTGGTGCCAGATTATGGGCTGGCCTCGGCTGTATAGATGCTTGGTACACTTGAGTTATGCTGGATATTGTGCTTTGTATATTGGGCGGTGCCATTGATTACTATAACTGAATTTTTCTTTGGTTATAGGAGATGGGGTGTTGGGAAGTATGGTATGACTTGTGTTATAATGGGTGATTGGTTGGTATGGCGGTATAGTAACTAGTATATATTTGGCTGGTGTCAACCATTAGAGCAGAAAGTATGTGCAGTAAGTAAATTTTTGGTAAGGTCGATGTAGACTGAACGTGAGTTATACTTTAGTTATAGTGAGAGGTATGAAACATGAGTGTATTTAGTCTGGTGTTGGTTGTTAGAGCAGATGGCATGCATGGGTAACAGTGGATGGTATGGTACCTGTGTGCGGGTATATAAGTAGACATGTTTATGTTTGAGTATTTTTGTAGTAATATATTTTAATACATTTTAAATGTATATTTTTTCTTATTAAACCTAAATCGTAGGGTATACAGTCTGTTATAAATTGTTTTTGATAAAACATCACTATCAAGCAAATATATAGGCTAATCATTACGGTTATAAAGGAATTAAAGAATGATTCTTGCAAACTAAATTTCACAATCCTAGCCCTAAGAAATTGCAAATTATGATCACCTCTGACTTTAAATATTCGTATGCTTACAGCCCGACTTGCGAAAAAAAAAAAAAAAAAAAAAGTGGTCTGCTACATAATTCTTAAAAAAGAATATACAAAGAGAGTCAATGTGAACATACACATATATGGTTCCGAAAGTAACAAACATCGCTGTCTGTGGTGGCTGTGTAGGTCAGTGGTCATCATACTGGCTTTCTATTCAAAAGGTCGTACGATCGAATACCCATTACTCTATGAGAACTTTTATATGTTAGCAGCTGTCATGTGAAAGTGAGATATTTAAATAATTAAAGTTTTTAAAACCGAGTTTGCATTTAAAATATATTTTCAACACATTTTACTTTTTTGTCTTTTTTTAAAGGTTTCGGCATTTTTCAAATGATAAATTAATTAAATTTAAATTAAATATTTATAATGGTTTATAAATGCATCGATTCCTAGATGTATGAGTATTTTATGATTGGTATGACAGAGCTGCAAAGCAACTGACGTGCGATCATTGTTACTGGCTCCTTGTTCCCGCAGTACCCTACAGATATCTCCAGAAATCTTCGCCTCGTATATAACAGGTGTGTCTGGCTCTTGTGCGTGTCGTTGCGTGCGTCGTTACAAGACTAGACAGCTTAATTTGAAATTAATATTTTTGTCGTAAAACAGTAAAAATAAATTGAATAAAGTAAATATTAAAAAATATCGATAGAATCGATTTTTTTTAAATACAGCATTAAAATTGGAATATTTTTTTACAAAGTACTGCCTGAAATATACTTTATAATAATATTTTATATGCTTTCTCGTGCATGGAAAATTACATCTTAAAATACGTAAATAAATATACACACTGGCGATTCGCGCCTTCCTGTAGGGGTCGTCATAGTGGTGGTTTCTATGCACAGGGAGGTTTCTCTAGGAAAAATCTATAAAAATCCGTGCTATTAGATGCAATTACTCAAGTTTTTGCACATTTCTTATAATGTTTATACATTTTTCGCTCTTAAATAAAAAATGGTGGTCCTGATATTGGGTTACATAATCGATATGACATCACGATCGTATGCACCTTGAAAAGACGAGTCCGGTGATATGTAACTATTAATACTCATGCCTTCAATTTTTTAAAAATAAAATAAAATCTAATTAAAAAAATATATTTTTTGGATCTGTTTTGGATTTTCTTGATTTTATTTAATTTTTGGGGTCAAAGGTCAAACGTCCTGAGTCCCACTTGCCCTGGCCAAGGTCAACTGGGTCGCTAATCCCGGTAACCTCTTTGACCCAGGGTCACTGATCCTAGTCAACTGCTATGGAAATTTCTTCAGAAATGTTTGGATAAACTGGAGATTTTGAGGGAAAAAAGGAAGACCCACAAATCTTAAAAATAGCTGGAAATTGACTTTCCAGGGCTTGTTTTTACACATTAGGGGCGTCTACATTTTTTCACTAATTCATGGAAAAAACAGGGGAATTTTTTTAGGGGAAATAGCCGATTTAGAGGACAAAAAGGAACATTTTGGGCAAAATAATTGATTTTTGAAACGATTTTTGGGTCGAAACAAGCGATTTTGTACGAAAAATGGGGAAGCGGCAAGATACCGGCCATGGTTGCCGGCTCCCTCTCGTGGCTCCTGCACCAGAACATACTACACTATACTTCTTCTGGCTGCTGCTAACATCGAGACCCGCACGTGAAATAAGCTTGGGGTAAGGAACGAGCCAGCCGACGCCTCGGGATTTTCTGGACCCATAAGAAACATCGACGTGGTCATCTTTAGGGGAGGAAGATGTGAAAGTCCTGTCACATTGAAACTACGTCTAAGTTTACGATGCCTATGAAAGGTGTTTCTACATGAGGGCCGTGGACACGGCTTACATTTGCTGCCACCGAAGTCGTTCAACTGCTGCAGCTCGCATAACTACTGCCTGGCAAGTGCAGGTCATGTGGTCAGCCGCCTTCATTGAAGAAGCTTAGGTGGCAACTTCCCCTCCCCTTCACCAGTCTCCATGGCAACGAGACGCCAGGGAGCGTTAAGAACACGAAGAGAAGAGCGTTTTCAATTATTCTGGATACTTTTGAGGATTGTATATAAAGGCAGTTTTCTCCCTTGTACGGGGAGACAGGCCAGGAACTTCCAACTAGCAGCCTTCTGTTCCAGGGCTTAATAAAAGGGGTTGTTGGAGGGGCGAGGGGAGGGTGCTGACCAAATTATTAAACGTTATGTGAAAGTTTTATAAATTTTTGGTAATTAATTCATGTATTCAAGAATATTTGTAAAGCATTTAGGAGACTATAATATGGTGTGTGATTAATATTAAATGATTTTTATACAATTCCCTATTGGGATGTTATATTGTTGCATTCATGGGAAGGAAATTTCAATACATCAAAATATTTTTGTGAGTCTTTCACTTAGAAAACCCAAACCCAATCCTTTTCTTGGAATATTGGGGCGGATGTCTGTTGTTGTCAATTTAACATCGACATTGAGCCACCACAGAGAGAATTTCCTGTCTGCATGTGTTGGCTGGAACCATGATATCACAAAGGAAAATTTTATACTCTTAAACTCTTTTAAGGGGGCCGTCTGTCTGAAATATTTTGTGCAACCGAGGCCTAGAAGTGTGGAAGTGCTAAGGGCGAACTAGATGCGCGCATTGAATATCTGTTTCCCCGGCCGACTCACTCTCGGATTTCGCAAGTGTGAATCAAGATTCCGCTAGTCGGAGTGTTTTCTCGGGGATCCCCCTTTTCTCCACCCTTGCATTCCGGCGCTGATCCATTCGCACCTTATTTCACCCCCATCGGCTCTCAAAACCTCGTTGTTAAGAGCCGCACAAATTTCTCAACTCCGAGCAATCGATCTGTTTGCTTTTATGACCAAGGCAATGAACAGAAGTGCAGTCTTTTCTCTTGTCAAATCGCCTCTATAGGACTTTTCATGTTGTGTTGTAATAATAAACACAAACGTGTTCTGAATATGTCTATGTTGTGTTAAATAACCAGTTCTAGATATTTTGTGCATAAATACACTCACTTGCAAAAAAATTGATTACCATGAATGAATTTCGCGAGGGAAACGAGGTTTGCCGCACAGTATCGCCATAGCCTGTAATGTGCCCCATTAGCGTATAGTGAGGTTTACTTGCTCGGAAATGTCACTAGCGTAAGCCCCCAACATTCATAGCTGCAATAAACAGAATAAGGCCTTAGGCTGTGTCTCAAATTAAATAACACACACTCTCTCTCTCTCTAGAAAGCACTTTTTCGTACAACCTGGCGAGAGTACTGCTTCGCGCTCTCTCGTGCTCTCGCTCTGGGAATTGAGACAACCACTTTCTCGTTTCTCTTCGACGTCAGGCAAACAGCTGATGCCAAAAGGTGGGAAATCATGTTAAGCTAAAATCGCGGTCATAACTATTGTAAGTAATTTATGTGTGTTCAAAATAAATCACAAATAATTATAGCACTACCACGATATTCATTAAAGGTAAAATAATATTATTTTGGTTTTATATTTTACCGTTATGTTACAGCAAAATTACAAAAAAATACGCGACGTAGTCAGAAATCCGTATTTATATTTTTATAAATACATGTTCCGAAGATCATTTCTCTGTTTAAAACAGTTGGAATTATTCACTGGCTGTTAAAATGCAAAGTGGTTTTGGCCCAGAAAGCTGCTATAACCTTATTCAAACACGGAAATAATGTAAACAAAAGCGCCAGCGAGTATACAACTTCGTGCTCTCTCTGTGCTCTCGCTCTTTCGCGCTCTCTCCGATGAATTGAGACTACCAGAAAGCGTTCTCTCTGACGTCATGATGACGTCGCGAGAGCGAGAGCAAGACAGAGTACTCTCTGGGCCAATTGAGACACAGCCTCAGAAGCAGTGTTAGCCCCAGAGCCAAGTTCAGAGAATATGCAGCATGCCCCGACGGCACATTCAACGAGCATTTGCCCGGCTGCGCCCTGATTACGAACCCCGATAGCAGTCGTTATGCTTCGGAGAGACAACGAAACACAAAGCTAATGTAGTGATTACGAACTGTAATGCGGTACACGTTTCCTTAAACTTCGGTGTATATCGAAAATGTGTGACGTCACAGAACAAACGAATATACAACCAATCGATGTTAATTAATTTATTAATTTGGTCCAGGCAGGCGTAATAATGGATTTAATTGAAAAAAGCACTATGAATAACGCGTGCGACAGTGTCGTTACAATATTTATATTAATGGTTTATAAACTTACAGCTTACCGAGCGCGACATTTGTTGGTCAGAAAAGTAAACACCTACGTCACATCTGTTGAGTGGGGAGTGCTGCCGCAGCAACCACCCATCAACAACCTAGATAGACTGACATAAATATGTGTCCTGCGAGTAATTCGAAGTGTTTTACAACATATTAGAGTGTATTATGTGTATTTATTGATCAATTAGCTTAAAGTAAATTACGTGCAGTGTTTATTATCATCTCTCCACGGACGATCGTACTCGTGGTGAATACTGCCCCACAGTTGCGATGTTGGCCGCACAGAGCGCAGGTTCGTACTCACATTTCGCGATTTCCACCGCTTCGACGTCATCAAACTCTGACATTTGCGGTACGATAACGAAACAAAATATGTTCATACTCAGCTTGCTTCCGAGTGCGCTACACAACGGCACTGGGCACTCGATGGGTTTGAGAGAGGCCTCAAGATGCAGTTTGGACGTTTCGGCACATCGCTCGCCAATTGAACCGTTCTGCCTGCACTGCGTGTCGGTGTTAGATGTAGTGGCAACAGGAGAGTACAACACCCGTCCAGAAGTATCCGGTCGACCTTGGCGGACCACCAGCAAGGAGGACAGCTTCATCGTGCGACAGCTAGTCAGCACACCACTGGCGTAGCTACTCACCATCCACGGACATGTTACGGCAGCTGGGGATACGCCTGTGTTTACCAGTGCCACATCCAGGTGTCATCGCGGCGTCCCTTACATCATCGACGATTACGATCTGAGCATCGGCGATCACGCATGACCTGTCTGGAACGGGCAGCATGACAGCTAGCGGACTGACCACGCGTGGGTACAGAGCACCGAATTCGCGTCTCATGACGTCCTGGCCAGCGCTTTGATCCTCGCTTCAACGTAGAGCGGCACACCGCCCCAACGATAGGTGTCATGGTGTGCAGTGCAATTTCTTACGATTACCGCCCTCCACTGGTTGTGATTGAAGGAAACCTGACGGTGCTGCGATACCAACCAGAAATTGTGCGACCAAGTGGCTCCCCTTCCTGGTGCAACTTGACAACCCCATCTGACAACAGGGTAATGCCCGGGCCCACACGGCACGGGAACCTCTGGCCTGCCTTCATGATGTCAATATGTTTCCTTGGTCAGCAATGTCCCCAGACCTCTCACCCATCGGAAACGTTTGGGACCAGATGGGTTTGGAACTTCGGTCAGCGACAACTGGGCCAGCTTTGACAGGAATTTCCTCAGGAGAACATGCGACTTTTGTATGCCTCCATGCCCGACCATATCACTGCCTATCTCCATTCTACGGGTGGTCCAACACCATACTAAGTGCTGTGACGGCATTTGTCAACAGACACTCACAGGACGAGGTACCTGTCTCACTGCTTCCTTAATGTAGATGTTAAAGTTTGAAAACACCTGAGAGCCCCACAATGTTGCCAAGAAAGAAGCTTGGGTTGGTTTCAGTGAAAATGTTTGAAATTCTGTTGATGCCTTTTTATATAAAAATTCAATTAATTTTACAATAACTTTTCCCCCAACATTACAATATATAGCTTTGTATAAAAATACAAATTACATTTGGCATAAAAGTAATTGACTTTACCCCAAATATTTACATGATATATAAAATACGGGTTTACCAATTATTTACACGATACTTAACTTAAAATGGCAGCAAGCGCCCCACCCCCTTTTTTTTAATTTTGACAGAACAGCAGTTCCTGTCTATGTGAATACCCTGACCTGTCTCTCCGAACCTGGGCGATACACCTCTATATGTGCTTCATTGAAAATCATCGAGAACATTACAAAATGATCTGCACTCCGTCGATATCCGGAAGTCCCGGTCAGGCACTCTGGTGTTACGTGACTGGATGGCTGACATCACTTGGCCAAGGTGACATACAAGGGAGCGGATTGCAGTCCAAGATTTCGCGGGCTAAAAGAGCCCCGCGGTGCCCACACTTGGAGACCAGCAAGCACGTCCGATAGACGTGAGGCGTGGAGCTCGTCAAACGCACTCCCGTCACAGCGAAGGTAAGCCGTCCCAACGGCCAACACATTTCTCAACTTCAATTAGGTTCTATGGGTTGAGCTTTCAATTGATGGGATAGCCGTCACATCCATCCTACAAATGTTGGCCCCCTGAAATACATGCTCGGTGTGGTACAATTTTTTGTTGTTTTCTGTATTCATACTTTCATGTCCTGTTCCTGTACCCACTTACGTGTCTCTGCGATGACGCCTTCATGAGTTTCAATTTGTTTGCAAATGAGTGTATTTATCTGGTTTTCTCGTGTTGTGTGTGAGTAGGGCCCAAATGAGTTACTTACAATATTCATTAAATAAATATTATTTTTAAAAATGTACTACTTGTATTGTATTAGACACTACTGTACGTAAAGAATATACTTGGTTCTTGGCACTATAGTGGAACTGTAACGATGTTGTTTAACCTGTTTTTAATATTCTGTCGTAAACTGAATTTAGCAAAACGTTGGATTACACCATAACTTTAGTTAAATATAATACAAGAGTAAAAAAAAAAAACATATGGCTTCTGCGGAGATTCCTTTAAGGAAAGGAGATAATTACAAAGTGCCTTTTGATGACGGCTATATTTATTTCTCATTTATAACGTAACGTTTCTCCTTGAAAGTTTGCTTATGAATGCTGAGTGCTAAATAAGTTTGATGTTAACTGTTTGTTCTTGTAAATACAACAGGAGGGGGTAAATAATAGTTAGGAATTATGTCAATACATTATATTTTCGCCGAGGAAAATATATATCACAATTCGAGCCAAACGCGAACTTTAACACGCAAATCAATAGAATGCCGCAATTTACCAACATCTTACAACTGACCTGTTTGGAACGGCAGTGCGCCTTGCGGCGAAAATTTTGGCAATACCATGCATACTCTCCCATTAGAAATGTGGGTTTTACCAAACTGGAGTAGGATGAACCTTACCGACTGTAAACATGTAGCACTCCGGTGTGGCGTCTTTTCGTATGGCCGAGTCGAAGAGGATATTGTGACAGCGGCCGATCAGTAAGTGATCAATGCTTGAGGACGTATACGACTGCGAAAGCTAGTGTGGTGAAGCTGTATGACCTGAAATAATAGTGTATGTAGTTGAGGGTGCCACTTACCTGTCGTCGCTTTAATTGCTCATCCGTGTGTTAGAAATTCGCGTTTTTTTTATGAAACTACGAAACGTGTTCCAATTATACTTATTTGCGAAAACACAATTCAAACGAGGTACAACCAACGACTGAAAAATTTCGCGAATTCATTACAGGCCAATCTAGACTTCGAACACATGTGTATGTCTATAATGTTTACCATTGTATGACAATTTAATAGACACGCAGGTGGACTGTGAGCCGCTAACACATACAAAGAACCAAGCACCGAATCCCGTGCCACCTGGTCTGAGGTAAAACAGGCTACACACTGGAGTAGCAGCCAATAAACAGAGAGCTGAGTCTCGAATATACATAGGACCATGGAGTCTAGCCTACAGGTCGTTTAAAACGTGACATTTTCCTGCCCCTAGGTACAAATAATACTCTCAATACATCACGAACATTATAAATGCTATTCCCGAGACCTCGAAAATAGATAATAAAAACCACTTTATAACACTGCTGTATCTCACAATAGAACACTATAAATTCAAATCAGTGGAAAGCCACTGATTCTCAGTTAAATTCAACTACTCGAATCAGGGAATGCGGTGGCTGAGCGATTAGCACGCTCGCCTCCCACCATCTCGAACCGTGTTCAAACCCCGGCTGGAACACCGGATTTTCACAAGTGGGAATCGTGCCGGACGATGCCGTTGGTTGGCGGGTTTTCTCGGGGATCTCCGTTTCCCCCGCCGTTCCATATTCACTTCAATCGTCCTCATCGGCTCTCAAGACCTTGCTGTTAAGAGGCGCTCAAATATCTTCACTTCACTACTCGAATCAGTGAAATTGGTTCCACATAGATTCTGTTTAATACCACTTATTGTTTCAATTAAACAAATTAATCGATATATTAAGTGACAGCCAACTGCGTGCTTTTGTTCAACTTATCAAATTAATTACGAGGAATAAACATATTTCCGATAGTCACTGTTTATGTTGTGCAACTTAACGTAATTTAAAAAAAAGTTAAACTATTTGCAGTGTTCAGGATTTAAAACAACTATAAGCTGCCACGCGAGCTTCCAAGCCAATGTTCAATATAATTATGTAAATGTCAACTGTAAGACCTTTATTTTCCTTTTGTTGTTTAATTGGTATCATCAGGACTGTTAAAATAAATAATACGCATGAATGTACTCCCGTCACGACATTTAATGCAGTTTAAACCTTCAAAGCAAGCACTATGATTATTACGCGTAATCGAAACGAAAGACTGAGTGCTTATGTTACCTCGTAAAATGGCGTTATTAAAGACGAAAGGAACATTTGAAGACATATATTTTATGGGTTTTATTTGTTTATGTGTTGTTATTTTCATTTGGTATACATTGATTAACTGGTTAGAGTTAAAAAAGTAATTCTGTACACCAGCGAATGAAATAGTTGATTAATCAGTTGAAAATTTCACGTAATCAATAAGTGAAGGCAAATTGGAACTTTTCAATAATTTATCAGATAACCTGATTGTTAAACATGTCGTGTGTTAACTGATTGAAACAGCGAAAGTCTCGTCTCTTTGATTTAGATTTACAGTGTACTGGTTGGAAACATGCGAAACTATTACAGGGGCCTGCACATACTTTGCTTCAGACTTTCCAGCAATAAAACGACATAGTCGTCGCTTCAAGTCCCGTTGGTAGACGAAGTACGACGGAAACACTTCACGCCAGTACAGCGTCTTGCTCGTAGGGTTGATGGGTCACTAGGTACGAGTTGCAGTGTCGCCCTTATCGCTCCCTCGCTTCTGAGGGTCAAACGCGCTCACTTACGGCCCGGCATCAAACTTTCTGCAGAAATTCATCGTTTTCGCAATATAAGTTCGGATTGAGAGTAACTACTGTTAATGTTCGATTATTAAAAATTTACGTTTTACGGGTGTTAAATATTTTTGTGCATAATTTTATGTGTTGGTTATCTGCTAGTTGAAAAATGTCAGGAACATATTTATATTTCATTACTGAGTTGAGTTGTTAAGTTGAGAGGATTGGGCGGCTCTTCACAACGACGTCTTGAGAGCCGATGCGGGTAAAATGAGGTGAGTATGGAGTAGCACCGGAATGCATGCAAGTGCGGGGGGGGGGGGAGATCCCCGAGAAAACAATCTGACTAGTGGCATCGGCGGCACAATTCCCAATTACGAAAAGCGGGGAGTGGCTCGGCCAGGGATTGAACCCGATTCGTCTTGGTCGGGGCGAGCGGTCTACTCACTCAGTCACCGCGGCTCCATTTTGTAAATTATTAATTCATGACTTTCTGTAATTTTGCAAGCTGAATACAGTATAACATACAGTGAAAGTTAGATACAAAAGTATTAAAGAACAAGTAAATTGCAAATTTTAAATAATCCGACATTTCCAATAATAGTCCTACCTCTGAATCTGAAATGATGACAGGAAAACGAAGAATTTTCTTTTTTTTATGTGAAGCCGAAACCTAACGAGAATGAGTATAGGCTGTTCACGGTAAAGTGAGCACTTCTTAGGTCCTAATTACCTTCTCCTTTCAGCCATTATATATCATTTAAACACCTTTTATATTAAATATTGCCACGTAAGTAACAAGCACAGTGTGTAATTTAACGTGTAAGGCTAAAATAAAAAACAAATTTTGGGACTATTATTCCAAATGAGGAGTGTTTCAAAAGTGCTCACTTGAGCGTGAATAGCCTATATGAAGGGGCAGGCTTGTGGTAGGAGGGATGGTGGTTGTGAGAGTGGGCGTGGGGTTGCCGCCACGCCAGATGACAGGGGTGGTCCAGTGAGGGTGGCTGCAGCTACTGCGCATATACCTGCGTCGTCTGCCCACCCCGGGGATGTCCCTTGCGATTGCGCAGTCTGCTCCGGCCCGCCTTCGTGTCGTCTAGCACATCTCCCTCCAACTACCCTGCCGGCCCGTCTGCGGCCACTGAGGGTGAGTGAGTCGACAGTGAAGATATCTGGGCGGCTTTTAAACAGCGAGGTCTTGAGAGCCGATGAGGGGGATTGAGGTGAGAATGGAGCAGCGCCGAAATTAAAGGGCGGGGTGAACGGGAGATCCCCGAGAAAAGCCGCCGACCAGCGGCATCGTCCGTTACGATTACCACATGCGAAAATCCGGGGGTGACCCGGCCGGGGATTGAACCTGGTTCGCCTTGGTGGGAAGTACGCAGGCTAACCGCTCAGCCACCGCTGCCCGGTGCACTGAGAGAAACTTCCTGTTGAATAAAACAAAGTTCGTTTTGCCCAACCAAAATTAATTATTTGCAGAGGCGAAATTTAATATTTTATTGTTGAAACAAAATTATTCTTTAATTTTTAAGAAATTTTGTTTTAACAAAATGTTGTATATAAAGGACACCACTAATGTAAATAAATACTCCGAGCTTTGTCATTATGCTTTTTTTTAATGGGATATTCATACCATTACTAAGCACGGATAAATGCACTCACGAATTGTGTTATTTCTTTAATTGCAACAGAAATATCAAGTAAACTCTCAAGCTGTAATTTCGAACAAAAGGGATCAAATGAGCGAGCAAGCAAATACATTCAGTTAGCGGCAAGTCAACAAAACATTCTTTTGAAATTCTAAATTTGTGCTTAACATATAGGTTGTGTTTATTCAAGTGTATGCATTGTTATGTGAAATAAATACAAATGTTGTTTTTCAAGTATTCTTTACTTAACAAAATGTTTTGTTGGGGGTAGTAAATACATTTTTGGCCGTGTACAAGTAAGAACAGTTTTGTCTTGAACACGAACCTTTCTCTCAGTGTTAGGCGAAACGCACGGGCCTAGCCAGAAATTACTCAATACGTCATCTTCTTACAACAGTGCAATCAGAACTAGGAGGTGTTGCACGACCGAGTTTGTTCACCCTTTTCTCTACCATTCCTTGATGTGGACACGAACGAGCAATATATTTAAGCGAGATAAAATACTCGAAATACTAATCAGTGAGAATATACCTAACCGTGGTGTTTTAGCCAAACTTCCATGTTTGTAAAATTCTAATGTTAACACTGTAAAAGGTGTTAAACAAAACAACTATAACTAATATAATAAATATAAATAAAATACGTTTAAATCTTTTTGTTATTCCTTATATAATCGGACAAACAGATGCAAAATTAAATACTTTGATAGATAAATTACAAACAATATTAGAAGACTTAAAGCCAGAACAATACTATATGTTAAATTTAGATTTTAACTGAGGAATTTGCTGGAGTCTTTAATAAAGAAGAGGTAAGCCAATATTTAATTAATGATTTTAACTCTCGAATGCAAAGAGTATATAAAGAATATCGTATTGTGAATATTAATGACCATAACATTATGGGTAAAGATTGTTTAACATGGATAAACAATAATTCCGTAGTTAAAATTAATAACAAATGTATTTGCCAATTGAAACGTCCACGAGTTAACAAACAACTTGGTTACAATATTATAGATTTTCTAAAATGTTCGGATAAAAGAATTGAGGAAACATTTGCATTAAGTTTAGCTAAAGCAAATGGAATACCAAGATTAATAGCAAATATTTATAATTGTACTAACAAAAATTTAAAAACGAACAAGAATACGATCCAATAAAAGATTGTTTAAAATTATTAGATAACAGCTATAACTTTTTTTGAGCGTGCTGCAGTTTGTTCTGTTGCATTATCTAGAATTAGAGGAAATATTGTCAAATAATTCCGAAAATTGTTGTTGTTTGCTTACATTAATTTATTACAGAATGTTTATTGGGGAAATGAGAATACAAAAAAAAAAAAAACACACAAGTTAAATTGAAAGGAGAATATAAACCGAGAAACCAACTTATAAAGTATGTAAAACTAAAGGAAATTAAAATAAATAAGGATTTGTATTTATTCCTTATAATTGTTTAGAAATAATTTATTATCCATCAGATAAACTATTTATGGAAATTAAAACAAATAGGATGGAAAATTTTTGTGGCCATAATTATACAAGAATATGAATTTTCAACAGCTTAAATTAGTTTAACTATAAATAAAATTTTGAATACAGCTAAGAAATAAAATAAAATATCCAAAATTCTACAAAAGGGAGGAATAGTTGGAAAAATTCAAATTGGATATTGTAAAAGACGATAAGAATTGGAATAAGGTATAGAGTATATTATTTATAACATAGCTACAATAATTATAGAAGAAAAGTTAAATACATATTTAAATTTGAGAATATCATGTTTCTAATTTGTGGTTGGAGAAAGAAATAGAAGAAAGACAACTCATTTTAAATTTTAAGATAAAAATTCAGTCCCTTGCTGCGTCCTTGACCCAAGGACGTATAAGTTCATAAGAACCCTACCAATATAAAATGCTTTACAAACCAAGCCAATTTAAAATTTCACGAAAAGCATGGTAAAAGGCAACATTTAAAACTAAACAGTATTTGTATTCTGGCTATCAAGCATTAACAAAAGCCATCCTAAAATAATGCATTTATGTTAATAGAGAAAAATTTCCAACATGGAAATTATATACTTTCTCTTTAAAATGACAATTGATTTTCTGGATAACCTGGCCAACCAAAGGCCATTGAAGATTTTACTCGGTTTAAAATTGTTTCCATTTGAGTCAAGTTACATGGGTCTGGCAATGATCCAATAAAAAAGGTTTCTACATACAATTTAAATTCACAGTTTATTTCATACATGATTTTGCCATTCTTAGCACATTTATAAAAATGGCAAAAACTCAACATATTTAAAAGACTTTAATATCTCCAGACTGAAATTGGCTTGCCTGCCAATTAATTACATACTGTGTAAAACATTCATGTTTCCTCCCCTATACCACTGACCAAAGCAACTGCTCGCAAGCAGAGAGCCTTAACTTTCGAGGAGGAAAATACTAATTTAAAAACATCAGATTTCTACACCTAGACGACTGCATAGCAAACATATTTGAGAATTTTAAGTCGTCTTTTCAGATTTCCATCAGAATCATATTTGCAAGTAGGTTCATACTTAGAAAACTTCTGCCCGTTTGGACATTCTAGCCTTGTGTCAAAGTGACGTCATGGCCTATTTCTTGAAGAGCTTAACTTTACAGAAAATTAATATTCATGTTACATAACTGATGGTGGTGGATGCACCCTCGAGGCCGATTGTCTGACCTCGAATGAGCGGATGAACAAGGTATTTATACAATCATAAATAAATTAACTATAAGAGTGTTGAACATGATGAACTCTCCAATAATATTACAATATTTGATTCTTAAATTACAACAGCCAATCAGGGCATATTTGTCCAAATATGGAACTGCCATCATTATAACTTGGTAGTGGGGAAAATCAAATATTCAATATGCAGCAAAGGGAGATTAACAATGACATGCTAATTCCAGTTATTATCTGCAAAAAATGTAAAAATAAGGAAGATACTTCATCACACGATCGTAAGTTTAAACTGCGCTGTAACCTTCCGCACAGGTGACGATGGTACCTCACCAGGCGGGGAGGGCCGATGTCAGCGCCTCACGAGCTGTGGAAGCAGATGCATGAACTACGCGCCTCAGTGTAAGGCGTCATGCTACCACCAGTTGCGTCGACGTCGGGAGTGCATTCTTCATTACAAAGTGGCGTAAAAGTTTATTTTTATCGTGCCGGGCCAAAGAAACACCAGTGTGCAGCACATATGTTGGTGAATATGTAGATTATAAGTAGATAAAAACTGTTAATTTCAAATAGTCAATATTTTGAATTTAAGCACTTTTTGTAAGTAATGAAAAATCTTATGTTTTATAGTTGAACAGGGCAAGCCTGAGATAACAAAATCAAGTCGATTTTCATTGCAGTTGTCTCAAAATGATTGCGGATAAAATGAAAACCGCACCAAATAAAAATTAATAAAGTTTGGTTTTTGTTTCTCAAGATATTAATATACTTTGGTTAAGATTTCATATTATCTTTTATATCGTTTTCATTAAATCAGTTGTTAATGGCATGTAAATTGGTTCGATGAATATGTCAGCAAATCTGATGAAATGTTTGTTTTATAAATATTTTAATACAATCAGTTCGATAAATGTTAATAAAATGTGATCAATTACATTTGTTAACAAACAAACGAACAAACGAACTAACAAAATAATTTATATTATGGTGTAAAAATATTTGTAATTTAATGGGCAATTTTATATATTGTAATAATTTTAAGTCAATAAATAATTTAGCTATTTGTATGGCAATGAAAGCCATTGTATAATTGGCAATAATGAAATAGCGTACGAATATATCACACATAATTACTATACTAAAATTAAACGCGTATGTGGTAAAGTATTACTAAAGGTTACTATTTACAAGTATTTAATACCAGAAAACCACAAAATTAATGTTTGTTAATACATATATTTGAAGCAATAGGGTGTCGGTCAGCGAGCGACACCTAGTTCATTATCCAATCGGTAAAACAGAAATTATGTCCGGCCGATTAAATATTAAAAATTAATATATTTTCCATTTACATATAAATAATTTTTCTCAAGAATATTTTAATGCTAGAATGTTATGCTCGTTTGTTCTTTTGTTGGTTTGTTATCAAGATTTACAAAACATATTTTATTAACATTCATCGAACAGATTGTATTGACATATTTATTGAAAAAAAAATAATTTACAGATTGGCTGACATATTTATCAAACAAATTTTATGTTATTAATAATTGTCTGTAAGAAGAAGATATAAAAGATAATTTGAAATCTTAAACGAATTACACTAATATCTTAAGTAACCAAAACCAATTCTTGTTTATATATGTTTGGTGTTGTTTTATATTATATCCAAACTAATTTTTATCTTATATTTGAAATCGATTTGTTTTACTTCTATTTCTTTCTCCAGCCAAAAATTTGACACACAACAATATTTATTTTATTCTAAATTATATATATAACTTTTCCCCTATTTTTTGTTGCAATCTTAGGAATAATTAATCATATAAATTCTTCCAATTCTTTTCAAGTTTTACAATCTCTGACACGAATTTTTCCAATTATTTCTACCATTTGAGTATTTTCGACATTATCTTTTATATCGTTGTTGGGTCATATTTTTTCGCTATTGTTAAACGATTCTAATGTGTTAAAAAGATATATTATTTTATATGAATGGCCAACAAATTATACATACCATTTGTTATAATTTCCATAAATAGGTTTTTTCCGATGGATAGTACATTTTTTCTAAAGCATTATATGGGATAAAAACGAATGCTTCTTTCTTTCAGATTTATTTACTTTTAACTTATTTATATTAATCTATATTTAATTTTCCTTGAATACATATTTATTTCTATTTTGTTCACATAATCCACCAACATAATTATATTTTATATTAAAATTTGCAAAAAAAAAAATATTATAAAAAAAATTTATTCAAACTTGGAGTTTTCCTTTAGTTATCTGCCACGTTTTTTTTTTTGCCGGGAGACATTTCCTTACCTAACTGGACCAATCAGAGCTAGGTAACTCCGACATTAAGTGTCTGTGATTCTCGGACAGACACCTTCAATGCGCGACAGTTAAAATCATCCAATCACGAAAGGGGTTCAGAGATGTAGTATTTAGGAGTTCAAGTAGACCCTAAATCTTTTCGAGAAAAACAGATGGCTCTAGATACTGTCGAAAGTAAAGCACTAGATACAGAAAAATAACATTTTCCAGATTTAATTCAGATTTAATAAAACATTATGTTATATGGTAACAATATTCTTATTTTCTACATCTTCTCTAAATTTTATAAACATAATTGGTAAGATATTAAAAATAAAAGCAGATAAAACATAATTTATAAGTTTATTTCATTCTTTATCTTCTTCTGCAATTTAACTTGAATTCCTGTTACCTTTTTTTCTTATTTCCCCAATATACATATTGAAATAAATTTTTATAATCAACACGACAATTATTATCTAAATTATTTGTAAGGTTCGTCCACATTCCAGATAATGCAACAGAATAATATGGAGTATGCTGGGAATATATTGTGTTTATTATCTATTAATTTCAAACATTCCTTTATTCAATCGAACTCTGGTTTGTTTTGGAAATTATCCTGTATATAATTCTAAATTGTTGCTTATAGTATTGTTATTGCATTTTATTTTGCTATCTTCGATGCGAATGTTACCTTTAATCTCTTATCTCGGCGATTTAGAAAATTTTTTATATGGCTTACAATATTTTTGTTAAATCCAGGACTTTCTAATTGGCAAATATATTTTCTATCAATTATAACTCTAGAATTACTATTTAACCACGTTAAACAATGCCAACTGTGTTATCATTAAAAATAACTACATTAGAATATTCTTTATATTCTCATTGCATTACAAAATTAGAATAATTCTTTGATGGTTAAAAGTCCCTTTTAAATAAATATTTCGCAAGATTTTGCATTATATTTAGACCTAATAAATAATAATATTCTTTTTTTAATTCTTATAATACTGTTGGCGATTATTCTAACAAATTATTTAATTTTACAATAGCAATACCGTAATATTTTCTCTATAAATGTTATATCGTATTTTATAATTTGTTTGACATCATTTACAGAGGTAATATTGGAATTAAACATTTATGGAGATTTGTCTATAATATTATGTTTGGCTAAATTAAATTTTGAAAATTTACTTTTTAAAACTAATTTATTTCTTAACTAAGAAATTTGCCATTTTTTTTATTTCGTTTACTATCTATAAGATTATCAATTTTACGACTATAATTTTATCGCAAAATGGATCTGTAATTCTTTTAAATTCTGTTATGATTTTTGCTTTATTTGTATACATATATATTATATTTCCAATATTTGTTATAAGATTGTTTTTATTTAAATTTTCTATTAGAAATCATAATTAAAAGCTTTCATTTGTTGTATTAATTTTATTACCAAGTAAATTGGTTAAATAATATGGTTTTGCAGATGTCAAATTTTCTTTCTTCCCTTCCCTTTATTTTATATAAAAGTTAAGATGCTTTCAAGAAAATTCGGAAAGATTAAAATTATATAAATAAAATTCAAAAATCTTATCTCTAAACATAAATCCGAACAAATTTTATTGGTAACTGAAACTAGGTTTTTCGAAAGTAAAGCAAAATTGTTTTCTTACTTACATGATATTGAATTTTATATTTTTTTGGAACAGCTATTGAATTGACATTAATCACATTTAACAACTCTATTTTTTATTTTATTTTTTAATTATGTAGTTAAGTTATAATGAAATTTTCATTTGTTTTGTTTTATTTTTAAACATATATTTTTGTAAAATGTTGTGGATTTAGCCTACTTTCCTAATTTAACGAAAACATTCCGTATGAGGAAACAGTAATGTATTTTTGAATTAGGCTAGATAAGACTGTAACGTGGAAACCCCAGATAACTAATATTAAAAATGAAGCAATAGGCAAATTAAGAGAACTATGCCCACATTTAAAAGCGCCTTACTTCTCACGAAATAAAAAGTTATAAGTTTATAAACAAATAATACTTTCTGCGCTTATGTACGTTGAGAAGCCTGGGCCCATGCCACTTAAACACATATTGTGACAGTACAGCGAATTCAAAATCAATATCTTAGAATAATAGCAGACCAAGACAGGCTCACACCTGCAGCCACCTTCCACTAACTATTACATGTTGAGTATATAAATTAACATATTAAAGAAAAAAACGTAAATCGGTATAACAGTCTACCTTAACATGATAATCCAATCATTCAAAACCTAGGTAATTACGACACGGCAGTGCAAAGAAAATATAAAAAGCCTAAGCTAAATGTTTAATATAGTGAATCTTGAAAACATTTAAATCAAAATAACTCGTTCTAAACCCAGTGCTCCTATATCTTGACAGAATTTCCAAAGTTCCCATCCCCAGACGAAGCCCCGGCCAATCTCAGCCGTCCCGGGACTCTGCCGGGATTAGAAAACTCGGGAGTAGATAATGACATTTCGCACACAATAAAAGAAGTGTACATTAATAATATAGAGACCACAGTAAAATAAATCACCTCTACGAGTACTAGGTACTAACCCAGATAATACCAATATCAATAAATAACCTAATAAATACAATAGTCCAGCTAAATAACACCAAAAATATTCGCAATCTAGGGCCAACAACCCAGCAAGGCCCAGAATTTCACAAATTCCAAAACATAATATTCAAAATGTACTAAATCTACTATAAACCTGGCTTCCCTTTGTAAATAAATAATAAATAAAAATTCTATAAAGAATACACCCTATCTGACAGAATCCATACAAACCCCGCAACTCGCATTTCAAGCCTATCACAGCTGTCGCTGACCTTATCCTGGATTAGATAACTCGCACGCAATAAACCATTATTTCGTACAAAAATTAAAAGAAAACTGTTGTCAGCCAAGTCAACCGCTTAATCATTGCAAAGAATATAACTCACCCATCGAATAAATAACCATATCCGATCCCGCAAAGCTGAAATTCAAGCCTAAAACTGGCCTAACTCTGGCGGCGAAAGTACCCGCACATTGGGTCTGGCCAGCCAATAATTGTGCGCGGTCTTCCCAACAAAAATATTATTCCGCGACCGAACAGTGCACACTGCAGCACACACTTAGAATCACACATGCGTGCAACACAACAAGCCGTACACAGAACCGAAGAGTGCACTCTGTCAGGGGCAGGATGTGTGGAGAAGTGAGCAAGAGTAAATGCCCCTAACCTCACCCGCTACCCTGGCCAAAGGCACACACACACCAGTCCCTGACTGGAGTGAAAGAGGACACGTAGATAAAAAAAACGTAGGAAACAATACAAAAAAAGCATTAAAAATTTTAAACTAATAAAATTTGTAAAAAAAAAAAAAAAAAAAATACACACCAAATAAGTACATCAATTATGAAAATATTTAATATACTGAGCATCACTAAAAGAAATGGCGGAATATATGGATGTTACACAAAATAGTGGTAATATTACTTAATAAGCAGAATATTTATATTAAAAAACATTTCTATATTAAAAGCAAAATAACATAGGAATAGCAAAGTAAATTACAGATGGCTATTCATCAAATAGATAAGACTATATATAGGCAAAATTTTAATAGGAATTTAAATTTACGATATTAATATGCATATAAAATATAAATAAGTAAATCCTACAGTACAATAAACGAAACCGAATTGATAGTTCTCTGTTTCAGGCGGACGATCGAGGAATTCTCAGCACCAACCAAGAACCATTCAATAACTCTTCTCCTTTTAAACTATGCCACAAACTGTACACGAAGAAACGTACCATGAGAGGACGTCATGCCTGATCCTGAGACAGCTGTACTGCAGAAAGATTGAGCCCAGGCGAAATTAAGAAGCACACTTGCCTGCAACATTACAACACAGTAGACAGACAACACGACACTACAAACACTCCAGCCAGTAGTAAGCTGACTGGAGGACAGCTTTACTCCTCCGCCGAACACACAAACACGTAAAATATTTAGTAATATCAACAAAAATTACAGTTTAGAAACGGACCGTGTGCCGGCGCAATGATTGAGTATGTGTGTCGAACACCCACTCAGTTATGAGGAGTGTGAACCTGCTCTCCCAAGGTCAAGAAGCGAGGAAGCGATACGGTCGACACTAACACGCATGCCTAGTGCCTCATCGCTCCTACGAGCAAGGCGTGCAGTGTTTCCGTCCTAGTCCTGTACTGTGCAAATTAGATATGTAACAGTGGGGTATCATTACACACGATGTAAGACCACATACTAAACTACGCTTGTATCTTTGTACTTTTCTCTTGCTGCTTAAGGAAACTGTATAGGCAAACTTCAGAAATTCGATATTTGACCATTTTCGCGAATTTTATTCTCCGAGAATGCACTTAATATGATAAAAGTAAAAACATAGAGGCATAGATAATTGTTTTGTACCTTTCTCAGAAAAACGTAGTATTTGCAGAACATATATTCACCGAGATACGCGAATACACGCAAACAATGATTTCGTAAAAAATGTTCCATTTCACACCCCTCTTAAGGAATCTCTGGCCATCCGGTGACGTATAAGTAAAGACATGCAAAATTCGCGATATTTTTCGGCATCGCACGAGATTTCACCTCCCTATAAACATTAGAGTCGGAACCATTTGTTTATTGGCTTCTGCACAAGAGAGGAGTAACTTGTTTCCGATTGGTTCAAGACCGCCCACAGCGTGTCAAAACTACTGTAGTCCAATAAAAAGAGTAATTAAAACGTCAAACGCACATGTTTTATAAGTCCACTCTGTCTTCAAATGATAACGCGAAATATGCAGGTCTCTATGTATGAGAGTTCGGCAGCGGCGGAGATATAGGCTTATGCAGTATCGAAATTGTGTCTGAATTGAAGGTTTCACTCCCCCCCCCCCCCCCCTTAATAACTTTTAAACCCTAAAACCGAATTTTGCAAAAATACTTTCATATATAGTATTTAGTAATGACATATGACTTTTATTGTTTTCGATCGCACCGGGTACTTGTTTTCAAAATGGCAGCAATTTTAAAATTTGGGTCTATTTAACTATTTAACAGGAACTATTTAACCGATTTCAACCAAAAAAATGGCAAGGTACATTGAAAGTGAATGATATTAGCATTGTAATTAAAACGCAATATTGTTTTATTGGTCCGCCATTTAGAAGATCGTGCAACTTGAAAAATAAATATTTTGTTATATGTCGGTAACTACACAACCGATTCCTGCGATATTTGGCATATAAGTAATACTATTGAACTCCATTTTCATATATGCAATTTAAATAGTCAAGACACTTGTCTTTAAAATGTCAGCAATGTAGGTATTTTCGGTTCATTTGCAATATCTAAAAAGCCATTTGTCCAGATTCCATCGAAATTGGTTTGCTGAAACTATGTTTTACAAGAATCAAAAGTGTCAAAAATAGATTCATTTTTCCCCCATTTTGTAAGATAGTGCCATCTGAAAAATAAATTTTAATTCTCATATCTCGGTAAAAAAACAACTGACTTCTATCAAATTTGACACCCAAGTAATACTACAGTACATCACATAAACATTATAGCCCATTATGCTATATCTAAGAAGCCATGTAACCAATTATAACTTAAATATGTATGTTGGCATTATCTATGCAAGTATCAAATAAGCAAATATATAAACTCAATTGACAACCAGTTTGGAATATATAACAACATGAAAGATATAGCTTTTGTGCCTTAGCTTAGGAAACAATTAACTAATATCCCACCAAATTCAGGCTATGAGTTATAATTTGTAGTACATCTTAATTTATATGACTTAAAGAGTGGTATTTTACTTTAGTTAGCCATATGTTCCAAACAACTTCCACCGACTTTAATATGTAGCAGTTTGTATGGCAAACATGGAATGTGCGAATAAAGTAATGAAAATAGCACCTGATAAGAAACGGTAGTTTTATGCCATATCTCAACCAGTCAACCTATTTTCATCCAATTTTGCACACAAATAGGGGTACTGTACGGCATGTAAACTTACATAATATGAGTTACTCACACTCTTGTTCACACAATGATGCTCCTATTGAAATTTTAAGTTGCTAAGCCCAGTCTACCAAAATTTTACACTTATTACTATCGAAGTTGATGTTCCAAGTTCTACCACTGTAATGTAGTTTATTGTACGGCATGTCATGGTACGAGTCGATATGTGTTCGAGTCTCGGGTAAGGCACGTGTGTATTTGTAATTGTCTCACTATTATTGCATTTATTTCTGATTGCATTTCTAATGATATCGCTATCAACAAGACGTCGCGTACCACTTTTTAAAAACTTCATCAAGAATATTTGCATCCATTTAGAGAAGAGTATGCTCATAAGTTACGTCGATAACGTATTGTTTATTTGATGAGGTTTTTGATATTTTAAGACATTCTTATGTTCTTGGATTAATTGGAATTTATAAAAAATGATATGTAGTAGTAGAGCTTCCTCATAAAGCAACTACTATTATCTATTAAATCTATTACTATACTATTAAATCCCGCCGAACAGTGGCACCGTCCGGCGCGATTCTCACATACGCATAGGTTGGAGGTGAGTAGTCTAACCACTACACCACCGCGGCTACACGTGTTTATTCATTGACACAGTTTTCCAGGGCGTGTCTTATGAAGTTCTACCCAAGGACAACGTAGTGCAAACTTACACAATCTTAAATAACAGGTTGTCGAATTTACCGCGAATTTTACAGGTCTCTCTTTTCTTTTTTCAAGATTGGCTCTGTTTGTATCTTAATTAAACTACGTTAACATGTTTAAACTCCAAAATGTGCATCAGAAATGCTTCGAGTAAGTTGTCAATGTTGTTTTATACTAGAATTTTTCAACTATCGGCTAGTATACACCCGCCGTAAGTAAAATAAGACAACTTAAGGGCTTACAGAAAATAAATCGATTAAAGCCTAGCTCCGAAAATATCAAAATTAGCGAAACTAATTTTAAGTTTCGGTATTATTTAATATTATTAGTAGGGATATGTCGAAGCGGGTACAATGGTTGCCGGAAGAGGTGCGTAAATTTTTTTTTTTGGTGGAATGAAGAATATGTTTGAATTTGTAATTATTTATATGTAATTTTTACACGTTTGTGAAAGAATGTTAAAGTGTGTGAAAGACTTCTGTTTCTTTTTTTAATTAGTTTATTCGATCCCTCCTTATATTAGGATGCCCAGAAGTAATGATTAAGTAAAATCTGAGTTAAATTTGTAATGAAGATGATTTATATTCGTTTTATAATCAAATTTTTTTTCTCTCTGAAGGTTGTATACGATTTCTTGATATATAAAAATATTGGTAAGCTACGAGAATATAAGAACTTTAAATTCATGTATATACTGCCCCACTGCCCCACCTGCTCCACTGCTCCACCTGCTACACTGCTCCACCTATTCCACTGTTCCACCTGTTCCACATTCTCCACCACTCCACCTGCTACATCTGATCCAGTGCTCCACCTGCTCCACGACTTCATCTGCTCCACCACTCCACTGCTCCACCTGCTCCACCTGCTGCACTGCTCCGCCTGATCCACCTGCATGGGGATGTGCATGTGTGTGTAGGTGCGTGCATTTTGGAGTGGAGGATGTGCCATTCTTTCTTCAGGTTTTAATTTTCAATGTCATTCAAGGTCGTGGGATCAAGGAGGAGGTTACCTGAATCCAGTGTGGTGAGAGTAGTCTGTAAATATTATGCTTGATGGCCTTTATTTATTTTTTCTTGAATCTTTGTTTCCAACATCATTCAATGTCATGGGGTCAGGGTCGAGGTAGTATGCATCTAATATGGTGATAGTAGTTGGTAATGTAATATGCTTGCTGGCATTTATGTATTTTTTCTTGAATTTTACTTTTCAAGGTCATTCAAGGTGTCTGGGTCAAGGTCAAGGTAGTCTGAATCTAATATGGTGGCAGTAGTCTGTGACGTAATATGCTTGTTGACTTTTATACGTATTTTTCTCTAGTTTTTGTTTTCAAGTTTATTCAAGTCCATGGGGTCAAGGTCGAGTTCAACTGCATCTTATATTGTGGCAGTAGCCTGTAACGTAATACGCTTGTTGAATTTTATATTTTTTTTCTCGAGTTTAGTTCTCAAGGTCATTCAATGTCACGGTATCAACATCATGGTCACTGGCTTCCAATATGGCAGACGGGTGATGTCTACCAAGATGGTGGTCGCCTAAAAAGATGATGGTCACCAACCAAGATAGTCGTCACCTACCAAGATGGCGGTCGCATACCAAGATGACGGTCATCTACCAAGTTGGAGGTCACCTACCAAGATGGCTGAATGGGTATGGGCGAGAGGGGGGGCCCTGCAGACTAATTTGTTAGTTGCGGGGTGGTGGAGGGAATCTCATGAACGTTAAGTTTAATCAAATAATTAAAAAAAAAAATAGTCATTAAAAAAATTGAATAATAGATTTTTCGGAATTTACTAAATTCAAGGTCACCTGCACGCAATATGGCTGAAATGGTTGACAACCAATATAGCTGATGGTTAGGTCTGACTTCGATCCTGTTTTCTGTGAATCGATTTGGCATATCATATGCCTATGAAACTAATATGGCCGCCACTGCTCTGTCGGTCCTAAGGAAGAACATCAAATTTCTTAATTTTGGCGAAAATTGTATTTGAGAGGCTCCTGCCACTTTTGAAAGGAAAATTGGAAAATTTATGTGTTTTTTTTTGCAAATAGGGGCAGAAAAGAAAAAAAATAGGGAAAAGTGGACATTTATAAGGAAAAAAAGAACGGTTTTAGTGAAATTTAGTTGCCTTTCGAGTGAAAAAGGGAAATTTAGACGGAAAAAGGGAAAAAATATTTAGGACGGATAACGTCACAACATGGTGGCTCCCTGGCTCCGTCTCCGACGCCCTACGCCCTTGGCCGTCAAGCAACATGTCCCTACTACGTTGTCCGATGTTGTTTTCGGTCGTAGGGCTTCAAAAGTTCAAATAATTTTCCCGTACGTAACTATATAAAAATAAACATGTAAACGTTCACTTTCATACAAGCGAGAAAACTTAAAATACTAAGGCGCTTTTCTGGTAGTTTTACGTAGCTTTCAGTAATTTTATAAGCAGTTTAACGGACAGAAGAGTATTACAAAATTTCTATGGACATCGGATTTTTGCAGATAGCTTTGAGGACTACTTGCATTTCGAAACTGTTTAGTTTAGATATTATTTCCTGTTGGAATATTTGTAATTGTGATGCGTTTGTGGTATCTGCAGGTTAATCATTTTATACAGTTTCGGAGAAACATTATTATGAATTGTGTAGTCAAATAAAATAATGTTTTATAACAATATCACGTGGCCAATAAGTAAAGTGATCTGCTGGGACATGCGTAGGATATTGATATCCAGTTTGAACAAAAATATATCCCCGGGAAGCAGGATTCAATAGAAGTGACGAAACATGTTCGTTTTTTGTGTGATAAGTAGGGCACATTTAATTTCTCACTCAACGCAGATAGGTTTCAAATAGAGGTTAAAAGTGGGCTTCTTGTCGGATTACAATCACATATATTACTTTCCGTGACCCCCTTGTTGGTTTAAAAGGAATAACACTTTCACTCGCAAGTTAAATTTATAATTTTATACGTCGTAATTTAATCATTTTTAGTTTTAATTTTAATTTTTTTTTATATTAATGCACTTTATTACTTCTGTTCCAGTGAACAACGTTTGTTGGATTTGATATTACTGGCAGGATGTTAAATTGTCCAAAGATATTAATGTCAACAAGAAATGGTAAGCGTACACACGTAAAATAATTAGATTACTGGAAGATGTTTAATTGCCTTTAATATAACTCGTGGCATTACTTCTCCCTATGCAACATATCCTCTTTGCGGGCCACAGGGACATGTAAGATTACGTTGTGTTGATGTCACTGCAGGTAAGCGAGTGGCCGTGTTTTTTGCTTGCAGTCAGTCTCAGCCCTCGTCTAGAGTGATCAGAATAAGGACTTCGTCATCTCTGAGACTCTCTGATCCTTTCTCGTTAGCGTCGGGTGCCTTCCCATAGGATTTTCCTTGAACTTCGATTTGTTTTTATGGCCGCGCCTTGGTCTCTTATCGGCACTCACTATCTAGAATGGTTTCATACGCACACTTGTACTTTCCAGATGACTGTACAACATTTTAAAATTAGTTTTTCGTTATTGTCGAATAATGATCTGAAGTGGAAATGAATAGAGGTAAAGGCTATTTGCAATAAAGTGAGCAATTTGGAATTTAACCTTAGAAAAAAGTCACTACTCTTCGCTGATTACATTTGAACGGACGAAATGAGTGGTATGTGCCCAGTAAAGTTGGCAACGATGGCTGGAAAGTAGTTCTATATCTTAACATCGGATAAAATGTGCTTAGGTAACATTTTTAGATAACTTAAATTATTTATTTCGCTTTCTGTTTTTTTAATGCATCGAACTGTAAAAATGAGCAGATTTGTAAAATATTCACTTTTATAATAATTTTACAATTTCACTTGACCGACACATGAATAAAGAGATGAGGCCCATGGCCATGTAACAATTTTACATAAGGCGGAAAATATATAACGTGCATACAAGTCGATCCTAAGCAGGACTTTCAAAAGTGCTCATTTTACCGTGCACAGATTATAGCTACACGTTACTAGAGATATCTGACTTTCGCTTCTATTAGAGACGATTTTTTATTGCAGAGAAAGTTGACTATGTGCTAGGATAAAATTTACTTTACTCATGTCCCATAACGTTCTTTCATTATTGGCTAGAATGTTTGTATGAATTTAGTACATCATTTCATTGGGCGAAAGAGGACTCATTGTTACTCTAAAGCAGAAAGTTTGCGTACTGATTCACTCGACACAGAACACGCTTAGTGCAATCTATTCTCAGCTTTTCCACACTTTGTGAATCAAACTTTTGAAAAATGACCACATATATGACGAGTTTAGTTATTTCATTAATATGCCGTGTATCACAAGAGTTTTATACGTCTGTTAACGAAAATTAACATATTTTAGTATAATTGAACTTTTATAATTAAATATATGTTATATTTTATCTTTAAATTATAATATTTCACGTATAATTAATATGAAAAAAATACTGCGAGAAAAGAGGTGCGTTGGTAATGCCTAGTAAGAAATAATGCTTATGTTAAATATTATTAAACTGAGCGCTCACTGATGTGTTGCGTTGTTCCCCTGGTGTAATCTACTAGAATTCGTTAAGCTGTGTTTACACGAGGCGAAGGAATATCCTAGAAGTATACATTACGCAAGGCTTCAGAAAATTCGCAAGTAACCGTGAATATTCTACATACAGTACGAGGTTTATGTCTGGCTCGCGTTCTGCCAATGTAATGCCGAGTTTAAAATGCCACAATCAGCAGTTATTTCGTGCATAGAATCATACACATTCTTTCCTGATCATTTTAGTAATTTACACTATGAGTGCTGCTGACATAATATTTCGCTGCAGAAAACCTCACGAAAGCTGCTGGAAATGTAATGTTCCGTTGGACGTGTCTTCAAGCAATGTGCAAGCAATAAATAATGTTACGAATAACTTCAAGCAACTCAGTTAAATTCAAGCGACGTAGTATTGCTTCGAGAGCATTCACAATTATCAAAGAAAACGAGTAATCGGATGTTCCATTCCCGCTATGTACAATTATGTTCACAAAACTTGCTCCCGTGCAACGCTTCACCCGTACAGGACGCGGAGGGGTGAAAAGGGGTTTAAACGCCCTCCGCTACACACGTGTTTCGATAGAGATGGTAATGAAGCGAGCTCAATAGCGCGGTGGTTATTTAGCGGAAATGGCGTCCTCCTGGGTCATTATTTCCTTATTGGATGGCGCGATGGACCGGGAGGGGGGCTGTGACTGGCTTTTTTATTTCCCACGAGAATCGGTGGCGGGGCAATTTGTCCGGTTTCCTGTACACTGCCGCGAACAACACAGGGTGTCCGCGCCCAATAGCAGCACAGGAAACAATGCCTCAGCACGCGGCACAATGGCTGCGGCCGCAAGAGTGGGCGGCGCGGCTGGCCGCGCGATCTCCCCGGGGGGCCGCGGTTCAATAGCGGCTAGAGCGATCGCCTCCCACTGAAGCGAACCGGGTTCGATTCCCGGCGGGGCCGCTTACGGATCTTCTCACGTGGGAATCGTGCCGGACCATGCAGCTGTTCGGCTGGTTTTCTCGGAGATCTCCCGTTTCCTCCGGCCCTTGCATTCCTGCGCTGCTCCATACTCATCTCGCTTCAGTCTCGTCGGCTCCCATGATCCCGATATTCAGAGCGACCTAAACCTCACCACACTCAAGGTATTAACATTATTCTAGCGTTGTAATTTGGAGTTTACGACTTTGCTGTCACTCTCAGTAATAGTGGAATTATTTCGTGATACTACACAATACGAAGTTGGCACCTTGAGTATGGTGTCACGAGTAGGTAAAGGCTGTTCACTATAAAGTGAGCACATTTAAAATCAACCTTAGAAAATAATCACTGCCCTGCCTGCATATATTTTAACGGGCGCACTGAGTGGCATGTGTCCAGTAAAGTTGCTATAGGCTGTTCACGGTAAAGTGAACACCTTTTAAGGCCCTTCCAACAAGCATTAACAATATATATTATTGCAGTATTAGGCGTTAACTCTTGAGAGTGGTGAAATGGGTACACTGTGTTTATTGGTCACATTGCAATGTTTATAATAAAAAGCAGTAGAAAGATACATAGAGATTTGGTGAAAGTAAAAATTTAGAAGTGCCTTAAAAGTGCTCACTTTACCGTGACCAGCCTATAACGATGGAGGGGAAAGTAGTTCCATATATTAACGACGAACAAAACTGTTAAGTAACAATTTGTGATAACTTAAAATCTTTTCTCTCACTTTCTGTATTGTTTAATGCATCGAAGTGTAGAAATGAGCAGATTTGTACAATATTTACTTTTCTGATTATTTTACAGTTTTACTTGGCCGACGCATAAATAAAGTGATGAGAACCATGGTAATGTTAATTTTGCATAAGGCGGAAAAACACACAACGTGTATACAAGTATATATTAAGCAGGGCTTTCAAAAGTGCTCATTTTGCAGTGAACAGCCTATACGTGAAAAACTCGCGTCAGTTGATATCAGACATTCTTTACATCTGAAGACATCCCAACGAAATTTCTTTTCATTATGTAACTTTTTTTTTCTTCCAAAAATATTTAATATCATTTCAATTAATGAATGCAAATTTCCGAAAAATTAAACGAATTCCGTTTTTGCAAAATTCTCAAATGCAAGCTTTGTATATACAGGAACGTGCTAAATTCACGTCATTATTTGCCATCTGGCAAGACTTGAAAACGCTTTGAATACTGGAGTCGGTGGTGTTAGTTTGTCGGCTCCTGTCTGGCTTCGAAGACTGCACGTTATTCGCTCAAACCACTATAACATGATTATTAATTAGCGAAATGTTTTTAAGGGCGTGTCAAGCGAATCACCACCAATGAAAACGTAGTGTGAACATGCACGAAATTAAAATATAAATTGTCAAAATATAACGCGTATTTTGCAAATGTTCTATTTATATAAAATCCAGATGTATGTCCGCCAGCTGCCTCTATAGTAAGCATTTACCTTCTAGTAGTCTGACCACTACACCACCACAGCCTCTCACAAGGAGAAATAGTTTTTTGCTAATACATCGAGAAGTTGGTTGGCGACAAGCATATTATTGAACACGGGACTTTAGTAGAATGTCTAGGAAGTAGGCCAACCCAGTAGTTTTAGGGGAGGGGGGTGTCATGTGGGTTCGCTCTGCCCCATGATCCATTTCGCGAGAAGCTCCACGTGGGGGATATATATATATATATATATATATATGTGTGTGTGTGTGTGTGTGTGTGTGTGTGAATTTGGCCATCTATGGACCGCAATGAACTCAAGACTTCTGGTTCGTCTTCTTTCTTCCTCCCCAGAACTTCATTTTTTCTCCAACTGCTCGTTTCTGTTCTTCAGTCCACACTCTCTTGGGTCTTGGTTTCAGTCGGTCCTCCGGAAATCTTGCGTTGTGTCTATCGGTCGCCTGATGTTCTCTCTGTTGTTGAACAATAATTGTTCCGTTATCCCAACTTTCTCTGCATCTTTTCTGGTCTCTACCATCCATCCTGTTGTGCATTTCAATTTTGCGATGTAGTTGAATATTTTCTTGGTGAGTCTATTCTCATTCATTCTTTTTAGGTGTCCATAAAATTCCAGTCTTCTTTTTCTCATTGTGTCTGTAATTTTTTCAGCATTCATGTTTAGGTCTTTATATTTCCTCTTGATCCAGGTGTTGTCTGTGTTTTTGAGTGGTCCCAAAATTTTTCTCAGGATTTTCCTTTCTCTTACTTCTAATTCTCGCAGTTCTTTTTTGTTCATCGTCAGGCATTCTGATACATATGTTGCTTCTGTTTTGACGATTGTATTATAGTGTCTAATTTTGGCTTGGATGGATATTGCTTTGTTATTGTAGTGGTTTTGTGTTATTCTGTATGCCAATTCAAATTTTCTGACCCTTTCTTTTTGTTTGTTGTGTTGTCCAGTCCATTTGTTTGGATCCATCTACTAGATATTTAAATTTATCGACCCTCTTTATTTGTCCATGTTCTGTTTTCATGTATCTTTCCCTCTTGTGCCTATAATCTATATATTATGTCTTTTCGTAGGAGATTTCCAGTCCTGTTTTTTTTGTATAAAATTCCACCATGGTTTGTGCATCTGTTCCTTTTTTGTGTTATTAATACTACGTCGTCGGCAAATGCTAGACATTTCGCCTCAAATCTTCCTTTTCCTTGTCCTATACTTTCGCCTTTCACTCTTTTTCTTTCCAATTCCGTTTCCCATTTCTTCATAATTTTGTCTAGTACAAGGTTAACGAGTATTGGTGAGAGTCCGTCCCCTTGTCGAACTTCTGTTTTGGTTTTGAATGCTTCGGAGATATACCCTAAGAATTTTATTTTGGATGTAGTATCTGCGAGTGTCTGTTCCGTTAGTCTTCTGGTATTTTGGTCTATGCCTAACTCGTTTAGTGTTAGGAATACTGTTTGTCTATCTATTGAGTCACATGCTTTCTCAAAGTCAACGAAGGTGACTACAGTGTTCTTATTCTGGAGTGTTCTGGTCTTTATTATCATCTTCACGTTGAAGATCTGTTCTGCCAAAATCTTCCTTTCCGAAATTGTGCTTGATATGGTGTCCTGTTTGTTGTTCTACTCAGTTTAATAGTGCCTTAGATAGTATCTTGTATGTCACTGATAACAAGGAAATACCCCTGTGGTTATTTACTTTAGTTTTGTCTCCTTATATATATATATATGTGTGTGTGTGTGGTTGTGTGTGTGCCTATGTGTGTGTGTGGGTGCGGTTATGATTAAACCATATGGCCACTTGTTTCCACTGACACTCTCTTCATCGCAGACACATACCGGACAAACACAATAACAACAACTCGCTTAAAGTGCTGTCTCGACTTAATAACTTAACAAACACAGCATTTGCCAATAAATCTCAGTTTTGTTCTGCAGTAGTGAAAATACCGCAAAATGAAAAATGGCATTTTTTGTCACATGTCCTGGACTAATCAACCAATTCCAGCCGGAACTGGATATATTGATAACTTCTTGTTTAATGGTGAGATTGATCTTATTATAGTAGGAGCTATGATTCTGATCATATTAAATATGTTAAGTCAAGTATCTTAAATACATAAGATAAGCCTACACTTACGTATAATATTTAAGATAGTTTATTCGCAATTTTTAAAGATGCCGTTATTACTTCATTCAAGAGCATTCTACAGAATTATGGATTGCAGAGAAGGCTAAATTACTTAATATACTTTCCGCTTCTGACTTAACATATTTAATATGATCAGCACCATAGCTCCTACTATATTTAGATCAATCTCATAACTAAACAAGAAGTTATCAAAATACCTATCCAATTCCGGCGGAAATTTGTTGATTGGTCCTGGACATAGGATGTCAAAAAATTCAATTTTTTCATTTGGCATTATTTTCACTACTGGATAACAAAAGGGAGATTTGTTGGCGAATGCTATGGTTGTTAATTTATTAAGTCGGTTGAAATTGTTTGGGACATGTGGCATATTGACATAAAATATTTACATTGTCGTGATTAGAAAATATGTGACTACCACCTTAATTTATAGTATAAATTTTAAATGAACTACAAAAACTGGTGGTTTGAATATGGTGAGTATCAGTTAATGTTTCCCGAGATACGACACGAAAATTTAGTTTGTCACGTGGTGCTAACTCTCTCAATGTGTTCTCTCTATGATGCTTGCATACATACTATTTATTAGTACAAAACAAGGTTGAACTTGGTTACATTGTTCCGTCTATACAGCATGAAATGCTGAAAAGGTTAAATGGGCACTATTTTTAAAATAAGTGCGTGGCACTTAAAACATATCCTGTCAATTTATATACCCCACCACAGTATAACTTGTTTGCCAAGTTTTGAAAGAATTGGTTGATTGTTGCCTGAATTATGACGAAACTATACGTATTGATGTAGCGCTATTTGATGAAATGGGACAAAATATCCTCTGCACAGACAAATTTGATGACTTTAATAGATGCTTCCAGCATAAAAATTTAAGTTGAAATTTTTTATATGGTTTCGCACATATAGCACAGTATTCTTAAATCTATATCTATACCAGTTTGGAAATAATAGCCTGACCCTCTAGAACATGTAATTTTACATGACTAATAGTATTATTAATTAATCAGTGCCATATTTGGTAGGGATCGGTTAAATGTTTTCCAAGATATAACATTAGAACTTTATTTTCATGTGGTGCTATCTTACAAAATGGTGTATAAAAGAGGCTACGTATAGAAACATTTAATGCTTGTGAAATATAATTTCATTCTAACTAGTTTGATCGGAATTGGATAAACAATAACGGTAAAAATTGCAAATAAACCTAAAATATTTATATAACTTTCATTTTAAAAACAAGTGCCTTGTCCATTTAAATTGCTTATATGAACATGGCCTACAATAGTATAACTTATTTCCCAAATGTGGCAGGAATAGATTGTCTAGTTACTGAGGTATAAAATAAAATTTTATTTTTCATGTTGCACTATCTTTCACAACGGCCATTTAATAATATTATCACTATTCAATGCGTACATTATGCACTATCAACGTACCTAGTTTGGTTTAAATCTGTGAAATGGTTCCCGAGATATAAACATAAAAGAGCTTAATTTATTCAATTTGTACGGGCTTAGAAAATAGCGACCCGGTTAATATTATAGGTTTTTTTTAATTCAATGATTACATCATGCATGGTAAACGTAACAAATTTGATTTAGATCGGGTTATGGTTTCCAAGATAATGGGAAAGATTAATTTTTTCTATTTGTACTATCTTCCAAAATGGTGGATCAATTACATAATTGGTTTCTAAATTCAATCCTTACATAATGTATTGCCAACGCACCATATGATGATTAAATCCGTAAAATATTTTCTGAGAAATATGTAAGAGCTTATTTTTTTGCAATGAGCACATTCTTACAAACTGAATGACCAATTACACTAACTTATAGGTTTCTTGATTCGGTTCTTACGTCATGCTTTAACAAAGTACCAAATTTGGTTTACATCGGTTGGACGGTTCCCCGAAAAAAAATAGAGAAGCTATTTTATTTTCAATTAGCGTTACGTTTCAAAATGGCTGATAAATGACATTATTGCTTTCTAATTAAATTGCTTATATAGTGCACTGACAATGTTCCAAATTTGGTTTAAATCTGAAAATCGGTTCCCTTGATAAAACATAGTGGCCTAAAATTCCAAAATAGCACAATTTTGAAAATAAGTACCCGGTGTGACTAGAAACTCTAAAAAGTCTGATGTCCTTCTTTAATACTACATGTGGGCCAAGATTGGTTCAATTCGGTTGACAGGTTTGAAAGTTATTAGGGGTGGTGGTTGGGAGATCGGATGGGGGGGGGGGGGGGGGGGCATACATTCCAAACAGACAACCAGGTGATTGCATAAGCCTATCTTTCCGTTGGAAAGTAGGCAAAACACTTAGCTGCATCTACTAATAACACATAAAAATGTTTTCGCCCGAAGTTTGAACACTGTAAATGTATAATTATTCACGCTTTCTAATGAAACCACAGACACTTAGCACATAGCGATATATTATGTTGTAACTAAGAGATGATTTTATTTACCCATTCATACATCGTCTCGTATTTAATATTGCTTTGTCCGACGAAGCATCGAGCTTGCGCAAAGAATAAAATCAAGGTTATATTAATGACTTATTTTTCTTGAAAAGGAGGGATTATTTAATATTCCGTAAGTTACGCAAAGTGGGAGTGTAATTTCCACCGAGTGCGTTTACAATTAAAAAATTATGACTTAAGAATTATGCAGTAACTGCTGGTCATGCAAACTGGCCCTCGTCTTGTGTTTCACAATTTACATGAAAATTTCGAATTTTAGCCAACAAACCACTCGCTATAAGTGTGTCCACTTTACTTTTTGTTGGTAACTAACAACTTAACATCACATAATAAAAATAGCATTTAGCCACATCGTTATTTAAGGAGGATATACTTGCTGTGACTGCTATTATTGTAAATTAAACTCACAAATATAACCATAAACGTTGTTACAAAATTGTCCTTTAATACTTTAAGTTAATACCTCTCCGTTAACAACACAGAGTGCCATTCTCTGATTGGTCATCTTCACAGATAATTTACTTACAATTTCAAATAAAACTGTTTCTTCAAACGCTCAAGGGAAAAGCAACAATGCACACAGTAATACAACTAGTGACTTGCATTGCACTGGCGAACTCTTTTAGTGGATCCCTTCCTCCGTATTTTGATTTACTTATATTTTGGGCCACCCGATTTTCGCGAGAAAATTTCATAACCAGTTGTATTACATAACATTTAAGCTAGTAGCCACTGTCGTGATTGGATGATTTACGAGCCAAGCGTTCAGAGTGTCTTGCGACAGATCACAAACGTACAGTGTCGTAGTACACTAATTCTGACTGGCGAATGTAGTAAAAAAAACGTCTTCTGAAAAAGGCGGGTGGCCAAAAGCATTATAAATCTTCCGATACTCCCGTACGGTAGTAAAATATATCTTGAGAGGAAATATTTTCGCCCAAACTTCGGCTGTCAATACCTCGTTGTTAAGAAGAGCCCAAATCTCTCCACCCAATGTATAAAAAGTTATCGTTACTGTGGCAGCAACATCTAAGCAAACGTTGGTCTCCGGAGTTTGTATACGTGTATGGAGTTTGGCTTACTGGCAAATAATTTGCCAAATTCCTAGCCCTCTCTAAACTTTCAGGTATACTATTTTATAACAGGCAGTGCCAACAGCTTGTTCGGATTCAGCGGTACATTTTTAACTACTTTAATTTCATGTCCGTTAATGGCGTATGAAGGTCATGTGTTAGTTTTATGACTTTTATTTTGAAATTTAATTATGGTTAGCATACCTTAAAACTAATTAAGACACGGCTGTTCGTTTACCCAAGTTAAATGTTCTGTAAATACTTCCAGTGCTTTTGTTTAAACGTTACAAAAGCATTAAAATTGTGGTTTTGACGGGCCATGATGCGAAAAATTTGTGGTCACAAATTATCAATGGGAGGCAATAGTTCTTGTAACGAATGTCTACGTGTTGATTAGTGTTTCCGACAAATATATTATAATAATGCATTTCATGGTGACTAGAACCCATACTCTCCTGATATCTGGCGCGTTGTATAATTTTGTGTCCTCTTTTAGAGACCTGCAAAATTCGCATTATTATTTGAGCACACGTTAAACTTTATACACGCGTACCTCTGCTGTGCGTTTGTCATTGGACTATGTGTTATGTTTAGAGACCTGAAGCACTCGCGGATTCATTTTGAGACGAGCTAGAATTCCAAACACGTGTGTTTATATAACTTCAGCCATTGGTCCGTCCACACGGTGTTTGACACCTCCTGGAGAACGCTGGCCGAATCGCCGCCTTCCACTGTGACAACTGACAACCAATGTGCAGTTAATATCGGTATATTAGTACATAAGACTGTAGAGTCCAGCCTGCAGGTCATTGAACTCGGGAATTTCTCAGGTCTCTAATAATAACGCGAATTTGTACGCCCCTGCTCATCATGAGGTTTCTCTGCGTATATGAAAACAAATACGAAATACCAAAATGCATCGTCATTTATGTATACGAAATCGGGTCACGTGATCATTTTGCCAACAAAACTTGCCGACTCGACAGCTAGTCTTAAGCCTCGTCAACAATAGCTCGTCCGGTATCAAATGGTCTGCGGAACTACTTTGTCCACGGACGCATATTCCAACGTGTGTGTCTACAATTACGACGTCCGACTCTAAGCTTTCGGCTACTGGCACCAGAGTGCGCCAAATTCGGTGCCGTCCGAAATTAAGCTTTCAGACACTGTTACTATAGCGCACTCACATCGGCGCGTCAATAAATTGCATGTGATTACTCGTAAATATTGATATTTGAAGCTTATTTTATTATGTTTTCTAATTAGTGTTATGGAAGTGGGGACATTTTGATTGTGCATTAACTTAACTTCACTTGGATTTTTCTTCTCTCAAGACAGTATATTCGTGTGCATTTTTATTTATTAAAGTCTCTTTTTCGCTGCTGCATGATTGATAATTTTGACTTTGAACAATAGCGTATTTTATATTTTATATCTTTACGCTTCGATATCAATACAGTATTATTTTCTTTTACTGTTTGCGCGCTATAAAATTGCAACAAAAGAAACAACTTGGTACACGTCCACGAACGAAAGTTGAAGTTGGCGAATGATCTTGGAAAATGGACGTTGATACATTTGGACGCAGGGGCCACGGTGGCTGAGCGGATAGCCTGCTCGCCTCCCACCAGGGCGATACGGGTTAAATCCCCGGCCGGGTCACTCAGGATTTTCGCATGTGAGAATCGTGCTGGCCGATACCTTTGGTCAGCGGGTTTTCTCGGGATCTCCCGTTTCCCCAGCCCTTTCATTCCGGCACTGCTCCATACTCACCTCTATCACCCTTATCGGCTCTCAAGACCTCGATTTTAAGAGCCACCCAAATCTCTTCACCCACTCACTCACTGACTCACTACATTGGGACGCGAGCTATGGCGTCATAAGTTCACGTGCAATCAGCAGTTAGGTGTCCGCGTGGACAAGGTGCTAGTGATAGGTCGTGGAGACGCTATTTGTGGTAGCAACTGTCTGGTCGCGAAAGGAGGGAAGTGATTTTCACCTAGAACAACAACAGATTTCTTGCCAGTCTGTGTAAATACGAGGTAAGGCAGGCAGGTAGAGGAGCCCTCTTCAACAGGGGAAGAATGGAGGTTCGTAAGAGACGCACGATGGCCGGGGGGTGAGTTATTTCAAGTGAGATCACTTCTCCACGAAGAGGCACGGGGAGAAAAGGTTATTTGTTCACGCATTTCTGCGCGCAGCGACCACAGAGTACCTGCCGGCCCTCTCCTACTGAATATATTTACGACGACAAAGAATTTCACTGATACCGTCTATTCAGGTTGCCCGTGTTAAGGTGGGTTTACGATTGACTCACGAGAGTAAGTGCTCCATGTGCTTAAGGTATGAATCAATGTGTTCAAGAGTATTAGTTTACGACTGTTGTGTGCGGGTCTTGACGGGTCGCTAGCGTTCTTGGCGTGACTTCAGATATCGTTGTATTTTATATCTTAAGTAAAAGTCAAGACGAAGTAACCAATCAGAGCCCAGTGACATTTGTTTTTGGCGGGAAACTGTATTTGGAATCTTGTATTTACCTTATGTAGTATTGTTAAATCGTATGCAAATAATGATTTCAATCGAGAGACAGTAAGTATCCTCTTTATTTAAAAAACAGTTCATGGTCATGTTTTCTTTCTTGGAAGAGGTTATCGAATTAGCTTTAATGAACCTTTTCAGATGCATTGATATAAATGCCAAATGTTGGCATCAGCTACCTCTTCTAACATATATCACAAGTTTTTCAAAACGATTACACAAGCAGTAATCACAAATAAATAAATATATGTAGATCATGTCCACTCTAATCCATTTCTCCAGGTTATGTCGGCTGCTTTCGTCTCCTAAGGTTCTGATTGACTAGACTTAACAGTTGCTAATTCAATCATAAACTGCAAATCTTCTTATAGTTCATTTTCCGTGTGCTTATCGAATCATTAAGTACAATTCTTAATTCTTTAGTCTCTAATCGTGAACCCACCCTTAAGGTTATTCTATACTCACGTTGGGAAGGTCAATGCTCTTAGTTCGGCGACTAACATTTCTCGCCACTACGTAAGCGCTAGTGTTGCATTGTGTACCTGATTGTTCTATTTTATACGGTAAACCACAAAACAATTGCCAAAATCATAATTAAAATATAAAATAACTGCTTAACGAAGTGAAATCGTTCTCTTTTATTATTCACGTAGCTTAAAATTTTTTAATTAAAATAGAAATCTTTGGATCACTAGCGCTGACCTAGCGGAGGATAATTTCCTTATGACAAACTCTCCCACAAAAACTGTCGTTTTTCTACTGACCTGAGTAAAATTAAGTTTCTTACACAATAGAAAACTTTAGCATTTGACTTTACGTATCCTTTCCTCAAAACAAATGTAAAGTCAGAGTTCAGACAATTAAACATCGGTTCTGCGAGCTTCGAAAAAATGTGTATCTTGGTATGTACATAATTATGATATTATTCAGGAATGCACTTTTGGTTACTTTTTTAAATAATAGACTGAAAATTTATATTAAAAGTTTACTTCGAAAGAAAAAAAACTTTTTTTTTTTACTTTATTGAAATATGTCAATTCAAATGTTTCCTCTTCACATTTTATTTGTTTGCCATTTAGTTAATTTAAGACGAGCTTTGTTAAATATACCGAGATTAAAACGCCCTGCAATAAAATAACGCACTTACCACATAACCTCTGTTAGCTTCTCGGCAAAATGGCTGCTTGACTTTCACTTTAAATTTCAACTTTTCTAAATCGTAAAGTCAAGAGTGCTTGACTTTATCTTTTACAGTTCCATTGTGTAAAGCTCCATAAGATACATGTGGGAAACCAAACGTAAAATCAAATCGTAAAGTCAAATGTTAAAGTTTCCAATTGTGTGAGGGCCTTACGTCTTAGGTCCTTGGCGAGAAGGAGGGAGGGGGGGGGGGCGGTGTGCAATGACCTCGTTGGTAAACACGCTAACAACTAACAACGAACGACATAAAATGTAATTCTTTATTCATTAATCCAGCGGTGGTATGTTCTCAATTAATTAATATTTCGGACGTACTCCGTAGCATAGTTTCTTCGCCACATGTCGCCGAAAACACTTTATACGACTTAAGGAACGACTTCTACCGTCCATCAGAAATTCTTTGTTTTCGTGTCATCATTTCGGATTCACAGTAATTACTGACTATGCACGGTTATAAAAAATTTACATTTTAATAGCTGTTCAATATTTTTGTGCTAACTTTAGTTGTGTGTTATTTGGTAGTTGTAAAATGTCAGGAAGATATTTATTTTTTATCAATAAGTTTCTACCTTTCTGCATGCAGAAAATTACGTACGGAGAAATTAGATACAAAAGTATTAAATAACTAAAAAATTTTACATTTTCTATAATCAAACATTTATAGTGTTGCATATGCAATTAAAATTATGGCGTGAAATCGAAGAAATCCCGCGTAATACATGATGTTGAGCACTTAACGTTACACCTCAATAGAAATGGTAGAAAATCGTGAGAATTATTTGAGCCAGCACATATTCTATAACACTCTCACTATTTCATTATTTCATGATTAGATGAACGGATTTTTGATTCAGTTTAGTTGTTTGTTGAACAAGCACGGACGTTATGCCTTATAGTATTTATAGTATCAGAATCCTCATTGCTACAGTAAGAAGGGGTAGTATCTTCACACATACATGGCAGCCAGTAAGGAAATAAAACCGTCGGATATGTGTACAGTAAGTTGAATCCTAGAAAACAGTCAACTTTTCTATCGATAAACCATCATCTCTTCTTATAAAAGATACTTACAGTCTAAATTCGAATCAGTGGAAAAGCTCTGATTGACAGTGAAATTCTTGCAAATGGCTTCATTTGGAGATTCAGTGAAAAAAGTCACTGATTGAATTAGTAACGTGAAACAATTTCACTGATTCAATAAGTGATGGCCGACTGTAATGGCGAATTAAATAATGTTTTTGTTGAATTTTGCCAAATAATTACGCGAAATAAATATATTCTCGATAGTTTACTATTTATATTACGTAATTTACCGTAATATAATAAAAATGTTCCCAGGTGGTGAGGATTGAACTCATACACCCTTTTCACTTTGCTGGGGCCACGGTGGCTGAGCGGTTAGCTTGCTTACCTCCCACCAACGCGATCCGGGTTCAATCCCCAGCCGGGCCACTCCGGATCTTCGTATGTGGGGCTCGTGCCGTTGGTCGGTGGCTTTTCTCGGGGATCTCCCGTTTCCCCCACCCTTTCATTCGGGCGCTGCTCCACACTCGCCTCATTCACCCTCATCGGCCCCCAAGACCTCCATGTTAAGAGCCGTCCAAATCTCTTCACTCACTCTTTCCACTTTGCTCTTAGGCCCTTGCGTTACTGTCTACGCTACCAAGTCAAGTTAACAAATATGTGGAAAATATATTTCTTAAGGTCTTTACCGAAAAGTGTAGTTTATAATGCATTTCCTAACTTTTCGTTTTTGCTTTAATTGGTACCGTTAGGATTGTTAAAACGAATAGTATAGAAGAGTGCATTCTCTTCACCACATTATATGCAGTTGAAAGCTTCAAACAGAGCGCTGCGATGATTACATGAAAACGAAATACAAACGTTTTCAAAAGCTATTCTGTCACCAAATAATAACGTAGATTAGTTACTGCAGTTATTTTTTTTCTGTTACAAACTGTGTTTTATGCTACAAAAAAATTAGTAGAAAAATTAATCGATATCTGTGAGAGTTTAATTTCCAGGGATAATGAAATTTTCACAATAACTTTGCTCGAGCGTCTATTGAACTTAGTCCTCGAAATAACGAGACTCCCGCGTATGTTTGGCCGAGAGGTGTGAGAGCGTCAAGGTCGACAATGCCACGCGTATCAAGTGCGCCATCGCCTTTAAGCTCAAGGCTGTGAAATGACCCGCAGTATTCTCGTCGTGCTGCAAGTAGATGTGGGACTTCCAGAGGTGAGTCTATCATTTTAATGATGGAAGGAATGTGGTGAAGTCAAATTCACGGCCCTAGAATACTTTTGTACGTATCTGACGGGAATATATTTAGATAGCGGTTTGATAATGTCCGTTTCAGCCATGTTGGAATGCTCTGAGACGGCGTTTCAAACCTACGTCACTTCTTGAAAGCACTCGATAGACTTTGTCTGCAGTGCATGTTCTTGCCGTATATCAACATAATTGAAGTGCGTTTAAAAGATTCGTACGGGAAACGTGTATTTTAAAAACTCGACAACAGAGTTTCAACACCAGAAAGGCTGTTCTTGATAGTAGAGTACTGAAAAACTGACTTTCCCACCAATATACAGAAATATCTTCACGCCCACAAACGACCGAGACATGCGCATCAACTATCGCATCGCCTCTACGCGCAAAGCACTGAACTGAACCTTTATTAGACTTTCAACGGAGACCGTACCCTTTTGTAACGTAAAAATAAAAATTAAGGCTTGACGCAAGTCCTTTTCCTTTTTTAATATTTTATACCGGAATGTTCATACCTAAAAATTACCGCAAAAACACCCATTTGAGCCATTTCCACATTCACAAAAACATAATTTATAGAGAAAAATGGTGCTAATTGTGAGCAGTCCTTATGCACACACATTGGACGGTTTTTCAATAGAACGTATTCTGCTGTAGTTATGCACATCGTTCAGCGGCCTACCCAGGCGGTCAACTTAACAAATAAAGAAAGTAAACATGAAAATAGTAGCTTGGAAGTTCACAATCTATCCACTCTATCAACTATTAAAACGTCTTACTCTCTGAAGTTAAAAAATGTAAGTAGATATTTTCATTATTTATGTTAGGTTTCTTAGCTATATTTTTTCTAACTTCTCAAATTTTCACAATGTATTGTAAATTATTGCTTCCTAGGAGAGCGGAAGGCGATTATATTATGCCTACGTTTCATTGCGTCATTTTTCATTGGATGGTTGTTCTTCGTGAAAGGGGAAGCGGTGGCTGAGCGGGTAGCCTGCTCGCCTCCCACCAAGGCCAAGTCACTCCCGGATGTTCGCATGTGGGAATCGTGGCGGACGATGTCGCTTATCGGCGGGTTTTCTCGGGGAAATCCCGTTTACCTGCCCTCTTATTCCACCTCTGCTCAATACTCACTTCAATCGCCCTCATCGGCTCTCAAGACCTCGCTGTTAAGAGCCACCCTAACCTCTTCACTCACTCACTGTTCGTGAGGTGTTGACGTGTGGGCGAAAGGAAAAAGTTACGCATATAGAATTTTTATTAGAATTCCTTTCTAAAATGGATTCTTTTAATTTTTCATTAATTTTTGCTTTATAGATAGAGACCAAAAAAAATTCGCGAGTTCAGTGACCTGTAGGCTAGACTTCACAGCCTTATATACTCTCACCCATATATAAACTGTTTATTGGTTTATTGTTGTGGTAGTAAAAGGCGGTTATCGGAAGCACATTTTCTTGCAAGTTTGTTATTAACTTATTTATCTCCCGGAGGTGTCACAAAACATGCCGACTAATTACAAGCGTAACGTGAATGTACATGTGTGTGAATTCCAACTTGTCTAGAAATGAACCCGCGGAATTCTCGGGTCTCTAATGAAAGATTAACGATTATTAAAAACCCATAAATTTGCGGATTCAGTTGGCAACAAGCTAGAGTACCTTTGTGTACTCGATACTCAGTTAGTCGTTCATTGGCTGATGCTCCAATTTCAGCGCTGACCACGGAGCGTGGCTTTCAATACTTTGGCTTGAATTCGTCAAAGGCGTGGCTTACAAACTGCGATCCAATTGAAAAATAAAAGCAAATGTATATGTGTTTGTTAGTCTAGCTTGTCCTGAAGTGAATGAGCGAAATTTACGGGTCTCTAACGATTATTTCTCTGGCGTATCTTAAGTTTTTCTCAGTCTGCGTTCCAGGCCACCACAACAATATTTCTCACGGAAGAAAGTGATTCTGCCAGACGTCGCTTCCACTGCGTGACGTCCTGGTTCTTCAGGCTGCTGACGATCTGGTTTCGAGACGAGAGGGAATCTCGGCATCTCTTTGTTGCGTGAAACAATTAATAACGGAGTCTGGCGCCGGTGTAGGTCCGTATCTGTTGGCACAGGCAGGCTTCATAAACACTCGCCGACATCAGCGGCCGGGACCACCTAACGAGATTCCCCTCGTGCAGACACAATCATTACGTCTCTCTATGGCAACGTTCGCGCACACAGAACATATATGCTGTTCACAATAAACTGAGCACTTTTGAAATCAACCTTTGAAAAAATGTCACTGCGCCTACCAGCATATATTTTAACAGGGCTTTTCTGGCTGCCATGCGCCAAGTAAAGTTTGTAACGACAGAAGGAAAGTAGTCCCGTGCCTTAAAGTTGAATTATAAGTCTTAGGTAAATATTTCTGAATTGTTAAATTATTTCAGTTTTTTTTTTCAGTTTATTTAAATGCATACGAATTTGCAAAATATTTATTCTTCTGACAATTTCGCAGTTTTACTTCACCGACGCATGAATAAAATTATCAGTGTCATGGCAATGGCAATTTTACATATGGTGGAAGAATACACGATGTGCATTCAAGTAGTTCTTTCGGAGGGCTTTCAAAAGTGCTCACGTTATTGTGAACAGCCTATAAGTATGCAGAGACCAAGTGGCAAGGCTAGAGAAATCGCAGGGAAAGTTGACTGTTTGCTAGAATACTACGCACTGCACAAAAGCCAGGCAGTTTTGTTTCTTTATTGGTAGAGATGACGGAGTATCGCGAAAATTATGCGAGTTAACATTTCTTCTATAACTCTCTAACTTATTTATTCTTTCATAGTTGGATGGCACGTTTTCACTCTGTTAAGTTGCTTGCAGACCAGTCTCGAACGTTCTGCCTTATATTATCAGAATCTTCATTGGTCCAGCGAAGTGGCCTAGTAACTTCACACATGCATGGCAGCTAGTAAGGATAGAAAACTGTCGGAAATGTGTACAGCACGTTGAATCCTAGCAAACAGTCAACTTTCCCAGCGATAAACCACTATCTAAACTCACTGGCTATCAAGCATGTATGAAGGTAATACCCAATTTCACTGGGCCCGTAAGGGTTCTAATACGCTGAGGCAGAATGTTCGTGATTGTGCTGCAAATTACTTAGCCGAGTAAAAACCTTGCCCACACTCTCGTGAAAGAGTAAACTAGTTAGAGTATTATAGGCGATATGTTGGCTGAAAATATGTTTGCAATTTTCTGTCATCTCTAGGCATGGCGGTTCGTTTGAAGTCAGCGCTCCAATTCTATGATTGCATGCACGAGGCATTGCTTTGTAATTAATTGGCAGAAACAACCAATTTCCGAGAAAAAGACTCCCATGCACGCTATCGTCAATGATAGAGATCTGCGAATTTAGCGTTTTCATTAGGAGACAAGTTGCAGTTTAAACACGTGTTTATTTTGCACAAGCTTGCAATTGGTTTACATTATACCTAACACACCCTGATTAGTTCTGCGTGAGTGTTTAATCACTTCATGTTGGTGTGATAGCATCATGTGCAGTACAGTCACAAGCAAAACTGATTCCTGCCAGCTGCCAAGGCTGTGGGTATTTAACTTTTACCTACGACTGGGTTATACATAGCACTGTGAAGTCTAGTGCGGTGATGAATAATAAGAGAAATTTTCACGTCTCTAACATCTGTTTTTCTTTTCTTATTGGTAGGGCACTAGATTTTTTCCAAAATTCTTCGGAACTAGATACAATATCTTACTTTCGAACCTGCAGTTTTCTTCCGTTATTGGCCGCGTGTCTTCGTCAAAAACAGCGTGTTGTTTGACTGGACCAATGAGAGCTAGGTTACTGCGGTACTGAACGTCTATGATTCGTGGGCAGTCACCTATGGCCCATGACATCTATATCATACAATTACGAAAGTGGATATGAGAAAAACTGTCGTAAAAACTGTTTTCGCGAAATTCGAGTGTCGCCACTGATTGACTATAGTGCGTGGTGCGGAAGTTTGTCTATTGGCTGGGTTACCAGCTGGCGAGTAACTTAACAGGCGCTGAATGGTGAAAACTAGAGCATTCCAACAATTTGCTAGCCAGTGGCATCAGTTTGCTGACGTATGCGGCTGGCATTCGCAGTACAGGCGGTTCTTACACCACTGTATTCTTATCTATGCGCTATTCACAGTAAAGTGAGCCCTATTCAACGCCCTCCCAGCCGTTATAGTAGTCAAAAATAATATTTTGTTGCAGCCCCATACGTTAACTTTTTAGAGCTATAAAATGTGTATAGAATATTCGCGGTTTCTTCACTCTTAGTGAATAAAAAATTTGAAAAAATCCTTGAAATTTCCCCCCCCCCCCCAAACCCAAATGTATGGCGTATTTTCTGATTTTATAGTGATGTTGTCCATTGCAAGTGTTTTCTACTTGCGTTACCGTAAACTAATAATAAAATTGTCTTATTTTTGGTTAAGTTAAAATCTCATTTATATTTTATCTATAAACTAGCAGCCCGCCATCGATTCGCTCAGGCTTTATGGAGTTATTGAAATACACCTATATACGCGATTACCCGTGACTCCTTGCCACATCTTGCGACAACTTGCGACTACCTGCTACTACTTGCGTATTTTTTATATTATGGTACAGAATTTCTTCTAACATTGTTTCAATTTATCTTAAATAGTTTTGGTAGAGTATGCTTAGAAATCAGCAAAGCAGCTAATTTTTCTCCGACTTGGTTTACAAATTTTTTAATTTCTGAAGGAATTTTTAAAATATTAAAAATATCCTATGTCCCTCTAGAAGAACATAGCTACCTAACAGTGAACGAATTATATGAATCTGCAGTGTAGTTTCCGAGATTAGCGATTACATATAAACTAACAGACATTACCCCTTTATAATATTAGTATAGATTATAATATTTAATTTTCAATTAACACGAATAAAATAGGGAAAAAAAGTTGTGTTGGTAATGCCTAGTAGAAAATAGTTCATATGTAAAATATAATTCAAGTGAGTGCGCACTAATGCGGCGAGTAGTCCCTTTGGTGTTATTTTCTAGACTTCGTTAAGCTTTGTTTGCATGAGGTGGAGGAATATCCTGGAAGTTACTGTGAATGGTGTATACAGAGTGTTTGGGAGTTAAATGGCAAACTTAATACTAACCATTGGCGAAAGGCTGCAAATAAGCTGAAAGGAACTCTTATGAACGGCTTTAAAAAAGTGATTTGTTTTTACCACGACCAGTCTATACTCAGTGGTTGCTGTGTGCTTCAATTCCATTTGCGTCATTGTAAAACTTGCTCGCGGTGATTCGAGTACAGCACTGTTTGCAGTCATGCCTAAGCTCTAAACGGGAAATCGTGAAAATTGAGCCAAATTATTGCAAACTGGTGAAAATGACACCACTTGAAAACATTTGTAGCTGACTCATTTTTACGGTGGCTAAATATCACTGATTTTCGTTCCGTGAAGTTGCACAACGGCTGATACCTGTGCCCAAGTTAGGTTTTAATCTCTGCGTAGCGGTTTAGATGCACGATACACGTTTGCTACCGAAGAATGGAGAATTTTTTACTTGACTAAACCATTGATTCTCGTTTGCCACTGTATGAGGTTTACTATAAACGTATCTTATTTTAGAAGCATGAAAATATTTTTACGTGGAGAAACGATTCGATTGCTCTTCAATTGATACTTTTATTTTGCTCGACTTTGCGTAGGCGAATAGAGTGATGAGTAATATGATCGCCTCGCGAGCGTGTAATGTGGCAGATGTACCAGTCCACGCACTTCAACGTTTATTAATGAATATAGTAACAAATTTAATTAATTTTCCGGTATTAATATAAATACTTTTCGTGTAATCCAATGCGTAGAAAATCACTGAAGTCTTCATCTCAAGCAATAGACAATAGTTAAAGAGAAAAAATTAAAGCACGTCTTATGTCTTGAGATGATGGTTTATCTCGGTGAAAGTAAACTGTCTGCTATGATTCGACGTAGTTTACACATGTCCGACAGTTTTATTTCCTTATTGGCTGCCATAAAGGTATGAAGATACTGTCCCATTTTACTGGGGCGATGAGGATTCTGATTTTATAAAGCAAAACGTTCGTGATTGGTATGCATACAACTTAGCCGGGTCTAAACCTTGTTCATTCAAAGAAGAAACATTTAACAAGCTATAGAGTGTTATACAAGATATGATGCCTCAAGAAATTTTCGCCAATTTCCATCATCTCTACTTATGTCGTATGTTCAGACATAACAATGAATAACTCGCTGTGGTACTGATTCAACGTTCATTCGACAGATTGGCCAATCTGTAACAGTTATTATACGCTATTCATGATGAAGTGAGCACTTTTGAAAGCCCTCTCATTTGGAATGATAGTCAATCAATAAACATATTTTATTTTAGCCTTAGATGTTAACTTCCTATTGCGGTGGTTGCATACACGCTGTGTTTCATACTTATATGGCAATATTTATTTTTAAATTTTGTTAAAGGATTAAAAAAACTTAAAGAAAAAGTATACAGGGCTTCAGAAGTGCTCACTTTACCGTGAACAGCCTATAACTTACTTTCACGTACTAATACTTCAGTGACTGGTATAACAGATTGAGATTTAGAGCGCAGGATCTGCTTTCTAAACGTTTCGGGGGCCGCGGTGGTGCGGCAGCTAGAGCGCATGTCTCACAAAAAGACAAACCGGGTTCGATTCCCGGAGGGGTCGCTCCCGAATTTCCGACATGTGGGAATCGGTGGGGTTTCCCAGGGACCTCCCGTTTTCATCCGCCCTTGTATTAACACGCTGCTCTATACTCACCTCACTTAATCCTTATTAGCTGTCAATAACCGATGTTAAGTGCCGCACAAATCTCTCTCCCCCCTTTTGACCCTTTTGTATCGTTCCGCAGCGTAAAAATCAACGATGCCATCGACTCGGTGATGAAGTCTAGGAAGAACGTATTTCGCGATAATAGTCAAACACATGTTGTTTTTCAATGCCCTACTGCCAACCTGCAAATCTCGTTTAGTTATTGGCCGCGTGCCTTGGTCAAAATAGAGTGTTGTGTTTGACTGGGCCAATCAGAACTAGTTTAGCCTAATGAAGTAATAAACGTCTGTGATTCACTGGTGGTTACCTAAGACGCTTGTCAGATAAAATCTTCTAAACTTTAAAGTGGCTCTGAGATAAAGTGTATTGAAATGCTACTGATCAGGAACCATTTATTCGAAAATCTGGCGTCCCCACACCGTACAAAGTTTTTTTGTAATTGTACGAGTGATTTACCGGAAACTAATAGTCAAATAAATTTGTGTAACACAGCAAATACAGTAAATTTCATACAAACCTTAGCCTGTAATGTGAAGAAATAATCTTGAGTTTTAACAGAGAAGTACTAAAGACTTCAAATTTATTATAAACATTTAGGTACATAATTATGTAAGTATATTTTCTAAAATAATATGTTGCGTGTGTGTGTGTGTGTGTATATATATATATATATATATATATATATATATATATATATATATATATATATATATATATATATATATATACTCACACACACATACACACACACACTATATTTTAGCTGTAGAGTTAAGCCCACAAGAAAATCTTTGTACCAAGTTGGGAATTATTTTAATGTGTAGCGATAGTGCATGTAGAAAAAATATTTTTGATTCAAAGTCTTAATTAAAGTAAAAAAATCATTCGAGGAACTGGAACAAAGTGTAACATACACATACGTAGGTAACAGCTGTTGTGGCGCTTGTTTACGAGCGCGCAATGTACGAAACGTATGTTCACTTCATCCGCGAGCTGACGTACGCAAACAAGTAGGCTATGTTCGGAAGAATATGTTCCGAGAAAGGTTTTAAAAACAGGTCCTATTGGTAGGGGTCCGCTGCCCGGACGATATTACGTCCGACGTCGGAGTAAATCAGACTGTCCCGAGTGCTCGGCAAACTAGGATGAGGGGGAAGAAGGGTCAGGAGCAGGGTGGTTAGGGGTACGGATGAATTACCGATAGTTCAAGATGGTCTACCTCGGCCCACGCCGCCATATACGTGCCTGCTGTCTTCGTCTGCCTCGAGACTCCAGCCGCTACCACAACGCACCCATTTAAATGTTTTTTTTTTTGTTTTACGTTCTGCGCTCGGCTTGTTCTCTGGGTGTTAAAATAATTCACTATTCGGCGAAATACGTATACGGCACCCGCAGAGCGACCGCCGCGGCAACGAAAAACAAGGCCACTACTTAAAGTAAAACGTCCGTACGTAACGGCAGGTCGTTCTGGCATCAACGAATGCAATGTATTTGTTTTTCGTTATTTCTACAAGGAATTCCTTGGAAACGAGTTGCCAAGTATATTTTTGTAACGCTGCAAGTGGATTAAAACAAAATTTCCGAAACGTTAATGTAAAAAGCGAAAAACTAATCTTGACTTTCATATGCTCCCGTGTTTTGTAAAGATAAATTATTCCAATTTTAGAGCTACAAGAAAGTATTACGCAACTGGTGTGCAGATATTTTTTTTTCTGTAAAACGTACAGAAAATTTTCTGTGTGCATTCAATACCACTGTTATAGATAAATCGCGGCTTCTTCACAAGTTTTGAATTAAACATTTGAAAAATCACCTCTTGTATGATGTGTTTGGTTTTTTTCTAAATTTGTTGTGTTATAAGAGTTTTATAATTTTGTTAGCTTAAAAGAACCTTATTTTTTGGTATATTCAACTTTTGTTTATATTTAATCTATAAATTATAATATTTCGTTTATAATTAATGCTATTGAATACACAGAGGAAACGTGCGTTGGCTATGCCTAGTAATAAAGAGTGTGTAATTGTCTAGACTCGATTAATATTTGTTTGCTTGAGGCAGAGGAATATCCTGGAAGCAGAACTTTAGCAGGTCTTCAGAAAATTTTGACGTAACATCGAATGGACTTTCGAGGTCACCACACATATACTGATTTTCGAGAGAAGTTATGACTGCGTCGTTTATCTCTACTAGTGCAGGGATATTGGTTCTGTTATTCTCTGTGTTTACGCCCTCCACCGTGATGATGGCCCACAAAACTCGTGACATGTTTACTGTACTATACAACGTTCGTTTGTGGCTGATCAACAGCTACTGGGCTGCTGGGCTGCTTTCGCCGAATATTCTCTTACTGTGTACAATAATTTACTGTCAGTAGTGAACTTTCGTGTAGCTACACGAAAGTGAATACTTTTGCCGAAAAAAAAAAAAAAAAAAAATGTTGGGCTTTCTGTTTTACACTAGCAAAAGGAAAAATCTTTTTCTGTTTCAGTTTTGTTCTGAAGGACAAAGAAATCTCCCAAGTAAGTTTGCTATACACTAGCAGAAATAAGCGTAAATTTACATGAACAAATGTATTGTAATTTTATATTTTTGTATGAATAAATTAAAAAAATTAATTATATGTTTTATAATTATACACAAATGTGCTTAAGAATATAAAATAACGACACGTTATTTTTTATTCAGAATACTTTAATATACAGATATATTAACAATTACATAAATGCTAACTACCTATGTTAAACTATAACCAAAATACTGCAAAATAATACGTTATTTAATAACGGCAGTGCCGCTCAAATCCCAAGCGGAAATTACTAGAGACCTAAAATATTTGCGAGTTCAATAACCATCAGGCTAGACTCTACAGTCTTATGTACAAATATGCCGACATTAACTGCACATTAGCTGTCTGCTGTCGCAATGGAAGACGACGATTGGGCCAGTGGTCTCCAGGAAGTGTCAAACACCGTGTGGACCAATGGCGAAAGTCATGTAAACACACATGTTTTGAATTCTACCTTGTCCTAAAATGTATCCGCGAATTCTCCAGGTCTCTAGCAATTACATAACTACCATACATGCGTTAGCTTGTAAGAATAAATTAAGTGATAGCGAGATAACATAGCTCAGTTAAGTGACGTTTCTGGGGTATACTTCCATGTTACTTGCATAATCCAGCAGAAACAAATGTGGCGGGAAAATAACATGCGTTTTCCAAGTGACAAACGGAATTATTATAAATCAAACAATGGTCGACTGTTATTATTCAAAATTGTGACCTATTTTCGCCAATAATTCGCAATGGTCTAGTGACTACGTTGTGTGGGTGGTATCCTAAGTGTCGTGAATTCTAATACAGACTGTACGGAGGAATTTTCGTGCGAGTAAGCGTTGTTTCCAAGGTTAAGAAAAGAGTGTGTATTGAAATAATTAAAAATAAAAACTTTTTATATAATTTATATTAACAATTACATGTAACATAGCAGCATGTTTTGTAATTTCACATGTTGGGTTATTTTTAAATATTCACAGGAGTTGCGTAATGCCAGGAACTGTCTTGAGTATTTACCACAGCAATTTATTTTAACTTGTTTCTATTACGTATATTATTTTACACAAATATTGTGTTAAATATACATGCATTAAAAAAAGGTGAATACATTCCTTAAGTAAGTGGAGAAACTCCTCACTTATACTAAATGTAAAAAACTATTTTAAAAAATGGTATAGTTACTCTCAATCGTAGTCGTGGGAGTGATAAAAATATCCTCGGACGCTTGCAATTGCTGTTCCCAGGTCTTGCTTACAGTATTGTTCTATAGGTAACCATGGTTAGATTTCGGTTATGCGTTTCCCTCGTGTGCCATTGACTGCTCAAAAATGGGATTGACAATCACACAGATCCCTATTATGTGAGCGTACGCATTCTCTGATTGGCTATATGAAGCTCTGGAAACGAGTATTTTCTCAGATTGCTTGGGGCCACGGTGGTGTAGTGGTTAGGCTACTCGCCACCCATCTTGGCAAACCGGGCTCGATTCCTGGTGGAGTCGCTCTTGTATTTTCGCATGTGGGAATCGTTCCGGACAATGCCGCTGGTCAGCGAGTTTTCTCGGGATCTCCCGTTTCCCCCGCCTTTGCATTCCGGCGCTGCTCCATACTAACCTCGCTTCACGTCGGCTCTCAAGACCCCGATGTTGGAGGCCGCCCAAATCTCTTCAGTTGTTCTTTGATTGGATACTGCTTGATGCTACATATTCCCTATTGGCTGAACTGTCACCTGGCGAATATGTTACCAGGTGTTGATTGGAGAACGGAGTCCCAACATCTTGCTGGCCAGAGTCGCTGTTTTGCTGGCGTGCGAGGCTTAATTTTGTGGTATAAGCTGCTATTTCATTTTTGTATACTTCCCTAATCTGTGACGAAGCCGGGTCAAACTAAACGCATTGCGACCGCTGAAAAATCGATAATTTTTTTTTTCAATATTTATTAATGAATTCTTTCTAAATTTTCTAACCGTTGTACAAATTCAATAATGTTACGTGTCGCTGGTCTGCGCTGCTGACCTTGGCGAGCCCCGCGCGAGCGGGAGTAAGAGAGGGACAGAGTAGTGGTGATAACGGGTCATCACGCCAATGGAATGTTTAGAATGGTAGGCGAGCGAACCGCATATCAGTTACAAAGAGCGAGATTACACGATAATCTCTTTCAGCACACGCTGATGAACTGGTTGTATTGATTCCTGTGTTTATCTGCAGAAAGCTCTGGATTACTGACCTCGTTCTCTCAGCATGACTCGGGGTGCGTTTAACCTTCGAGATGGTCAAGGCAAAGCTATAAATATTGCGACAATCCTCCAGGCCAGGAGTTGAGTTTAGTTGGCGTTGATGAGTGAATGAGTGGCTGAGTTCCGAGCGATAGATAACGAGCAGCGGGAGAAGTGACCAGCGGAAGGGAAGTCTGCGACTGCGAGTATCAAGCGGTAAACTGTGTGGCTGGCAGGCTGGGATATTGTACTAGATGCGTGAGTGTAAGATATTATAAAAGACGGTAACAGATAGACTGAACACATATTGATAATGAGTATGAGTTAATTGACTGGAACCAAGAGAGACAATTAGAGAAGGACGTTGATTATAGTTGAAATAGACGTCGAATATTGCGCTCACTATTAAATGGAGAGAATAAAAGTGGATACAGTTAATTTAATGCTGCAAATAATAGCTGTGTGAATAAAGTAGAAATCAATTTTTTTATTAAGACTTCCATCCCTCACGAACTCAGATACGCCCCTCAGGCGTCTGCATGTAACAATAATAACTATTGTAATTTTTCTTCTGGACGTCACAAGATCCATATTTGTAATATATCTAGAACACAGTTCGGAATGACCTGGAATCAATCTAAGTCGCGAAGTCAGCGACAGAAACGATTAAGCTTTTGCTATGTGATAATTAATAATTTACCTTATAGAAGCGAATGTGTTTACCAAAGACGTGCTACTAAACAGTTAACACTAAGTTCTGTAAAAAAATGTTTTCCTTCTACATTATTTCATGTGTAAAATAAACTTAATTGATATTTATACTATTCGAAGTCGGTGACTTTAAAAATAACTTGACTTTTACGCGAACAAACGTAGAAAAGTTACCAAGGATATATGGGAAAATAAGTTTACCAATTCTGCTATGTCAATACTCCTACACAACATGTGGTAAATTTTCTAACAATTTGTTTTGTGTTTAGGGCCTACAAGACTATGGATGTCAACATGATATTTTAGGGTATGGACATTGTATGGCATAGTAAATGCTTTAATTTTAATTCGTGAATTCAATCACTAATGCTTTGCAATGACATCATTTCTCAAACTATTAAAATATTTTAGTTAAATTGAAGGTAAGATATGCTAAATTATCACTTTATTCATTTCAGCATATGGATTGTTGATGCAAAGAAATTCACAGCTAAATACGAAACACTGCACATTAGATAATTTCTGAAACAAATTTTTTGTGTGATGTATATAAATATGATATATATAGCAATGTTAAGCTTGCAATTAAGTTATTGGCAGTTCGCGGTAAAGTGCGCAATTTTGAAAGCCCTCTCATTTGGAATAATAGTCAATAAATATCTTTTATTCTATCCTTAAATGTAAACTTCTGAGTGTAGTTAACTATACACACTGTGTTTATTAGTCACATGGCAATATTTATTTTAGAAGGTGGTTAAAGGACAACAAATGGCTGAAAGGAAAAATTAACTAGGGTCTCAAAGTCCTCATTTTACCGTGAACAGACAATACAAAAGTTTATCATTATTCTTTGTCATAAAGTCATTCTTTGTCTCAAAGTAATTGTGACGGTTAAATGATTCTGTCTATAGTTTAAGGATATCGTTATTTTGTAAGTTATAATGAAGTACGTTTCGTTAAAAATTAAAAAACATAAATAAACAAAAGAAAAAATTTAATATGACTTAACCATTCCCTTTCGTATTAAGTAAGACCTCTGTACTCTAAACAAAATGTTACCAAACAATCTATTTCCTTTGTATTATAGGAAGTGTTTTTACAGTGTAGGTACTTTATCATACGCACTTTTATTTACTAAAATACAAATTATACCTAATGTAGATATTCGAAATAATTTCTAACAGTGTACATTACAATATTAGTCAAGGGCAATATTTGACTAATCGTGACATGGTGAAACACAGAGAAAAAATTGGTGCTAACGTGTGTTTTCTAAGAAACCAAATTGTTTCTTTATTCCTTTATGTCTTTGTACTGGAAATTTTTAATGTGTTACTACTTATAGAAGAATTGCAGTTTCTTAATTTTTAAAGCAACAGAAATGTCAATGGTCCAATCGGTATAGGGAAATAACCTCACTCGCGTAAAGCAAATAAATAAACACTTTATATACATGAGTACAGTACGTGGGGAGATGGCTGGAAGATGGCATCAGGCAGCTACCATTTTCCTGCTGTAACTCACTGTTTCTATTAATGTTGAGAATATCTCGTCCCTGACAACTCCGCTGACGTGGAAAACGTATGAATCAAGTTTAAGCATAAACTGCAATTTGACTAGTCAAATATCGCGACGTTACTCGTGTTTAAAGTAATTTTTTATGTTTTTATCTCAGGACAATCTATGCAGATTTTGTTTATTAGCACAAGTATGTTTTTACGTACTACATCGTCACTTATTTGTTGCAAAATAGCTTGTTGCAAGTTCAGAGTTACTAATTATTTTTGTCCCTCCTTTTCTAAATAAATTAAAAACCTTTATTTCCTGAACCACAATTTTAGAGGACTAAGATCACTTACAAATAACTAATTACTTATAAATATGTACACAATGTAGCCTACGGGGAGATTTCATATCAATATATCGCACAAACAGCAACCTCATGCTGTAGTACAAATTTACACTTAAGTAAAACTTCAGTTACAAATGATTTTTTTTTGCTGGGACTTTATCACTTTTCACCGTTAATATTTATACTTGTTCTTTTAGTGACCAACAAAAAGAATTATGAAAATATAAAAGAAAAAAGTGTTGCTGTTAACAGAATGCAGTATTTAGGGTCTAGTCATTAGAGACAGAAGTATTTCCCGAAAATATCAGAGAGGACCTGTTACTCTCCAACGTGCAATATCGACAGTTGAAACCCATATGTATTTGCTAACTACCATGTGTGTGAGAATCTGGTCCCATCTCTTGATATTTCTCAATGACATTCCGTCCTTCTACATGCTGCCAGTCGTGATTCGCGTCGAAATCGTTACGTTGTTTCAAGCTTTCATCATTTAGTCGCGGAACTTAATTTTGACAGGAAAATTTTCCGAAGGTACAACGTCTTAATAAGTACAAGTCTGATATGTTTATATTATAATGCAGACATATGAAATATAAATATAAATTATATAATAAAACTGATTTATTATAAACATCCAATTTACACACGCAATAATATTTTTTGTATATTTTACGAACGAAAATTTTGAAAACAAGTTGACAAAACATTTCTTGTAACTCTACAATTGAAATGTATCTTTACAACACATAGTTTTACGAAACATACGACATAGCTTTGTACAGTTAAACTTTGTAACAAACGCTTGTTGAAATTCAATGTTAGTTTTACATCACACATTGCCGCTTCGTAACGTTTTCTCTAATTCGCTTATAGTATCATAAGAAATAATCTTGACAACTAAATGCCAAGACATTATTTGTAAAGATGTAAAAAGTATCCAGTGCGTATATTTAAATAAGGCCTAATATATGTGTGTATATGTGAACATATAAAATGAACCAATAAATTAAAATTCTATATATGTATATATATATATGTATACAGAATGTCAGCAACTCAATACCCAAACTTCGGATATAAATTGTTTCGACTAACAGTAATAAAAAGCCCTACACATCCTTATACGGAAACGTATTTTTATATCAAATAATAGTGTTCAAAGTTTGGGCATACAACGTCTGGAGGGAGAGGGCAAGCGTGTAGCATAACTTGCAGGAGAAGTAGGTGTGTGACGCTGCTTATGTAATAATTAAGTATCGCGCACCTACGCCCTATGCAACTTGACCTACACGCATAATCGCACCTCACCGCTTTCTTTGTCGTGCACGTGTTGTACGCCGCAACTTTCAACACTACTATCTGACACAAAAATAAGTTTCCGGATGTAAGTGTACTCCACAGGGCTTCTGTGCTACTATTGGTCCAAAGTAACTATGTCTGGAGTTTGGCCACCGACTTGTCGAGCATCCTCCTGTATACACGTGTATAAATTGGCCGCTCACGAGATGGGAATGAAGCAACGACGGAACGCAGTGGCGGAAGGAAGAGGAGTAGCAACGTCCGCCATGTTGTCCACACGTGCCTGCCAGGATCGCTAGGAGGCATCAGCCGGTAGATGGAGACGAGTGTCGCATGTACCTCGGAGCCGCTGACAGCGATGAGATGAGATGAGGATGGGGATGGAAGGGCGGGACCCGGAGGGGAGGGTACGAAGACGGGGGGGGGGGGGGGATTCGTGACAGCTTTGGTGACCTACCCCTCCCACCCACTACCCGCACTCCGAGGTATCCAAGTCTTCTCCAAGAGACCAGTTCCGCTGATACCATCTCCCCAGTCCAGTCCGCGCATTAAGATGGTGGTAACAGATATCCCCGGCTACATTTATTGCCGAAAGTGATTAAAGGAAAGAAAATAATGATAATGTGAGTATAACAAGCACATAAGATCACGCGGCTAAGATTAGCTGGGGGTTTCCATCCCACCGTGGTAAGTACGTGACGAGGTAATTTATCAATTAGTAGGCCGGAACGACTTGGAAAGGTACAACGAGCGCCGCCTTAATGGCGAGGGCAAACTGAATTTAAATGTAACTGCGTGGAGCGTTTGTCGCTTCTACACGTACAGGCCATTCACTGTCAAGTGAGCATTTTTTAACAAACTACTTCAGCAATTGTGTCGTAATTGTTCGTTTTCGTGTCATAATTCCAGTTCCACGTTCATTATTGGATAAGTTTGGCTATAGAACATGTACAATTTACTAATTGTTCAATACTTCTGTGTTCGGCAGGAATTTATTTATAAAATATTTACATTTTCCTGGCATTTTACAACGATCAAATAACAAACAATTAAAATCATTAACAAAAATATTAAATAAATCGTAAAATGTATTTTTTATAACAATACATAGTTAGATATTACTATGAATCCAAATTATGACACAAAAATTAAGAATGTGTGCAAAAGGGGCGGGGCCGAGCATTATGGCCCTTCCAGCGGCCATAATAATAACACATTTTAATTTTGTTGGGGTCTCAGGGGTGAACTTTTGACAGCTATAAAATCTATACACCGTGTTTACCATTCGCGCGACATTTTATATTATAAGTTGGTAAAAAACCTACCAATAATCTGTAAGAAACTTTTAAGAATGGCTTTAACAAGTGTCTACAACTTCTTATACCTCTGATAGGCAGTTCCATCAGACGCGAAGTCTGATGGAACTACTTTTACTTTTAGTCGATATTTACTGCGCAGTTTATACTCCTTTTCAACAGCAAGTTAAATAATTTTCTTTGGTATTTCATTATATATATATATATATATATATATATATATATATATATATATATATATATATATATATATATATATATATATATTAACATTTGACTCTTCCCAAAATTTAATTTTATTAAAACTTAAATAATTTTGGAAGACAAATTATTTTCACTCAAATACGAAACTAACATTTTCTAGATGTTGCTGTAATATAATGGCATGTGGTTTAATATAAAAATATAGATAGGATGTGAGTTAAACATTAGTTGTAATAAGTTGTGCAATTTAGGATAAACTCCGCGTGTGGGCGTCTAAACGTATGTGATATAGCGGGGGCCACACCGTACACTAGGAAACTGCGTGAGTAGGTTGCATAAACTATAGCCACAGCAGCCAACACAAAGCCACCCAAATTCATACTCTTATTAATTAATCTTACCAATGGGGTGTATCGGGCCAGATCTCTGCTAACAGCAATGACATACATGAACACTGGACAATATCAAGCTATCAACCAAACTACTCTTTAGAATAATACTCGCATATGAATGGTTACCATATACGAAATTTATTTTTAATTTCTAATTCTCAGAATGAAACCATTTATTGTTAAGCTAACTATCTGTGCTCACTGTTAGAATAAATATACTGCTATTTAAGGATTTAGTGAGTTTTAGGTACGATAAAGTGGCCTTAACAATTACTACAGTCTTTTCTGAATTACTCCCAATAGTAAAATAATTATTTACTCTAATATATTTTATCATTCATTCAACTCACACCAACTCAGTTGGAAGCTAGAAAATCTCTTATGCTGGGGTATCCTGAAAGCAACTGATGAGTTATACTGCGTCCCAAAATGGCGTACTAAATGAGACGTTACCGTGGTATAATCTGACGTACATCTCTTGCAGCATCTCTATGTGGAATAAATTAGTTAATCGTAACTCACAAATAATGATCGATGCTCAAGATCTTGGAGTTCTCTGCAGCAGACGTAGCTGGCTCGGGTCCTGAATGTTCCCTGGTCAGGCTTACGAGCCTTTCGTACACACGCTACAGTCTATATGGTACCACTCGTCATCGCGGTTGTGCGGAATTAAAATTTAACTATTCATGCGTAGGTAGCGCGAGCAGACTCAAAAATATATTGTTGCGCCGCTGCCCGGCTTCTCCTACAAGGCAGTCTGCACAAAAATACGGGACTCGAACAAATTCCCTATTAAAATCAAAATCCTATCAGGCCCACGACCACTGGGCCGTAGCCTGCCTGACGGAAGATCCCAGGCTAGAACGTCTTAAAAGTCATTCTTACATAACTCTTTCAAGCATAGCGCCAATCACAATACGGCTACATTAAAAGTCATATAAACGTCACTGGTAACCATAGCAACCAACAACAAGATGCTCTATGCATCGAGGCCACGTAAATATTACCTCTTAGTTAGAAAATCTCAAACACTTATAAATTAAATCAAATCAAGAATTGGTTAAAAATAATATTATAGCTTGCAAATAATAATTTAAATAAGAGCTGTACGAAAGAGAAAACACATCTGCCCCAAAATAATTTTATGCGAAAATAAATAAAAATTACATCTTCCCACTTATTTACATAAGAAACTGACGTGACGGTGTCTTCATAAATAAAATATAAACTAAGGCGTTACAGTGGCGTGATTTATTACTAAAATATAAAATCTTAAGCTAAATTAGAAATAGTATTATATTCTTTGTAGTAAGTAAAATAGTGTATTTTTGTACTTCTCTGTTGTTGCATTTGGCCAACTCGACTGACATATATTTTTCAACAGTTTTTCTCTCTTGCTCATTGGGCGTAATGTAAAGCTTAAAATCTGCACGAATTAAATTACTCTGAGAGTTTTATTGGGTCATATGTATATGATTCTGCTATGTAAATTATTATTATTTTATCTACTAAAGAAAACGAAACCAGTTATGTGGTCATCTGTTTAGAAAATACGGTTTGGTTTATGAACCGAGCAGATTAATTTTATTTTTCAAAATTTCCATAAAACGTGATAGTGAAGCCACGTATTAATTTAACTTACAGATAAACGCGATATATATTTAAGAGGCGATGTTTCTTCCTCTAATGCTGAATTAAAAACTTTTCAATTAACCTCTAATCAGTCACATAATTCTCAAAAATGATACTTTGTTACGAATATTGTTTCTAAGAAGTGTGGGCCTTACAAAATGTATGATTATTAGCGGGGCTCCAAATTTCTGGGAAGAAAATTCTAAATTATTTTTACAGAGTAAACGTAAATTCTCGAATCACACGAATGACTGAGCATAACGTATCTCAATATATATATATATAGCACGGTTTGTTAAATGGTCAATCAAACCTAACAAAATTTGTTTCCACGACGATTAAGAAAACTGTGAAACAAAATAAATTCTTGCACTAGGAATTTACTGTAACACGATAATGCCTATGTCAAGTTTAGTGAGAAAGTTTTTAATAACTCACACAGAAAATTATTCATGTCTAAACTGTCCTTTATGTCCTATTGTTAGATACACTAGTCAACAAACAACAGCCAACAGTGTAAGAAAACGTCAGACTTGGAAGCTAGCTAAGTCATCTTTTCAGCCATTAATCATTTCCCTCCAGTCATTGTGTGTCTGACTCCACTATGGGTGTCCTATCTGATGGTATTTATCAGTTCATTGTATTCGTTCACTGGCTTTATTTACATAAGAAATGTTTTTCTTGATGGCGGGACGATTTAAAAGAAAATATTGTTTTTTATCTTGAAACATTTACTCGCCTCACTAATGAACAAATATTGGTATATTCGCATACAAGATCACATAACAGAGATAATTTTTGAATACATTTGCCTGCTCGACACACTGAAATGGTGTTCCAATGCGATCTAAACAATAACAAGTTATTTATAGCCCACGTAAACTAGGGCATTTTTTGAAATGTTCTCTGTAATGCGTGATGTAATCGTACGTACTCAGTCATACTCGGTTACAAATTTTTCATTTATTTGAATTATGTCCTGTAACTCTGTCCGACTATGTAGACCGCCTGAGTTATTGAGGAAAATGGAAAGGAATATCTACGTGGCAAAATGACTAATTATCAAAATTATTTGGATAATCATCAGCACCTCATGGCGTACGCAACGTTTGTTCAACATTTATTACTTAGACGCCTGATTTTCGTGAAAGTATTTTCGCCCAGGTTACATTTCAATAACTCACATGCCTACATGCAATTCTCCTTTAGTTACCATTGCCTTACTTTTTTGAATATATATTTTCTTTATCGACTTGTCCATTTAGACTTAGGCGTGAGTGGGTGCAATCATTTAAAACGCGTAACAATTTAATTCGCCTTATTACGACAGGGGGTCTGAACTTATGTTTTGAAACGCGGCTTGCTAATTATGCAATCTTTTCCGAAGATATCGAGTGGCCCGGTTTTCTACTACTATCCTACATTTCTTGGTTTTGACTTCGAAATATCTAAGGTGTGCTTTACGAACAAACGTTCCAGGTTCAAATCTTCATCAGCTAATTTCTTCAGTTAATTTCGCTTTTCTCTTCAATGCATATTTAATGTTCCATTGTTAAATTTTCATTAATTTTATTTATTTTAGCCTGAGTTATATTTTCATGTAAAATGCCGACTGTAACGTGTGATGTATTCGTAAGTACTCAGTCATACTGGGTTACCAAATTGTGCAAGTAACATTTCTTCGAACGGAATTCCTTCTCTAAGATTTATTGTTTCCCTTTTAATAGAAAAATTATGAGGCTTACACCTTAAGAGCAAATATTTTGAAACATCACGTCCAAAACTGCGATATATGTGTTGAATCTGAAATTAACTCGCAAAGTTGCTGGCTTTTAAATATAACTCGTCTGTTTTTCAGCCCATTATTGAAAGAATCAGGCTACCCAGTCATAAGGACACGCAACTCGTTGAAATAACGTTATTATTTACCCATGCCTGTGCTACATATGTTCGAAAAACAATGTTTGACACTACAACGCTATTTATTCATGTCCCTTCATCCCAGGCGGATGACGGATTTATAGGATTTACATAATTTTAAAATTGTCTACTGGTGAAAACTCATTGAAAATGAAAATATTACACGGTAATAAAGTATATTGTAAATAGAGACGTGCAAAATTCGCGTTATTATTTGTCGGCACACTAGACTTCACCGACCTAAATACACCACAGTTGATGTCATATGTTCATTGGTTTCTGCAAAAGTGAGGACTCATAGTTCCTTTTGACTTGTCAGACCCCTGCTGTTTCCTTGACCCAAGGATGCAGCAAGACTGAAACCCCAAAACCCTAGATTGGTCTGAGCAAAAGGCAAACAACTGTCAAAAGCCACCAAGAATGGTTTTCCCAAGTAGGTCAGGAATATCAATTACTTGAGCTAAGTTCAAAAACATGAAGTATTCAGAATGTTATTTTTATTCAGTTTCTTTTTCTTTAATTTGGTATGCAGAACATAGATTTATATGTATAAAATATAGTTTAAACGCATTCTTAGAAAAAACATTACAATGTCAAAAAATAATTTGTGATAATACATATTCTTTGAAAAACTACAGTTTCTAAATTATTCTCTGTTAAAAATATACATTATTTGAAAATACTATGATTTTAGAAATATTCTCTGTTACCATACACGTTCTTCAAAAATACTAGCCACTTACTGGAACTCAGATACATGTATTAGAAATGTTTATATATTTTAACCTATTAAAAACACCGTAAAAAGAGCATTTAACAACCATAACGCCCTTGCAATTATCAACAATATTTCCAACATGTAAAATACATATATTCGTATTTTCGTGACAAAACAATCCTCTGGCTATATAGGGCCAACCAAAGGTCAATGCAAAATTTTTAACTTGAATTCTGAATTCATTCTCCTAACCTACATTTTAATGGGTCTTGCTTGACAAAAACTCTTTAAAACTTGCATTAAATTCCCACAAGAAATTCTTACGTGATTTTCACCATCTTGGCATTAATTGCAATTTTATGAAATATTGCAATAGAGAAACACATTAAAAACCTTAAAATTCCAGAATGCTTTTGACTTACCTGCCACTGAATTACATACTTAACGAAATTACATTTCAATTTTCCTTCCCTCGTCCACTGAACAAAGCAACTGCTCGTAATTAGAAAGTCTTAACTTTTGATGATGAAAATACAAATATATTTTATTAGAGTGTCATGAAATGTACTATTTGCAAGCAAAATTGATGTTAAAACAAGCTTGGGCCCATATTAGGGAGTCTAGTATTACGTCAAAGTGACGTCATGTCCTACTGCTTGAAAAGCCTACCAAGTGATCGAAATTAACGTGATAAATTACATAACTTCTGATGTAATGACGCTCCCTCTAGGCCGAATTCGCCTCCCCCGAACGAGCAGAAGGACAAAGAATGTATGCTGTTACATTTCAATTAATTCCAGAGGGGTGAGTACATAGCAAACCCCAATGAAAACTCGTTATTCGACTCAGAAAATACAAGAGACAATAGAATTAATTATTACCATATTAGGAGCTACAATCATAACAATTCGTAGTGCGAAATATCTAAATACAATATGCCCTAGAGGGTATAAGTATTGATCGACTAATGATAGTTCATTTCAGCCAACATGTCCAAATAAGGATGACACTGCATCACGCAAACGGCCGTTTGAATGGCGCGCCGGCCTTCTTCGTAGATGACGAACACACCCCCGTCATGAGGGGAGGGCGATGGCAGCGCTCTGTTCCGCCAGCAGCTGGAGTAGAAACTACGGGCGCCATTATGCCACTTGTTGATCCAAGCGCCGAGAGCACGACATTCTTGTTTTGCAAGTACCGTAAAAAGTATAATTTTACTTCCGTGTCGGGCCACAACAAAACCAGCATGCAGCACAAATGTAGAAAAATATTGTAGATTATAAGAATATTAAAAATATTCACCAGTATTGTCCAAATTTATTTTTCACTTTAAGCAAAATTTCCACGTGCGTATAATGGACTGCATACGTTGGCTAGTTGAATGGTTGAATAGGGGGTAGGCCAGAGACAACAAAATCGCGTAGATTTTCTTGCAGTTGTCTCACTTGGTAGGCCGTGATTGGGCTATCTTGTCGGAATTTTTTTCCGACTGGATCAATTCCGCCCATGGCATGTCAAATTACCTGTATACCGATTTCAAGAACAATACAAACGCGCATGTATTTGAAATCTACTCTGTCTTCAAACAATAAACAATAACCAGATTTCTGCAGGTTTCTGATTATAAAGTAACTACAAGCCAGTATTAGAACGCTCATTATCCTTTATGCCGATGAAAAAGTGACGCTTTACATATAATATAATTAAAGTGTTACTTTTATAAGGAAATAACCATCTTGTTTGTAATATGTGTAGGTCATCACCTTGAAATGTTGGTGACTTTGAGCGCGAAAAAACCTTAATTTTCAATTAATTAAATAAATCATATGTTTAAAAGAATTAAATAGATGTCTTTTCACTTATAATTTATGGTAGTTCTTTCATATTTTATTTGGATGGTTAATATATTGAATTTCCATGCGTGTTATTAATACAGTGTTGCGCATAGAGAATATCCTTTGCCATTAGTTTGATAGTGACTATCCGTTGACGTTAACCACCAAAATTGAAGAAATTTAGAAAATTTTCTAAAAAGACTGTAACGCCTACCATTTTTTGTGTTATAATAAGAGACCTGCAAAATTCTCGTTATTATTTGGGGACAAGTTAAACTCAAAATACATGTACCTTTGCAATAATTTAGTCATTGGACCATACTTAATGCAACACACCCTGGGTGACTCTGTACCAATAAAGGAACACTTCACAATTATGGGCCCCAATCACGTGTAGTTCTATTAGAGAGGGAAATTCTTCACATCTATGCAGTAGCCAATGGAGAAACGACGCCTGTTTTAGTGCATACACAACTGTAAAGTTCAGCTTGATACCAAATAATAACGCGAATTTTGCATGTCCCTAGTTATTATACATATCCGATACTACGTACTTGTGAGTATGTAAATTTTCAACCTCAGATAATATTTTAATGATTTGCATATTTTTGTGATACATGTAGCTATTTTTATTTTATCTGTCACATGATCGTAAGTTTGGTTAATATTGTTGTCGGTTACCATGACAACGAGATTACATGGTCATACCCTCTAGAATTGCCATGTCTTGATTGGTCCAACGTCGTAGCTTCACCTTAAGCGTTAGTTTAGGTTCGCTTGAGATTGGTTCTACCGATAGGCGGGCTGCGACTCGTTGTCGCAGGCTCGGTAGGATTTCTGATTTATTTAGGGATCTTGTTGAGGTCGAGAGCTGTCATAGCAGAGAGCCTGCTGCGAAGACGGTATCTCTGTAGGGAAACAAGAAGATTTGACTGTTCGCGCTTCGTACGTGGATTATTTTAGAAAGTTCGCCACCCGCAAGTGTGACGTGTGGTACAGAATAAACTTGAATTACGAGTTTCAAGGCTCGTTAGCGTAAATACAGGGAAGACGTCGGACTCGATACCAGGAACCTTCACAGCTCAGGTCTTTGAGCGCCGCTACTACGCGACATTATTTATGAGTCGAACGTAACCTTTTTCTACAGTTGGAGGTATTTATCCCGATGGCCGAAGATTAATCATTTGCTAGAAAGTGACATCAGCCAGTCCACCATATTTAGATGTCACCGCAATTGCTTATTACTTACGCCCACAGTCCCTGTATTTTTCAAGGTGAATCCTGCTCCCAAATTATTGGTGTGAGATTATCGAAAAATTATAATCACTGATAATGAAGAACACTTTTTGGAGGAAATATATATTATTGAGCTTCAATAACCGGTTTGGGCAATCTCAGTTGAAGCCCCGCGTAGCTATTGAATGCAATCTAAACTCTTGCATGTAAATGCATTTTGTATTTATGATAAACGTTTAATCTATACTAGAATTATCCTGATTTCCAGTTCATAGAAATATTTTTGTTCTGAAGGATGTTGGTTCTACATGCCTCACATATTACGTGCATTGGAATATGGGAATTATTATTTCCTCATCAATTATCTGAAGTGTTGTTTAGTATTTCTCAATATTTAAATAAATTTTAATTTGTAATCTTTTTTTAAGGGTGTGTCCTATACCAGTAGTAAAATAGCTGGAGTTTTCTATGAGCAATTAATGAGTTTAAAAGGTAATAGTGTGTTACCTACTATTCCATATGTTCCTATATTCTCTCATTGTAAAGACAGTAAGGGAGAGACTAACAGTGGAGTAATATTCTGAACGCAGAGTTCCTCTCTTCCTGGTAAGTCCTAAAAGGAGTTGTAAGTGTTGCTATTCAAATCTCACTGGCTCAAATACCAACTCACACTATAATTTACATACCCTATATATATATATATATATATATATATATATATATATATATATATATATATATATATATATATATATATCATACCTCACACCTTACATAAGAAACCGGTGCCTACGCTTCATTACATAAATAAATTGGCGTTTACATATAGATTGAATTGGCTGTCATACGTAGAACACACCACACCACACACCAGAGTCTACACTGTACAAATTACATACATTAAATTGGCGCCCCTACGCGGGGCCTGTTGCCGCACCATTACTGCTGATAACCCGCCTACATTACCTTACACATCAAACGACTTTAGAAGCATATTTTCCCAGTTGCTGTATTCCAAAGTGAGTTTACAGGTGCATGTGGAAAACTTGCATGCGCGTTAGCAAACTCAGGTTTCTCCAACGTGGAGGGACCACGTTGATGTAGTGGTCAGACAACTCGCCTCCCATCTAGGCGAACCCGGTTCCTCTCCCGCCGGGGTCGTTCCGGATTTTCGCACGTGGGTATCGTGCCGAACAATCGTGCTGGCCGGCGGGTTTCCTCAGCGTTCTCCCGTTTCCCTTGCCCTTTCATTCCGGCGCTGCTGCATACTCACCTCGCTTCATCCTCATCGGCTCTCAAGACCTCTATGATAGGCGCAGGCCCAATCTCTCCACACTCCACTCCAACTTGGCTACCGTATCGTCTTAGCGGATAGTGTGTGTGTGTATGTGTGTTGATATCTTTGTGGTAAATTATTTGTGTTGTTTTCATGGAGGCTGAAAGCAAATTTACAACATACAATACTCATTGAAAGTAGTACACATGTTACCAAATTGTCAGAAAGGTATGTTTTATGTTGAATATGAAAGAAGAATGCATATCGTTTGTAAAATTGTTGCCCCTGGTCATCGGTGTTACCGTACACTCGAGGATATTATTCTCAAATTTACCATATCAATTTATAGTGATGGTGAGAAAGCGCGGTGTAGTACATGGTAGCGTCCATAGATTTGCCCAAGAAAGGTCTGTGTTCCCATAACCTCAAAAACTATGATAACTACCAGTTCTTTTAAACAGATGAAAAATTCAATGAAGTTATATATCATAGATATAGTCCTACATATTATACCACCATGTCATTCACAAAAAACTACGAATTTCCAAAACTTTGGCCAGAATATCCATCAGGAGTTTTGAAATCATTTAACAGGATACTTGTATTTGCATTCTAAAATTCCCCGGGAGTCGATGAGTATACACAGGAAAGGATATTCTAACACAAAAGTAAATATCATCATTATTTTTCACAAGGCACGCCAATAAAACACAGTTGATAAGTGCGAACGCGCGTGTCACATTCATAAATTGAATGTCTTTTCAATTTTTCATGGCATCATGTTTTGTTATCCAATCCGGATAGGAAATTTTATGTCGAGGTGGACTGCACGGCTCTAAGCAATATATCTACCGCTCTAGCGAGTGGAGCGGAACGACTTGGGCGGATCTCAACATCGAGGTCTTGAGAGCCGATGAGAATGAAGCGAGGTGAGTATGGAGCAGTGCTGGAATGCAAGGGCGGAGGAAACGGGAGAACACCGAGAAAACCACCAACCAGTGGCATCGCCCGGCACAATTCCCACATAAGAAAATCCGGCAGCGACCCCGCCGGGAATTGCCAGTTTGCCTTGGTGGGGGGGCGAGTAGTCTAACCACTACACCACTGCGGACCCGTGAAACTTCATATATTTTGCAAAATTTTCGTTCCTTGAATCGCGTATCGCCTTTATATAAATATGTCGCGTAGAGTCGGTATGAAATATCTTTATGCTGCGTAGCAAACGAGACAAAGGGCACATCACACCGTTACATATTTTGCTATAACTTACTTATTTAAATATTTAAAACAATCATCGAACAACAGTTTATTTTTAATAAAAATGTTAGCATATTTCCTTATTTATAAAGTACATTCTGCAAAAAACTTCCACTAAGCAATTGTATGTACACTAACGGTTGTGAAAAATGTAACACCAAGAAGGATATAAGTGATCTAAATAAACTTTATATCACAGATTAGATTAATGACAATACACAGTTGATTAGGGTTACATAACTGTAGATGTTCTCTGTCCTTCAGAATTCAGTATGTTGTGAAGCCCCTAAACGTCGTGGCATGGAATCGAATCGGACCTGGATATGTTCCTGGAGAATCTCCCTCCACGCGGTTTGTATGCGAGTCCACATCATCAGCGGTTGCTAGAGGAACATTACGAACAAGTCACCGACCAACCATATCCCAGACATATTCAATTGACAATATGTCAAGCGAATGTGCAGGCCAGCCCATATAACACAAAGACATCTAAAGTATATCTGAATGATGTCACTCTCGGACATTCAGAATATCCAAGGACATCCGATATTAGCAAAGTGACATTCAAAAGACTACCTAAGGATATCCAAATATCCGCCCAATATCCAAAATGTGATATAAATATTTTGGATATCCTATATACATCTTTAGATGTCACCACGCACCTTAAGTAATGGCCACTGGTGGTTTTGTAATATATAATGGCTATCCAGTAAGTGGTACTAAATGGTATCTACTACTGGATAGCCAAAGGATATACATGAGATATTCACTGTAGGACTCAGATTACTTTTAGATATTGTGGATATAATTAGGATATCTGGTGTATATCCTGTGCTATCGGGGAGGGAAGCAGTGGTACCCGTCATTCATTGAAGAAGGATTGCAGATTCCTCTCCACATGTGGCCGGGCATTGTCCTGCTGATATATGGAATGTGGAGTCGCCTGAAGGAAGGACAGTACCTCGCGCTCTAAAACCTCCGTGATGTAGTGTTTGCTGTTCAGATTCCCCTCAATACGCTAGTAAAAGAACGTTTCCTATAGTTAGTGAAAATTTAACACTACAGTGGTGTGAAAAATACCTGAAAAATATTGCTCAATTTGACACGTCCTTTTCCAGCCGACACGCACATGTCTTACCTCTACTAGGCACGAGCCTCTACTGCAGGGCGCCGCGAGGAGTCGGGCTACCCCTAGCTACAAAAGGCGTAACTACGAAAACATCTGGCATGTTCCATAACATTCTTTCACTTTCCTGCCCCCTCCATTAAACCCTGAGCATCACTTTGGCGTATATACATAATCGCTTGCCAGCCTGGAAAATCGCGCAGTCTTCCTCTACGAGTGTTGCGGGCTTGCTGGCGATGGATGACGTCAACATTGGAATCCGCAGTTACACTTCATGGCAGTTTCAAAGTCGCTGCGTCTAGACGCGGCGACTTTGAAACTGTCAAGAAAGTTAAGTAATGTTACAAGAGTGTTGTTTGCTCATGGCTTGGGTAGTCAGTACATCAGAGTTGGGTATTTGGGCTGTTGTATTGTGGTAATATTTATGCCTTCCCTGCGTTTTGAGATAGTTATTTTTAGTATACCTTTTTTATATAGTCGGTTGATTTTATTTTAATATCCGGCGTCACAAATGATATTGGGGAAAATTATTCTTCGCCGTTTAAATTATAAATATCATCAGCTTGTTTTTGTAAGTGCTGGATTTTTCTTAAGCAATGGATCAGGTGTGGTCTGTTGAATGTATTTGGTATAGGAATTTTCGTAGGTATAAATCCTTAAGAGGATGCGTTGAAAGGCTAGAGGAGATATGTTTTTTTTAGTACTATCTGTCTATTTTAGAGGCAGTATTGGTGATGTATATGATGTTTTATGGTGTTCTATTAGATGTTTTCTGAGATCGTATATTATAGGTTCCTCTTACATTTGTATTATTGTTTGGTCTTTTGGCGTCATGGTTGGAGTACGCTTAATCTATTAAAGTGTTGATGTTTCTACTGTTATACAAAGAAGATATTTCATCATCTTAGAACTGTTTTCTTGTGCCACTTTATTGGGACTATTAATACAGTGTTGTCATTTTGCATGTGGCAGTATATCTCCCCCCCCCCCCCGGGGGGCAGGTTCATCGAGGAGCATTAAGAAATATTGAAATTGATTAATTTTTACAAATTTTTTTTGTTACTAATTGATGTAGAATATATATTGATATGCACAGCATTTTGTGTGTTTTGCATTGACAAACTCCACCATAGGCATGTGTACCTCTTCCTGCCTTTCCTCATCCTTGCTACGTCCCAAAAGGGCTTTCACAATATGTATGTATATATATATATATACACACACACACACACACACACATATATATATTCTCGTCCATAGGTTACTTGCCTTATTTAAGTACTTTTTTTTTTCGTTCTCAGTCCTGCTTTTCCATAACAGAAATCTGCATCGCAACGGCGAATGTCCAAATTATTCATCTAGTCATGAGCAGATCATTTCGGCGAAATAAAATAAATTTCATTGTAAACAATTTTTCAAGTACATTTATTTGGTGTTTAAAACTGAATATTTCTCTCAAGGTTCTGTTTGTTTTATGTCAAGATAGAAGTATAGTAAGTTCCAATGGATTACTGCACTAGACTGTATACATACTACAAAAATCGTCAGAAAAGTACGATTTGTGTTGCATATGAAAGAAGAATGCTTATAAACACCTCAAAAAAAGTTTAGTATATACTGTTCATACTGGCTGCAAAAAAATAATGGAATACAGATAAAAGAAAGCATAGAAATTTGTAGTAACAAATTTTACATATACAAAGTGTGAAATTCATAATGTTTCAAAAAACGGAAATATTTTTAATATCATAGACAAACAAACACTAAAGAACAACAAAATTTTGCTGTCGAATTTATTTTGAAATATGTATATATATACATATATACTATCTAGATATGGAGACATTGCATTGCTATGTTACATGACAGCAAGATGCAAAGCTTCCTCAACGCTATTCTGGAAAGTGACAAGATTACTGAGGGAATCGTGCGCTGCTGTCGCTGGCGAATTACTCACTCCCCAGCCAGGCCGGGGCCTTAGCCGTCGACCGGGTAGCCGTGTAGCGCAGGTGCCTGCAGCTCGCGTGCAGCAGGACGCATGCGCTATGTGACGTGCATCGCAGGCGAGCAGAGTGTAGCGGCTGCGGTAACTGTCCCGCCAGATGAATGGACGCCGCAGCCCGCCTCTATGAATGGCCGGCCGTCTACGCACATGACTCGTGTTTTATGAGGGCTACGCGGGCCCGGCTTGTTTCTCCCGTCGGCCCGACCTGTCAGGGTGAAGGGGGGTCTGTGGGCAGACTCACTCCTCCTCCTCCAGTCCTCGAGATTAACGAGCAGGACCTTGAATGGCCTGCGCACTCCCCCCTCGGGACTGCCCAAACGATCGGGCCCGTCCACTCCGCCACAGCCCCGACTCTCTCCCCGCGGGAGCGAACTCGTTAGCGGGTTATCGCGAGTCCCGCCGCATCTGATAAGACAGCGTCGGCGTCGCTCTACAGGAGCCTGCGCGCTCCCCGGACCTTCTCACCGTCCTTTCCGCTACACGCGATCTCCGAGTGGCGCCGAGCTAGCCGTGTTTCACGCCCACATCTGATACCCCGCTAGGGCTTGAACTTGGCACGTGGCCATCTCCCCACAGCCAATTACAGGGCGCACTCGCCTGTGATCAACCCTTTCACACTCAATTAATGTGTGGTTTCGGCTGTTTCAAATAATACATTTTTTATCCTTTTTGTACTTAAGGGGCCTGTCTATCTGGTGGTATTTTTGTACTTAAGGGGCCTGTCTATCTGGAGGTATTTTCGTACTTAACAGACCTGTCTATCTGGAGGTATTTTTCTACTTAAGGGGCCTCTCTATCTGGACGTACATTTTCTCACTTTTAAGGCCTGGAACCTGGGAAGTTATAAGGGCGAGACTGTCATGTGCTTCATTTGCGTCATCGCGGCATGCGCAAGGCTCAGAACTGACGTGGAGTTAAAAAGATTTGGCCGGCTCTTAACATCGACGTCTTGAGAGATAATGAGAGCGAAGCGAGGTGAGCATGGAGCAGCGCCGGAATGCAAGTGAGGGGGAAATGGGAGATGGCCGTGAAAACCCGCCGACCAGCGGTATCCTCCGGCACGATCCCCACATGCGATAATCCGGGAGCGGCCCTGCCGGGAATCGAACCCAGTTCGCCTAGGTAGGTGTCAATTAGTCTGACCACTAGACCACCGCGCCCCTTCCAAACTGGCGTACAGTTTTCTCGTCGTTCTGCGTGTACCTGTGGGACTATAAGCGGTTGAAATTCTGGAACAAAATTTAATGCAGGGCGCAACAGTGGTTTCGCAGGAATTCGGCGAGAGTATATGAAACTGTAGCGGAATGAAAATGTCGTGTAGGAGCACCTTGAAGAGTTTCAGAACAGCGTCTGTGATCAGCCAGACCTGTTGAACGTAGTATTCCCCCCCCCCCCCCCCTTGTCAAAATTGTGTTATTTCCTTTCGCCTGCAAACAGACTGTGCACACATGGAACAGTTATAAAAACGTGTATTTCAAACACACTATAACCCAGTTTGTGCGACAGGTAAAATAGCGAATTAGGCTAGGACTATTTTTGTTTTGTTTTCACAAACAATGAGGCGCAGGTTTAGTGTTGAACCATTTAGGCTGTTCACGGTTGTATAAACACTTTTGAAAACAACCTTTGGATAGTGTCACTTCCACTAGCAACGTGTATTTTGATGAGCACAGAGAAAGAGAGGCGCCCAGTAATGTTGGTAACGGTGGAATGAAAGTAGTTCCATGTCTTACCGTTCAACTCGAGGAAGTGTTAAGCAAACATTTGTGAACATTGAAACGGTTTCATTTGCTTCCTCACTTTCTTTAATGCAGGTAAGTATAAGACAAACGAATTCATAAACGATTTACTTTTGTAATAAATTCGCAGTTCAACTTGACCGACGTATGAATACAGTTGCCAGACTCGCTGTAATGTTAATTTTACATGTGGCGAAAGAAAATGCAGTGTGCATACAAGTCGATGCTAAGCAGAGCTTGTAAAGCGCTCAGTTTACTGTCAACAGCCTGTTGCAATGGAAAGGCTGTTCACGATTAAGTGAGCATTTTTGAAATCAACCTTACTAAAATGTCGCTGCTCCTACCTGCATATATTTCAACAGGCGCACTGAGTGACATGCACCCAGTAAAGTTGGTAACGATGGAAGGAAAGTAGTTCCATGTTCTTAACATTGAAGTAAATGTGTTAGGTAAACACCTGAAAAAAAAATTAATGGATTCTTTACTTTCCTGTTTTTTTTATCGTATCCAAGTAAGAACTAGCAGATTGTAAGATATTTACTTTTTTTTTATAATTTCACAGTTTCACTTGGCTGACGCATAAATAAAGTGACGAGGCCCGTGGCTGTGTTAATTTTACATTAGGCGGAAGAGTACACAGCGTGCAGACTAACAGATCTTAAGCAGGGCTTTCAAAAGTGATCACTTTACCGTGAAAGGCATATAACTATTCACAACCTAGAGAAAGAGCATGGTATACAAGTCTGCTACTTGCAGGAATGTCAGTCAACGTCGATCCTCCTCATTGTGTACAGCACCAGCAAAAAATGAATCTTCACTCCATTACCAACACTGAGAAAAATCTATGGTTGTAGGAACCATCTAGACTCTTAAAAGAAGGACAGCGATCTGATGGATTGTAGGTACCATCTAAATATTGTTAATGTTTGTAGTAATGCGACCAGAACCGTTTGTTCCCACAACCATCAGAGTTATAATAACATAACAGAATGTTATGTCGCTAGTGCTAAATAGTTCTGACATCTGATCGGAGTGCAGCAGAAACACAATATTCTACCAGGTTAGAAAAATCCTAGTTGTTATGCGAACAGTTCAATTTTGTTGAAGTTGTTCTGCTGAAGGTACTCTCTGTTTTGTAGTAGTAACACAACTTTCTGCTGTGGCAACCATATGTACAGTGGAACATACAATCATATATAGAAATACTGCAAACATTTATGTTGGTAATACTATTTATGTTAACATATTTAGACGTCACCTGCAACTCATCACATGGCTCTGACTGTTTTAACAGCCTGTATGGCTCCTACAGCCATATTGGTTTTGTCAGTGTACATAATTGTGAGTACAGATTGAGAATGGTTTTGAAATGTTTCGCTGTCCACTGAGCGCATCTCAAAGGCCTGCTCTGGACCAATATTCCTGCCAGGTTTATTATCATATCACCATACGTAAAAATTAACATTGTCATATCAAATATTACATTCATTCTTTGGAACTTTAGACACCCGATTTTCATGAAAATGAGCTGTGTTCTGGGAGCTTATTCCACGTTATTCGTTGATTTTTAGTGCTCGTTATGTTTCGAAAACTCTCAAAAAGAATAAAATATTTGAGTAAGGCAAATTCGTATTCTAAGTCGTATTTAGTTACAACCATCCAAGACTTGGGAAATGTTCGGGTTTTCTTTTTCGAATGCAAGATGGCAACACTACTCGCAAGAACTTTATCTGAAATATTCCATTTTGGTTATAAAATTAACAATATATCAGCCTAAAAAAATCAATAATTCAAATACCTTATATTATTTTAGTCTTAAACAAATAATGTATTTTAAGTAAATGGTACATTTCGCTCGTCCAGTGTCTCAAATATGCTGTCCACATCGTACTTGGCGGTATTTTATAACTCAGATAGACGTGTGACGTATTATGTGAAAAATACATAGATTTTAATTTCGTATTCATTTGTGTTAAGATGGATTCACATTAATGCCGATGAAAGAGAGAGAGAGAGAGAAAGATAGAGAGAAAATAGAGAGAGATATATAGGGAGAGCGTTCTGTGAACATAGACTTTCTCATGAAAGTAGAATTTTTGCGGTATCATTTTTCTCGTTGGTTTTCAGTCTGTGTATGACCACACTGTTTCGTTCGTTTTTTTAAATACCAAGATCAAAAAATAAGCGACAGACAATAAACTAAAAGATATCGTCACTCTAGTGTATTCTTTTAATTCCAATGTAATAAATTTTTACATAATAATTTTTAAGAAAAAAGAATTTTGTTTTATATTCCCAAATATATTTACGGTTTAGCGCTACCTATTGGTTTATTTCCAAGCACATTTTTTTTAAACCGCTGTTAAATAAAATCAACATTTATGTTTTAGTATTTTCTTATAAAAAACTACAATTAATTAAATAAAGAAGTACCCTCACGACAGTATGCTTACACTGTTGCTTATATGGTTCACCAATCAAAACACAATATTATTTCGTACCATTAATATATTTTTGTTTCGAAATATATTTGTATGTTTTTGTGTAAAGATACTATATTTCACGATTCTCATCTCCCGCAGTTACAAATAAAACCTGTACCACACACGCACCATATTTTTACAATACTTCTCCATAGCAAAAGCTCGAAGGGCTTCGTTATAATTTTGAATGTGATATCGAACATAGTGTCGACAAACGAATACTCGAAGGCGCTTAGAATACTTTCTTTCGTGAGGAAAAGGAAATTCAAGTATTAGTCAATATATTTGACTAAGGGAAACGAATTTAACAACATATAATTAGCCGCCAGTTGTATTTAAAAACACGCTATGGAGAATGGTGTCTCCTAGACCACTGTACCATACCGTGCAATATGCAACACTCTTTATAAAGTAGTACATACCAGCAAAAATTGTAAGAAAAGAACGACGTTTGTTGTGAGTAAAATTAGAATGCAAATATTATGTAACACTGTTAAATATTTTGCTAGAATTTTCTTATTGAAACATTGAACCATTTCGTTCCCTGTGTTCGCTACATTGGACACGTTGCAGAGTTAGGAAATATATGACAAAAGCTGTACACAGCTAGGATAATTACCCAATGTAGTAGCTGTCTTCCCTATGGGTAATGCGATTCGTGGACATATCTACAGCTCTGGTGTATAGCACCGAGCACGTATTACATTGGTTACGTGAATGAAGTAACCTTGAATGGAGTTGAAGAATCTGGACAGCTCTTAACAACCACTGAATCCCTCTGGGGATCGAAACAGACCGAAGCGCGATGTGAGTTTTCTGACCCATTCGCAGTCATTAGCTAATGTGAAATCATATATCACTTTGAAGCGAATAAAAATACTCTTGTATTTACAATTTAAATAAAAGAATACTTAATTTAATTGTCAACACAAAATATCGGAGTATAACTGTGTAGGATACACGACAGTGGGTTCTATGCGTATACTCATACAGCCGGTAGTATTTCCTTGAGGCTATGAGTGAAACGAGTGAGTGGAGAGATTTGGGTGGCTTTTAAAATCGAGGTCTTGAGAGCCGACGAGGGTGAAGCGAGGTGAAAATTGTAGCAGGGTCGGAATGAAAGGCCGGGGCAAACGGCAGATCCCTGAGAAAACCCTCTGACCAGCGCCATCGTCCGGCACGATTCCACTTGCGAAAATCCGGAGTGAACCGGCTGGGGATTGAACCCCTTTCACCTTAGTGGGAGGCGAGCAGTCTAACCACTCAGTCTCGGTCGGGGCAGAATAGCTCGCCACCTTCCTAGGAAGTGTGAATGATGCCTTTGAATATAAATAAAATTTGTAGCTTAAATTACGGGCGTCCAGACGAACAGTCGCCCTCCCACAAAAATAATTATATAGGTAATTAATATAATGTTTGTTAAATTGTAGTGGTCATGATCGAATTGTACACCCTGAATGACTGTACTACTAACTAGCGTAAAAAAATAATAAAAAATAAAAAATCTAACCACTGAGCCTCCGCGGCCCCTGGAAGTGAAATTGTAGTAACGAAATGGGGACCGGGCTCAAGTCGGGTAATACAGACGAAATATTTCGTTTGACACAAAACCCAGTGCGCTAGCACGTTGTTATCGCGAGATGTCTCTACTGAGTGGAAAATTTCACTAACGCCCAAAATTGCCATCAGTTATCGTGGACCCCCACCCGTAAGTTGCGCATGCGCATAGCCAACTCAAGGCCATGTTCGAAGCATAATCTTATGTCTGATTTAATGAGATCACAATTATTTCAAACTTTTTATTATTAGATACGTGTAATATCGCGTGATTATTTGAAGACATTACTTGGGCTTCAAACATGTGTGTTTGCCCTGCGCTTGTCATTGGATAACATGTTAGCGCCCCTTTAGAGCGTTGCAGGGATAAATGAAGGCAAGGAGAAGAACGCACAGTATTAAAAAATCAAGAAAAATTGGACACAAAAATTCCAAAATCAATATAAATATTATGAAGCCCATCTATACAGGATCACTAAGAACAACAACTTTGCAACTTGATTTGAAAAATATAAATTGCATCTGTAAATTTCTGTTGCTTTCAACCAATCGGTGAACTAGGGGAAGGAGAGAACACACATGCACTGGAACAAACAGAAAACAACAATATTAGTATTTCCTGAGAAATCACCCAACCTGGATAAACACTTGGGAAATCCCATTAAAAATGGTAAAATGACTGCCTGAGTAAAGCAAGCTCCATTATAACTTTAAAAGTAAAGTACGCCTGATGATTTACTAAAACGTACAACATGGAATACTAATTTCAAGAATACCATTGGCAAGGAGCAAAAACCCTCATTACACTTAACCATGAGCGTAAAGGCACACCATAAAATATCCACTAAACTCCATGGCAGTAATATTCTTTTGGCAAATCGTAGTCCACGAGAACATTCCTACAGCACGCCAAAAAAAAAAAAGGAAGAATCCACCTCTTACAAACATTCCCATAAAATACCATATTGAAAATTCACACAAGCAAAACATTGAAGAAACACTTCCATACAAAATCCCATACCACACAAAAAATGCTAAGAAAAAGAAACGCTAATAAAAAGAAAACTCTACCTTCAACATAACAACAACTACGTTTATTGCAATACTTAACTTGAGTAGTACTCATATTACACGAAAATGCATCTAGCATGGTGAAGCCCCGAAGTACGAAGTGGTGTAGACATTATCTATCGTCGGCCAACCCGCGCAACTCGAAGAGGAACACTGCACACTTATACTGAACATTTATACGCCGAAGCGTGGCTCGGGAAGGCTAAGGAGACGGCGGGAATAGCGGAGAGTCGTATGGAAGGTGCCAGAGTGTGCGAGGCTGAACTCGTTACCAGTAGTAGCCACCAGACAGCGCTCGGCCGTGCCAGGAGCGCCGCGCGCCTTTGTTCAATATAGCAAGGGGAGTAGTGGGGGAGGCGGAGAAAAACAAAGTACCTCTTTCTGCAGCAGAAATATTGCCACTTCAAATAGTAACCCCTCTTCAAACATAATAATAGTTTATTAATCTGGGCTACCAAATACAGAGCTGCCAAAAAAACCAAGCAGACTTGCTAACCAAGATCGTTAACGTCATGTAGTTCTATAAACACACCAACCCCATAATAGCAGCATTTAATCGTACTCCAGAAAATTGCAGGCATCACACATTTCACCAGCTGGCGGGACGCAAAATAAATTGTTCAGGCAGGACAGTCTTTGACAGGACAGGAGTACTCACATAAAATTGCTTGAGTTTTCTAATTGATACGCGTGTCAGATTTGAAGCAGGGCTTCAATCCTTCCACACACTGGAAGAGCAGCAGAGGTCTCTTCTTCAAACCCGGAGAAGCTGATAGATGAGGCCGACAGTAGAAAACACCCGATGACGATGAAGGAGTGGCCATGTCCTCTCTGTATCTTCTGCTTTTGAACTCCAGTTGCTCTGGCAGGGTGGAATGGAATACGGAAAACTGGATAAGGACTAGGGTGGAGATGTCCTCTTAAACTATCCTACTGAAACTAATAATAACGCCCCCTTTGTGTTTCTTCGCCATAAAAAAATACATGAGGTTTATATCCTTCGCCTACTAATCTATAAAAACAACTACTGCTTGTAGCTTTACTCCTTTTGGAGCTAATTAAAAATAATGCATATGTTTAGCAAACAAATTACAAAAAGGAAAATAATATTTGCAGTACCTTACTTCCAAAATACGTTACCACACATTGTGAACCCTCCCCTAGTGGTGACAGTGCTCCTCTTCAGGATGCCGGGTCTGGCCGATCTTCCGATGGCTGATGAAAAATCTTAATATTAGAGACATGGCTTTTTAAAATCTTTACCGTTGCTGGGTCCTGCAACAACACTGACATTGGGGTAAGAAAAACTAACAATGCAATATGGGCCATTTTACTTAAGGCCTAATTTTGCTGTGAAGAAATCAACCTTTCTATATAAATGATGAGTCTTTAGAAGAACTAAATCACCAACCTTGTAAGAAACAGGATCATATTGCTCGTCCTGCGCGCTACGCATATGGCGATATTATTCATTGAGATGCTTGGTAGCATCCTTCCAGAATTCATTTCGCTCCCCTACATCTACATCAAAATGTAAGCCCCAAGCATTAAGAAGAGGATGCAATCATCTCCGACCAATAAACACTTCTTGCGGCGTCAACCCTTAAGCAGCATTTAGACAAAAATTCAATACCAACATTATGACATGGATCTCTTTATCCCAAACTGTGTGAACATCATGATGAAAGGCAACAAATGCATCCTGAAATGTACTATTATACCGCTCTCCCATATTAGCTTGAGGGTGATAAGGGGTTGCATGGTCCAAACAAACACCCCAAGAAAAAGCAATATTCTATAACTTGGTGGAAGTAAAGTTTCCCGCATTATCAGTAACAACTTGGCCGGGTGAACCAAACTAATAAAACACTTGTCCCTGGAATATCTTGCAAAACAGTATTGGCCTTCTGGTCTCTCATTGGGAATAACAAAACAAACTTTGAAAATCCATCAACCAGAACCAACAAGTAATTAAAACCCTTCTTAGATCAAAGGAGAGGGCCAAACACATCCATATAGACTCTTTCCCAGACAAAACTAGGTGGTGAACTATTAAACTGTCTTTGGGTTCTACTATTAGGGGCCTTTACCTGATGGCACAGAGAGCACGGTTTCACCCAATCTCTAATTTCTGATTGCCTTTCTGGCAAAAAAAAAGTTGTCCAATACGCTGCAAAGTGCGTTCTTGCCAGTGATGAGCACCCAAATAAGAGTTATGGAAATAATCAAACACCATTGGCCTCACTGCCTTGGGTACATAAGTCTCGAAAACACTCTTACGTGAAGCTTTGCCAATAATACCCTTCTTAACAATAAAACCAGTGATATCACCTAGCTGGATTTTATGCCACAACTCAGCAACATTCATCATCCCTTTGCTGCTAAACCTTAATGTTCAAATAAGCCACCGGAACTTGCTTCAGAACATTCACCTGCTCCTGAATTTCTCCATCACACGCAAACTCTTCAGGGTCAAACATTCTAGACAAACTGTCCACTACACAATTATCTTTTCCCTTTACATTAACTATATCAAATGAAAAATTACTAAGGTGTTCGATCCTACGGCCTAATTTACCCAAAGGTTTCTTGGAATTCCAAAGTCCCATTAAGGCTTGGTTGTCGGTACACAGCTTAAAACGAGTACACTCCAGATAATCGGAAAATTTCTCAACCCAAAATACACTAGCAATAGCTTCCTTTCCATAGGCCGTGTACTTTTTTTCGGCGGATGTTAATAGCAGACTAGCATAAGCAATGGGGAAAACCCCATTCTCATAATCTTGTGACAAAACGGCGCCTAATGCCAGGGAGCTTGCATCTACATGAAGTACAAACTTACAGTCAAAATCAGCCAATCTTAAAACTGATGGAGAGGTCAAACAAGTTTTTATTTTCACCAAAGTAACCTCTTGCTCGCCTCCCCACAAGATCTCTTGGCCCTTATGTTTCAAAATATTAAGGGGTTCGGCCAATTCGACAAGAGATGGTATAAATCTGGCATAGTAGCCTATCATGCCCAAAAAACGCCTTACACCAAGTAAGTTCTTCGGACGGGAAAAGGAAAGCACACAACTAATACGATCAGAGTCTAACAACAATTGTCCATCACTCAGAATATATCACAACATCCTCACATGCCGGCGATACCAGCTGATTATCTCTGGATTCATGGTCAATCCTGCTTCCAAAAGCTTCTGTATGACTATCGTGACATGTTCCCAGTGCAACTCCTTAGTCACACTGTAGATGACAATAACATCCAGATAGTTGAAAACAAATTCGGCTTTATATGGCAACAAGATAGTCTCTAAAGCACGAGAGTGTACCTGGGCCCCAAACGAAACACCAAAAGGGACTCTAATACATAGGTTAATCTGCCAACAATATCTGGACAGAAGGACTTATGACTCACGCCACTCATTTTTGCGTGACGTGTTATTAAATCAATTTAATATATGTTATTAATTTTGGTTCCCAATGTATTGTTGAGTTCGTTTGTAATGCAAATCTTTTCTCATCATCTACCAGTTCTATGTCCATTATCATTCATCAGTGTTTTTATGTTTCAGATTCATCCAGCGTATTGTAAGTATTTTTATGCGGGTATTTCCGTGGGTTCGTTACTTCCCAAGGTGTATCAAATGCAAGAAATTTTCGTGCATCTTGGTGCAACAAAATTTGGTGAAAGGCCTGATTCAGATCTAACACTGTAAGATACCTAGCCTTCCTTAATAACTGCAAAAAATGGTCTACTTTAGGTAAAGTGTAAGGATATAGTTCTATTATTTCATTGATACGTCGGTAGTCTATCACTAACTGAAATTTACCAGGCTCTTTTGTTTACTAAAAATGCCGGGCTCGCATAACGACTAGTAGAATGCCTAATAACATCCTCATCAAGCAAGTGGTCTAGCTATTTAAAAAGCTTGTCTCTTAGTTGGACCTACACTCTAGTAATGGTACCTAACCGGGGTGTTGTCAGTCAGTACCATATCATGCACATGTTGGTTACATACTCCCAGTTTGTCTGTTATTACAGATGGGATCTTTTCTCGCATTTATTACGAAAAGTCATTATCAAAGGCATTTACTTGCTTACATTCCTCCTGCCCCATCAACTTTACCCATTCTTTACAGAAAGGAAAACTCAGTGTGCCTTCATGGAAATTTATATAGGCACAACTGCTGTGGAGGAAATCTAGGTCCAAAATTATATTTTGTGTTAAGTGTGGCGAAATGAAATATTCCCTCTTTCAGGACAAATGACCTATGTACATATTTACTGTCAAACGAGCTCATGATTGCATCAAACCTTCATTTGCTAGACTAAAAACAGTTTTCTTACTGCGTTCAACAGACATAACGCCTATGGGGTATTATTCCCTAAACAGCTTATTACAAAAAGCGTGATCGACCAAGGACACTGAACCACCACTATCAATCAGGGTGGGTTCTTCAACTGAACCTACTTTCACAAAACCAAATGGTAAGTCAGTCTTTCCTTAGTTTTGAATTTTCATAATTTTCTTCTTTTTCTTAGGGCAGTTCCTTCATTTGGTACTCCTATTCGTATATAAATTATTCCCTTCCCCAAACACGTTGTTACTACTCACAGTTTGGACATGCGAAATCTTAGGTTGATCTTGATTAGGATATTGGACTTTAAAATGGCCAGGCTTACCGCAGCCAAAAGACATCACAGGAGATATACTCTTTTCCACAGACTTAGTCAGAGAATTATCTGCCGGAACCATACACACTTTACATTGGTACATTTTGTGATTTGGTTTACCACATTTAAAACGAACAATTTTTTTTGTAGTCTTGGGGAAACTTTTATCCTGAGCATGAGCACTACTAGCCACACATCCTTCACAATATTTCACCTGAATGCGCACGTCTACATGGGGAAACAACTGAATCAGCGAGCTCTAGGTTTTCGGAGCTGATAAATACACGAGGCAGATACTGCAGCAGCACATGACCAATAATGCTCTCTACAAAATCAGATTCCCTATATGGCAAACCTAAGATCTCTACCACACATTCTATTTTGCCTAAATATGTCAACAATTATCTCCTGTATGTTGATTTTGTTGGAGAAACAAGTGTTGTAAATGATTGTTAATACACTCACTATCAAAAAATTGAAATACTTCTTTAACTACGGTGCCCCAAGGTGAGCCCAATTCTCTAGCTCTAATGATAATAGGCTGTAGCTTACTAGGAACATAAACTACTAAAACTCCTAAGTAAAGAAAAGGCCTGAGATTTTACTATTAACGTAACTTGTTGTAGAAACTTCACCATTTCGACCGCAGCACAACTACAAAGAGTAGGAATATAACAAAAATTTTTTCCTACATGTTTGCTGGCTACCGAGGAAAGTATACCAACACTGGGAGAAAATGCAGATGACTCACCACTAACTTCATTCCCACCACAAGTAGGATCCCGCGCCAAATCACGAGCAAAAGTCCTCAACTCGTCTAAAGTCGCCTACTGCGGCAAGTCTGGAATATGAAGGTGTTGGAGCATCTGCGTCAAAGTCTCTTTGCTGCAACCAGGCGGTACCGTTAATCATTTTCAAATCAGCAGTTGATTTCCACTCAACAATAAACAAAGCGAACAAAGGCCAAAGGAATGCGTTCAACTCTGCCTTCAGTAGAGTGGCACAGCTTTCTGTTACGCCCCTTTACGGCATAGCAGGGATAAAGGAAGGCAAGGAAAAGGACGCACAACATTAAAAAAAATCAAGAAAGCATGGACACAAAAATTCAAAAATCAATACAAATATATTGAAGCCCATCTATACATTATCATCACGAACAACTACTTTGCAACTTGATTTGAAAAATTAAATTGCATCTGTAAATTTCTGTTGCTTTCAACCAATCGGTGAACTAGGAGAAGGAGAGAACACACATGCACTGGAACAAACAGAAAACAACAATATTAGTATTTCCTGAGAAATCACCCAACCTGGATAAACACTTGGGAAATCCCATTAAAAATGGTAAAATGACTGCCTGAGTAAAGCAAGCTCCATTATAACTTTAAAAGTAAAGTACGCCTGATGATTTACTAAAACGTACAACATGGAATACTAATTTCAAGAATACCATTGGCAAGGAGCAAAAACCCTCATTACACTTAACCATGAGCGTAAAGGCACGCCATAAAATATCCACTAAACTCCATGGCAGTAATATTCTTTTGGCAAATCGTAGTCCACAAGAACATTCCTACAGCACGCAAAAAAAAAAAAAGGAAGAATCCACCTCTTATAAACATTCCCATAAAATACCATATTGAAAATTCACACAAGCAAAACATTGAAGAAACACTTCCATACAAAATCCCATACACACAAAAAATGCTAAGAAAAAGAAACGCTAATAAAAAGAAAACTCTACCTTCAACATAACAACAACTACGTTTATTGCAATACTTAACTTGAGTAGTACTCATATTACACGAAAATGCATCTAGCATGGTGAAGCCCCGAAGTACGAAGTGGTGTAGACATTATCTATCGTCGGCCAACCCGCGCAACTCGAAGAGGAACACTGCACACTTATACTGAACATTTATACGCCGAAGCGTGGCTCGGGAAGGCTAAGGAGACGGCGGGAATAGCGGAGAGTCGTATGGAAGGTGCCAGAGTGCGCGGGGCTGAACTCGTTGCCAGCAGTAGCCACCAGACAGCGCTCGGCCGCGCCAGGATAGCTCAGCGCTTGGAAGCGTTCAGTCGTGCGCCACCCCTGGGGGGAGGGGGGTGGCGAAGAAAAACAAAGTAACTTTATCTGCAAGCAAAAATATTGCCACTTCAAATAGTAACCCCTCTTAAAACATAATAACAGTTTATTGATCTGGGCTACCAAATACAGACGTGGCAAATAACTAAGCAGACTTGCTAACCAAGTTCATTAACGTCATGTAGTTTAGTAAACACACCAACTCCATAATAGCAGCATTTAATCGTACTCCAGAAAATTGCAGGCATCACACATTTCACCAGCTGGCGGGACGCAAAATAAATTGTTCAGGCAGGACAGTCTTTGACAGGACAGGAGTACTCACATAAAATTGCTAGAGTTTTCTAATTGACACGCGTGTCAGACTTGAAGCAGGGCTTCAAAAATTGGGTTTGACACACGTTGGGTGGCCTTAAGCCAGTCGGAAACAAGTAACATCAAGGTTGCCCAGTCACGTTCTACTGAGTCAAAAGGGAATATGTGTTCTCACTTTTGAAGATACCGATGACATCGACTCGAGTGTATATAGGACGGTTAATTCTATGCTGCCAACATACAATGATGCGAATTTTTCATGTCCCTAGATTAGTTACGAAATTAGAGTGTCGGAATTGATTACAATGAAAATTTTACATCTCCATTCTAGTCCTGGTTAACACTTGCGCCGGTCTATTCGTGTCTAAGAAATTCAATTGAGACCTGGTACTGGAAAGCTACCTTAATGAAATAAAGTTTAAACAGTCAGAGCTGAATTCGAGCAACGCTTAATTGCTACAAAATAGTACTTGTTTTACAAATATTCATCGCCCTCTAACCTGTTGCGGAGTTGTGTAAATGAAAGGGACCGCAGTGGTATATTCGTTATACTTCTCGCCTCCCACCAAGACGTACCGGATTCTATTTTGGGGTCACCCGCGGATTCTCTCATGTGGGAATGGTGCCGGACGATGCCGCTGGTCGGTGGGTTTTCTCGGGCATCTCCCGCTTCCTCCGTCCTTGCATTCCGGTTCTACTTCATACATACTAACCTCGCTTCACCCTCATGTGCTTTCAAGACCTCGAGGTTAAGAGCCGCTCAATTCTGTTTACTCACTCATTGTTAGAGACCCGAGAAATTCGCGAGTTCAATGACCCGCAGGCTAGACTTCGCAGTCTTTCATACTCTCATACAGATATCAACTGTTTATTTGTCGATTGTTGTGGTAGTAAAAGGCCGTGGTTGGTCGCGCAATTTCTTGCATGTTTTTATTGGCTTATTTATCTTCAGGAGGTGTCAAAACACACGTCAGCCAATTACAAACGTAACATGAACGTACATGTGTGTGAATTCCAACTTGTCTAGAAATGAACCCGCGAAATTATTGGGTCTCTACTCATTGTAAATGAAAAATGGTTTAACTATATTAAATGGAAAATTATTATTGACAGAAATGATTATTTTCATGTAACTATTTGGGACATTTTGTTTGAGATAGTATCGTCATTTCTTCTTTGGTTCATGGTTCGAAGAAGTTTTTTTAACAGCGTATTTGCCCGCACTATCACGGACCGGCGGAATCTGAATAGCCGTAATCACAGTGGACCATTCAAACGAAGAAATAGCTTTTCACACGGAAGTAAACTAGTAGTAACTAACTTAGTAGACGAGCTGTTAGATTTGTGCATTGTTAGTTTGAAACTATACACTGTAAAAAAAGTTTTTAATTTTTATTGAGAATGTTTGTAATTTCAAAAATGTTTCTAAATACACGAAGATTGCTTTTGTAAAACTACTCGTTTAGATCACTACTAGGGCCGTGTTTGTAACACAAGTCAAGAAATGTTTGTACTATACTGACCCGTGTCCACGAGCTTCAGAAAAATGGCGGACACTCAACAACGTTAAAAACGTATATAGTTGCTTGTGTAAAAACTATGGGTGGCGTAAATTATAGCTGCTTGTAAAAATAAATGTACGGTTTAGAAATATATTGCAATATTAAATAACGTAAAGCACTTTATATAACTCAAATAATAATAATAAAACGCCTATTTCAATAAAACATAACCGTATTACTAATTAACTGTTAATATTTCCTAATTACAAAGAACTCTTTATATTCAAATAAATTCATGTGTGTGTTATAACTACTTGCTGTTCATTTATCAAAAATAAGTTTTACGTTCGTAATTCAAGTTGGTCTTGTGGTTAACGGTGTGGACTAATTATACAAGGGGTGAGTGTTCTAATCCATGTGCTGTAGCGAAGTTTTTTTTTCTCGAAAATTATATTTTGCAAAATTTTTTAAATTATTCTCTGTTATTAATTCATCACAAACGTTTTCTAGAAGAAAAAAATAAGTTTGTGTAGTCTTCTCAGTAATGTAAGTTGTAATACAAGCCTATCATTTGCAATATTACAAATACATGTTTTGCAAATTTTACAAGAAACCTGTAAGTAGTTTTGCAAAGGATTTTCTTGGCAACTGGGTTTCCAAGGATTTTTCTTGTAAAAGTAGAAAAAAAAAATTCTGAGTGTAGGAAATACCCCATATTTTCACGATAAACTACTGCTTCGAATTGTTATCTCTTCTGTTTCCATTGCCTCGTGTTCGCTCTTGGCTGTGATTTACGCCAAATTGCCTACCTTCCTTTCAATAAACCAATAAAAATTCAGCTACTCGTGACGTCTGCTAAACATCTGTTACTCGCTAGTAATCCACAAATCTGACCCGTGATATCTGTAATCCGAACATAATAGTTAGACTAAGGTGCATCTCTTCAGAAAATAACACAGTACAGGCTCTGTATTCGCAACAAATAGCTGTCTTTTGTAATAATACAGTGCAAGTATGAAACGCTTGCGATGCAAGATATTCCCAGATGGTTACTTAGAACTTTGAAGACGCGCGAAATAATGGGACTAAATTATAGCTTGCAACAGGCTAGAAGCGGAACGTACTTACACGTCTTTTAAGAGTTTATCATTTCTTTGTTTGATGGCTTCCCTTTTTTCTTTGTTTTCTTTGTGTGTATTTAAATTAGCCACATAAGTAATGGCCACAAAGCTGTAGCGTTGAATATGTTTATAGATCACTACGTTTCAGTACATTGATTTACTAGTGGACCTATCGCAGTAGCATTACGAACGGAGAGAATTTTAATAACATATTACTATAAGTATCTTATTTAATGAGAATGTATGTATGATGTTTACGGCCTAAAATATATTGGATGTTGCAGCACTATAAATTATGGGAAGCAAAATTAACCATTTTAGTTTTCGGCAGAGAGAAATTTTTCTTAAGTTCTCCATAAATTGAAAAGCAGAAAAATGCTCATATTTATTTGAAGACAGTTAACAATATAAATATTGGTAAACACGGTGGTTTTTTTTAATAGGGTAGAAATTTAACACTTTCTGGTCTTCATACATTTCTTGGCAATCAATAAAAAGCTTGAAATGGGGCAACGGTGGCGCAGTGGCTAGCGCGCTCGCCCCCCACCACGGCGATCCGGGCTCGATCCCCGGCGGGCTCGAGCCCGGATTCTCGCATATGGGAATCATACTGGACGATGCCGCTTGCCGGTGGGCTTTCCTAGGATACTCCCGCCTCCCCGCCCCTGCATTCCAGCGCCGCTCCATCCTAGGGTCCTACTTCGTGTCATGTTCAGGGACGATGGGCACCTACGGGTCCCAGCTGGAAAGCCCGTCATTCGGAGGGTGTTGCCGCGCCCTGGATCCACCCCCCCCCCATACGCATTTTTTATTTAAAGCTTGAAATGTCACCAATATCCACTACTGCAAGAAAATCTGTTCTTTTGGTCACTGTAATCCCACTAACCAACTTCTTACTGGTACAAACAACACAGAACCCTACATTATACTCTAGAAAGTTCATTACTTGCCCACAGTCAGTCAATATCGTAAGTAATTTTTGGTTTCACAATAATTTTATCATTTCAAAAGATTATATACAGTCCATAATTTTTTCATTTCGCAATAATATATATAAATTATTTATATAGTCTAATCATGGTTATTTCCTACTTTTCTGAAGCCCTGCTATTGTTATACTTTCAGTAGATTCCCCAATCTTATGCAGACAAAATTTAAGGAAGTAAGTCTATAAAATTCAATAATGTTCTTCATAAAAATTATTTCTTGCTAGGTATCACTGACCCACCGGTTTCCTTTATCTTTTTATTAAAATTAATTATTAATACAGACCTGAAAAATCCGTGAGTTCAATGACCTGCAGGCTAGACTCTACAGTCTTATGTACATACAAATATGCTGATATTAGCTGCACATTAGTTGTCTGCTGTCACAGTGGAAGGTGACGATTGGGCCAGCGATCTCCAGGAAGAGTCAAACGCCGTGTGGACCAGTGGCTGACGTTATATAAGCACACGTGTTATGAATTCTAGCTTGTCACAAAATATATCCGCGAATTCTTCAGCTCTCTAATTATAATAGAAATGTTATAAATTGTATATACAATATAAGTAAAAGTTCAACAAAAATTAGGCGTTTTTATTTTAATACAAGTATAGAACGCTTGTGATACGTGGTATTCTCAGGAAACAGGAAACACCCAAACGCGTAATAGATGGAGCAATATTTTATAAGTATGGCCACCTGTTTTTCGCGAAAAGATTCACGCGGAGGCTAGACTTCAATACACTATGTGCAGACTTGCAGCCTTCCTTTGGCTACTGGCCGCTTGGCTTTGTGTGAAAAGAGTCTTTTACGTGAATGGGGTCAATCATAATTAGACCCCCGATAGTTTCGAGGATTCATTTCTAGACAGTTGAAATTCACACACCTGTACGTTCCTGTTACGTTTGCAATTGGTCGACGTGTTTTCTGACACCTCCTGGATATAACTAAGCCAATTACTAACATGCAAAAATTGTGCGCCATACCAGCACCTTTTGCTATCACAACCATCAAACAACTAACAGTTAATATCTGTATTATAGTATATAAGACTGTTAAGTCTAGCCTACAGGTCATTGAACTCGCAAATTTCTCGGGTCTAATAATAAAGTTTATCCGATACTGGCCACCCGTGATTGACGGGCCGACAGATAAGACGCGTAACAATTCAAATGATCCAATCACGAGTGTGTTTCTATACTAAAGTCTTTTGGAACACAACTTGACCTGAAAGATTTTCATTAAAAACAGGTGTCTTTACTAATAAATTGTGAGCCAATTGCAGATGTAGCTCAGCTGCACGAATGTTAAAGTTTAACTGGTTCACAAATGAATCAGCGAATTTTTTTGGGTCCTATATACTAGTTATTTCCCCCCGATATTGACTAGATAATATTCCTAAGAGTGTAAACCAACACACCCGTACGTTTTACTTAGCCACTAAACAAAAAGCGAGGGACGAGGGGACCAGGGCCACGGTGGAGCAACGGCTAGAGCGATCGCCTCCAACCGAGGTAAACCGGCTTCGATTCCCGACGTAGTCGCTCCTGGATTTGTGAAAGTGGGAAGCGTGCCTGACGATGTCGTTGTTCGGCGGGTTTTCTTAGAGAGCTCTAGTTTCCTCCTGCTCTTGCATTAATGTGCTGCTCCGTACTCATCTCGCTTCACTCTCATCGACTCTCAATACCTCGATGTTAAGAGCCGTCCAAACCTCTCCACTACACGGAGACTCAATTTATTTGAAACCCAGTATAGAGTAAAACAAGCTACTCAGTGTGATTGAAGTCATGAATTAATACGATAGGCTCGATTTTATAGGGTGTGTGGAAGTAACATGGGTGTGGGTAGTAAAGTTAAAAAAAAAAAACAACCAAAAAGTCCACATGAGTATATAAATCTGTTTCTATGGTTCCCGAAGTAAGGTCTTCCAAGGTTCTTCTGGAATTGATGATAGCGGCATTTGGTACACCTGTGTTCGTGTCACTGCAGCGCTGCCTGTGTATCAACAGTGATTCACTGTAACAAGAGGCACTGGAAATGTACACCCATGCATCTGAATGCACGCTTCTACACAGCAATCACATCAACAACCGTGTGCCACGATTGGATAGTCTGGATGTTCCACGGCTCTGCTGGTAACCTTGTCCCACACACTGGCTAAGCATTGCAATGTCCGTAACATGCCTTGTGTAAACAATAGTTATGGGATGTCCACACAGGTAACATCTCACTGGAATCAGATCTGAATGTGCAGGCCCCAAGCGACTGGTCCAGCACGAGCCATACACTTGTGCTGGAACCACTCATTTATATAGGCTCTTGCCACTCTAATGAAAGGTGACCGCATCCTATCAAGCATGAACCACATGTAGCATGTCAGCTCCAACGGGGCATCCTCGAATAGCCCACGTAAGTGTAACCGCGGAAAATTGCAGAACGATTGGCCTGTTAGGCTCTTGGTGTCCGAAATGTGTATGATCTCAACAGTGAAAAAGGCGTGGCATCACACACTCCACGTTCGTGCATACAGTATGTATACAAACAGTGGTTTACCGACCACAACATTGGTCACATTGATATGGGCTCGAAACTCGGAACCATCGACCTTGGACATATAAATGTGTAGATAGGAGCATCTGTTTTTCGAGAAAATATTTCAGGCCAAGTTGGGTTCCAAAACCTTAAGTTCAGAACCACTTTGGTGATTGTATAGTTTGTAATGTCATGTGCCTTACCTGTCGGCCCGCGAATCACGACCGACCAATATTGGCGAATCTTAATTCTGATTGGCTCACACATGTATCAGACTCTCTTCACGCAAAGACAAGAGGCCAATAACCAAATGAAGACTTCGAGTGTGCACATAGGATGTTGAAGTCTAGCCTCCACGTAAATAGTTTCGTGAAAAACAAGTGACCCTACGTATAGAGTTTGTTTTGTTTGAAGGTGTACTTTCCGCACCTCAATTACTTCCCACATAACTCGAAACACTGTTTTTAAATCACTGTGAAATCTATCAGTTTCGTAACGGGGGTGAAATATGTACTGGAAACATCACTTCCAGTAGGCTTGATGCGAAACGTCTACATTTGACTGTGAAGATATAAATATTCCATTGTCTGTTGCGCTTAACTCACGTTACCCCTTCATTTTTCTTGCCCACTCAGAACTCACCACCGTGAGAAAACAGTCAACCAGCTATTTGTTTGTATAGGGGCAAAAACATATGTTAAGTTGCCCCAACCAGCGGCATCGTCTGGCACGATTTGCATATGCGAAAATCCGGGAGCGACGTCGCCCGGGAAACGAATCCGGTTCACCTAGGTGGAAGGTGAGTAGTCTGACCACTACACCACCGCGGCCCCTTCACATGCACTGAAAGGAAAGATACTGTCCACATTCGTCAAGCGCGTTTTTACACGAACATACTTGACAAATGCTATTTGTCGGCGTCACTTGTATCTTCTTGTGGCCGTTGGTATACAGCATCGTAGTAATCTTACCTGTAATCGCGAAAGTAGTAAGTCCTAACAGTATCACTCACAGTAACAAATAACTAGGAGCACCCGATTTACGCGATAATATTTAATGGTCATGTGTATTTCATAACAGATTAGCTCATAGCAACTTTCTTGGTTGAATAATTTACGCGCTCAGCATCTTGGGTGTTTTCCCGAGAATCACAAACGTGACAGTATCAGCAAAACGTAATTCTGAGGGCCCACTCAAGCAAAAATATGTCTTCTTGCAAAAACAAGCCACCAATAAGAAAAAGAAAACGGTTAATTTGTCCGTAGGTTACATAACACTAACGTGGTTGGAAATATTTTCGCGGAAATCGGGCGCCCCTACTAATTATTATATAGTTTATCTTCAAAGAAGTCCGAGATACGGGATATATATTAGGTCCTGCTCTATTTTCACACGGGAACTTTCTTTCAGCTCCAGGATGCGAGAAATATCGTACAATAAATGACAGTTGGTTACCCTATTCAAGGTTGTATTAAAAATGTGTCCCAGTCATAAATTGACTTTAGGAAACTGTCCTTCAATTCTAACTTGCAAAATTCACTATACTCCAATTTTAAGCCGTAAAAAGTTGTTTATATTATGTTTGACCTTCTCAGTCCCGAATTATTTAACGAGCTACAGTTGCAGTTATTATATTTTATGATAGGCACTGTACTTTTGACGTGATTTTTGCAACCAATATAGACGCTCGAAACCTGGGCCGCAGAGTCCTTGATATGTATAATACTGGTCATAAGTGTCCTTTATGTGCAACATTATCTACATCATGGACACGGCCATTTAACGGGTTAGAAATATTCCTGGACACGTGGAATGGATTTTAAGCATAGTGTCGCGTCATACGGTCTCCCGAGCAGAGTTGGGTTTCGGTCGCCTATCTGTTGTGTCGGTAGCGAGGATCAAGTCGACTTATCTGAATGCGGCTGCTATGGATTTGCAAGTAATGGTGCTTTGTTGCTTGGAAAGTTCAATGCTTGCGGAGCGAGGTGAAAGTATTGGTGATGAAGGCTCGATTGGGAGCCAGTTTCATTTCTATAGTTCCGCGAGGTAATCTCGAATCTTGAATGGTCATGCTGGACTCGCTGTTTTATATTGCACCACCGCTAGCAAAACGCGAGAGGAATAGCAGAGCATGGGAAAGTGTTCAAATACAAGTAAAAAATATGTCTTTGGGCATTTAAACGAACTGTGTATCCATTACCAAAATTTGCTTGCGAAAAAGTTAAAGATACCGTAAACCAGATAAATTCCAGATAAAGGAAAAGAAAAATGTAGGAGCTGAAGAAGAACCTAGTGGTCTGTAGAACATGAAGGAACGAATGACAGGCAACACTACGGACAAGAAAGAAAGGTGAACTACGACCACAATGAACACGACGTCGAACTACATTAATGAATCGAACAGAAGAACAATATCAAAGGACGCAGTGCGACAATGAAAACTATAACTCAAATGGACATTGATATGACACCACACCATTAGAACGAATATAACACTTGAAAAATATTTCCTTGTCAATGCTTATTGGGAAAATATTATTATTATTAATAATAATAATATACTACTAAACCAAGAAATAAAAATGCAATAGTAAAAAACAAAGATAAACGACACAACATAAGACAACAACTACATTTCAGTATATATAATGAAACAAGACTTTACCAGAAGATAAAACAGCACAATAACAAAAATTTTATACAGATAATGTAAGTAACACTTTACAACTTTTCGATGCCTGAAATGTGTCCCCTGTCCCTAAGCTTATATTTGACAATTGATACCATGAATTAAAATGTTCACAGAAATCCTACACCCATTATTGATTTATAACTTCCAAGAAAAGTATATATATATATATATATGTGTGTGTGTGTGTGTGTGTGTGTGTGCGTGTGTGTGTGTGTGTGTGTTCAAGTGCGAATTTCTTAAATGCATCGTAGTTGGCTTGTACTTACACTTCAACTTTGTATAGAAGAATATTCTTAATATAACTGTATATTTGTAACAATCCTATTTAACACGCAGACGTAGATATTTCGTAATTCCTGGAAAATAGAAAAACTCAAATTCAGAATTTTTTGCTCAGTGATATGAGGAATTTGCAATCATAAATATTGTATGAAAAATTATATGAAAATATTATATGAAAAAAAATTAATTAAGGGAATTCAAAAATACAGTATTAATCGTTTCTTGGACCACGTGAAAAATATTATACAAAGTTTTAATATTATTCCATCTGTCAAAACAGACCGTCGTAAGTATATATTCCAATCATTATTTCCCTAACATATACAGAATTGCATACTATAGTTTAGCATGACCGTAATTTTCTTTTAATTGGTTCACTGTTTTGTTGGACACTGCCTGGATCAATTTGAGTCAGTAACGAACTAAGAAATAGAACAGATCCCCGTACTAGCTAGGCTACTCGAGGACAAAACTGGATTAACTTAAATTCGAGTACACGAAGGATTTGTCAAATGTACTTGAAAAATTTACATGTACCTACTCATGAACCACTTTAATTATTTTCATTCAGATAAGAAACTAAGATATTGCAATTTTATAAAATATATTGACACACGAGAGAGTAATTTTGTATTATAGTATAATCGGACGAATTTATTCGAAAAGGACACGAATTAAAATAACTACAAAAGATTCCTCAAACTTAGCGACTGAATAAAAGCATAAATCTTAGACCCCTTAGAAGTATCTTGATACAGTTTAGAAAAAAAATTCCGTTTATATTATTATTGTTTCCGTTACTATCATTATTGTTTCATTTTCTGTGTGTTCTGTAGACCGTAAAGTTATGATTACGACATGAAGTTTCACGACCATTTAGTTTCCACGAAATGCTAACACAGAAACACATGCATGTAATGTTCGTGTGTGTGTATATATATATACGTAATATATATTATATATACATTATATATATATATAGTTTTTAACATTGAACAAATTTAAACTTTTAATGACAAATATAAATGTAATAAATCATGCAGGTAGTCAAAGTCCCACATCATGCATGTATGTATACTGTTGATAGGAAAAATAATTCTCTATGTAGAATAAAAATTACAGACTTTCCTATGCCTATTATATACATATATACATACATATATATATATATATATATATATATATATATATAAAGTGTGGACATCTCGCCTAGCGGCTGAAGCGAGAGAGAGGGTAGATGCTGCCAGCTCACCCAGCAGAGAAATCGAGAAATTAACGCCACCTATATGATGCAAATATAATCCAACAAGGAGGGCGCCAACAGCGCAACCTATACTTTAGAAACACAAAAAAATATGGCTGCCTCCTGGTGACTAAATCAACAACTCGCCTCGTAAGGATATAATTTATTATTACACCAGCATTACCTAGGTGATGTAAATGTAAACATATGAAACCCAAGAAAGCGTCCTCCAGCAATACATAAACAATTGATAAACCAAACAACCAAGATGGCTGCATACGATAGACTGGGTATTGGTGAGGGTGGTGGAGGCCTGTCGACTAATTAGCAAAGGCAACTAATGAGCTGATTAAATGACCAATACAATTTGGCAAGTGTGGTGGTAGAGGGACTTCTGGAAATACATATAAAATTTTTATAGTAACTTTTATAAATACATTTTTATACAATTTCTTTATTTTTCAGATTTTTTAAAAATTTTTTAGAATTTTTTTGCTTCAAGATCATCCAATGTCATAGGCATAGGGTCAAGGATAAAGGTCAAGGTCAAGGTCAGTCTTATCTAAATTGACGGTCAGGTGACGTCATAACATGAAGGCCAGCCGACGCCTGACGCTAATTTCCCCATCACTTTGCCGCAGACTTCTCTATTTTATTCAACTTGTTTATACGCAAAACTTGTTCCATTTAACGTATATTACTAGTCCTAAAGCGCGTTAACACGAAATTTGAGGTTTCCTGCATTAACAAATGCAAGGATACCAAGTGTTGTGTAAGCTTCCCGCTCCACAAAACTTACAGCGCGATTTTAAGCGTTGACGCTATGATTCGTTTGGTGGCAAATATTTTGCCGGAATATTTAGTGATGTAAGACTCTGAAAATGTAATTTTTGGCCAGGATAAAGATCTTCTAAGTAGAGTCTTGAATAAGTGTTTCATGTTGAAAGTTGTGACTCCCTATTCTGCAATGTCATTTTTTTCTAAAATAGTTTTTATTTTGTTATGCAGCTGTTGCAACGCGATTGATAAGAGTACAATTAAGGGGGTTGGGTGGCTTTTAACATCAGGCTCTTGAGAGCCAATGAAGGTGTTGCGAGTTAAGTATGGAGCAGCGCTTGAATGCAATAATGGGGGAATCGAGAAATCCCCGAGAAAACCCGCCGACCAGTGGCATAGTCCGGCACGATTACCACGTGCGAAATTCCTGGAGCGTCCCCGCCGGGAATCGAACCCGTTTCGCCTCGGTGGTTGGTGAGCGCTCTAGCAGCCAAAACACCGCGGCTCTACGCCAGTGGTAAGAGGCACGCGCATTGAAGTTTCTTAAGAGGTGGAATCGCGGCTGGCAGAACGAAGCTGCACGGGAAATGAGCTACGTATAGTCCATTCACGGTTACTTCAGCCTTTTATGAAAACCTGCTAAAGTTCTACTTCCAGGATATTCCTCCGCCTCGCCCGAACATAGCTTATCTAAGCCTGGAGAATTACACCAGAGGAAAACGCACCGAATTCGTGCACACTGGGAGTAACAGTATTTTGTATAAGGACTATTTCTCACTAGGCGCTACAGACATACCTATTTTCTCCTTGTTTTTATTAAGATTATTCATAAATGAAGCATTATAATTTATAGATAAAATATGAATAACATTTCAATTTAACAGAAGACAAGGCAACTTCTATGAATAGGAGTATAAAACTCTTGTGATACAGGATGTATTTAGGAAATAACTAAACACGTCATACATGGGGAGATTTTTCAAATGTTTGATTCAAAAAGGCCGAAGAAACCGCGAATGGACTATAGTATATGTGTTGTAGTAGTACGAGACGAAGGAGAAGAGAGACGTGGCGTAGTGTACTGCCAGACTCCCTGCTGTAGCCAATATTCGTGGACAGCCAGCCGCCACACGCGAGTCTATCTCCCGCGTGCGACCCGGGTTAGAGCAAACTCTCACAGCTCATATGTGCAGTCTCTTGCTTGCTGCGACATTGCGTTCCACGTGTACACAACCACACAAACACAATTTCTATGTGCGCAACTTATTTAACACTCTCATGCACGCGTTATATTAATTCGCCTGAGTTTAACTGAGTTGTATGGGGTTCGCAGCAACATTACATCTGCATGCTTTCAAGACTCGGACGAGACTAAGAAATATTACTTCGACGGCAGATTTTACTAGGTTTCTAGCAAAGTAATTTTACCTCAGCTTTACTCAAAGTGTATACAACTCAAATGAGGAGGAACATTTAACCGTAACACTCACAATTTGGCATTATATTGGCGGAGAGCCTGCCAATAATGAACGATGTACAGTAGAAAGTGTGTTTGGTGTTGTGTGAATACAGAGACCAACACAACTGACGGTGATGTCGTGAATATGGGCCACTTCCAGCTTTTAAATAATGTTCGGTATATCTGTATCGCACTCAAAGCGATATGGTAATTTTCCCCCACATAATTAATCAAATATATATTAGAATTTAAATTTCCTGCCACATATGACCCATTGCAAAGCTGAAAGACTAGATAACTTTATTGTTTATTCGTAAGTGTAAAAAGCGTGTTCTGAGCATTCGAGGGGAAGGGGGAAGGCCCAATGCCAAACAAATAAAACGAAGTATCAATATGAAACCAGAGCTCCACGATGACGAATTTGTACTAGAACCTTCAACGACTCTAATGTAGCTGCGTGTATAGTCTAGATGAAATAGAAAGCACCGTTGACGATAGCATACACAATTAATCCCAAGATGAAGAAGAAATGGATTCCAAGTGTTCGGGTTGTACCCTGGCTTCAGTAAATCATCTAGAGCTGATGACAAGTGGGCTCAATCCACTTGGAAAACTTGCACTTACTGATAGCCTTCTACCAGACTACAGATAATTACAACATAAAAAAACCAGCAAAACCACTACATGAATACGATGTCTTTATTGTGTGAGGGGTCAGTTTCGGAGTGTAAGGGATCATTTTTGGAGCACGAGGGTTTATTATGCGTCATTTGGGGTTCATTTAAGGGCCATTTAAGTTTCATTTAGGGGTAATTTGCGGAGCAGGAGGGGTCATTTGTGGAGCATGAGGGGTCATTTAGGAATTATTTGGGGAACAGGAGGGATCATTTACAAGTTATTTCTGGAGAGGGAGGGGCCACTTGAGACCATTTTGGGGTCTATGGGGGTCTTTTAGGGTTGATTTTACAAGCAGTAGGGATCATTTAGCGGTCATTTTGGGAGCAGGAGGGGTCATTTAGTGTCATTTGGGGTAATTTAGGTTTCATTTGAATATCATATCTGAAGCAGGATGGGTCATTTGCGGAGCATGAGTTCAAGCTGGGCAAAGAACTTGCCTGGAAAAAACTGTTAAAGATATAACTGAATGGTAATATGATCCAGGAAATATGTAAAATGTCTGGTTGAATGTACGCGAAAAAATGCTTAAATATCAGTAATGGAATATGTTAGTAAGTTTGTATGTATATATATATATATATAATATATATAGGGGTGTAGCTAGGCAAAGTAGATACTTAAGTTGCTACTGTAGAAAGAACATCTGTTTTTTTTTTCATGAATATGATTCTAGCTAATGATTGTATGAAGTCTTCTATATATCTTAACTCTATGGATGTACATTTTCTCACTGCTGGAAAATTGCATGGATAATATTGTTGCTACTGTGGACAGAAGATATTCATCAAAAGCTGCCATGCTCGGTGACATGAAAGAACCATTTTTTGATGGATTGGCCTTGGCAAGTGCCAGTCTTGGGTACAGTTACTTGTCTTCAGGAACCGGTCGAGGTTTCATTTGTAGAAAGGGAGATGGGTGGAGAATCGTGTGCTTGGTTGATGGCAAAGGTGGATGGCGAGGAGACGAGCTATTGCGATTTATTGTCGGCGGCTCGTGGTGGAGGGAGGGGTGGAGCGGGGGGTTGAATGTATGGTGACACGCGTATATATTGATGGTTGCTGAGCTGTGATAAGTAAATTGCTAGAGAAGTGGAGTGACGAGGGTGTGTTGGTGGTGGTGGGGGAGGGCGTGTATGAGATATATTAAGTCAATAATTTGCTCTGAATGTCGTAAGATTGATTGGCTGTATATCAAATGTAATATAGAAGTGGAGTTTAAGACATATATTAATCACCGAACTTGGAAGTGGTTGTGGTCTGCTATCTTTCCGAGAATCGAACATTTAGGGTCACTCACATCCAACTTGGTTTTTCGTATCGGGTATGTAATTTTTTTACTTTTGTGGTTTTTTTTCTTTCATTTTTGTTATTTTTCGTGATATTTTCTTGATTTACCGAGTACAAGGTTATTAGGATAAATTTTGTGGTCTCCAAACATTCAACATGGCTATCGGAGTCAGAAACGTATTATATTCATCGATTTTTCTAATGTTACATCGACTTATTATAATTTTTCTCAACTTTTCTTGTTCAGTGTCATTGGAATCAAGGTCAAGGGGTACCGGCATCCAACATGGGTGTCAGAGTCAGTGATGTAATACGTTCTTAAACTATTATTTTATAGATTTAGCGATTTTGTCGAATTTTTATGATTGTGAGTGAGTGGTGTAGGACTGGCGGTGAACTAAGTATGGTGGGGTGAGTGTAAGGGTTCCATTATGTGTTCTTCAATTTTGAAAATTAATTTTTTAGATTTCGCGTATTTTTCTCTCTATTTACTATGGAGGGTAACAGCGGTTGGGAAGGGGGTGGGGGGGAGGTGGTTAGGTTAGGGTGGTTGGTTGGGCGTGAGGTTAATTTTATATGTTTCTAGATTTTTTAGAATTTTTAATATAATTTTTGCTTGGGGGAAACAGGAGATCCCCGAGAAAATACGCTGACCAGCGGCACGATTGCCACATACGAAAGTCTGGAGGTGGAACCGCTCGGAATCGAACCCGTTTCGCCTAAGTGACAGGTGGGTAGTCTAACCAATACATCAACGCGGCCCCGTTCGACTAGACCAATCAGAGTTAAGTTGTTGCAGTACAGAACGCGCGCTGGCAGCCGCCTAGGACGCTTCGCAGCTGAAACTGCCCCATAGCTAAAGTGCTCCTGAGTTAAGACTCCCACCCAGGCGGAGATTTTTCCCGCTTTTAAGCCTCTTAGGACGACACTGCCACGTTCATCAAGTGAGCCGTCGCCACTAAGCACAAGGTTCAGAACTAGCGTGCAGTGTTCTCGTCGCTCTGCGTGTAACTATGGGCCTTTCAGTAGTTTTGTATGTATTTGGTGCGTATATTATGATATACTTTGCTTCAAAAAAACTGTTTTTTTTTTTGCCTTTTTTCAAGTATGCTGGAATGGTGTTTAAACGTATGTGACATTTTGAAAGGTCTCAACAGCCCTCGAGTGACGTGTGTGTTCTTTTCTTACAACAGCACATTGAACACACTTATAATAATGCAATAGGAAAAATGTGTATTTCAAACACAATGCAACGCAGTTCAAGTAACAGAAGTGTTTTGACTACAACTTGACTTTTCGTGAAAATCGGGTGACCCCTAATATAAGTAGTTTAAAAAAGTTATGGGTATTTTACAGGTGTCTACGAGTGCAGGTAGGGCCACCTGTTTATCGCAAAATGTTTTCAGGACTAATTGTTAGAGACAAGAAAATTTCGCGAATTCAATGACCTGCAGGCTAGACTCCACATGTATAAATATGCTGATATTAACGGCACATTGGTTGTCTGCTCTCACAAAGGAAGGCGACGATTGGGCCCGCGATCTCCCTAAGGTCTCTAAAACTATGTGGATCGATGGGTAATGTTATATAAACACAATTGTTTTGAATTCTATCTTGCCTCAATATGAACCCGCAAATTCTTCAGGCCTCTACTAATTGTACTATAGAATATTAGAGCTCAGATCCACTTTGGTGATTTGACTATCGGAACTGTCACGCATGGCAGATGTCTGCCCGCGAATCACGGACACTCAGTGGCAGAGTTACCTAGTTATGATTGGTGCAGTTAGGAAAGAAATTGTCCTCCGACAAAGACACGTGGACAATTAACAAAGGAAAACTGCGCGTGTGCCCTAGGTAGAGACCTCTACAGTCTTACATACAAATATGCCGGTATAAACTGTACATTGGTTGTCTGATGTCACAGTGGGCCAGCGTTCTCCAGGAGTTGTCAAACATCGTGTGGACCAATGGCTAAAGTTATATAAAGGCTCAATTATTCAGGTCTCTAGCCATATGACATTGGAGTGTAGCCTTGGAGTAAATGTTTCCGTGGAAAAGAGGTGTCCCTAAGTAGAGGGCACGCCAGAGGCAATATTGCGGCAGCCCAGTTGGAGAAAGCAGCTAACTACCAGCGTCTTATTGATGTGCTTGTCCGTGTAGGTTACGAGTGTCGGCTGGCTGACCAGCGTACCAGCGAGATCACCACGAGGGACCCCACTAACTTCTCTCGGCCCAGCCGATGAAAATTCCTCTCGCAGCGGGAGTGAAACCCACGCACTGCCACAACCCGAGCTCCCACTCGACACGTTGCATTTTACATTTCTCTGCCATCATATTCTTTTTCCATGAAATAACTAAATATTTCTTGCTGTAGCACGTTCACGTTTCACAAATGACTTAAAATATATCCACTCGTTATCTGGTAACTGCGCAAAGGTAAATATTAACCGATTAAAAGGGTTGAGTTGATTGGACAGATTTGGGCGGCTCTTAACAACGAGGTCTTGAGAGCCGATGAGGGTGAAACGAGGTGAGAAAGGATTAGTGCCGGAATGCAAGGGTGGGGCAAACGGGAGATCCCCGAGAAAACCCGCAGACCAGTGGCATCATCCGGCACGATTGTTACTTGTAAAGATCCGGGAGTAACTCAGCCGGGGTTTGAACCCTGATCGCCTCGGGGAGAGGCGAGCAGCCTAATCGCTCTTCCAAACCCCCCCTCCCCCCTCAACGGTAATTCCGGATGTGCAAAATTCGTTTCATTATTTGGTATCTGACTAGACTGAAATTAATAGTACTTAATGAAATTGAGCCAACGTCATTTCTAAATTGGCTACTCCATAAATGGCAATTCACTCACTTTCTGTGTGAACTGCGCGATACAGGGGAACACAGCTAACTGTTCATTGATTGGCGCAGCGTTACCCGGGGCGTGTCAAATGAAGTGTGGTCCAATCATAAACACATTGTAAAGGCACGTGTGCAATTTTTAACGTGTTACTAAATAATAACGCGAATTTTGCAGGTCTCTACCGATAATTAAGGCCACCTGTTACTCATGAAATAATTCCACGACTAGTTGTACACTAGAATACAATAGCTGAGAACCAATATCGTGGTTGGATGATATTAATACGCTCTTGTATTAGGAGTCTGCCAGCCAATCACGGACGTCCAATATAGGGGTAATTTTATTCTTGTTGGCCCAGTCGAGTAGAAAATGTCTTCTCTCACAGTCACGTAGCCAATAGCCAAAGGAAAGTTGAAGATTGCACGTAAGAAGTTGAAGTCTGTCCTTCGCAAAATCTTTTCGATAAAATCAGGTGACCCTACCGACAATTTAAAAAGTTGATGCAGTAATAACGCCACAATTACTTCTCAAAAGTTGAGAATCAGTGTGTGTCCTACAGCGTTTTGTTCACTGCCAGATATATGTTGTTAAGACCACTTGATTTTCGCGGAAAGTATTTCTGGAAAGTTGTATTTCAAGACTCTTAAACTTATATCAACTTTCGTGATTGAATGGTTTCCACTTATGTTCGTCTTATGCGCCTGCCCGCGAATCACAGACATTCAGTATCGCAGTAATCTAATTCTCATTGTCGCAGTCAAATACCACACTGTCTTACGACGAAAGCATGCGGCCAATAACGGAAGGAAAAATGCAGGTGTGCAAGTAGGAAAGTGAAATCTATCTTCTGCGGAATTACTTTCACGAAAATGGGGTGACGCTAGTCATCAAGCTATAATTCACAACCATGTGAATACTGGAGGCGGTGTCGTTAATTTATTGGCTAATGTCTGGGTGCGAAGATATTCACCGTCTTACAAAACTGCTTGCAAATAGTTTGAACACACAATTATGACGTATATATTCATATGGCAATTTTTTAAAGGACTTGTCAAATGTAGTATGGTCCAATGGCAAAATTAGTGCAAGTTTGAAGTATAATTAACTGCCAAAAATAATGCGAATTCTGTACATATCTGGCTATATAAGAGATAAATGATTTGATCTTTTTCAGGTCTTCAAACTATTTTAACGAAGTACTGCTGCCCCTATCAGCTAGATTCCAATATTTTTACTTACACGCTCCTTCCCGTATTATTTTTAGTGCTGTGGACTATTTCGTATTTTATTCGTTTGACCCGTTTCCAAATGTTTGAAACTGACTCTTGAATTCTGCAGGGGGTGTCGAAACCCTGCTGCCCAATCGTAAAAGCGACAAGACAGTTCAGGTGTTGAATTCTGTCCTAACTCGAGAGAGGAAGTCATGAAATTTTATGGCACGTGGTCCTCGTAAACACGTTGGTCACAAATTGAACAGGTTCTGGAAAACAATACGCCTTCGACCAATAAAAATCGACGTATGCAAATAAATTTGTGACGTCTTATTTTTAACCTTGAGCTTAATTCATCTGTTACTTTTCCTTCACACATCTTCAGTTCCTAATTAAACAGCAAGTAGTAGACATCCAACACTTAATTAAAACCAAATAAAAGGTTTTGCACGCACGCTGGATTTTATTACTCTACCGGCGTATCATCAGTAATAATAATAAAAGTATTTATTTTTTATGGCGAAGTTAAAGTATTATATCATTCTGCGTATGAGCTGCTTGTTTTTGTGAGAACACAATGTCTTATTTAAATGGTTAATGAGAAATGTGTTACTCTGTTGCTGTAAGTCTGTCATTCGTGGGCATACGCATAATATTCATGACAATAAATAGGGCCATCTTTTTTTCGCGAAAATATTTCACGGCTAATTTTACTCCAAAATACGCTATCTTAGTGCTAGTATCGGGGTTGGATAATTTTAACACGTTCGCGTCTTAAGCATCTGCCAACCAATCACGGACGTCCGATATTGGGGTAACTTTATTCTTATTGGCCCAGCTTGCATACAACGTTCTTATGAGGACATTTGTTGAGTGTAGGGAGACCATATTTCCGCGAAAATATTCTATGACCATTTTTGTTTCGTCGTCGTTTAACTTATATCCTCTTTCGGAATTGGATGGTTTACGTGTATGCCTGCGTATCACAGATTTACATACAGCATCAGACAAAACTTTTTTGTGGTTGGTCACTCAATTATCTATCAAAAAATCTAGTGCCCAATAAGAAAGAGAACTTCTTTTTCGCGAAAATATTTCAGGACAAGTTTTGTTCCAAAATACTTCAGTTCACAACAGCTTTTGTGATTGTATTATTTGACTTGTTACCCATAATTTCTGTCTGCCTGAGAATACCGGACGGTCATAATGGAAGAAACATAAATCTGAATGGCTCATTCGTGTAATAGACTTTCTTCACACAAAGCCAAGCGGAGGAATGCTGCAAATGTGCACATAGGAGATTGAAGTGTAGTCTTCGCTTGAAACTTTTCTCGAAAAACGGATGGCCATACCAATAACCAAAATATAAATACTGATGTGACCGAAAGGTTTTGAAATATAGAGAGTGGCGCTATTTTCATGAAAATCATGTGGCTATAAGCTATAAGCATGTTATTTTCGTTAAAGTGAATTTAGGAAATTTTCCAAGTTCCAGACTTGTTTAAGTGTTTGAAACGTTGCTAACTGTTACAGGTGACCACTAACACTTTTGGTTGTTTTAATGAATATGTTTAAGCAACGTGAAATACTAACTTCCGAGAAACGTTAATTATCTTGTTATAGTGGCGAAGAACGGTACATTTATACGGAACTGTAAAATTCGTGTTAGTACTTGGCATCAGGATAAACTTCATACTACTGTGTACACTGAAGCCGTCGTCTTTTCCCCAATGAATACTGCGTATATGTGAAGTCACTCCCTTTGTGAGTGTACTGCGCGTGATTGGGACACACGATTGCGAAGTGTTCGTTGATTGGAGCAGATCTACCTAGGGCATGTCAAAGTAAATAGGGTCCATGACAAAAACATTGTAAATGTGTATGTTTTTCAAGTCCGCCGCTTACTCAAAAAATAACGCGAAATTTGCGTCACTCTATACTTGAATCATAGGCGTTTTTAGTTTTGAAAACAGAAGCTGTTAGGAATACGGAGAGATTCCTATATTTTATGTACGGAGCTCAGTCCTCTTTTACGTCTTATAACAACGTTATCGTGTATAAATGTACAGTAATTATTTTAATTTGTAGCTGACTGTTTTTAAGAGCATGTCAAATAAAATTGTACTCATTTGGTGAATGTAATACGAAAGCACAATTTTTTCAAGTCCAGTCAGTCTTCGAATAATAAAATCCATTTTCCATCCATTTTCATTGGCCTCCTGGCTCCTGGGCTATTATTAGAGACCTGAAAAATTCGCTAGTTCAATGACCTGCAGGCTAGACTGCACAGTCGTATGTAGCAATATTCCGATATTAACTGCACATTGGTTGTCTGCTGGCACAGTGAAAGGCGACGATTGGGCAAGAGTTCTCCAGGAGGTGTCAAACACCGTGTGGACCAATGGCTTCAGTTATATAAACACGTGTGTGTTGAATTATAGCTAATCTCAAAATGATTCCGCGACTCTTTCAGGTCTCTAGCTATTATGCCTCGTTGTTTGTGTGGCTCTCTAAATTCACTGTAGTAAATCGCTCACAAATGCACGTTTCCATTCTATACGCGCACTGAGGAAGTATGATTTCAGTTTCCTTCCATGCATGCATGGGAGCTTTCCTAAATTTGTGCAAGAAAAAATCAAGTGAGTGTCGAGGATCTGAAATTTGTACACTAACATACCGACAGTCATGGGCTACGCGTCTAATATCATGCAGGCCCTCCTCTAGTCCGGTCAAGTGCAGCATCTCGCCCTGGCATCGAGCGAGTTTAATGTCCTGTAGGGATAGGTGTTTCCTCGCGAAAAGACTTAAAGACCAGTTGTACTCCAGAACACTTCATTTCACATGCTATTTCGTGCTTGGATGATTTTAAATGCCACGTGCCTCAAGTGTCTGTCCGCGAATCATGGACGTTCGTTCTCGGAGAGCTTTAATACAATTAGCCGTTTCAAATAAGAACACGTCTTCTCACGTAGACACGCAGTCAATAACCAAAGGAAGTTGTGTTTTTCGAATTAGGATATTAATGTATATCATGGACATAAATATTTTCGCGAAATAAACCTGTCCCTACCTATATGTCGCGTTTTTATAAATGCGTGTTTTCCGAGAGGTTATCTAAACGAGAATGTTTGTGAATCCGTCTGCAAATAGTGAGAGACGGAGGAATATATACAGAGAGTAAGAAATGAGCAGGTAGGCCGATAGGGAGTCGATAAAGGCGCGACCACGAGCAAGGAGAAAGCTACGGCTGCATACAACACGGTTCAATGTTCTGATTGTTGCTGTGCAACTAAATGTCGCCGTTTTATAACCTTGCCGTGGGAAACCGAAGAAGAATGTTACTGTCTTACTAAGGGGTCTGTCTGTTGACCAGTAAAAATTTAAAAAGCAACAAAATTGCATTTGTTCGTCTAACAAATTTTATGTTTGAAAAAACAAAATATCTCTGTTTGGCAAAAAAAAGGAAATAAACTGCCAACTAAAATATTTTGTTGAATCATCTGCACATATTTCTATGGCCCCTCATTTTACTGCCTTCGTTCTAAAACACAGCTCGAGAGTTTGTTTGTATCTTTTGTGACAATTAGGATAGTCGCCGTGATTGATAGTGCATCTATTGATCCTTAACAATCGTATAACACATTAATAAAACAATGCAACAGGAAACTGACAAGTAAAGCTGTAAAACTTGAAATATTTGTTTGCATACTGTGGCGCCCTCTACGTTAACAGAGGACACAACAAGGCGGCCGTCTAAGAGCCCCAAGTTGCCCTGGAGTGAATGGTGCAGAGAAAATAACGAGAGGCATCAATTCAAAGATAAACGATAGCAAAGAACCTGAACTGTGATTGGAAATATTCCAGCAGTTAATATGCTACAAAAACTCCACTTACTATTTTTCAGTGTGCACTGAAAAAAATATTTTGTGGCGGCCACACAAATATTTTGTTGGTATTCACCCTGCCTAATTGTTTGTGTTGTAAACAAAAAATTTTGTAGTTGCAACAAAATAAGTTTTTAGTGGCCACAGAAGTATAGTGGCCACTAAAAACTAATTTTGTGGCTGCAACAAATTTTTTTGTGTACACCACAAAAAATTTGGCAGGGTGGATACCAATAAAATTATTTTTTTGGCCGCCACAAAATATTTTTTCTCGGCGTGACCTTACTTCAACAACTAAATTTGTAAGAAAAATATTTACTTTTGAAATGTTCAACATGATATTTATCTGGTGACTTATCATAAGGTTTTCAAAAAAGAAAATTCATGCGTATAATCTCAGAGTTCTAGCTCAATGAATCATGTTGTAAATAACAGTCATCAAAATCAGGGTAAGACATGATTTTATTTTTAAATTATGCACACTGGTAACATCTTCCAATACCATATAAGCATGTAATGTACTGAACATATATATTACTGTAATAATAACCGCAATCAGCAACAAGGTTAAATATGTTAAATATGACTTCATTTCTTTAAATTATGCACACTGGTCTTTAATTACCATACAAATGTAAAATACAAAACAATGTATATTATTTTGTAATTGCTCATGGAAAAAGCCCAACAATTGCAAATACAATATTTATTATAAAATTGTGATAAGTTTTGTATTATACTATACAATTTCATTTGGTGAAAAATATATGTATTTATTATTATGATAAACTTTATATTGTGCCCTTGCTTAAAGGCCATCAAACAAATACTGTATTTATTGATTATACAAGCAATATATTGATCATTAAACTTTCTTTACTTGGCCATAGCCACATTGCTGAGAGCCATTGCTGAAAGACATTTTTAGTTCAATCAAATAGCATATCTTCGATCAATCAAATACTGTAATTAGGGATTATACGAACAATATTTTAAACTGGTATTTTCTTCAGTTGGCCGTAGCAACAATTCTTAAGGCCATTGTTAATTCCATTAAATAGCATATCTTCAAAATATTGTAATTAGGGATTATACAAGCAATATTTTGAACCGGTATTTTCTTTACTTGGCCACAGCCACAATGCTGAAGGCCATTGTTCATTCCATTAAGTAGCATATCTTCAATCAAACAAATACTGGAATATGCTAATAATTGATTATTACACAAGTAATATTTTAATGAGGTATTTCCCTTACTTGGCCATAACCACAATGCCGAAGGTCATATTTCATTCCAATTAATAATTGATTTTTATCTTTTCCCACAGCATATTTTAAAATCTTTGAAAAGGACCATGCTTATGTTAACTGTCACTTAAAACCTTATGCTTCATAACAGTATGCCATTTATGGTGGTTTTAAAAGAGAAAGATGGCAATATATTACCCTTTTTGAAAGCCATAATTTTAAAATCTCGTAAACCCTGTAAATTTACATACAACAGAAATTTTCATTTTTCTCCAAAAATCTTTTCAAATATCCTAAGAATATGCTTTCCTAAAACTTGAAAACAAAGTTCTTAGATCCACAAAACTCCTACAAGGACCTCCAATCTGGTCTAACCTGTCCCTCATGTCAGAAGGGCTTAAAGATCAAAATTTCATAGCAATGTCCTCAAAATCACTTAGCTGATGAAGCTGCCATCTGTTCACCGCGGAGTTGACATCTCTCTCGAATGACTCTCCTGGGTTAGTGTTTATACAAAAAGTCACCAAAATTCTAGGCACTGAGCTCGGCCAATAATAAACGTCTCTTCCATGCGCGTCTAATCAGCGACACCAGCAACCACAATCTCCATGGTGGGGTGAGTTCAGGGGGCGCTTCCAGTGAACGGCAAATTCGTCCCACCACCACGGCTTGACTCTTGGTAGCGCGGCGAATAGCAGCGCGCCTGAACGTCCACCGCCCGCACCGCACCGACAGGCCTCGCACCAAACACCTGAACAAAGAAACGGTAAAATCGGTATGTGTTTCAACAAGGAAGCATCAGTTTTCAAGTCACATTTTGAGTAAAAATTCATTTTGATCGTGTCAGGAAAGGGAGAGGGTAGAAGGGGGAATAATGTTGAGATAATTGAGACACCCCATCTCAATCCTTCCTGCTAAAGGAGACTTTTTAAGAGATCCAAATAACGTACCATTAGCACAGGTTCCAAAAATACCAAAAGACCATACGTAAGGTATACCGTCATCTGGGGTTACTATGGCCGCATGGGGTGACTATGGTCAAAGAAAGAAATAACTGTCGATTAGTAATCATAAATTGCACAAAGCGAGTAATTTTTATTTTTTTTTTGTTGAGTTCTGAGTGCACGTTAAATTTCAGTTCTGAACGCGTAAATAAGCAGTTGTTTATCCTTCGCTGGCTGTTGTCTGCATGAAAAACAGTTTCCTTAAATGACCGGGCCAACCAGAATTTGGCAACTTCCGGAGACTCTCTGTGATTCGCGGGTAGGCAGTTGACAAATACAGAGGCACAATGCCCACAATCAAGGAAGGGAAACGTCCCTATAGTGTTCTTAAATATACCTTGTCTCGAAATATTTCCCCGGAATATCACTGCCTCAATGATGAAATCTGCCTTATCTAGTTGTTCATTAACTGTTGCTGTGGTTTAACCCCAGACTATACCGCACGGGATTCGCTCCTTATCTTTCTGCAGGTTATTTAGTGGTCCATGTTCATCCAGAGCGTGTACATAACATCGTGAACCAATTGAAAAGGGAGTAAATTTTACGTCTATTACAATTCTAGCTTATCCTCAACTAAATCCGAGTAATTTTAAAGATTTTAAATCATAAAAATAATTAAATATTTTCCAGAATAGGAAGTCTCCAGCTATTACCTAAATCGAGGTTATTCTAATAAATGCTGATTTTCAGCGTGTTCCTAATTAATCATTTAATCATTTTAATATTTGTACACGAAAAATTTGCAGACTCATTTCAGAAGAAGCTCAAATTAAACACTAAATTTTGTACCACATTTGCTCTTAATCCACTATTATTTGACAACTCCTAGATACATGTGAGCCCATAAAAAAGGTGCAATAAAATTCAGTTTCAATCATCACCTTCCTCTTTGACACCAAGCAACCAAAGAGTAATTGTTATATGCATTATTGTAAGAGACCTGCAAAATTCGCATTATTCTTTGGGCACATATTAAACTTCAAACACATTTAACTTTGCAATGCATTTGTCATTGGGCCATACTTCATCTGACACGTCCTGGATAACTCTGCGCCAATAAATGACCACTTCATAATTGTGTTCTCCAGTCACATGCAGGCCAGTCAGAAAACACTTGCTTCAAATCTATTCAGCAGCCAATGGGGAACGACGCCAGTTCCGGTATGTACAGTTCTGTGAAGTACACTCTGATGCCAAATAATAACGCGAATTTTGCAGGTCTCTAATTATTTTACACAAGACTTTGAAGTCTCCTTAATTTACTGTTTCAGGCGTTGGAATATATATATATATATATATATATATATATATATATAAAATATATATATATATATATATATATATAGCGAGAGAGAGAGAGAGAGAGAGAGAGAGAGACACACACACACACACACTTTTGTATTTAAACCAGCACAAAACCTGTTGTTTAGTTATTACAGCCACTGGGAATAAGGCTGCGTGATCTTCTATAGAATTATTATAACGGGCACCTTCTATTGCCGAAAATATTCACGCGAAGGCTAGACTCCAATGTCCTATGGCATACATGCAGTTTTCCTTTTGTGATGATGAGTTACGTGTCTTTGTCGGGAGGCCGTTTCTTACATAACTGGGCCAATCAGAATTAGATTACTCCAGAACTGAGCGTCCATGTTTCGTGGGCAGATACCTATAATACGTAATAGTTAAAGTCATCCAATCACGAGAGTGGATCTCAGCTCTAGTGGCTTGGAGAACAAGTAGTCCTGAAATCGTTTCGCGAAAAACCGGTGCCCCTGAGAATTATGAATCACTTAACCTCGAATAATAGCTGAAAACGCTTAAATTAAATGAGCTAGTTTGAAGACAAGTAACGTCAACCTCACATTCATTCAAGCTTCGACGTCCTTTGGACCACAGATTATAAGAATCACCCCAGACGACTTTCGACTATTAGAGAACCTGCGATGAAGCAATGTCTCAATACCGTGCTATCTGGTCTGGGGATAAACTGGGACAACAGCCGACGACACCCTAGCTGGTGCCAAATCAAACTGCGTAGTTTTCTGGTCACTAAGAATAGCATTTTTCACAAATCAACTATCTGCAGGGAAGGACTTTGGGCACTGGGCATCGCAGAGTTCTGTACCAACCAGTATTATATTCGTTTGCGTTATGTACACGATTGTAAGATATACTATCATTTACTGTTACATTCTTGTGACAGACTAGGTGAGATAGAAGTGAAGTATTTGTTAGCTTGATGTATGTCATTGTACCTCAGCTCATCCGACAACTTTGCACCAGTAGTAAACATGTAGCACTATGGTGGCTTCATTCCGTTTGGTGGGGTCGGACAGGAGACTATGGCAGCGGCCAATGAGAAACTGAGATCTTCATGAGTAAGTATATTACTGTGAAGTCTAGCTTGGTGCGGATTTAAACACGAAATGATAACGTCTCTAGCTATGCGTGATGAAAATGTCGAGAGTTTGGCGGACACGAGATACCTCATCTGCCGGAACATGTCGTGAGGCTTTATCGGTAAGAGTCGAGCAGCAGGTTGGCCGAGGAGGAAGGCATTTTGTACGGAGGCGAAGGGGTTAAGGATGGACACGCTTGTTCGAAAGCGGAATATCATTTTTCCCCCCTCTCAGCCCCACACCAAGCTGCCCCCCTCGGCGCGTAGAACAATGTGGCAAGAGTCGGTGAAAGCTCGCAGCGTGTGATTATAGATGCGGTGGTTGTGGCTGGGCTAGTGAGTGTGGGAGGGGGGGGACCTGGACGGGTTGTTCATTGAAGGGGGCCTGTCGCCCGGGTTGTGGGGGTTGTGGTGGGGGCTGGTGGGGGAGCAAGGCGCGTGCGGGACAACACCCCACTCGCCTTGGGGTCGTGCTCGCTGCGGGCGGTTCGTGAGGTCACGTCCTGGGTTCCCGCCCCCGCGCGAGCTACAGCACCCCCCCCCCCCCAAACCGCTCAATCCTCCTCCATTTGCATTCTTCACAAATCTGTACCGCCATAGCCGCAGACGTCGTTGCCCAACTCGGCACGCTTTCAATAAGCGATCGCTCGCCGGGCAGCGGGTCCCCCCCCCCCCCCCCATTTCTAGCCACACCACCCACGACATCTCTCCCTTCCCTCGTTTCGGTTTCGATTCGCTCGCGAGAGCGCAGGAAATTAATTAGCGGGCCGGTGATCGGTCGCGGCGATCTCGTACCCTCCAGTTGGGACTGCGCTCCACGAGGAAAAGGTTCCTTCGACGCCGGACTGTCTCCTACTACACAACAACGCACGGACTTATTTCTGTAAATTAGCCCATTCAGTTGCAGCGCACACAATTGCTTCAGCCGCTATTATTAGGGACCTGCAAAATTCGCGCTATATTTTTGGCCACCAAGATAGACTCCAGAGTCGTGTATATACTCGAGCTAGTGACGTATTCTAACTGGCTGTTGCCTAAGTGACAAGCCATTTCTCTTTTGACGGTACGGCACACGATTCGGCATTGCTAGAGACCTGCAAAATTCGCGTTACTATTTAGGGACATGTTAAACTTCAAACACGTGTACCTCTGCAATATGTTTGTCATTGGACCATACTTTATTTGACACGCTTTGAGTAACTCTGCGCCAATAAATGAACACTTCACAATTGTAAGTGCCAATCACGCGCAGTTCAGTCAGAAAGAAAACGAACTCACTTCTATGCAGCAGCCAATGGAGAAACGACGTCGGCTCTAGTGCATACAGTTCTGTGAAGTTCAACCTGATGCCAAATAACAACGCGAATTTTGCATGTCCCTAGGCATTACCAATGTAAAGTGTCTGTTCATTGGTGCATCACCCTGGGCATGCCAAATAAAGCATGGTCCAGTGACAATAGTAGGGTGAATATACATGTCCTTTAAGTATAACATGTCTTAAAAGAATAACGCAAAATTTGCAGGTATCTCGCTATTATTTCGCTTTATAAAATGGAACCATGCTAGTCTTCACATGCGCATATTCAATAAGAGCTCATTTTTTCATTGACCACTGTCACATTCACGTGTTTGACTTGGCCAGTCGGAATGAAGGTACCAGACTGCTGCATGTTTACAATTGGTGCAGATTCCTGCAGGGCGTGACAGATGAGAAGTGGTCACGCATAAAGTTAACATAAGCTTTTATAATGCCTAACCTGTCACAATATTATATCGCGAAATGACAGGGTGTCTATAAATTTGGACCTGAAAAAATTCGTGTTAGTTTGTGCAGGAAGAATAAATTACATGATGTTGTGAGCCTGTAGACGTCTCTGAATTGCCGGCTACTTTTTGGCAGGCCCAAAGAACGCTTTCAGTCAGTAGTTACAGTAGCCAATCTACAGTGAAACTGTATCATTGCACATTGTCTGTAAAGTCACGAATTGCGCTCAACTAGTTGTATGACAATGTAGTCCAGCAACTTACCAAAAATTTAACGCGATTTTTGCATATTTCTAGTCATAGAACCAACGAATAGAGACCATTAAGATTCCCGGTAGCACTCTTGGCTTCATACTCGTCTTTATACTACAGTTTTCGTTTCCGTATTACTAGAGAAGGGTCGGCTATTGTGGATTATTCAGTTAAAGTGGACCCATGCTGTAATATTTAGTGTATGTGATGCAACTTAGTAAGAGTCACACAAGTACTCGGTCGAAATACATTAGTACCCTGGATGTCTGCAAGTAATAATACGGTGTTGGAAAATCCAGAGTTCAAATATTTTGCAGGCATGTATGATTGTTAAACTTGATGAAAATATTACAAATAACAAAATTGCTTAGAATATTTTACAGTAAAGATACCGGTGTCGTGTTTATGGTAGGGGTTTCAAATTCGTAGTAGCTATGTAAGTGATTTAGTGTACAAAACCATTCAAAAACAATGTCTTGGGTCGGTTAAAGTGGCCCTGCCAATCGCCGCTAGAATGGCAACGGTCCACTTTACCCTACGCAGTTCACATTACTTCAATGTTCGTTAGTATCTAATAGTTAATTCGTTATAACTAGTAGACTGGGAACTTGAATGTCATTATCTTATTTAATCTATAACATAGTTACGAGTACAGAAAGTGAACAACTGAAGAATCTGAGAAGTTAACGAACAAAAAGCGACGTGTTGAAATAGCATGGATTGATGAAACTGATGTTGTGTGTGTATACTTCTGTGGGAAATGTTCGGATGACAAATATGGAGGGAAATGAGTTCAGTGTTTAGAGTGTTAAGACTGGTGTCAAAGAATGTGCTTACAATGAAAGTCTGGACTTCGTATGAAATATTTTAAAATCCTTATCAGTCTCTATTTTACGCATATTTATAGATAATCTGTTCGGCGTGCCAAAATCTTAATTTAGTAGAATATTTTCATGTGTGCCAAGAACAACTTCTGAATTATTTTGGTAATATACTGTGTTCATTTTCATTATGCTATTCAGTATCATTTATAACTATAACGTGTCCATATCATGTACCATCTTTACTCTCGCACACAACAGATTACAACTGGGATTTACACGTTTTAATAATTTAGGATGGGAAAAGTGGACTTGTAGTTGCACTATACCCGAGCAGTGCTCTGTAAAGTGGACCTTTGAAGACTTGTACAAATATCAAGATATCAAGTAGAAACATTTAATTAAAGGGCTAAATCATATGTATACTGTATACCAACATATCAAGCTGTATTCTACCATAGGCAAATGCAAAATGTCTAATATATTTTCTGAAAAAAAAAAAATTTGAAAAATAACATAGTCAGGGTCCACAATACCCAAATTTCCGCTAAAGGATACCTGATTTTTACAAGATACAGTTTCGGGCATGCTATATTTCCATATCTAATTGGCATATAAACATATATACGTAATCTAATTAATAGAGACATTTGCTATAGTCCATTTGCAATTTATTTTCAGTTTTACACTATGCAGCATTAGAACAGTGAACTGACATCAAACTACATCAAAAGATAATATACGTTATCTTCGAATTATTAAGTTCAACTGTTAATTGAATTTTTTTAAAGATGGATTTTCAACATCCCCTTCTTTATTTCATTAATAATCGAATAAACCCGTTTAGATGGGGAATGCTGCGAATAAATTGCAATTATTCTGCTTTGAATGCACCGAATAACTACAGAAATGAGAATTTCGCGGGTTCATTTCTACACAAGATGGAATTCGCACACATGTACGTTCATGTTACGTTTGTAATTGGTCAACGTGTTTTTGACACCTCCTGGAAATAAATAAGCCAATAACAAACATGCAAGAAATTGGGCGCAAAACCACCGCATTTTACTACCACAGCAATCAACCAATAAACAGTTGATATCTGTATGAGAGTATATAAGACTGTGAAGTCAAACCTACAGGTCACTTAACTCGCGAAAATCTCTCGGATCTCTACCAATAACCAGTGTCAATAAAGTCGTTAATGCATCAACGTCTGTTGACGGAACGTAAGTTTCCAATTAGTTACTGCAAGCGCAGTCCAGCAAAGCGAGCTATTCTGATCTGTTAATTTACTTTCGCTGCAGCTGGTTTTTTGCATGTTTATCTCCCACCAGTAAGATCATGGTTTGCAACACGTACAAATAAAATCAGTTATCTATCTTAACCATTATCCCATTTATGTATGTATAAATTAATTATTTTTAGTATTTTTCAAAAATTAGTTTCCTTTGTCTCATTGTTATTAGCACTGTGAAATATAGTTCTACAGCAAATATATTTATGGATTTCGAGGTCATTTAGTGGCTTCTTGAAATGCTATCAAAAATAATTGACAACAATTCATAATTTCAGAAGAAATGTCTATAATGTTTCATTAGCGCCAATGCATGCATTTTAAATAAAAATTACATTAATTTGTAGATATTTAAAAAAGTTATTTTAAAGCCAGATTTGGATTCATCGTATGTGTTTCTTGTAGTTACAGGAGTGACATTTCACCATTTCTTTCTAATCTGACACTTGATTGAGCTGTTTGAGGGCAAACTTCTAGTTAGTTTGACTTAAATTTAATTTCTATAAGATAAAATTGAAAAATGGTGAACGATGTAATACATTCCCAAAGAAAAATATGGTTCAAAGTACTCGATTGACATGAAAAATTATTTTGAGCTGTATTCTAACATAATAAATTGATCCACTTTCGAGATTTGTTTGAGAAAATGAGTAAAGAGAAAAAAAATTGAGTAATCACCTTATGATAAGCTAGAATACAAAAACTGGTACTTATTTTTTTTATTGGCCCACACATAATGTAATCTGGTGGAGAAACACAAGCCACTAATAAACGAGCAACAAAGTGAAAACCTAATCACCGCGTTTAAACGTGACAGTAATCAACCAATCAGCAGTTCATATAAGCATGCTTGTACATAAAGCTGCGAATTTTAATCTACATGTCAATTGAACTCGTTAATTATTCATGTCTCTATATTGATATTAACGACCCATAGTTAGAGTGAGTTAAGAGTGAAGAGATTTGGGTGGCTCTTAACAACGAGGTCTTGAGAGCCGATGAGGGTGCTTGAAGTGAATATGGAGCAGCGCTGGAATGAAGGGCCGGGCAAACGGGAGATCGTCCGGCACGATTCCCACTTGCGAAAATCTGGTAACCCGGCCCGGGATTGAACCCGGTTCGCCTTGGTGGGAGGTGAGTAGTCTGACCACTACAGCACCGCGGCTCCTGAATAATTCGTGAAATTCACGTATACTGCACCACAGGGACGAACTATCTTGGTGGTTTCTTTAATGTGGTCGTACCCATTCATTGATTGGCTGTACGACGCTTTGGAAACGCTTATTAGTCACTGCATACTGCAGTTTCCGCACTGGCTGGCTGCCAACTGGTATGTAAGTTGGCAGACGCTGATTGGCGAACGGCGCACCTTAATCTGTATCAGGGAGAGTTTCACTGTTTATGTCAGTTTACAGCACCTGACTAATTCACCAGTCACTTCTGTCTATTTAACTGATGAATTGGTGGAAAAAGGCCAATTGTCCTTCACTTATTAATTCAGTGGCATTTACCACTGATTCATCAACCGTTTCATTTACTGTTTTTTTAGTGATTTATTTTCTAACTGATTGTTTAGTTAAAAACGTTTGGCAATGAAATAATAGCGAATAAACCAATAAATCGTTTAAATTGATTTTTTTAAAAGTTAATTTCTTCTTTTATAAGACCCTGTTACGACGCTTTCATTTAGTTTTTACGTCTTTCGTTTCGATTGCACGTAATAATCACATGGCTCTGTTCGATGGTTTAAACTGCATTAAATGTGAACCAAGTGTATCCATACGTGATATTTATTTTAACAGTCCTTATGATTCCAATTAAACTAAAAACAAAAAGAAAGGGCATATCATAAAAAGCTACATATTTTCTATTATGCATTACAATTAGGGCCACCCGATTTCCGAGAAAATAATTCCATGGAAGCTAGATTTCAATATCCTACTTGCACTCTTGTAGCTTTAATTTCGTTATTGGCCACGTTTCTTACTCGAAGACAGTGTGGTATTTTACTGGGGACAATGAGAATTATGTTCCTCTGTAACTGAACGTCTGTTATACGTGGGCAGACACATAAGATACGTAGCAGTTGAAACCAAGAAATCGCGCAATTGGATCGGAGTGATAGTGTTTTGAAATACAACTTGACAAGAAATATTTTCGCGGAAGTCGGGTACCCCCAATTATAATACATATATTTTATCTCTTGCAATCAGTAGTGGCTTGGTAGCTCGATTGATAAAGCAAAGGGTCAGAAGTAGCATGCCGTGGGTTCAAATCCTAGACACCGCGAAGTATTTTTTTATTGCGTTAATTTGCATAATATAAACGGTGACGATTGCAAATGTGTATATCTCTCGTAATTATTAGGCTTAGTTCAATAAAAAAATATTTAATTCACTGCACACGGTTTACTTTCACGTATTTAATCAGCGACACTGTTCACTGAAACAACCAGTGGTTTTCCACCGGTTCTAAATGGAGCTATTATCACTGATTCGAGCAGTTGAATTTCACTGCTAGTTCCCTGACAATTGGTAGGGACCTGTAAAATTAGTGTTATTATTTGGCATCAGGCTGAACTTCACATTACTCTACATACTCGAGAAGGCGACGTTTATCCATTGGTTGTCGCTTAGGTGTGAAGTCACTGCCTTTTTTTTTTTTACTGACCTGCACGTGATTGGGACATACAACTGAGAGGTATTCATTTATTGGCATAGAGTTATATGGGTGTCTCGACATAATAACGCGAATTTTGCAGGTCTCTGCCAATTGGTTATGCTGTGTGCTGGGAAGTATGTTGCCAGTCGCTTATATGCATATCTGGGTTCTTTACTAGTATTTAATTGAAAAGGCCTTAAAAGTAAACTTTCTTTGTATGACAAAACTAAAAAAGTTTCTCCAGTACTGTGACGCATATATAGATATATGATAAAAATAATGCAGCCTTTTTATAACAGTCACTTGAGCGTGATGGCCGAGGTTTGGTATTCGAGGACGAACTGCCTCCAGGAAATGGCTCCGACACCTTGCAGGAATCGTGAAAGGTCAAAACATTTTGGAGTTTACAGCATTGACCCCTCTACGAAGCGTCATTTTCTCTCTCAAAGAGATCGGAGCTTGTGATTCTAGAGGAATTATTCAATCAAAATGGTGTCTTATCGTGTGTATCCGGCTGCAAAGCCCCGAGACATGATCAGGTGTTAGATTTTTGTGACTAACTTAAAAATACGAGTATGCACGTTTGCCATTACAGCATCACATTTAAGACACAGAAAACCTTCAATTTAAAAAAATACTTAGACACAAATAAATGAAACAGGTATAGGAAGGAACCAGACCTCGCTATTCCATGACAAATATGTAATATGCTCAGAAGAATAATGTCCATACATTAGGAGAAAAACGACACAACGCATTTGTAAATTGAATACCTATAACTGCAGCAATCTGTTTTCACGAAAAGATTTACCCGGAAGCTAGACTTCAACATCCTATGTGTACACTTGCAGCCCTACCCCGAGAAATTCCCGAGTTCAATAGCCCGTAGGATAGAGTTCACAGTCTTATATACTCTCATACATATATCAACTGTTTATTGTTTAGTTGTTTTGGTAGTAAACAGCGATGGTTTGGCGCAAAATTTCTGGCATGTTTGTTTTTGGCTTATTTATCTCCAGGAGGTGTCATAAAACACGTCGACCAATTACAAAAATAACATGAACCTACATGTCTGTGAATTCCAACTTGTCTAGAAATGAAACCACGAAATTCTCGGGTCTCTAGTTATAGGTCACTGGTCTTTGTGTGAAGAGAGTAGTCTGCTCACTCATGTCTGTTCATCACGTGAACTGGCAGCAGCTATTGGGGAAGCCAAAGTTCATGGCAGCCCAGAAGGTCCAGCCTCATAGAGGAAAAATTCTATGTGCCTATTCCTCAAGTAATTGCGTTAAGCTCATGGAAGAATTTGAACCTTCAGATGAAATACTTATTACTTATAGCTCGTTGAAACGCTCACCCTTAATACACGAGAGAGCTAATCAGCAATAAGTTTCACCGATAGTGACAGTCCATGGTTTACAGGCAGACAGATAACGCGCGTAAAATAACGAAAGAGGTTCTGAACTAAAGTATCTTGGACCACAACTTGTCCTGAATTATTTTAGCGAAAACAGGTGGACTTACCTATAATTCCAATCACAAATCTCGTTATATGTTACAAGAAATACGACAGGACAGAACCCGAATGACTGTGATACAACGAGGATGGTTATAAACCCGGGATTTTAGCGATTTAATTTGAGCAAAAGTTAAACTTCAACCACATTCACATTCAAGTTAACATTTATTTCGCATTACAGATTGTTAGATACACGCCCGAACGACTATCAGCCAATAACAAGCCTGCCAAGTAAAAAAAGTTACAGTATCCTGTGGTTGCCTTTCTGAGGTTGAACTGGAGCAAAAGCCAATGATAAACTAACTGAGGCTCGAGTACACAAAATATTGTGGAGTCAAGCTTGTTGCCGAATACCTCCGAGAAATTTCCTGGTTTATAAGGATGGTATATGGATCTATTGCAGAAAGCTACATGAAGAAACAGCAAAGACAACACAGACAGACACAACTGCTGGAACATATATACACATGGACACACGAGGACAATAAAGACGAACGCAATAAGCTTCCTAGGACAACATTTTCGACGTTACGGCTTCAGGTTCACACACAGTCTGAGAAACAACTACATACTAACTGTGACATAAAAAAAAAGTAACATACACGGGGAGCCAGCCCTCTTCTAACTCAGACAATAGCAGAGGGGCAGTCTGCTGTATAGTTAGCGTAATTTAAAGAAATAATTTTCGGAAAGACACTGATAGGTAGCGACTCCTGTTTTTCTCGCTAATAAATCTGCGCAGACTATATATCAAAACACTACGGGCGTAAAAGAAGCTCTATTTGACTTACTGGTAACGTTTTTTGGTGACAAATTTTTTGTACTTGTCTGACCAATCAGATTCAGTTAGCTCCGATACGAAACGTCTGACGTAGGCAGACACCCAAGAAGTGTATCGGCTAAATACCTAGCAATTACGAAATTAGTCCCGACGTAGTGAGTGACTGACCGAGTGGAATGATTTGGGCGGCTCCTAACATCGAGGTCTTGAGAGCCGATGAGGGTGAAACGAGGTGAGTATGGAGCAGCGTCAGAATGAAGGGGAGGGTAAAACGGGAGATCCCGAGAAAACCCGTGACCAGAGGCATCGGATTGGTTTGAACTGAATTGGAAAGTGCTTTTAGCCTCCCTCGGAGGCTTATGAGGGTACGGCTTATGACGTAACTTGAACTAACACCCACGCTTTTGGTAGGATTCGAACACAGAACCTCCCGCGCTGCAGACCGGCGACTCACCAACCGACTGCGTCACGGGAGGTCGGCACAAGCGGCATCGCCCAGCACGATTCCCACAGCTGCGACCGTGCTGTGAATCGAACCCATTTCGCTTAGGTGTGAGACGAGTAGTCTAACCACCTACACCACTGCGGCCTCTTCGACGTAGACTAGACAGGAACTATCTTCGGGAAACTCAGGTGTCATTATTGATAGCTTTAGCCATCAAAATTCTTTTTAATACGTGACCAATATTACTTTTAGACTTTTTCAACCCAATATTTTGCTGGCAGGCAGATTTCGCTGGCCCAACAAAACTATTTCGCCAACTAATATTATATAAACATTTGACCTTCTATATTTGATTGGGTCACTGAGTTTCTGTCTATACTCCTTGCATTTTCTTGATTAGCCTGCGAACTGCTACTGTGACAAAAATGCATTACCTAGTCACATTTCTGCGAAAAAGCTTCAGTATATTCAAAAATAACTAGCTAGAGTAATGAAAAAACCAAACTGGCCCAGATATAGCTACGGTGTTTTAATCTTATTTATCACAAAGCTTCTAGTACGTGACATTAACGAAAATTCCCGTAAATATAAATCAATTTAAACTGGTTACAGTAATAATTATGATGAACTGTGAAATACGTTACATACTGAAGAACATATTGTTGGAATAGTGTAAACTCACCACTAATGGGGTGTTGATTACCTAATAAATCCAAACGTCCAGCAGTTTGACTGGTATGCCATGGGATTTATGTGAATAAGTCAGCGTTATTTTGTGAGTTAAAAAAACGAATTGATCATTTCTTTAGATGAAATTTTTAAATATTAAATATAAAATCTTAACTTAAACGGTTTAGTTCAGTGATTTTTCAACGGATTCTAAACGCATCTGCGCTGAAATTATAATACTGAAAACAGGTTGTAAATACTTAGAAGCCGGAATCAATGACATAGAGTTATGAAAATCGGTCAGTTAACCGGAATGAGATTTACCTATAGTAACGTCTACACTCATGCTCTGAGATTTCTGCACTGCCTGGGTTTTAACTCATAAGTACAGAAAACGTACCTTTACTTCTTGACAATCATTAGTTGAATCACATTTATAAAAATTCTATCACAGCCTGTTTGGTGGTAACAAAAGTTATTAAAAGGGGCGTACAGACTTGTATATGAAAGTTTCCCCGATCTGATAAGCCTATCTTTCCAGTAATTTAGGCTAACAAAATTAAAACCAATAAATGTAGGGAGAGACGCCAGGTTATGAAGATATACTTGATGTGGTTGAGAACTCTCAACTACCCAGGCTTTTTCTCTTGCGATATGCATTGAAAGTGTGGCGTCGGGAAATATATTCAGAATCTCTTCTTATCCTGGGCAGTCGCACTGAGACCCAATAAACACAGGACCATCTGGTGTGTAAATGTGTGTGTGTGTGATTGTAGGCGGTGCTTTCACTCCAAAAATTCTTACAAAGTTTCCTGTACGTCAAAGTAAACCATTTCTTTGAATCTATTTTATTTACAGTAATACAAGTTTGCTTTAACACAAAGATAATGTTATATAAATGTATATTTGCGTTAAAAATAATTTTCTTTGCAGGTTTTTGTTTTATGACAATATTACCATACTTAACCGATACTCTTGAGGGGCTTTCGTTTACAGTAAAGAAGGATTACTTCTTAGTAAAGGTAATATTTTGGCGATATTATAAAGATTTGCTATCGTACATTGTAGTTTCCATTACGTAACTGTCATCCAAACACAAACATCAATAAACCAATATATTCTGCAGTTACGAAACTGCAACTGAGCAAATGTGCAGTCCTCTTCCAGAAGTTTAATGTCATTCTGAAGAGCAGTGAAGAGCGACGTAATTTGGGCGGCTCTTAACATCGAAGTCTTGAGGGTGAAATACAGTGATTCTCCAAATCACTAACCTCAGTTCTTCCAAAGAGGTGACATTATATTCTGGCCCATATTGCTATCTGGCATAATAAATCTTCGAAAAGTAGTTGAATACAATAAGTCAATGTGGCCGTGTAATTAATGAGGGAATTAGTCAGCGAAGAGATTTGTGCACCTCTTAAAATCGAGGTATTGAAAGCTGATGAAGGTAGAGTGAGGTGAGTATGGAGAAGTGCCGGAATGCATGGGCGGAGGAAACGGGAGAACTCCGAGAAAATCGGCTGACCAGCGGCATCGTCCGGCACGATTCCTACTTGCGAAAATCCCGATTAAACCGGCCAGGGATTTAACCCGGTTCGCCTTGGTGGGAGGCGAACGGTGTAACCGTTCAGCCACCGTGGTCCCTCGTGTAGTGAAAGACTTAGGGGCAATAAAAGTGGGGAGGAGGGTGTGGGTTCAAATCTCGGAGCATTTAAATGATAATATTTTCAAAATATTTGTGACACCTTTTTTTATTTGCTAATCGCGATTGTCTTTCAGAGCACAACTTTTTCTATTTTTTGAAATATTTGTGAAATCTCTTTTATTTGCTAATCTCGATTGTTTTTCAGAGCACGACTTTTTCTATAGAATGTATACTCCGGACTTCGTGGTCGCGCGATTAATCGATACATAAATCGAAATCTAGAAATAAGTATAATATATAACAAGTAAAGGTATTCATTTGTATAACTATAGATTAAGACCTCACATAAAATGTTATATAATTATATAAACTATTAATTGACAAAAGGAAACTATTTTTAAAAAAGAAAAATTATAAATAACCATATATGGTTAAACATTACAATAATTTCAGATGACACACATAGTTTTACAACTTCACATCAAATAAACAAAAATATCGTAACTAGATAACGTTCCAAAAATAAAAATTAATGCCGAAACATCATGCAAATAATAATAGAATTAACAGAATTACATACTGACTTGAAACTTGACTGAAACCAAGACACAGGGTCCGCAAAGATGTCGCGAGAGCAGTGGCCAAAAAAGCAAAATTCATACAAATAAACCCACATAAGAGAACAACACAATAACAAACTTACATTACGTGGAGGAATTACCACTAGAAACAACCAACAAAGTAATAAAAATAAAGCGTTTTTGAATAGAAGGTTTAATGGGTAGAGATGGTTGCGTATGGCAACAAAAATTTGGATTTCAACCAAAAGATTATAGCAAACACGATGCAAAACACCGCAGCTGAAAATAGAATAGTATATATAAAATTAATATTTTCCGAAGGTGGAGTAGGATAGGGATGGAGAAGTTGCATAATGTCACGGGAATAAGTGCCTTGGGCTAGGAAGCCAGAAGAGATTCAAGTTCCGTCATGACAGAATCATTGGGAGAAGCATTAGTTAATTTTGAAAGTTGCAATGATGTAATATTGGAAATAAGTTTTGCGAAATATGACCCTAAATGTGCATTCTGATCTGACTTGCAAAGAGCACAAATTTTGCAACATTTCACTCGCTCAGAGATTTCGACTTCCATTCCTTTATAAATAAAATGCTTACGGATGGCCTGAATATTTTTGTGTGTATCCAAGTGAGCTCCAAGAGTTGATGAATGAAAATAGTCGAATATCATAGGCTTAGATGATCGAGCAACACTATACGTTTCCTTTTTTTCCGATATCTGCAACACATGAGACCTTTGGAAAGAAAATATGGTTTGTATTCAATACCTGATTGTAAATTTGTTATGCTTCGTTTCTAACCACTATCCTTTTCTTGATATTCTTTAATGTCTGTAAAAGCTAATGGAAAATTAGATTAAACATTAAAATTTTAAGTACTTTGGGTTCCAAATTGGTACAGTCGAACATACGTGACACAGCATATGCAACTATACATTTTGAGTTCCTTTAATGTGTTTGCACTCTGAATTTTAGAGAAAAAAATCTAACTACCCCACGGCCAATTTTTCCAAATTGGTGTGGATGCACCAAAAGCCACGACAAAGCTTGATTGTCTGTTTCGAGTAGAAATTCAGCATGTTCCATATATTGCCTCAATCTGACTATGCGAAAAACTACGGCAATACATTCCAACTCATATAGAGTTGAAGACATTTTCTCTTGGGTAGTAAGAGTGTAACGCAAAGGCAATCGGCTGACGACACCCACCAATCTCCTAAGCCATGACAGCTCCTATCGCCTCACTCCAAGTGCTAGTTTGAAGGATAAATTACTTGCTAAAATCTGGCATACGTAAAACTGGAGATGATTGGCCCAATCGTCGCCTTCTACTGTGACAGCAGACAACCAATGTGCAGTTGATATAGGCATATTGGTAAATACGACTGTAGAATCTAGCCTATAGGTAATTGAACTCGCGAATTGTTCAGGTCTCTAGGTATAGTCCATTCACCATTACTTCCAACTTTCCTGAAGCAATGTCTAAGTTATAATTCCTGGGTATTCATCCACCCCATACAAACAAAGCTTAGAAATGTACACCATAGAGCCAACGCACCGCATTCTTGCGAACTCAGCGTATTAATATCTTGAATAAGAACTATTTGATGAGAGGCCTTACCAAGACACGTGTTTTCTCACTGCATTTTACTTATATTAGTTATGAATGAAATATTATAATTTATAAATACAATATAAGTAAAAGTTTAATTTATCAAACATAAGGTACTTTTATGCAAACAGAAGTATAAAACGCTTGTAATACATGGCATATTTAGGAAATAACCAAAAACGTCATATATGGTGTTATTTTCCAAATATTTGGTTCACAAAGTGTGAAGTAATCGCAAATAAACTACTGCAGCCATCGAAAAACGTAACGATTGCAACACTTCAGCTTGTAAATTAATTCTGGACTGAACGCGCAAAGACTTCGAGTGCGGCGCGTATTTATAAACATTGAAGACAATATAGAAGTGAGTCACGTGTATCCACTACTAAGGAACACCTGTTCCTCTCTCTCTCTCTCTCTCTCTCTCTCTCTCTCTCTCTCTCTCTCTCTCTCTCTCTCTCTCTTACCAACGTTCTATTGGTATATGCTTCACTTGACAGGCTGCCTATAGTAAAACGTTCATTACTGGCCTACTGTCAGCCAATGTAACGACGACCCGACAGAGTCCAAATGAAATGTCCTTTCGTATGGTTAATTAACATTTAATTTACTCTGTTCGTTTAAGTAATATTACAATCATAGTGCTACCGACGTAAAATTATGTTGCTGTAAACTTTATTTATTGCTGCAAATGTAATATTACGTCGGCAAGTGTATTCTAAGACTGCTGGACTTTGTAAAACGACGGGAAACTCCATAAAACACTGCTGAAAATCAGACGACACCATATGACGTCGATAGCAGTCAGAGTGTTAAAATCACGAAATTCTTGGGTCTCTACAATATAAAATTAAAACAGTTAACTCATACTCTGAAGGCTTCGCGATTAATAGATTTCTAAATATCTCCACTCCCCCCCCCCCCCTCTCTCTAGATACACTTGTTTTAAGTGCTCCAAATCAGTGAATTTGATTACAGATCCGTTGAAACTGCTCCACTTGAATCAGTGAAATTCTTATGATAATTTGAGCTGTTTGTATTAGTTAATTATGAGGGGCCAAAATGTGGATAACGATCGACTTTAATTTTATATTTTTCTAACTATGCTATATCTAAGTGTCTGGTGGAAGCTCGGTGGGTAGGAAGGTAGTTTATTGCGTCTGAGGGCAACAGGGAAGGAAATCATACAAGGGGACATAAATCGCGGCAGAGAGGGATTGGGCAACCATGGCCAGCAATTGGGGGCATGACTACCTCCCTAAGTATACTTATAGCTAAGCTATTACTAGAAGAGACTGTGAGAAACCGGCACAGACACCGTAAAAACCCAGTTGACAGGAAATAATTCAAAATTATTCATGCATTAAACAGAAATGCTATGGGAGACAGAGGTTGAATAACATTATTTATTAGTGGACATGAAATACTATTAAAGAGGGGGTACTTCATTTGTAGTTTCCTCAATCTGCGCTGGCTTTAACCAGTGTGAAGCAAGCATCATCCTGGTGAGGGAAGTGGTGCGATGGGGCCTCTTATCTCCGAGTCCCCAGTAGAACCTGTAACTAGAAAAGAAGAGGAGTTAACTGCCAGTAAGTGTCAGCAGAAACAACACTCATTGGTTTTTTCATGGTCAGGAAGAGACGGTAAGGACCTGTAAGAAAGTAAATTAATAACTAACCTAAGTGATCTGTAATAACATATGTCCTCGGGGACATATGTGTTTAATTCTAGTGCTGTGCTACCTCGCACCGAGCATGCCTCCGTAGCCATGGGCTGTAACGGAGTATATTTCCACCCATAATGCTGCGAGTGCACGGAGCTTCGCTTTAGGGAGGAGGGGGGATATTATATTATATTAAACGAAATGGGAGGTCTCTCATCGACTGATGCAGAGAGCAGCACGACACCGCAAGCCCCTGCAGGAATGCAGAGGCGACCTTGGAATCGGCTGCAGCACAGGGCCGTACAGACAGCTGGCTACGATGAGAGGTTAAAACTATCTAACCTTAAACTAAGTATAATTACAAGGAGTAATAACAAGTCTAGGCTGAGCTGCCCCTTCAGTGCAGCTCAGTTAACTACTGTTATTAAGTGTTGAGTGTAGGCGCTCTCACCAGCTGCTACAGAGAGCACACTATCGCCACAGCCTCCGCAGATATTGATTGACTTTAGATTTACATTAGTTAGTTTTATACAAAAGCCAACATATTCAATCAGCGGGAGATAATATTTCCTTTTGAACACACAAAAGGAGTTCGAAGTAGTTCTACTCCTTACCGCTAGATCGCATGTTTTAAACAAATACTTGTAGTTATATTTGAATACACAGGAACATGAACCCGTTTTAGCAAATTACACATCAGAATGTAAAATTACCGAATGTTTGTGTGTGTAAATATATGATTTCAGTTACTCCCGAATATAATGCAAGTTTACACACACATGGCCATTTTAAAATTACACAATTGAAGATGTACAAGTATACTGACATTAGGTGTTCTATATGGACTATGTAGCAGTAAAAATACCAAACTTAAGGTTTTAGTAAAGTGAGTGAGTGTATTTTTACACATACCTCAAAATGTGTAAATTAACACCAACACTTTGTTTATCAAGCAATACATTAATGTATTTTCACCCAAAGTAAAATGGGGTTCGATTCCCGGAGGGATCGCTCCAGATTTTCAAACGTGGGGATCGTACCAGATAGTGCCGTTGGTCGGCGGGTTTTCTCGGTGATCTCTCGTTCCCCCCGCCCTTGCATTTTGGCGCTGCTCCGTACTCACCCCACTTCGCCCTCATCCGCTTTCAAGACCTCGATGTTAATAACTCTATCTGTAACATATCTCTCCACTCCACAAATTAAAGAGATTCCTAGTGAATCTCACTGGCCTGGCAATAAAACCTCACTGCATTCCACTCTTATTCGGTCTTTAACTAAATATTCATTGAAATGATTATACTTATTGAAATCACTGGTTCTGATGCAGAGCTTAGTCATAGGTAGGGACAACCGATTTTTGCGAAAAGATTTCCACACACGGTAGGTTTAAATATCCTACCGGTGTATCATCAGTTATCCTTTACTTATTGTTAAAGACCTGAAAAATTCGTGTTATTATTTGGGGGCAAGTTAAACTCGAAACACATGCACCTTTGCAATACGTTTGTCATTGGACCATACTTTATGTGTCACACCCTGGGTGACTCTGCACCAATAAAGGAACACTTCACAATTGTGGCCCTCAATCACGTGTAGTTCAGTTAGAGAGGGAATTTCTTCACATTTATGCAGCAGTCAATGGAGAAACGACGCCGGCTTTAGTGCATGCAGCACTGTGAAGTTCAGTCTGATACCAAATAATAACGCGAATTTTGCATGTCCCTACTTATTGTCCACGTGTCTATGTCACGAGACACTTTGTTACTTGAATGACCAATGAGAATTATGTTAACTCCGTTAATGCAGGCTTATGTCTGTCATTCTCGGGGGACACCTAAGATGCATACACCTAAATCATCCAATAACGAAAGTGGGTACGAGCTAATCCGTTATGAAATACAACTGGTCTTGAAATATATTTATAGAAATCGTGTGTCCCTAAATAGAGTAGCGTGCGTCAACCCACCTGCGAGTGTCAAGGCCTGTCTGTAGTCGGTACAGAAATGTAAAATTAGCCTAATTATTATCTGAGGACACGTTGAACTTCAAACCCGTGTACCTTTGCAATATGTTTGTCATTGGACCCTATTTCCTTTGACACGCCCTAGGTAAATCTGCTCCAATAAATGAACACTTCGCAATCGTATTCCACAATCACATGCAGTACACTCACAAAGGGAGTGACTTCAGATCTATGCAGCATTCATTGGGGAAACGACCACGGCTTGAGTGTACACAGTAGATGGTCTACAATTGTGTTGTCCGAAGTGAGCTATTACAATTTGACACTAGATCGCAGTCAATTCTGCACCTTATTTGTTGTTACGTAGTGATTTTTTAATATTGCTGAACTACTGATTATTTAAATTTTACGAATTGGGCCATTCGAATATTTATTATTCCAAGTAAATTTTTTTAACTTCGCGTTTTTTTTTTTTTTTAAGTTTCATCTTTCATATTAAATTGTTCAGAACGAACGAATATAGCACTAATTAGCATTTCACCACGTTTGTCTCGAGAAAGACCATATTGCAACTCCATTGTTTACATTTACAACGTAAACATTCCACAGATGCGCCCGAAAGATTGGAAGTCTTCTTCTTTTCTATAACTAGGGCCAATCGATTTTCATGAAAATATTTCATGACTAGATACCTAAAGAATTCACTAATACATTTTGGGACAGGCTAGAATTCAAGTCATGTGTGTTTATATAACTTTAGCCTTTGGTACATACGGTGTTTGACACCTCTTAGAAAACGCTGGTCCAATCGTCACATTCCACTGTGACAGCAGGCAAACAATGTGCAGTTAATATCGGCATATTTGTACATAATACTGTAGAGTATAGCTTGCAGGTCATTTAACTCGCGAATTTTTCAGGTCTCTATTCATGACTAGTTTTATTACACAACATTTTAGCTCAGTTCCACTTTCGTTATTGGATTCTTTACGCGTTAAGCGTTTACAATATATTCCGACAAATCACAGACGTACAGTGTCATAGTAAACTTTTTATAATTGTCGAGTCGAGTAAGAAAATGCCCTCTTACAAAAACATATGGCCAATAAGTAGAGCTGGTGATTTCTCGCAAAAAAAATTATGAGTACACCGTAGACTTCAATACTATAAGCTCCCAGCAGCAGTTTGTCAATTGATATTGGTTGCTGTCTGCTTGAGAAGGCGTTTTAATATTTGACCGGGCAACTCAGAATATAGCAACATCGGCACTGCTCCTACGTGATTCGCGTGCAGACAGTTAACACGTGTCTAAAAGTAATTCAGCCAATCAAGACAGATAAACGACCCTACAGTGTTTTAAATATAACCTATCTTGAAATCTTTTCGCGAAATTTCACTACCCCTACCAATAAGCAATAGAAATCGGCTGATATGCCCGTAGGGTAAAGAAGATATAACATGCGAAAATCTTGTCGGGAAAATAGGGTGGCCCCATGAATCACATTAGGGCACAACTTGGAACAGAATAAAGTTTTCTTGAATTCGTTGAGTTGGGAAACAGGTCGACTTGGGGCACGGGAGGTTTGGGACAGCACCATGACGTCAGAGGGTCACGTGCACCAATCAGCGTATCCTGGTCTCAAGACACAGGTCGGGATAGCGCAATTGTAGACAGGCCGTCAGAGGACAGTAGCGTTTGGGGGGGGGGGGAGGGGTTGTGTGACAGGTCCTTATTTGTGCGGGCGGAAGTGGCCTGGAGGAGAGAGGACAGAAGGAGCCGGCAAAGCGGCGGCCGGTCACCGAACCACAGCGCCGCGTGGTGGTAATAGAGAGAGAGAGAGAGAGAGAGAGAGAGAGAGAGAGAGAGAGAGAGAGAGAGAGAGAGAGAGAGTAAGCGCAGGCGAGCGAGGACGCAGGAAAGTTGTGGTGCTGTACGTCGAGGGGTAAAGAAGTGGCCGGCACGTCACTCAGTCGACGAGCAGCAGATATCAAGACGTAGTTAATATGCTCCCGCACGCCTCCAGCGACAACTCGACGTGACCAGGAAGTTAGTTACCCCCGTCATTTGCGACGCCATAATTCAAGTCCTTCGCCAGGCTCTTTCACTCCATGTCACAAATGTGTGGCCCTATCCAGACGCCTGGATATATTGGTGGGCGGGGGGCTGGTGGGTTCAAATCTTCTACTCCACACAAAAATATGTAGGACACATTAAAAAATATATATGCACACTTAATTACTAGATACACGAATAATTCGCGGATTAATTTTGAGACAAGCTAGAATTCAAAACACGTGTGTTTATATGACTTTACTCATTGGTCCACGGGGTGGTTGACAACTCCTGGAGAACGCTGGCCCAATCATCGCCTTCCACTCTGACAGTAGGCAACCGATGTGCAGTTAATATTGGCATATTTGTGTATAAGACTGTAGAGTCTAGCCTGAAGGTCATTGATCTCGCGAATTTTTCAGGTCTCTAGTAATTACGTACCAGGAAATGAGAAATTAAGTGAATATGGCAATGCTGTTCAACACAAAAAAAAAAAGTAAAATCATATAAAAGTAAAATAAACAATAAAGGTGACTACGCTTATTGGTTTTCAACTGAAAATCACTTTTAGTGGTTGATCGGTAAATGAAGGAAACAGCCCCCCCCCCCCCCTTCGCGCTCGACAAATAAAAGTAATGAATTGCTGCCTACACCAGTGGCATGATAACTAGTGAATCTAGGGGCAGCCGTAATGCAGTGGTTAGACTACCCGCCTCTCACATTGGCAAACTGGCTTCGATTCCCAGTCGGTCTCCCCCTGATTTTCTCATGTGGGAGTCGAGTCGGACGATGCCGTTGGTTAGAGGGTTATCTTGGGGATATCTCCCCCTCCCCCCACCCCTTCACTACGGTGCTGTCTACATACTCACCTCGCTTTACCCTCATCGGCTCGAGACCTCGATGTTAACGTCATATATATCTTTTGTTAAATTTGTTTATCTGAGAGAGGTTTCGAAAAATGCCCCTTAATGCAGTTGTTAGTTGTCAAACCATTATAGTTTTCAAAATATAACACTCAAATTGTGTCACAATAGTGTTACAGACAGGTTCAAAAAAGCTGAATTAGAGTCTAAGCGCGGCATACTGCATTTGCGTTACAAGCTACGAAAGGAACAACAACCACTTTTCCTCTACAATTTATGGTTTAAACTATTTATTAAATAAACGTTAACAGTTTCGCTTGAATGAAAAATAATATATTTAAGTCTTACGCCTATTTTCAACAAAATTCAGATCGCCAATACTCGCTCACCTGTTTATAAATCACACCCATACTGAATCAGTATGTTCTGACCACCATACAGATTGCATTAAATGCAATTTGATTGGAAAAAAATTATCTATGCTCAAAGCCTAGTGTGCTGCAGAATCGGGGAATTAAGACTTTTGAGTGTTGTATTTCGAAAATTATAATGATTTGACAACTGAAAACTGCATTAAGGGGGCACTTTTCGAAAGCTGTTTCAGATAACCAAATAAAAGAAGGTGAAATATGACCTTAAGAGCCGCCCATAACACTTCACATACTCACTGGTGACTACACATAGTAGACAATTTAGACAAAGACGAAGTAGCGTGTCGGTTCCTTTGTCGTAGGCACATCGATTCTCTGAGGGGCTGCGCAGGGCTCCCGGAACCCTTGTGTCTGATTGGCTGTTGCAAACTGCCTAAAACTTTTCTGTTGGCTGGTCTGCCGTCTGGCGAGTATGTTACCAGGCACTGATTGGTGAACTCCATGCCCACATATTACTGGTCAGTGACGCCATTTTGCTGGCGTGTGAACTTGGTGTTCGCGTTATATGTGAGTGTTATCAACTCTCCTTGTGCTCGCCTCCTCCAAGGCGAACCGGACTCAATCCCCAGCCGGGTCACCGGAGTTTCGCAAGTAGGAATCGTGTGGGTTTTCTCGGGGATCTCCCGTTTCCCCCGGCCCCTCATGCCGGAGCCGCTCCATATTCACTTCAATCACCCTCATCGACTCTCAAGACCTCGCTGTTAAGAGCCGCCGAAATCTCTTCACTCACTCTTCTTGTGGCGACACCGCCTCTTTTGTGACAAAAGTTCCGTTGATACTAGACATCGATTTTGATATCCACATCCGGCAATGATCAAGGATAACGAAAATGGAGAAATAAATATGGAAAAAAAGTATTGATACTATTGCGGAATTCGCAGTTGAAGAAAGGAAACGAACCAGGTTAAGTACTACTCGGCACGGAAACGCTACTTGAGTCAAAGGACATGACTACAAATGGAGTACCGGGTTTGAAGGGAGGGGGATTGAGTAAGGCAGTACAGGTCTATCTCTTCTTAATTAGACAACACTGATGGAAGGAAATGTAATGTAGTGCACAAATATATATTAGCAATTGTGTCACTACATAAGGCATAGTATATAGAATTCCCTTGAGCACCAAGGGCAACCACTACAACTAAATATAGATACAAATGACAATCCACTTATGAAGTGAAATGAACGTAATAAAAGGAAAAAAAATGAAATGATAATGTTGTCCGACAACAGGAAGCCATTGACCAAAATAAAAGCAAAAGGAAGATCAGTAAAAGTAATGGATAACTTATACGCATATCTAGAGAGCTGAAAAATTGCCAGTTTTATGACATATAGGCTAGAATCTACAGTCTTATGTAAAAATATGCCAATATTAACTGCACATTGGTTGTTTGCTTTCACAGTGGAAGGCGACGATTGGGTCAGTGTTCTACAGGAGGTCTCTAACACCATGTGGAAAAATGGCTAAAGTTATATAGACACTTGTTTTAAATTCTAGCTTGTCTCAAAATCGATCCGCTAATTCTTCAGGTCTCTACTAATAGAAGAATAATAACTAATGGACATGTAGTTGAATTTTAAATTGTCCTTAAGTGAATTCAAAAATCTCGGAATTTCAAGTTATTATTTTTGGCCAGTAAGTTCGCGCAGACTTGTTTTGCCACGTCTTATGTGTCTGTGCACAAAAATCACTACCTCTTATTAATTGCGTGGCTGAATCCTGTCGATTTCACTGTCATGTTAATTTGAGTGGACAATTTTGAGCGGCTCGTAACACCGGGGGTTTGATAGCCGGCGAGGGCAAAGCGTGGTGAGTTTGGGGTAGTGCCGGAATGCAAGGGTGGGTGAAACGGAATATCCCTGAGAATACCCGCCGACCAGTGACATCGTCCGTCACGATTCCCGCGTGCAAAAATCAGGGAGCTACCTCGCCTGGAATCGAACCGTTTTCGCGTTGATGGGAGGCTAATGCTCTTGCCACTGCGGTACCACAGGTTCCACAAGAAAAGTAAGTCTTTACTTATGCAGCAGCCAATAGACAAACGACGAATGCCTCTATAGTTACAGGGTTGTGAGATCAAGCCTTTTCCCCGATAATTGGAAAGCTACTTCAGCAAGTCTCTGGCAGGGACTCCCGATTTCCGCGAAAACAACTCATAATTAGTATATTTAACAGAACTATATGTAAGTCATTACCATCTTGTGTCATAAAAAGACACCACGCTGGAATTCAAACACATATTCCTCCTTAAGCAGCTCTAATTTTTTGATCGACCTCTGCCATTCTCTGCTGTTCGACTCGGACAAACAAAATGCAGCCAACGGTGTGCTACACTCTAAATTTGAAGCAGTGAGAATTTCACTCTTGAAAACACTTTAACAGCACCTGGCTTATTCAACAATTACTTCAGCCAATCTAACTGAATCAGTAGCAAATGCCCATTTTCCTTCACTTATTGATTCAGTTACATTTTATACTGATTTTTAGTCATTTGTTTTTTGATTGATGGATTGGTTACACAAGGTATCAAGTGAAATAAAGCAATAACTAGAGACCTGCATAATTCGCGTTATTTTCCTGCAGCAGACTAAACTACAATGTGTTATGCGTGCTACTGACGTCCCTCAATGGCTGAGCGTGTTTGTGGTACTACTTGAAAGACTCTTTTAACCAATAGTAACAGTTCAACGTCAGAGTACGAATCGCCTGTAGCACAGTTACACAGGCACATGACCTCATTTAGAAGCCATCAGCCAACGAAATCACGGGTTGTGCTCAGAAACTTATAGGGCAATGACATCTAGTTTGTCCCAAAATAATAACGCGAATTATTCAGGTCTCTAGCAATAACTGGAGATGATGGTTTATCGCGGGAAAAGTTGACTGTTTTTTGCTAGGATTCAACGTACTGTGCACATGTCCTACAGCTTTCCTTCTTTATTGGCTGCCATGCAAGTACGAAGCCACTCCCCATTTCACTGGACCAATGAAATTCTGATACAAGTATAAGGCAGAAGGTTCGTGATTGGTCTGCAAATAACTTAGCCGAGTCAAAACCTTGTTGACCAAATCATGTAAGAATAAACTTGTTAGAGTGTTATAGAAAATATGATGTCTTACAATATTTTCGCGATTTTCCATCATCTCTAACCAATGATTTAACGGTCCTTACGTTACCAGTTAAACTAAACGCAAAAAGAAAGGACGCGCTATTTAAAGCTACGTATTTTCGGTAGATAAATATATAGACTACATATATTTTCCCAACGACTGCCATCGTTTGTATGGTAGCGTGACTGATAAATAGGGATAGGAAAATTTCGCGAGTTCAATGGCCTGTACGCTAGACTTCAGAGTCCTGTGTGTATTCGAGACTCAGCTATTGGTTCATTGGCTGCTACCTAAGAGAGTAGCCAGTGTTAATTCACACATGGCAGTATGGCACTCGCTACTTGTTTCCTTGCAAGTGTGCTATTGGCTCAGAATCGTCCAGGGCGTGTCTAATAAACTGCGATCCAATTGCAAAGTCAACTTCAGTGTACACGTGTTTGACGTTTATCTTGTCCTGAAATGAACTCGCGAAATGTTCCTATACCTAATGATAAATAAACGGTCTGAAAGTGGGATGATGTGTGTTCAGATGTTGATCAGACAAAACTTTTATCACTTTTTAAAATTACGTTAAATTGCACCAAATAAACCGCGATTATTTTTAATTCGCTGCACGCACTGTGCTTTCACTGATACAATAACTGAAATGATTTCACTGAAACCACCAGTGCTTTTCCACCGATTCTAAGAGCTAAGTGGGCCTATTTTCACTGATTCGAGAAGTTGAATTTCCCTGAGAATCAGTTGTTTTCCTCTGATTACAACTTAGATTTGTACATGTTTTCTAGTGGTGCAGAGTCCTGCAGGGCGTGTTTTGGATGAGCAGAGGTCCATTGAAACACTTTACATTAACATAATACTGTTATATCTCTTTGTGTGTCACATAATTTTGACACAAAATGACAAGGTCCCTGTTTATATAAAATCAACTGTTGTTGAGTTGAGTTGAGACATTTGGGCGGCTCTTAACAACTAGGTCTTGAGAGTCGTTGAGGGTGAAGTGAGGTAAGTATGGAGCAGCGCCGGAATGCAAAGGTGTGAGGAGGGGGGGCGGAGAACGTCCGACACAATTCCCACATGTGAATATCCGGGAGCGCACCCGCCGGGAATCGAACCCGATTCTCCCAAGGTGCGAGGCGAGTAGCCTAACCACTACACCACCACACCCTACCCCCCACAACTTTTGGGAACTTTGTTTGCTAGTCTATTTGTATTTTAGAACACTTGAGCTCTGTTCCAGTTTCACTACTCTATGGTTCCACCGTTTCGAATCTTAGTTGCCCGCCAGCGAATCACTGTCTCCTGACGAAGGCACACAGTTAATAACCAAATTAAAACTGCAGCTTTGCCAGAAAAAGATTAACTGTAGCCAGCGTGGGATTCTTCTCGTGAAAATAGTGGCACGAATCGATGAATTTAATTTCATACTCTTCCTAGATCTCTGAAAACAAATCACAGATACACGGTGTCGGGGTAACATAATTCAGATTAGCCGCTTCAAATCAAAAATTTCTTCTAAGGAAGTCACACGGACAATATTTATTGTAAGTTGTGCTTGGAACCGCGGTGGTGTAGTTGGTAGACTCTTTTTTAAATTTATTTCATTAACCCTACTTAGCAGTACAGCCATCGAGGGTGTTCAATTCTATAATGGCTACTACAATTGTATATATTTATATAAGTTATATAAATTCACAATTTTTTTTGTGGGAGGGCGGCTGTTCGTCTGGGCGCCCGTAATTTAAGCTACAAGTTCAATTTTTTTACTCAAAAGCATCATTCACCATTAATCTCATTTCACATCCTTCGGCTCTCATGACCTCGATGTTAAGAGCCTCCACTAAATTGCGTATGTTAACTCTTTGCACTCTGAACTTGTTTACTGTCATTAAGACAGGCTTGAATTGTCTGTCTTATATCTAACATTAGAAGCTCTCTTTTCTGCTTGTATATGCTTCCCCACTTACGACTTTCATGAGTGGTTCATATCGCATTTGACACACTTAGTACAAGGAATTAAATTTATTACTGTCAACCAATGGATTGCCGAGTTGACTATCTTCCAAGCAAATATCTTTTTCATATGTAACAAGCAATACAATCTTTATTGCTAATTTAAGGTGTTATAAACATATAATTTTAATATAAGCCATTATCAGTGCCGATGTGCTGTATTTTTAAGATCGGTACAAATGTTACCAAAATGAAACTGCATCCATGATAATTTTATTTTCAGTAGTTCAGAAATTTTCTTTCTTTCTATATTCCGAGTTGGACTAAAGAACAACGTTCGAAGTGTTAAGCAATTTGAGGTCACAGGAGCCAGGAAAATGTTTCCACTAAAGATTGTTTCAAAAGTACTTGTAACAGCGAACAAGATATTCCCATGAATTTCCTACTAGTTGGACTCTGAACTATTTATATTATGTTTTTTCGTGCACTGCTGTTGTTAAAACTTTAGGAGAAGTTTGAAATGCACAGTAACTACGCCAGCACGTACGCCTCTTCTCAGTATTCAAGGACAGCTTTACAGGTAACCCTTAGTAAGATGAGTTACACGAAAAGAAAGCGGATAACAGAACGACTCCACTATCTCTGACTCGATGTACAAGACAATGTTCCTACCCACTGGCGCGTACTTGCTATACCGGTCCCGAGTATACTAAGTGCGTGTCTCCTTCACACACTCCTATAATAGGTTAGTTATAATTTCAATCGCTTCCGACTTCGACGAACGTCAATTTTTGTCTCATACTTAGCGTATACGTAGGAAGATATAAAACGAGAGGGTGATTTTCCGGGAAATATTCTTACACGCCATATTGGGGCCTAACCTTACATTAGCGCCCTCCGATTTTCACGAAAAGAACTCCTGTTAAGTTGTATTTCAAGATAATTTAACTCAGATTCACTTTCGCACTTGTACGGTTTCATCTGCTAAGTTTCTTAGGTGTCCGGTCACGAATCACAGACGTTCAGTAACGGAGTAACTTAGTTTTCCTTGGAAAAGTCAAATTTTACAGTCTTGGACGAAGGCACGGGACCAATAACTGAAGGAAAACTGCAGGTGTGCAAGTAAGGTAGTGAAATCTAACTTCCATGGAATTATTTTCGTGAAAATCGTTTGGCTCTAGGCATTATTTTTCATTATAATCATCTAATAGACTAAGTGTCATATAAGTAGGCATATATGTTAGCTTGATGTGTGTCGTTATATAGGTTATTCACTCTAAAATGAGCACTTTTTAAAGGCCTCCTTAAGAGTTACGCGTGTGCACGTTGTGTATTCTTCCACCTTATATAAAATTAACATTAACATGTGCCACATAATTTTATTCATACGCAGGCAAGTGAAACTATGAAATTATTATAAAAATAAGTACTTTACAAATCTGCTTATTTTTACGCTTCGACGCGTTAAAAAAGAAACAGAAAGTGAAAGAAATAATTTCAGTTATTACAAATGGTCACCTTGACACTTTTTATTCAACGTTAATATATGGAACTACTTTCGCTCCATCGTTACCAACTTTACTGGGCGCATGTTGCTCAGTGCGCCATTAAAATATATACAGGCAGGGGAAATGACTTTTTCTAAAGTTGATTTCAAAAGAGCTCACTTTATCGTGAACAACTTTTACCTCCGCTCATTCGACAAACCTTGCAGGACTCTGCACCAATAATAGTAAACTCTGGTGGCTTCATTCCGTTTGGTCGAGTCAAACACGATACTGTGGCAGCGGCCAATGAGAAAATGAGAGCTGCTTGAGTACGTATATGACTGTGAAATTAAGCCCGATATCGTTTGGTAACTGGGAATGTTAGTCTCTCTAGCAATTTGTATACTGCTTCAAAGAGTAGCCAGCTTTAGCCCAGACCAGGCGCTCTATTGTCTAACTTTTTACTATCGTTACATAAAGACATTTACCGCTTAACTATCTTTACGAGGTGAAATTGTATTCTGTAACTCAATATGTCTCCATGATGGTCGTTCGAATGGCTTGTGACTGTTTCTTTATAAAGACCGGTTAACAAGGCGTCTTTATGAACGAATGTGGAACTAAAACGGACGATGAATCGCGGTATATTATACGATTACGTCTTACAAACAAGAATACGTTTTAAAATGCCCTTAACATGAGAAATATTATCTTATGTTATATTTCAGCGCAACCAAACGGTGTCTGGAATACATTTAAGGAGTATATTTTATAATTCGCTAGTGATACTCTCCCTTGAACATAATCCCGAAGTGAAGGATTTGGTCAAGGGTCAGTGCTGCTCTCTTGTGACGGTCAAAATGAACTGGTGCGACCTGCAAACTTGTATCCATAGTAAGAATTACATTTATTTTAGAAGAATTATTCGAAAATTCATTAAGAAATAAATCTCACTTATATTTAATTATTCGCTATAACACAATTTGTGACACAACGCATTCTTTTGTTACGGAAAAAGTATAATTCATTAAGCAGATCGTTGATTTCAGAACACAGCCCGCTGTGTTGTTAACGTACATCTTTGCACAAAGACAACAATAAATATATAACTTACAGAATACTACATACAGACGTCTACGAGTCACCATCGCTGTATCCCTCTTCAAGATAAAGACGACCACATTGACTGTCTCTAAGCAAGTTCAACTTAGAGAATAGCGCCTCAAGTAGCAGGACATTTCTTTCTGTTTCCTTATAGTTTTTACATCTTCAGGTGCGTATCAATTCAAGATAAATAGCGACATTTCTAAATTTGGAATATTTTTATGTTTGTATTCTAATATATGTGTTGTAGGATCTAGTTTACGTGACGCAATCTTGAATAATATGATAAGTAACCAGATATTACGTGGATTCATTTCTAGGCAAGTTGGAATTCACACACAATATACGTTCACGTTACGTTTGTAATTGGTTGACGTGATTTTTGACACCTCCTGGAGATAAATAAGCCAACAACAAACATTCAAGAAATTGTGCGTCCAACTACCGCCTTTTACTATCACAACAATCAACCAATAAACTGTTGATATCCGTATGAGCGTATATAAGACTGCGATGAAGGACATTGGATTTTCGCGAAAAAATTCCCACATGCACTAGATTTCAAAATCCTCTAACTATATCATCAATTGTCACTCGCTTATTGTCCACGTGTTCTTGTCAGAACAAATTTTATTACTAAGACAGTATATGTCTGTTTTTTTTTTAAAGTGTAATGGAACATAATTAGACATGAGATATTTGTGCGGAAATAAGGTGTCCCTAACTATGAGTTGAGTTAAGTTATGAAATTTGGGCGGCTCTTAACATCGAGATCTTGAGAGCCGATGATGGTGAAATGAAGTGAGATTTGAACAGCACTGGAATTCAAAGGCGGGAGAAACGGGAGATCCCCGAGAAAATCCGCCAACCAGCGGCATCGCCCTGCACGATTTACAGTTGCGAAAATCCGGGGTGAGCCAGCCGGGGATTGAATCCCGGTTCGCCTTAGTGGGAGGCAAGCAGTTTAGCTGCTCAGCCACTGCAGCCCCCTAACTATGATCCATATACATATAGAAATTACGGACACCCTCTTTTCGCGTAGCAAAATAGTTCCTCTCTAGAAGTATTTCAGAACATTTATACTGAGATCAATTTCGCGGTTGGATGTCGGGGCCGCGGTTTGGTGCAGCAGCTAGATCGCTCACATCCCATTAATGCAAGACGGGTTCGAGTCACCGGCGGAGTTATCAGGATATTCGCATGTGGGAAACTTGGCGGACGTTGCCTTAGTTCGGTGGGTTTCCTCGGGGGAGTCCCGTTTCCCCAGTCCTTGCACTCTGACAGTGCTTCACCCTCACCTCACTTCACCACCAGCAACAATCAAGACCTCTCATTTTAAGTGTTGAATGAAAACAGCTCAAGGTTAAAAAAAAATGACATATGGCGAACGAGATATACATAAGTATAGGAACGGGCCACACCCACCAAGGTCAGCCATCAGGATTGACGTCTGAATTTAAATTAGAAGATTCGTATCTCGTGTGCTTGTTGTACGCATTTGCTAACAGTCGACAAATTACATTCCTGACCGGAGATAAAACTTTTTTTTCCGTGCCAACAACAGCTCTGCTTTCAATGGGGATTAACAGAATGAGAGTCGCTTACTGAGCCTTGCGATCTACAAGTCATGCGAGGGTGATACACGTGTGCTTCACAATAGAATGTTTCCATGTCAGATAACTATAGTAACAGAATTTTATCAGTAAGCTTATCGTTTAACTTATAAGTACGGGCACGTGTTTTTCGCGAAAAGATTCCCGGACAAGTTGTCCCCCGCAAAATTTAGTTCAGAAACACTTTTTTTGTCGGAGCATTTGAATATTCACGCGTCTTATCTCTGTGCCTCGAATCACGGACGATTAGTATCGGGGAAATTTAATTATGATATGCTCACTCACTTAACAGACTATCTTCACGCAAAAACAAGCGCTCAGTTGCCAAAGGAAGGCTTAAAGTGTGTACATAGTACGTTCAAGTCTCTCCTTTGCGTAGACATAATTCTTTTCGCGAAGAACAAGTGATCCTATACATCAGCAGAGACCTGCAAATATTTCTCGTTATTATTTGGGGACACGTTAACTTTATAATTACATATACATTTCCAATAAGTTTTTCAATTAACCATAAGTAGACTACTTCCCTACCCCCCCCCCCTCCAACACGAGAATTTCGCGGCTTCATTTCTAGACAAGTTGGAATTCACACAAGTGTACGTTCATGTTGCGGTTGTAATTGGTCGATGTGTTTTTTTGGCCCCTCCTAGAGATAAATAAGCAAATAACAAACATGCAAGAAATTGTGCGTCCAACCATCACATTTTACTACCACAACAATCAACCAATAAACAGTTAATATCATTATGAGAGTATATCAGACTGTGAAGTCTAGCCTACAGGTCATTGAACCCACGAATTTCTCGGGGGTCTAATGATACATTATTTGTAGAGACCTGAAAAATTCGTGAGTTCAACGACTTGCATGCTAGACTCTACAGTCTTATGTACAGATATGCCATCATTATTAACTGCACATTGGTTGCCTACAGTCACAGTGGAAGGTGACGAATGAACCAGATGGTGTCAAACGCCGTGTGGACCAATGGCTAAAGGTGTCCCTACATATACGTAGTGAAAGGAAAATTTCGCGAGTTCAATGACCTGTAGGTTAGACTCCACAGTCATGTATATACTTTAGTCTCAGTTGTTGGTCATTGGCTGCTGCCTCAGAGAGTAGACAGCGTAACTTCACACCTGGCAACTCAACTTCAGTGTACAGATGTTTGACGTCTAACTTGTCCTGAAATGAACTTGCGAAATTTTCCTATCCCTACATGCAAGGTTTGGGCTCGCGAATCACATAATTACGTGAATTACATAATTCTGATTGAGCCGTAAGAAAGAAAATTCCTTCTCATAAATACTCGGGGCCAATAAGAAAATGAAAACTTCTGGAACGCCGGTAGGCTATTGAAATCTAGCACGTACATAATTATTTTCGGAAAATTGGGTTGACCCTAGCAATTTTGTACATTACGGATGTGTAGGTAATTTTTGGTCTGTACCGCACACTACGAAACTCAAAGACCAATGAACTTATCTGTTGATAAATGATTCCCAAACCGTCTAACTGGTTTAGGTCATAATTGGTTCATATTACTGTAGCCAAACATATAGCCTACAGCTATAGTCTGTCACAACAAAACAAGTTTTTTGTCGTCTTAAGTACAGCACACATACCATTTTTTGTTTGCAGCACCGGAAACCATAAATTAAAGTATGTCTGAAAGGGTTAACCTTTTATTTGTAATTTAACTATACATTATAATATCTGAATTATAATTAATACGAATAATAACAGGGAGAAAATAGATGGGTTGGTCATACCTAGGTACACCCGAATTAAAGCTTTGCCTGAATGAGACGGAGGTACATCCTGGAAGGAGAACTTTAGCAAGGCTTCAGAAAGGTTTGACGTAACAGTGAATGGACTATAATAATGAAAAGAATCGAGAGTTCATTTGGCAGCAGCTTAGACTGTTACGTAGCCAGCTAGGCGGTTGGCAATGGGATCGGTTGAGGAAAAGAAAGTCAACGAGGGGACCGTGAGACTCAGTTGGACGACGAGAGAGCAGCACCGTCGCAGAGCGTGTGAGTGCAATATTTCTCGGGAACCTTTGGCGAGGTCATAGTTCGCGTTTCTTATTACGCTCGACTGTTCCTCCTCGGCGCGTGGAAAGTTAAGGCCGCCACACGAAAACACTTTCAGCGTAGGAGCCTTTAGTAAGAGATCGCCTCAAGGCCTGTACTCTGGTCGCAGAACAGCCCGCCTTACAGAATCAACGTTCCGTAGCTGTCTCCTTAACAATCGTGGACACTTCGCAATTGGCATGACCGGTTCTGTACGCAGTATGGCACCAGTGCCGTCTTCCATCTGGCTAATCAAATATGAGGAATTTTCTAGTGCTCTTTGAGCTTAATTCTCAATACCAATATCATCCAGCCCGCAGCACATTCATCAGTTCAAAGACAAGTACTAATTACAAGTACAGCGTATACCAACAAATTACGCGATTGGAACACTTGAACTCAGAAATTAACCCCTTGACATGCTACCACGAGTATACATGTTCACTTATGACGTATTTCAAAATAAGTTAAATCATAGTCGCAGCTATAGAAGATCAGAAGATAGCTCCAAAACACACAGTTTTTATTGCCCTGGTTACTACTAGAGGCTACTGCTAGCAGACCTAAATAAAATGTATGGGTTGCTGGAGGTTTCATATACCAATATCCTTCTATAAGTTCCGTCGTATAAGAGGATACAAGGAATTCGGAAGTACATGTCAGGCCAAAAATCTCTTTTATTTGGCAACACCTGGGACAAACATTCATGTGTAAGTTAAGGGGATAAATAGAGATGATGGAAAATACTGAAAAATTTTTTGAGTCAACATAGGCCTACATTCTAAAACACTCTTACTAGTTTATTGTTTCGTGATTGGATGAACGAAATTTGACTCTTCCTTGATTTTTGTAGATCAGACACTATCTTTTTGCTAGTAGCAGAATCCTCATTGGCGCTGTCAAATGGGTAATAGCATCATGCATGCATGAAAGCAAATAATCAAAGAGAACTGTGGGACATGTGTACATTACGTTGAATACTAGCAATCAGAAAACTTTCCCGCGATATACCATCAGCTCTAGAGACAATACAAATATACACACAAGCTAGAAGTGAGTGGCATATATCTGCCAGCGGAGGAAAACCAGTCCTGTTCAAACCTCTATTCCCACTCACCACTCACTGTAGTGTACAATGTTTACCAACACTGGCCGACTGACACTCAAAGCAATACCGAATCAACAGTATTCAACGTAAGGACCTCTCACCAAGGCAATCCCGGCGAGGCTGCGCCCGAATTTTTGCTCGTGGGAATCGTTCTGGACGATGCCGCTGGTAGGCGGATTTTCTCAGTAATATCCCCTTTCCTCCGCCCTTACATTGCTCCATACTCACCCCCACCCCCTTCTCCCCGTACCTTAATTTCCTTCTGGCCTGTAGTAGGGGCGGCGGGTTTCATTTCACTTTGGATTAATTGGAATTAACGGATGGATTATCGACTTAATTGAAAGGGTTAATCCTTAATCCGATCTTAATCCAAACAAACATCGAAAGGGTTCAATTAATTTGAAAGGGTTGATGAAAAATGGTTAGTAAAAAGGGTTTATTTTTAGTCAAATAATTTTTTCTTGACTTTCTTTCTTTCCTTTTGGGTGAGGGTAGTAGGAGCTCCGTACGATGTTGATACTGTGGTGTCTTCGAGGCGACTGACCAAAGTGGTGGGTTGCAATGTGTTATATAGGTGTTGAGTGCAAAAGTGGGTTAAGAGTAAATTTTATTATTTTTGTTTTTAATTTCCATGTGTTTGTAGCCATATTTGTTGTATAAAGGTGATTTATCATAATATTTTTTACACACAAGAGAAATTCATAGTGTTCTATGTATGAATAAAATACATGCATCTAATCACAAATTTCAAATGGCTATAGAAATAATAAGTGCAATTATGTGAGTCTTATATGTAATGTGAGTTTCGAGAGTTGAAATATAATTTACACAAGAGACAAGAGAGAATTTAAGCTACATGAATATCATCTGATGTCGACAAGTGCAAACTGACTAAACGAAATCCAGCTAGCCAGTATGAAATTACACAAGGCAGAGACTTATAACGAAATAAGTAATGAGTTCTATATATAAATGAATAACACAATAGACAAGTATTACAAACAACTATGTTTTACTGTCTTTAAATGAAATCCAGCTAGTCATTATGAATAAATAACACATTAACGAGTTTACAGTACAAATTACACAATTCAGCCTGGTGAATATTATCTTACAGGAGAAAAACTCTGAATACAATTTAAACTAGACACAATAGTGTATGTATATTCTGATAAGTAAAATATATATCGATATAAAATCTTACCCAGAATTATATTTAAAAAGTCCGTTCAATGTATCAGTCGAGCTGTGAGTAGATATGTCTAGCATAGCTGATAGACAACTCATAAATGAAAGAAAAATATTTTTAGTGTTTATGAAATTCACTGCACTTGTTAACACAGACTGTTTTTTTAAACTGCTGGAATTTTCGTAGACTGAGCTCAGAAATGTGATTTGAAAATTTTATCACAATATTGACTTAACGCATGAAAATTTATATTTTCTGGTAAATTAAAATAATATTTCTCACTATAGTTTACTAATACTGTGAACTAGGTGCGAACCTCAGAACAAATGATATCGCTTAACAAAACTCGCAGTTAAGGGTAGAGATGGTCACCAGTCCATAGTTGTGTTAACCCACAATCATAGCCTTGTTGTCCATCAAATTTCTACAGGTGTGGTGAAGAAGAGAGAGAGAGACAGAGAGAGAGAGTTGTACATGTCTGTCTACTCCAAGCATTCATGTCCAACTGAAGATGGTGCCCACTGGATACAGGGGTGCAGATGACTCCAGAACTCCTTACACCCCTCCCTCTCCCCAACAGAGTGCGACCCCTGGCTGCCTGCAATTGTCAATTTTTAAGCACTAAGGCAAAACAGCAACAACTGTATAGAGAGCTTCACATCACCCAGCTCAGCTGTAGACATCCCCTACCCTCCAACCTACCCTTCACCCCTCATCCTCAGAACCAGCCCATGTCCACAATGCCAGCCTCCCTGCACCCCCTCCCTTCCAAGCCATGTCTGTGAGGTCCTGGGGGTCATTCACCCATCTGTCCACATTTGTCAATTTTTTGCAACTGACCCAAGATGGTGACAACTGCCTACTTGTGCTCATATTAGGAGCTGCCTGCTTGTGGCGAACCCTCCCACACTTACCCTACACCCTTTGCCCTCAGAACCAGTCCAAGTCCAAAGGAACTTGCCCCCTGTCCATGCAACCCTCCCAACCCTTCTCCTGATGGTGACTTGTCATAAAATTCTACTTTTCTGAAGAACCGTGCTATCGATCGAGCCTGGTGTTAGCAAAATCCTGTTTTACACACCACAAGCTTCAGCCCTGGGAAATACTTTTCGTATTTTTTTTCATGAGTTTGCACCCCTGCAATATCTGTTTCACGATTCCACACCCATCCACTGCTACAGTATTCAGATCGGGTTTTCTAGTGTTCGCTTCCCTGCTTCGGCCTGTAACTCTCTGAAAGTATACCCCGAGAGATTTCGGCTGACTTGCTCTCATTTCAACCTTATGCAACAGTTTGACTATATGAACAGGGAAATGAAAAAAATAACTTTACAAGTCCCTGAAATCAAGTTCCCAATATAAACACCAAGATAATCCCCAGATTTAACATTCAAACATCAACATTTAACTATAATCCAGGAAACTGATGAATTAAAAAAAGCTATACAGAAATACAAAACATATTTTTACAAGTTATCAATCAAGACGTATTTTATTCACTTTTTAAGAAATGTTATTACTATCAATTCGATTTGTATTTATTCGTATAGGAGAGAATTGTCCATCTCTTTTAACGAGTTCTTGAGAGCTTATGAGAGGAAAACATTCGGAGTTGGAGCAGCACTGGGCAGGACCAGGTCATCAATGGCAATGTCTAACACGACATCCACACATTGCCAATATTTTGTTTTTATGGCATGACGCACCCATGGAGGCTAGTGTGCTAAGTGCTCAACCAATGCATTCCCTCGTTTTTTATTTCAAACCAAAAACTTTACAACCACAAAATGTATTCCATGCAATATAAATTGTATAAATCTGAACTTATTTGATATTTTAACTGTTTCCGACATGAGTTTAAGGAAACAGTTTGAATACAGGTGGAAATCATGTTTTTCGGAGATGGAATATAGCTATTTCAACATTATTTTTAAATTTTTACTGAAAGGTTCAAATTCTTGTAAATTCATGGGAAATATGTTGATATTTTTACTTAATACGAGTTGAATTTTTATTTAAAAATGGTTTTGATTATATTTTATTGTACATGTCTTGTTATTATCCAGGCACCACCGTGTTGTACCTTCAATAGGTGTAATTTGTGTGCTTGTATGTAAAATGAAATATTTAAAATGTTCGCTGGACTATGTTCGGTACAGTTGTAAACTCAAGCCAAGCAGGGAGAGGTATCTGCTACCTGCCTCTGTAAAGGTATTTGGGGCTTGCTTTTAATTTCTTCCCCTGGGATGGCACAAAAGATTACCAGCAAGCATTGTGTCTCCTACACCAACTTTAAATTTAAGCAGCCAGAGTGGACAAAGACTTTTAACCTGCTGCATCGTAGCTTTGCAAAACTTCATTCGTTCAGCTATGTTTGATTTTCTCCACAAATTTTTTTCTTGTAATTTCCCCTCAGCGCTTCAAAGTTATTTTTTAATCAATTTTTAATTTAAACGAATGTAAGTTTTTTAAGTCAAGAGCATTACAACTTCTTCGTGAAAGCATCCAAAAAGTTAATAAATTTGAATTTGAATACAAGTTGTCAGCTTACCAATACTGGTAGACACCCACTCATAGCATTGCAACAAAATATTGTTTTCTCATCACGTACATCTCAATACATAAGATATTATTGAAAAAAGTTAGTGACATGAGGTATTAAAAGATTAATTAAAAAACACACACTATTTGTTTTTAACTTAAAAGAAAATGTTTTATTAAAACATTCATAATCACTTTCAAGACAGAATAAATTATACATCTTAGCATAAAACATGGTACATCACAAACATTGTTTACCACTGGCTTCCGAAAAAGGCCATATAATTAATTTGTTAATATATATTACATCACAAACTATAAAAATAAATTAATACAATAATTTTTTTATTCAAGTACTCTAATATTTACATGTACAAACCAAACAGGCATTTCAACAATGAAAAAAATCTCCTCTGTTTACCATTAAGCTGTCAAATGTGTTTAGAGAGAAAAAATTTACATCAATATATGATTGAAATAATAAAGTTTATTAAGAAACTTTTCAACATTAGTGAATGAATGAATTCTTTTTAAAAATCGTTAGAACCAAATTATTGGTCTTTAAAAATTGTTAGACCTGAATTAATTTTCTTTAAACATTGTTAGAAAATGAATGAATTTTCATTAAAAATTGTTAGAACTTAATGAATTTTATTGAAATATTTTACACCTGAATGAAATTTCTTTAACAATCATTAGAACTGAATGAAATTTCTTTAGACATCATTACCCCTGAGTGAGATTTCTCTAAAAATCATTACACCTTTATATTTTCAATTATTAAACTGTAAAAACTTCTCACCCTATTACAAGTAAAAAAAAATTACAATTTATTTTAATAATGAAAAAATTTGTAAATAATTTGTGGAATTCTAACGCAGAAGGAATCATTCATCACTGAAATTGTAAATTTTCAATACAATTTACATTTAGGGCTAAGGCCTAAGCTTGATTTGGGTTTCTTAACTGGAATAACAACCAGTTGTGAGGAGGGAGCTAAAGGAGATTAGGATATTTAGCTATAAATTGTTTATTGTGGCGACAGATTGAATATAGGCTAAGGCAGAGAAATTAATTTATGTCGAGGTGTTTCAGGCTATAATATATCAGTAGATGTCTGAATTGGAGATGGCAATACAACAAAATAAAATTTAAAAAATTTGTCTAATTCCTGCAACAAATTATCATTGGTAAATACAGCTTTTGGAGAGACAGTTATAGGTGATGTTAAATCTGACGGTTTACAACAAGAGCAAATCTTGGGTATTGTCACCTGTTTTTCTTCTTTCTAAGTCTAAAAACTCCAAACTCTGTAGGTTGGAGCATTGTGGCTGACAGTGCTGCAAACATTGAAGATGTGGACACAATGACTGACGGTGCTGTGGACATTCTCTTAGACATGGACACCATGTTGGACAGAGCTGCAAATTTTGAAGATGTGGACGCAATGGCTGACGGTTCTGTGGACACTCTCCAAGACATGGGCACCATGGTGGATGGTACTGCAAAATTTGAAGATGTGGATGCAGTGACAGATGGCACTGTGGACACTATCGTAGACATGGGCATCATGGTGGATGGTGCTGCAAACTTTGAAGATGAGGATGCCGTGGCTGATGGCGCTGTGGGCACTCTATTATACATGGGCACCATGGCAGACGGTGCTACAAACTTCGAAGATGAGGACGCCGTGACTGACGATGATGTGGACGCTCTCTTAGTTGGTGATAATGATGCCATCACTGGTTGCAATGTGATGGTAAACTACTCTTCCTCTAAATAATTTAAGAAACCACTTACTAAAACATTGGAACTGTTATTAGTCTATTGAAATACTCCCAATCAAAATAATCAAGCTCTTTGTTTAAATCTTGTATAGATAAGCCAAGAAAGTAGTCTTCATATGAGAGATACATCGCAAAGTGAACCGAATTGAAGTCAGGAGTTCAAACACCTTTTCCGCTCTCTTCCCGCAACCCCAACTTTCAAATATTTTGATGCCCACACCCCCAACCTTGGAGATAAACCTTTCTACTAAGTTTCTTGCTCAAAGAAATGAATAACATTTATTTATCAGTAAAATAACTTCTGAATAATAGCAAATAAATAAATTTAATTAATAATCCATTAAAATGAATAGCAATGTATTGGAGATTAACATGTTTAATAAAACAATAAATAATTAGTAGAAAAATATTTATTATCCATAAAAACAATGTTATAATCCATTTTTAAGCTTCTCTAAGATTACTTAAATCTTCTAAAGGAAAAATGTTCTTATTCACTATATATCTTATCTAAATCAAGACATGATATGATCTAACTTTGGTATATATGTGCCCGCTGTCTTTAGCCATATTTTGATAATCATATTTACGCTAAACATGTATGGATATTTTTCCTGTTAATGTCTCGAAAGATGTTTCAAATTTGGTTAAATTTCTATTTTATAAGATTTTTCTTAAATTTGTTAGCAGCAGTTAGTGTATGAGGGGAAATAAAAACTTGTTTCAAAAACATTTATTCATTTTTAATATACATCTTGTGTATATCTTTTTCCTGCATAATGGAGCTTGCAAAGTGGATATTAATTTTATCAAGTAGAAGATAAAATATTTTTGCTCGAGAGATTTCAAACAGCTAGTAATACATTTTGACCTTGATATTAGTAATGGATAAAATCATTGACATGAACTCCCCCCCCCCCCAAAGGAACAGTATGTCCTTGGCTGCTTCCTTTGTGAAAAGATAGGCGCCTGGGTTGTCTCCAGGGTATTATAAAACCAAAATGCATTTTTTGGGGGTTTGTTGAACTTAGGTTGGCAACCTCTGAAATTTTGGCTTCTGTAGTTGGTACTGTTGGAAAAAATGTTGAAATTTAACCTTGAAGGTTTATGAGTCTGGACAGGGAGTGGTCACATTGCTATGACCTTAGAACTCTAAACGTAATGGTTTTTTAATATTTTGAGATTTTTTGGAAACATTACAAGTATATAATTTAGAAGCAAGTGTAAATTAAAAAGTTGGTAACATTTTATCGGAAAAATTCCATGCGATTCATTTAAACATCTATACAGTTGAAGAAAATGTAGCTTTTTCAATTGCACAAACAAATTTATATTAGTTAATTAACAGCATTATGTTCGTTATTATTTTTATAAGGTTGCACTCTTACCTGAGACTAAAACCCAGTTTATATCAACCAAGCCTTATCTGTTATGGTATAATATATTGTTAGTTATGGAAAAGTTGTTAGAATGCTCGCTTCCACAACTTTTATCTCAAACGTCTCTGTGGAGAAAAATTTTTTCTTACTAAATCAACTTCACTTTTAATATATATAATATATATATTAAGAAAGGAATTCATTTTACATCATATTTATTTACAAAATATATATAAATAAGGCTGATCAGAAGCAAGTACCATTTGCTCCAAAACATACACAAGTAACTACATGATCATACAAAACATATTAAACTAATTATTTCAAAAATATATACAAACACAAGCTGTTTCAAAAAAGTTGCTAAAAGTATTTCTTTCCAAAACAAAGTCGAAATGGTTTACTCCAACATGCTAATAACTTGCTGATATTCAATTTACAATTTGGTTTCTGTATACATAAGCATGTGATTTCATTTACTTGATAATCCCTTTATGAAGTATTAGATTACATACAAAGCAAATAGTTTTTATAGTAAATTACACTTATTACTTCTCTCATCCCATATAATAGCAGATGACTCAACTTTCTCTGCAGAGAAAAACATTAAATTAGATCCACAAGTTTTATGAAACTGTTTGAATGAGGGGCAATTGTATTTTTTTTAATATCTATTATTTTCCCGTTATACACACTTTCGAAAATACGTTTTTGCTCAACCATGCTTACATATATTTCACAATTATTTAGGTAATGTTTGCAAATAGCTTCAATATTCTCATACTCTATATATCCGTCTTCCCATTTTAAAGCATGGTGATGGTTAGTAACCCATCTATTTGTTTTCTTGTATTTGGGAGTTAGATATTTCCAGTCAAACTGTGATTTGAAGCTGAATACAGTTGTATGTTCTTCCATATTAGTGATAGCTAATTCTTTAATGATAATTTTTTTCTTCAGACAGAAATCCTTGCACATTGCAAAACATCTGGCCATAGTCATGGTTCGGCATGTACTGACTCAATTAATTATTTTCACAAGCTTATCTCTTACATTGTAACTCGCTAATCTATAGTGAATTATAAGAGTGTAAGCTTGTGTATTAGCTGGAAATTGTGTATTTGCAATAATTTCAATTCGCGAGTCAATTATGCCATTAGTATTTCTATCATCCTATTTGCTTACATAAACACAAAAAAAATTCCCCTGGTTTTAAATGATTCGGGTTCTAGGATCGGTCAACTGATTTTGTTGTAATATGTTTTCTGAAGCTTTGAGTACATATCATATGAAATAAGGAATTTCCTATTAGCAAAGTTCATATTTAAATCCACATAGTGGTAAGCTTGACTGTTTAGATAGAGTTTAGTATTTTTTATTCACAATCCTCGAATACTGATCGATCTGTTTTTAAATTGTTTTGTCGATTTGTTTGAAAACAAATGACAACCTATCTTGGTTTTTCCAACAAAAAACTTGATTTCACATTCGAAATTACTTTTTGTGCTGTTGGCAGTGTTGAAAAAACCTCTAAAGCCCACAATCTGAATGCAATGTCTAGATTCTTCCCTTTTGCGATAAATTTTAATAACTTTTCATGTTCATGAGTGTTAATTTCAATATGCAGAATCAACCATTTCACACTGCTTAATTCAAATGTTACACCTTCCTCATTATTAGCTGTATCGTATATAGTGTTCAAATGTGTATTGCTGACTAGGAAAACAAATTCTTGCTTAGCATTTGATATTGCATGTTTGTAGTCTTCAGCTAAGCCCAAAACTGTACTAAAATGTATAATAATTTCATAATTTCCACCTGGGTTTATTTGTAGTGAGTAATTACTAGCATTGTTCCACCCAGCCATTGGCTCTGTATAAATATCGTTTACAGTTCCCAAGAGATTGTTCTTTTTTCGTGAAAATAATTCAACATCTCGTGTTTTATCGATTTTCCCTCTCCATTTAGCAGATATGCATTTCTGTCGATTAAATGAAGTATTCCATTTGTTACTAATTTTTAGTTACTGGATTACTTGCATCAGCTGTCTTTTTAATTATTCCTTTAAACCTGAAAGTTTATATTCACAGTAACATGTAAATATAATAATTTTGTATTGAATTCCTTATTTCCGATGGAAATGGTTGGGATCTGCTCTGCATGGTTCATACACATGTATTTCCATATTGGTGATTGTATTTTCATAGCTGATCAGTTCTTCAACAATAATTATATCTTCTATTTCTATTAACAGTATATCCTAATATTTTTAAATACAATTCGTAGCCTCATGTTAACTTCACGGGTAACTTATCTGAAGTGAATGTGTCACATTTGCATTTACATTTTTTTATTCATCCTTTCTTCGAATTGCATTCCTTAGTGAGATAGTTCTTAAAAGAACTGCCTACTTTACATCCGAATTTAATATTGTATACAATACCCATCACGATCACAATGCGCATCAGAATACAAGTTTTATATAGCTTTTTTTAAATTGGAAATGAACTGTAATTTCTTGATTCCTAAAATTAATAAGTTTACCATCTTGATCGACAATTATAACAACTATTTCATCAACACAATTCACTATATCTGGAAGATACATCAGTGCATAGGGTTTTTCAATTATTTTATAACCTGGAGCTACAGCACATGTGAATTAATGTATAGTATTTGTCGTTTTTTTGTTCAAATATGAACAACCTACAATATTAACCATTTATACGACATTCATTTACCGACAATATATTAACCTGTTTTTATGATTCGAGTAATTGATTAGCTGGATATACTCTCTGTTCATAACCAAACTAATTTGCAATTGAAATGACTTCTGAGAAATCGATATCAACATTACTATACATCGCACTAGTTAACATATTTGGATTTCCACATAATCGGAAATGTACATCTTCAGGTTAAACCCACTTTAATGAATGTTTCAAGGTTGTCCAACTCATAAAATAATACCGGTATCAAAATCTTGTATGTTTTATCACCAATATTAACCATAAATAATTGGTCATGCATATCAATGTTTCGTATGCTGTTGTAAGTAACCAATTATATTATACTTATTTGCCATTCTTCATCTAACTCCAACAGAGGGAAATATATTACACATTCAATTGCAGGGAATCACCACATTATATCAACATAACTGAATTATTACTGTTATGTTTTACAATTACAATTACTTATATGGCCTATTTATAGCCAAAAACGAAAATATAATTCTCCGCAATTGATTGTATTTGGTAATTGGTCCATTTTGTAATAATATCTTAACTGCAAATTTTTAAAAATAATTACATATTTCAATTGGAGGGTATAAATCACCGAAACTGTAATTATAATGATTGATATATGTTTTTAATTAATGCAACCCAATGTATTCCTGCATTTTGTTTCGAATCTAAATTAACAATCATACATTCACAAAGATTTGGTTTCTTTGGTGAATCGTCTCTCATGTACACCTTGGCAATAGGGAATATCCAGTTTCTTTACAAATACATTAATACCTTTGTTTGTTAATGCATGTTTTGGTAAACTATTTAAGACTTTCTGCATTTCTTTCCACGTTTGGAGATTTTTTGGTCCTTGTCCAACTTTATAGGTTTTTCAAATACATTCCTTTACCTTTTGAATTAACTGCTCTACTAATTGCCGAAACCCCTCCGAGGATTGATCCAAGAGCTGTTAATGCTGGAAATATGAACGCAATGAGTCCTCCGTTCTATGTTTTTCTTTTAGTTTTATGTTTTAAACCCATGCCTCTCTTCACATTTGCGTGCATAGCTTTACAACAACACAAGCTTCGAGCTTTTCACCCATAGATGTAGATGGATTCTTCACTATATTTGCAATTTTATCGGCTAGAATCGTGTCCGCTTTATGCCTTTCCTTCTAATTGTTTGCTCGATCGTAAACTATATTAGGTTCTTTACATGCATTATCCAAAAAGGTTATCCCTTGATTATTTGCTGCCAAATGTATGGCAAGTTTAGTACCTGGCCCGTAATAATTGTAGTCTGGTAAATGTAATTCAAATTGTAATTTATTAATCAATGTATTCAATATACCGCATCCTTTTTTTTAAACATTTAGAGTGAACCATTGTTTTCAACAGAATGCGAACCTATATATACACACACACACGTATGTTTATACTTTTATGTTAGTACATTATATAATACTGTGTAAATGTGTAGAAATGAAGATTATCAAACAAAATATACATCTGCTGGTAATTGTAAATACAAAAGAAAATGCAATTGAATAGAAACATGGCATTCTTTTACCATCAAATATACATTGTATAATAAGCAGTCCTTCTTCACGTGGAAAAACTTGTGTTATTATGTCGTTCTTGGAACATCTGAAAGGACTTAAATTTGAAAATGTATATGTGTTTCCTAAAACCATACAATAAGGGAAATAACAACGATTAGTGAGATTTTGTCATTTCTAGAAGGAATGTGATATTTCCCTTTTACAAATAAAGAAGATATAGTGTCCCAATTCCGTATTCATTTTTGACGATGTTTGGTGTGAACTGCAGGGAGAAATACAGCAATATTTCAGTTTTGGTCGACATTCAAACATTGATTGTTTTTATCTATCGCAAAGTTGTGCATGTGTACCAAAACATAATGTGTGCGATAATACAAATATGGAAATTGTGTTTAAAATGGATAATATAAATCTGCAACATATTTAAAATGATCATGTTTAAGGCAATATGACATTTACAAAGTTTAAATATATGTGTTTTTTCTTTTGAAAAAAGAAAAATGCATTTTTTTTGGGATTATACCAACACTTCACCTATATAAAGGCAGATATAGGTTTACCTTTGACAGTTTTTTTATTCCAGGCGAAGAACAGTGAGTATTTCAAAGTTTGGACATAGCAGTATAAAACACAATCATTACAATAGCTGTTTAACCAAAAATCGCGATTGGAATTTGAATTTGAATGGACATATATTAGGTAATATGTATTTAGCTGTGAAAGATAGTGATGTGGTTAATAAACATTACATGGAAGACTTAAAAACTGTTATACTAAATGTGTTTAAATCGCAATCAAATGATATTCAAGAGAAATAAAAATTGTCATTGTAATTTGAATGATAATGTTTATAAAAACATTACTGTAATTGCAAATATTTAAACAATATTAGCAATGATTCACAGTGTAATGAATGTAGAATAGAAGAACGTTTAAATGGATTTAAGAAAGATTTTAACAATATGACAAACAGTTTTTACAATACAACTTACAGATACGCAAGAAAATTTAAGAGTTGTAATTAATTAAGTGGTAAATGCTGCTATTTCAAAACATCTTGAAACAAGAATGGAACAAATAATGCAATATATAAGAGATGAATTGATTGATAAAAGATTTGGTTTAGTTACGCAAAGAGATTTGAAAAAAAAAAAAAAAACAAATAAAAATTTTGGAAACACAAATGAACTATTTTATCAATGATTTGAAATCTAACACAATAGCAAAATTAGATGTTGTTTTAAGCAAAGTGGATAATATTCAAAATGCCTAAAGTAATCGACCTACAACAACTGTTAGAAAAGCAACGAATTAATTCATACATAATTAGATTCAACTTAATGTAATATAATCAAAACATGTCTGCCTCTGCTTTGGAATTACATAATGTAATATCTGCTGTAAAAGAGAAATATTTACCAGTCAAACGACCCCATATGGAATGGGATGTTTCAAACAAAGAAATATTTTAACCTGTTATGAGTAGAATGGATACATTGTATTCTGTGTTGAATAAACCTAAACAAACAGCTTTGCAAATAACAATGAAAGAAGAACATTTCACAAAGAAAAATCAAACGCTTTCTCGATTAACAGAATGTTATTTAGCTTTAAACTATCTATGTCTATATGCGACACGAAATTTGGTGTTTATCGCCATAAAAACAACTGGTTCCTGGGAGATTCGTTAATTACGTTTTGGCCTGAGAATGGAATTAAAATGTATGATTACATAATTGATGTCAGTGAAGGATTATTTTAATTATTGTTCTGCACCATTCTGGAAACTCAAGAGCTTCACGATCCTGCAAGGATAAGATATCCTAGAAGAAGAGTTATAACTCATGGTTCAAATGATCTTTTTTAAGCTGATTTGTGTAAATTAACATCGTTTATACGGAATATGGTTGGGGTATACTTTTGATAAACAAAACTGGGAAACAGGTTACAGATACAATAAAGATCATTTTGAAAGAGAGAATGCTCAATTCGCTCCAAACCGACAGAGGATCTGAATTTTTTCAGCACCAGTCAGGAAACTAATGACCGAATATGGTATTAATCACTACACAATATATTCGGAGCTTAAAGCTAGTGTTGTGGAACTTTACAATAAATGGATTAAGCAATTAATAAATAAACTATTCACATCGAGGTGGACTTACAAATGGGTTGAAGTTTTGCCTGCAATAGTAAAAATTTTCTAATTCTATATATCATAGAACTATCGAAATGTCTCACAAAGAAGTTATGGATAATAGTTTAATGAAAACTATTTATAATAATGTTAAAGTCATCGACAAAAAAACCCAAAGTTAAAAGTTGGGGAATTTATAAGTATCTCATAGCTGAAAGGAATCATTGAGAATTAATTAAATGTGAATTGGTATTTTGAAATATTTTAAATTATTTCAATTAGACAAACACAACCCAGAATGTATTATATAGAAACATATAACAGAGAACCAATAAAAGGAGGATTTTACGAACATGAACTGCAAAATGTCAGTTCTCCAAATTAATATTTGGTTGATAAAATCATTAAAAGTAAGAAAGATATGTCCTTGGTTCGATGGAGACGATTTTCAAAAGTATACAACTCCTGGGTTAAGAATCAAGACCTTAAAAGATTGCAACATAACATTTGTTAAAATGGCTAATGGTAAATAAAAGATTTTTAATTATATTTTATGTGTTATTTGATTTAATATATCTCTGGATGGGGAATGGATGTACAATTTATTGTGTAATCAATCCCCTTTATGATTGGATTATCTTTTCATTGGATTAACTTTGAAGTGATAATCCAGTGTGTTTAAACCCTTTTAATTATGACACCATTCACATTTAGGTGATAATCCGTTATATTTTATATGTAATTCAATTGGTAATTGTCATATGTTCGTTTAAATGGAAATTCGCATTTAGGTGTTAATTGGGTGTATTTGACACATATTCTAATTCATTGTGTTAGGTTGGTATTCAATTGCAAGAGATTCCTTTTAAATGTGACATATTTGATTGTTTTTTATGTTATATTTCTTGGAATCGGGATAAAATTTCGTTTAATTTTACAGCTTAAAGACATTTAAGACATGTTTGTATAATTCGTTGTTGTAATTTCCTGGAGCTGAAATATTTTTTCGCTGAATTTTTTTATCTTGAAGGTATTTGGGATGGAATACATTTTAATGTTATTTAGAATGTATTTGTAATGTGATATATTTCTTGGAATTTGGATATTGTTTCCCAGAATTTGTTTTTCGGATTAGATTTCTGGGTTTCATAATTGTTTGTGGTAGGTTATATTTCTTTGATTGTAACGGTACAGTTCTTGGACACTGAGTACTTTTAAGAGAGCACTAATAGTATTCTCCAAACTGAAATTTTTATACGAAAATCATTATTAAATTTTTCTAGTTCAAAATTTTATAAAAATTTTTTACAGTGTAAATAATTTTTATGGTGTACACTACTTTGATGATGCAATGACTCGTTCCTGTATCTTTTATAAATGCACATCAGTGTAATCGACTCTCTTTCCCAAATAAACTTTAGCAAGATTATATTATATTTTCCTTTATGATACTACCCTCTTAAAATTCTGGGCTAGGAAAAACTATATGAGAAATACATATTTTTGGCTGTTAGATAAATAAGTATATGTCTTGTTTCAGTAGTTGTAAAAACTGATCCGTTTTATCGAGTGAAAATTATATGTCTTGTATTTGTGTGACTTTACGAAAAATAGTTTGCTTGATTCAAATATAAACTTGTCGTTGGAATGTTAAATCTGGGGATTATCTCAGGGATTAGAGAAACTTTATTTCAGGGATATAAAATTTCATAGGCCAGGTTTGTGAAATTTTTTATTCGCTGGAAATATGCCAGGCTCTTCCGTGAGTTTGGATAGGCAGTGAGGGTGGGGTGCTTGGCTCGGGGAGATCTCCAACCAGCAGAATGTGCACTCTAGCCTTATGGTGAAGGGTTGGGCATTGGGGTGCGTAGCCATGGTCTTGGAGAAGAACTCGCTTTTCACACAAAGAGAGCTTCTGGAGTAGGGGCAGGAGGGAAGATCTGGGTTCTTGACCTCAGGGCACATTCCTTTATACTTGGGCCGGTTCTGAGTGGTGGAGGTGGGAGGGAATCCTTCTCCCCCAATTTGAGCACAAGTAGGCAATTGTTGCCATCTTGCATCAGTTGCGAAAAATGACAATGAGAGGCAGACATGTGAATTACTCCAGGTCCTCGCAGACACCAATTGGGTGGCGAGGGGATAAAGGATGTCTGGCATCATGTCAAGGGCCGGTTCTGTGGGCGTGGGGTGCAGGGTAAGATGGATGGTAGAGGATGCTACATCCTAGCTGGGTGATTTGAAGCTCTCTAGGAAGTTGTCGCCATCTTGCCTTAGTGCCTTAAAATTGACAATCGGAAGCAGTCCAGGGTCGCACTCGGGCGAGGGGCATGAGGGGCCATTGGGGACTCTGGAGCCATTTGCACCCTGTATCACAGTCGGCGCCATCTTCAGTTGGTCATGAATTTTTGAAGTAGACAGACGTGTACAGCTCTCTCTCTTGTGTTCACCGCACCTCTAGAAACTTGGCAGACGAGGAGGCTTTGATTACTGGTTAGCACAACTATGGACCGGCGACCATCTATACTGCTAGCCGCGATTTTCGATAAGCTATATTATTTTCTCCGGGGTTCACTCCTTGTTCATTGTTTTCATAAACTATAGTGTGAAACATTTATTTAATTGATCGGAAAATATAATTTTCTATGTGATAAGTCAATATTGAAATAAGATTTTCAAATCACGCTTATGAGCTCAGTCTACGAAAATTCCTAGCAGTTAACAAATAATTTTTCTGTTAACAAATGCATTGAATTTCATTAACATTAAAAAATTTTTTCCTTCATTTGCGAGTTGTCTATCGGCCATGCTAGATGTATCTACTCACAGCTCAACATAAGTGCTACTCATTCATACATCGAATGGACATATTCTCATATAATTTGGGGTAAGATTTTCTATTGTTATATGTTTTACTTATTAGAATAGACGTATACTATTGTGTCTGGTTTAAATCGTATTCAGTTTTTTTTTTGCCATAAGATATCATTCACCAGGCTGAATCTTGTAATTTGTACGTATAAACTTGTTAATGTGTAATTTATTCATAGTGACTAGCTGGATTTTGTTTGAAGACAGTAAAACCTAGTTTTTTTGCTATACATGTATCTTATGTTATTCATTCATACATATAATTCGTTACTTATTGTGTTTAAAGTCTCTGCTTTCTGTAATTTCTTACTGGCTAGCTGGATTTCGTTTAGTCAGTTTGCACTTTTCGACATAGATGTTATTCACATATCTTGAATTCCCTCTCTTGTAAATTGTATTTCTAATCTCGAGACACATGTTACATTCAAGACTCACATAATTGCACTTATTATTATTCACGTAGTCATTTGAAATTTGAGATATGATGTGTGTAATTTATTCATATGTAGAACAGTCAGAATTTATCTTATGTGTTAAATATATTCGTAAAAATCGCCTATCTACCACCAATAGACCTACAAACACATCAAAATTAGAAAAAAAAGAAAATTTACACTTAGTCCACTCTTCCACTCAACTCAACGTCTATGTAACACATTGCAACCCACCACTCTGGTCATCGCCTACAGAACACCAGAGCGTCAATATCGTATAGAGCTCCTGCTACCCCCAACCAAAATGAAAGAAAGAAAGAAAATCGAGAAAAAATATTATCTGAGTAAAAATTAACCCTATTTCGATTATAATCGTTTTTTATTAAACCTTTCAATTAAATTTGACCCTTTTAATTTTGGTCGGATTGAGATCAGATTAAGGATTAACCTTTTCATTCAAATCGATAATCCATCAGTTAATCCCAATTAACTCCAAGTGAAATGAAACCCGTCCGCCTTTACTACTCTTGCCTTTGCCTCCTGAATATGCCAGGGGAGCCACCACTTTCGAATAATGAAAGTCTTATTTGTAAATGGTACTTGTAACTCAAATGGACAACAGAAGCCAAAAAGGAACCCAAAACGTGGATACTTGCTTTCATTTTGGGCATACAGTATACTAACAAATATGCATAGTACGCAACAGTAGGATGATTTTGCCGACTTTGGAACAATGGCTTCTGGTGTCGAAGCTCGGAGCTGTTCATGCTTCGTTATTATGGTCGGCCGGTGGCCATTTTTCGCTCAATATTTTCCTTTTTCCCTCAAAACCTTTATTTTCCCTTCAAAATAAACCACTTTTCCTTCAAAATCGACTAAATTTCCCTCAAAATTTTCCTTTCTACCTCCAAATTTTCCCTTTTCCCGCAAAATTCCACATCCCCCCCAAGAAAAAACAATCAATCACCCACTTGTAAAACTAACTGCATAAAGGCACTTTTAGATCCATCGGAAGGATTTGGGAGGCTCACTTTTCGAGGGAGGAGCAGTGGCAGCTATATTGGTTTTATAGGCATAGGGTATGCCAAATCGATACACAAGGTCCAGGGTCCAGAATCAGACCTGACAATCAGCTATCTTGTTTTTGTCAGCCATTTTACCAGCCATGGTGTATTTCGGAGACATTGACACCAGTGACATTTGACTTTAAACAAAAAAATCCCCAAAAAAAAAAACAAAAAAGTAAAGATATCAAAAAAGCAATTCAAATATATAAATTTTATAAAATAAAATTTAAAAAAATACAAAATTATTATGACTAATGTTTTAATTCAGAAGGAATGCGGGATCATAGCTGACTAGCCTTCATTACATGATCTTACGTGACCACCATTGCATCCACGTGTCTTATCATTACCCATGAGTATGACCTTGATCTTGACCCCTTGCCCATGATCTTGAACAAAAAAATGCTAAATTCCCCAAAAAATCTATAAATTAAAAAAAAAACCTTCAAATATTTATACAAATGCAATAAAAATTATTTAAAAATATTATTAGAAATATTATTTAAAAAAAAACGTATATTTCCAGAGTTTTCCCAGCACCACGTCTAGCAGGCGACTGACCCTCACCAATGTTTCGCGATGGTTAAGTATTCAGTTTAGCTCCCCACTCTCCACCAGTGTTTATCATTTGTTGATTATTTGTGGTGGCTTCACAAAACCCCCCATCAAAACCAATTATTTCAACTAATAATGCCGATCAACCATTTTGGCAGACCTTATGAACAGAACATTACATCTAAACATACTTATAGGCCTTACATCATAACCAGGGCATGTTAAATTTGCGTTATTATTTGGCATCAGGCTAAATTTCAAAGCAATATATGCACTAGAGCCAACGTCGTTTCTCCATTGGCTGCTGCACAGATGTGAAGTCACTCGCTTTCTAACCGAACTGCACGTGATTGGGGCACACAGGTGGTGAAGTGTTCATTTCTTGATGCAGAGCCACCCAGGACGTGTCACATAAATTTTGGTCCAATGACAAATACATAGTAAAGGTACAAGTGTTTCCAGTTTAATATGTCCCCGTATAATAATGCGAATTTTACAGGAATCTAGTCATATCATACCTACCAACTACTCCAATTAAATATTTCAACCAAATACCATTATGTCAAACTAGTCACATGGACTGACCTCCGAACTGCTCCGATGTGATTGATGTGGTGCTCTGGCTTGGTCGCTTGCGAGTGGACCATCAAACTGTCAGGTGTTGGTTACTGGCTCGCAGTTATCTAGGTTGTCTCGAATACTGTATACTCCAATGGGAACGCAAACTTTAAAAAATTGTTTGAACTTTTACAATACAAATCCTTGAAAATCTAGTTGGCAAGATTTCCTTGTATAGCTACAAACAGTTTTCTTGTAGAATCTAATAAATATATATGTAATATTACACATGATAGCCTTGTATTACAACTTCCATTATTGAAAAGTGTACATATAGTATTTTTTCTAGAAAAAATGTGATGAATAACTAATAGAGAATAACTTTAAAAAAATGTTTCAAAGTATAATTTACTGAAAAAAATGACACATAGCCAGCATAGAGAATAGAACCCAAACCCTTGTTTTATATCCCGCACCCTTAACCACAAAACCAACTTGAGTTACGAACTTAGTCTACTAATTTTTATAGTAAATATGATACAAATACCTACCAAAAAAAAAGGACGTTATTTGTTTAAGAAAAATATATTTGTCTCGTTTTAAGAGTTCTGTTTTTGAGTTGAGAGATTAGGACAGCTCTTAAAAACAAGGTCTTGAGAGCCGATGACGGTGATTGAGGTGTGTATTGAGCGGCGCCGGAATGAGAGGGCGGGGAAAACTGGAGATCCCCGAGAAAACCGCCGACTAACGGCATTTTCCGGCACGATTCCCACTTGCAAAATGCCGGGGTGAGCAGGCCGGGGATTGAACCCGTTTCGCCTTGGTGGGAGGCGAGCTGGCTAATCATTCAGCCACCGTGGACCCAATATTTGAGATGTTTTAAGTGTTTTACGTTATTAAAACTTGCAAACATTTCTTTTTACACGCAACTACACTTTACATCACCCATAGTTCTTGCACAGACAGCTATATAAGGTTTTACGTTGTTGAGTGTCTGCTGCAATTTTTCTGAAGCTCGTGATACGTGTCAGTATAGTACAAACATTTTTTGAGGTATATTACACACACGGCCCTTGTAGTTTTACAAACGAGTAGTTTTGTAAGAGATATATTTGTACTGTTACAAGCATTTGTAAAATTACAAATAATATCTTATTAAAAATTACAAATATTTTTAAAAGTGCAGTATACTATACACATTTAATGGAAGTTCCTTTTGTAAATCGTGAATAATAACGCGATTTATGCTGGTTTATAGTTATGGAAACTGTTTGGAAAATTTAGCTAATTCAATTTAATTCAACGTAGACCATGAACACATGTGTAGGGCCACCCAATTTTGTCTCAGATATTTCATAAACACTTGTCTTTCATAACATTTTAGCTCAGTTCCCCTTTCGTCATTGGATGACTTACATGTTAAACGTTTAGCGTGTATTCCCACGAATCACAGACATAAAGTAGCGATGTAAACTGGTTGTGATCGGCCAATCGAGTTAGAAAATGGCTTTACAGAAAGCCACGTGACCAATAAGCAATATAAATATGCTGATGTCCCCGTAGGGTAGTGGAATCTATATTGAGGGGAACTCTTTTCACGAAAATCATGTGACCCTGCCTGCACATGTTTTTTTTCTGTTATGATGGCGGTTGGCCCACAGTTTATTAGATACGCCCAGGTGAACTCTTAACCAGTAACAGAGCAGCAAGGAATCAAGCACCGTATCCCGTGTTACGTGGGATGAGAGAGGAATGAGCTGCGTCTCGGAAATACTTGGTACAGTGGAGCATATCTTTCAGGCACAGATAAATATATAATGTTAAGTGTTGCAACGAACAAATGTTTTGTTCAGAACTGTAAAAGTATCAGCATAACGCTCTATCGCACGTCAGGACCAATACAAATGTGCGGTTTTTTTTTGCCAGCAGGAGACTCTGGAGTATAGTCTCAACAAATACGCTGCTGCAGGTTTCAATATTTCATTTTTTGAAGAAACACTTAAAACATGTCCCTGAAATGTTTACCTACGAAAATAGAACATACCCCAGACAGGAGCTGAATGGTTTTTTTTCAAGAAATTACGTATGCTTATAACCATAATTTTGAATACTTCCAACATAATTAAAAACTGATTTTACTGACTTCAGTGACTTAACCCGTTCACTCATCGCGTCCACAATCGTGGACACATTGCAAATGAATGACATTTATGGCCGGATCTGTACACACCAAGTCTTCAGTGCCCACCCTTCCTTGTGGCTGATCTTATTTGTGTAATTTAGTACACCGCTTTAAGAAATATAGTTAATGCCAATACCATTGAGCGCGAAGTGCGTTCTTCATTGCCTGGGGAAAAATTGCTGAACACAAGTACAGTGCATTAAAAAAAAAAAAAAAACGTGATAGCAGCACTTCGACTCGGACATGAATGTGTGACCGAGCGGGTTAAAACATACTAGCCAACTATGAGCGTAAATACTACTGTATGATCCTGTATTGAACCTTTTGACCAAAAAGTTGCTAGCACCGCCGGTTAATGGCCCATAGGTACACGCATTACGACGAGAACACTGGACGCCAGTTCAGAGCGTTGAGCGTAACGGGGATGGCATACTTAACGTGCGTGGCATTGTCGCCCTTATCACTCCCGCTCATATAAGCATCAAACACAAAAAATAGTTACAGGCAAGCGACCGCGTTAAATTCGCTTTCTGTGCAGCGTCTCATATTTCGACAACCATACTTGGAAATGTTAAAACCCAAATTTTCCCTCTCCCTCGTTATTCTCTGTATAGGCTGTTCACGGTAAAGTGAGCTCTTTTTAAGGCCCTCCCAACAGGCATTAAGCACTAATAAATATATCTTATTGTACCCTCAGGCCTTAAATTTTAAGGGTGGTGAAATATATACAATGTGTTTATTGGTCATATTGCAATGTTTATATTAAAAAGCAGCAGGAAGATGGAAATTGGCTGAAAGGAATTATTTAGAAGGGCCTTAGAAAGTGCTCACTTTACAGCCTATAAGGAAGTTTATTCCTTATTTGTCAGGTTCGGTTGCAGATTCTTTCATCCAGTGCTCCTGAGGCCACGACTCACGTGCGGACACTTAAAGGTGCGTGAAGAAAAAAAAAAGATGGAAAGGCCGTCCAATCACAAAGGTGAAACGAAGCTGCGGCCTTATGCAACGGTATCTGGTCACGAAATCTTTTCGCTTTAAGTCGGCATCCGTATCTATTGTGTTGTGGCTCGGTGTTGTGCGCAGCGATGCTGCAGACGAAGGGAATGTCCTGATCTCGTCGGCGAGAAACAACCCTGTACTAATGTCGTGAGTCATGACTACAGACTAAAGATGAGGAATACCCATTTCCCTCTTCTGCTCTGCGCATGTCCACGATATTGGACATCAATCATCGCCGGTACAAATGTCAAGGCCCATTTATACATTTGTGACTTTTTGCTGTTTTGTATTTCGCATACAAATTATGCTGTTATCGTCTGGTGATGCGCACACCCATGCTGTCATTGTGGATTTTGTGTTGTTAGTCGTTGTACTGAGTAGTATAAAAAACTGTGTTCTGGGTTAGGAGCTGCTCGCCACCATCTTGTTTCAATCGGCAATTTTTTTTCCAGTCGCAATTCAAATTTGGTTATGCCATCTTGTTTCCAAATTACTCATTCTGTCGCCTGCGCTCAACTCGATCGACAACTATCTTGTTTCCTGCCACCATCTTGTGTGCGGCAGCCAACTTAGATTTTATTAATGCGGTGACATTCCATGTCTACCATTTTGAATTTAATTTTCTAAGCCATCTTTCTTTCATGCTCTATCAATTTGTGTCCGCCATATTGTATTTAGACCTGGTGTCACTCGCTGTCCACAATCTTGTTTATGTCTGACATTTTAAAAAATCTATTTTAGGCAGTTATATTGTTTATGCATGCTATTTCTTTGTGCAATTTAGGCCACCACCTATAATTTCTTTTGTAAATTGTTTTCCGAACTGACCAACTAGCAAGCTTGTTACGCTCGCTGTATGCTGTCAATTTTATTGGTTTTAAGTATTTTCCCGTCAGGTAGGACACATAATATTTTTCACCTCGTGTCTGGGAAATAAACTTATACTCTAAAAACACTTCGAATATTTTTCACTCACGTAGAGCTTTCACATTATGTAGGACTTTGAAAATATAATACCACGTATCTTTAACCTAACTGGCCACAGTCCAGAAAAATCTAACCTAATATAACACAGACCAGAAAAAAATCAAATCTATCTTTTACTAACCTATTACGGTGTAAGAAATCAAATCCTAACATAACATATTGCAGCCCATAAAAAATTATACCTATCCTAATATACCACAGTTTAGATAAAAATCATACCTTCACTAAGCATGCATATTTTGCACATACCTCTCCATTGTTTTTAACCAAGATTTGATATTTTCCATCTATACCCATGCTCCTTCAGTCATATTGTAGAAGCGTCATTCCACATCGACATATGACATCCTAGTTATACTTTAAGTGAGCTCTAATAAAAGTGTAGTTATTTTAGCATAGTCCTAAAGAAATAATACCTAACCTACCACAGTCCTGAAAAATCAAAACCAGACTTACCAAAGTTCAGAAAATTCAAAACTGTCCTTCCACAGTTCAGAAACAATCTTACCAATACCGAACACACATATTTTCACATGCCTATCGTCATTTCAGCCAATTTTGAAAACTGGTGTGTTTTTTCCTGATCGGAAGAATACTCCATTCAGCCTGCAGCCAATCGTAAATCCGGGTAACATAAAGTTCATTCACTCCACATTAAGAAATGAACTGTCGATAAAAGCCGATTGATAAAATAATTAAAGTATAGCCCCAGAGAAACACAGTAACGCTAATGGACAATACAATCTACCCAAGAACGACAAGCAGCTATAAAGTCCAGGTCAGCCTACAACGCAAACATTCCTACCATCAAATACCATATGTCAAAATAACAGTACCAACTGATACCAGACCACCTAACATACCATCCAAACATACCCTTATCTATAACACAAGAAATATTTTGCCAAATAATCAATCACACAACCCACAACCACCATACCAAAACAATGTCGAATGCCATCACACATGCATACCAGCTACCCATATCAATGCCCTACCGAACCACACCAGATAAAAACACTGACTAGCCATTCCATATGTTTTAACCTATCCATGCTTTAGCCATAAACTCCACACCATTCATACCAAAAATTCTTTGTCTCCATTCCATTTGTTGTACTAACACCAGAAAAATAAACAGAACAGTCATTGTAAATCAATCGTATTGTAACCTACAGCCTACGCCGACAATATCGATAAACATACAGAACACCATAGCACAAACATACCTACTTCCTATAACATCTGCTCTTCCGACCAACACTCGATAGATATACTCCCCAACTATACCACCCAATCTAACTCCAGCATGCTTCGACCATACAGTCAAAATGGACTTCAAAAAAATACCAAGTGCCCATGCCATCTGCTCTACCGACCGACACCAGACAAATATACTAGTTACCATACCACCCCACTACTATTCAATCATATGACAACCATACAACAAGATTCAGCATACCAACCAGCAATTTCATCCACAATAACATAGGCATTTCAAAAATAGAAACTAATGCCATTCAAGTATAGACCTACTAGACAATATACCAAACCAAATTACCATTCTCTATAACTAAATCATACCTCACCCATACTACTTAATATAACTGATTACCGACCGACATCCCACATACTGACCAGCCTACTGTCCACTACAACTCATTCATACCTGATCTATACAGCACACACCATCCATACCAAAAAATTCTAACACTATTCTTAGAGACCCGAGAAATTCGCAAGTTCAATGACCTGTAGGCTAGACTTCACAGTCTTATAAACTTTCACAAAGATATCAACTGTTTATTGGTTGATTGTTCTGGTAGTAAAAGGCGGTGGTTGGGCGCACAATTTCTTGCATGTTTGTTATTGGCTTATTTATCTACAGGAGGTGTCAAAACACATCGATCAATTACAAACGTAACAGGAACGTACATGTGTGTGAATTACAACTTCTCTAGAAATGAAGCCGCGAAATTCTCTGGTCTCTAACCATGACATAAGCATACCTGCTACTCTACCGACCGACTCTAGGCAAATACATTAGACAACATGCCGCTCTAACCACCACCAACCAAGCAACTATACAGTCCATACTAGCCTATAACGTAGATATTCCTGCCACCCCATACCATCAGCGACACTAAAATTACCGACTGAAATAAGATAAGTATACTAGACACCATACTGCCACACTGCTCAACCAACCATAACATCCACCAAGCAACTATATAGTCTAGACCAGTACATAACACAAAGCATACCCACCACCCCATACCATCTGCCATACTGTCACCAGACAAATATAACATACACCATACTACCCAACACCACGACCGACCATATTATTCACCAAGTAACTTTATAGCCCACACCAACTACACCACGACAATGCATAACTGTACATTGACAAAGTTTTCTAATATTCTGGGGCACATTATTTTTAAAATTCTTACCTAACATTGTATATTTTCTTTCTACCTAATTAATTGTGTCAGTATTTTAATCATGTTGGGTAATTGAGATTTAATTCACTTTTAGAATGATTGTGTTATTTTAGAATTAAATTCAATCATGTATTCACGTGTTGGAAGTTAGTACAGAGTTAACTTCGCTTCCAAGCCAGCTGGAGGCCCGTTGGTAGGTACAGACAGTTTAAGTTAGCACTAGATGTAGCTTGCATTGTTTGTATTCCACAGTGGCGTGAGACGATTTCGTCGTCCTTGGTTTCGTGTCTGTTGCCAAAGTGCAACATGTGTGTTTCTAGCTGCAGAACATTTGTGTTATGATTGCCTACTTTTTCGGTTCTCCCAGCGCACTGTATGAGCAATTAATCTACTAAATTCCTGGTTACTTTGGACCCGGCATATAATGCGCTAGTTTTGTATCCATTCGCCACTGTAACCGCTTTTTCGAAAACTGTTTGCAATAACATGAATCCATCATGATATATTCGCCGTGTGCTCCTGTGGTCGGGGAGGTTTATGATAAAACCTAGCGTTCTTGCTGTTCTTATGATTTTTACTGCACGTCGTATAATATAGACAAGTTCCAAAGTTAGTGATCATTTCAGGAATTAGTGTTATTCTTCGGTTTCAACATGCACTGCTAAAGCAGTTTCTTCTCTACTCTACAAGATGGTGATTACAGAATCTTACAGTAGGGCACGTAATCTTTTCGTGAATATTGGGTGACCCTGGAGCTACGGTGACTGAGCGGTTATCCTGCTTGCATCCCACCAAAGCGATCCGGGCTCAATCCCCGGCCGGGTCACTCCGGATTTTCGCATGTGGGTATCGTGCCCGACTATACCATTGGTCTGCCTGTTTTCTTGTTGAACTCCTATTTCCCACGCCCTTTCATTCCGGCGCTGCTCCATACTCACTTCAATAACATTCATCTGTTCTCAAAACCTCGATGTTAAGAGCCGTCCGAATCTCTTCACTCATTCTTCATATATCTCCGCAATGGATTGAGGTAGTTGAGTCATCCTTTCAGCATCAGATTTGCCGTGTCTACCACTATTCATGTTGCTAATATCATTAGTGTTCTTTTCACCCAACTGGCAATTTTTAACTATTTTGGTTCGTAATATGCAAAGAAAATTATCATTGGCTAGAAAGTCACTATGTGTGTTCATTACTTACGATACTCGATTATGTTTTTAGTAATTTTTTACGCACAAACTTACACGAGAATTTCTCTGATCGGATGAGCCGTTCGGCCACTGCAGCGATCTTAAACTTACTAGACCTCTCGAAATCAGAGGTTTCGCAGCGCTGCTCCCACCGCGGCATGATGACGTCAGAACTATAAGTTTGTGTGTGAAGCGTGAAACCAAAGGACCGACCTATACTATTGTACATTTACATTTACTTTACTTCTCATTATCAACGAGTAATTGCCATGGACCCGAGGGTAACATTTCGTGACGCTCACTTTCTGAACATACGGGACGGATTCGTAGCACGCCATGTCAATAAAAATTGCAATATATTCACGAGGAATGTTTACGGAAATGCACAGTTAATATATACTAAACGGGGTCCATAGTGACAAAAATCGCAACCAATCTTCGTACATATTGTTTTGATAGTACACTGTCAAAAATTGCTAGCAAACTACCTAAACTGTATTGGAAGTTTTTAACCTATGCATACATTGTATGGAAATATTACCACACATAAAACTGCAAATGTAAGAACGTTTAGTATCACTGGTATACAAAGTTCGGAAATTCCCTATGCATTTGACTATTCCGTGCGCAAATGTAAGAATGCTACAATAGATGTATGGTAAATAACTTTACCATACGTGCTTTCCCACTATGTATATACACTGATATGGTAAATTTGCAAATAATTTCTTAGAGTGCATCTGCCTGCGTGAACTACCTTTAAACCAACATACTTGCTGAATGCACAGTATGTAGATGCCGCTATAGTCAGGACAGTTTGCAAACTCCTACGGTGAAAGGATACCAATATGACGCTATCCCCGAGGACACATCAACGCAGACCTATGTGATCAATACAATTTTTTAGTGGTGTAAATAATAATAATAAAATGTAAAACAAAAAAATTGTGAACAACGAATATTACAAACAGAACTGCGCAAAGTTATCAATGGCTTGAGAGAATTGGAAAGGTAATGTGGATACAATAAATAAAATACATAAGAACAAATATCTATATAATTAAAACGACAAATTAGTTCCGTGTCTCGACATTGTATTAAAAGTGTTCGGTAAACATTTGTCAGTACTAGAAATATTTATTTATTTTTCTGAATTTTTCAAATGCATATAAGTATAAGAATTTGCAAATTTGTAAAATATTTACTTTTATAATAATGTTAGAGTTTCCCTTTACTGACGCATGAATAAAGTGATCAGATCTATGTCAATGTTGAATTTACATGCGGCGGAAGGACACACAACATGCTTACATGTATATCTTAAGCAGGGCTTTTAAAAGTGTTTAGTTTAGCGTGAACAATTTATACGTGTGTATTGAGTAAGTCAGCACTGACCTTGCAAATCTGGCAGTTCCGTGTGCCAATAGATCTCTCGGGATTTAGCCACACGTCTTACTATAGGCTATTCCAGTAAAGTGAGCACGTTTGAAAGTCCTGTAATTTGGAATAATAGTCAATAAATGTATATTATTTGAGCCTTAGACGTTAAATTCCGAGTGTGGAAGAATATACGCAATGTGTTTATTACTTACATAGCAATATTTATTTTAAAATATCGTTAAAGAATAAAAAATGGCTGAAATAAAATAGCAACTAGGACTTCAAAAGTGCTCACTTTACCGTGAAAAGATCTAGATCAGATAAATAATTCACACATTTTCCTTGCTGCCGCGATGCGTTTCCGCGATCCATTGCCATAGAACGGAAATCGGACACACCCCAGCGGCAAGGAAGCAGCCAAGTCAAGACGCAACTGTGGTTCGATTCCACTCTTGAGATGTGAATCTCCGACCCTCAGAGGTGCACAGATTCTCGAACTGGAAGCGGAAGGACGGAATACTGTGCGAAACGTGAAGAGATGTAACGGAATGGAAGTGCACGCGATACGCCCACTTCAGCTGCACTGCCTGTATGCTGGCCAACTCACGTCCAGGCAATACAACCACAAAGTTGATCTATTTTTACATGGCCAGCCATAGGTAGAGCTAGTGATTCTCCGTGAAAAAATATCAGAACAATGTAGATTTCAATACTATAAGCACCCAACAGCAATTTGTATATTTCCATTGCTTGTTGTCTGCTAGAGAAAGAGTTTTCATAATTGACCGGGCCACTTACAATTCTGCAACATCGGAGCGGCTCCTATGTGATTCGTACGCAGAGTTCAACGTTTCAAAAAGCAATTCAGCCAATCAAGATAAGCAAATGACCCTATAGTGTTTTGAATTCTGACTTGTCCTGAAATCTTTTCGATAAATTTCACTACCCTAGTCATAGGTTATTAGTAGGGACATGCAAAATTCGCGTTATTATTGTGCATCAGGCTGAACTTTACAGTGCTGTATGCACTAAAACTGGACTCGTTTCTTCATTGGCTGCTGAATAGATGTGAAGAAATTCCCTCTCTAACGGAACTACACGAGATTGGGGCCCACCATTGTGAAGTGTTCCTTTATTGGCGCAGAGTCACTCAGGGTGTGTCGCATTAAGTATGGTCCAATGACAAACGTATTTCAAAGGTACATGTGTTTTGAGTTTAATTGTCCCCAAATAATAACACGATTTTTGCAGTCTGTAGTTATTAGAAGAGACCTGAAAATGTCACGTTATTATTTGGGGACACAAACTTTAAACACATGTATTTTTGCAATACGTTTGGCAATGGACCATACTTTATCTGTGTGCCATGTTGTGGCATTTTCTCACTAACCTAATTTTTTTCTAAATTGTTTTAGTACAAATTTCCTTCCTTTTTTGGCAAAGCCCATCGTCTTTCCTTAATTGTTATGGACACAAATGTTTTCTTTAACGACAAGTTTTTTCACTTTTATAATTATTGTGTCATGTTAAACATTGATGTACCCTTAACTTAAAAGCGTGTTTGAAACTTGTTAGTGTAAATGCAATAAGCAGTAGCAAAGTAATGTAATCATTCTATTTGCAGTTTGTTTGTTGCTCTTTAAGCAGCGAACCCTTTTTTGGAGTCTCCACTTAACTTGTGTTTTCAATTTACATTTGTCACACCAGAAGGCAGAGCTCGTACTCTTAATGGTTTAATCGCTTGATGTTATTTTAAGAAATATTTCTCCTAGAAGAACTTATAACATTATGTTATAATTAGTTCATAGAGCGCTTTCGGTAAGTTTTTCGAATGCAGTATTGTTTATGCCATCCTATATTTTTTTTTTTATGTGGGCATCAACATCTTACGTGATTTTTGGTGTGAATCCTAAGAGCAGTTCAAGTTCTCCCTGCACCTCTGTAGCTGACCATGATATAGCATTCTCTTTCTTGGTTTGTGCCATGGCCTACCTGTGTGTTCGAACCACGAGCTGTGAGTTTACTTCCTTCCTCCTGTGTGATGGAGTCCGCACCAGCGCATGGTAAATATTGTCAGCGTAGATTTTATTTGTTTCCTATCTGCATGAAAATGCAACTGAACAACCGTCATGGCGGACCGTTTTCTAGTTTCCTTCAGAACTTGGACCTACCAAGAATACCGTTCAAAAACTTTTTTAATGTCTTAAATGTTTTCTTTGTATATATATATATATATATATATATATATATATATATATATATATATATATATACAAATATATATATTGGCACGTTGTTTTAAATTATAAATTTGTCTCAATCATAATATATTACATTTTTTCGGGTGCACACCCACATAGTTGTGAATGCATAGCAATACTTAGTTCTGTTACATTTTGGTGTTTGTCTTTTGTTTTGCTCAACTATCGGGGCTTTGTGGGCTTTTCGGTGTACACAACTGAAAATAAAATTATAAAAATATATGAAAAAAATTTCGGTTAGCTTTTTATTTCTCAATCTAGAAGATTATTTAATAATTAAATAATTAAATGAAGATAATTAAATAAAACAATTAATTGAACTAACACCAAGCTTAATATTTAATGTAGAGTTTCTCTTTTGCATTGCGCATACATGTGGCTAATGGCTATTCTCCATTATTAAGGTTTATGTAAAAGGTAAGGCGACTTTGTAGGGCTCGGCCCTGTGTTTTAAAATCTCTTTAGCCTATAGGATAGCACTTGCGGCGAATTTAATTCCTAGTTCTCCTCTGCGGTTTCTTGGTGCTCGGATTGGGAGCTGTTCGGATGGGCAATCTCCTTTCTGGGGATCTCTCTACCTGTTTTATTTCGGTGTTGTGCGCCAAAGAGTTGCTCATCTGACACGCTCAGGGTAACTCTGCGCCAATAAATGAACAGTTCGCAACGGCGTTCAGTTCAGTACGAAAGGGCGTGGCTTCACTCCTATGCAGCAGCCAATGGAGAAACGATGCCGGCTGCAGTATAAACGGTACTGTGAAGTTCAGCCTAGTTTCAAATAATAACACGAGTTTTGCATTTCTCTAGTTATTAGTTCCTTGCTTCCTAATATAATACTCGATAAATAATAACTTACATACAATGTAGAAGTGTCTTCCATTTCTGTTTTTTTTTTTTTAAGTAATTGAATCTCTTAAATAATTACAAAATAATCCTTGTTGTTATTCGTATAGATATATAGATAAAACATACATAGAAATGTGAATTTATAATTAATGAAAATCAACTTAAAGAGTAAAGATTTTTAGTTGTAGTCTGAAGCCGCCATAAGTTGAACCACGCATGTGTGACTTTCCAACTCTACAACTGTTGTAGCCTTTCTTGGAAATGTAGTAATATAGGCTTATGTTATCATTTTCTATTACTAAATTTCCTTATATTTTTTGGCATATGTCTTCCTGTTGTCGAACTACAATACTTTTACTTTTTTTTATTTGTTACATGCATTTCACCGCGTAATTGGATTGCCATTTCTACCTAATTTTTCTCTTTAGTGGTTGTCCTTGGTGCACGGAGTGTGAAAGTTACGCGGCTGATATGCTTCCGCCGCCGTTGCCCACACATCAAGGGGTTTCTAGTTCTATATACTATGCCTTCTGTAGTGGCACTTACTACTACAGGCTGTTTACGGTAAAATGAGAACTTTCAAATCCCTGCTTAGGATCTACTTGCATGCACATTGTGTCTTCTTCCGCCCTATGTAACAATAACATTTCCTCGGGCCTCATAATTTTATTCATGCGTCGGTAAAGTGAAGCTGTGAAATTATTACAAACGTATATATTTGGCAAATCTGCTCCTTTTTACAATTCGTTGCATTAAAATAAAAAAATGAAAAAAAGGTATAGGTTATTACAAATGGTTATGTGAAACTTTTTATTTGCTGTTAAGATATGGAACTATTGTCCATTCTTTGTTACCAACTTTTCTGGGCGCATGTCACCCAATTCGCCCGTTAAAATATATGCAGGCAGGACCAGTGACTTTATTGTAAGGTTGATTTCAAAAGTTCTCACTTTATCGTGAACAGCCTGTGCACTACATTGCAACTACATTTATCAGTGTTGACTAAGTAAGAAGAGAGGGGGCTTGTACTGCCTTACTGTCCAACCCACCATTGGTGTTTCTGTTTGGAGTCATATCCTTATGTCTCACCACAGAGTAGATAAGTAGACAGAGAAGAAATAGCGTGTCGGTTCCTTTGTTGTGGGCACATCCATTCTCCGATTGGCTGCACGGGGCTGTGGGGACCCTTGTGTCTGATTGGCTGTTGCAAGCTGCCTAAAACATTTCTGTTGGCTGGTCTGACGGCTGGCGAGTATGTTACCAAGTGCTGATTGGCAAACTACATGCCGGTGACGCCATTTTGTTGGCGTGTGAACTTGGTTAGATTGTTGGGCTTAACGTCTCGTCTAAGCGAGGTCATTAGAGACGGTGCAAGTTGCACAGGGAAGAGGGATTGGAGAAGGAATGGGAAGGTATCAGCCATGGCCTTTGAATAGGAGCCATCCCAGCATTCGTCTGGAGTGATTTCGGAAAACCAAGGGAAACCGAAATCAGGATGGCCGGACCGGGAATCGAACCTGGGTCCTCCCGAATGCGAGTCCAGTGAGTTACAACTGCGCCATCTCACTCGGTGTGTGAACTTGGTGCTCACGGAATAAGCGGCTGTTTCATCTACACTGGAAAATGTCTGTACTTGTACAAGGAATTCTTGATCAACTGGTTGCCAATCATATTGTTTTAACACTACTAATACTGAAGAATTAATTTCTCAAAATCCTAGCTGGGAAGGCTAGTTCCTAATAGCAAGTAATGTAGACATCAAGTTCATTACAATTACTGAGCTACATAAAGAGTTTGGAATGTTTTCTAAAATAATGTGTTGTAAATGTACACTATTATGTCTGTAGAGTTACAAGAAAATCTTTGGCCAAACTGGTTTCCAAACGGTTGTTTGGAACAAGCACAACAGATTTGTACTGTATGTGCTCACTTACCTATAAGTTGTTCACTATAAAGTGAGCACTTTTTAATGCCCTGCTAAAAATCGACTTGTCTGCCTCTCGTTTATCCTTCCATAAACATACGTAAAAACAGATTTGTTGTTGGCCTGGTTACTGTGTTCATGTATAGGTCAAGTGAAACTGTGAAATTACTTACAACGTAAATGAAATTTATTTGTCATTTCATTTATCTAGTAAGAATTAAAAAACAGTATTAAAAATAACTCTATTATTCGCAAATTTATTCAATGCATTTTAAAAATGATACTGAAAGATTTAAGTACTTCTTATGGGTCATTGTCAACTTAACTTGGCACATGCCACTAAATGCAGCCCGTTTGAACACAAGCAGCAACGGCTAGGAACATTTTTCAAAAGTTTACTTCAAAAGTGCCTAGTTTACCGTGAACCGCCTATACTCTGAGGTAGAACGAAGTCTCTTACTCAGAAGGTCACTCATTCGATTCTCGCGAGAGTTACGGGTGTCTGGGCTTCTGCTGGCAGAGTAGTTGCCCAACCGGATTGCCCCGTTGCTCGTTTACCGCCAGTACTCGAAGGGGATTTCCAAGCAGTAGGAGTACACAGAAATAAAATGTGGCATGTACTGCAGCTCGTGTATACGACACAGTTATTGGGCCGTATGCCGCGAGGTAACTTCTTCTTGACCTACTTGAGGTGGGATCTTGAGAGCAGAAAATGTTGTTTTTCCGATAAGTTTCGAAACATGGAAACTAATTGCATCACATTTATTGTACATCTGCAAAACCTTAGAACAATAACTTCTTCGTAATTATATACGTTTTATTTAAACAAGGAAACGACAGTAATGGTTAGTCACTGTAAAATATCATTCTAATAGAGAACGTTATCATGTGTATAGGCCTAAATAATGTACTCAATAACAATAAGGTAATGCATAATACATCTTAAACAACTGAAAGTTAGTATTTAATGATTAGGGTCACCCACATTTCTTGAAAAGATTTCACAACCAGTTGTATTTCATAACACTTTAGCTCTGATGCACTTTCTTGATTGGATGGTTTCCATGTTACACGTCTGCCTGTGCGCGAATCACAGACGTGCAGTGTTGTAGTTACCTAATTGTGATTGGCGAGTCAAGTAGGAAAATGTCTTCTCACAAAGATATGCTGTCATTTAGATAAATAAAACTGCTGGTACGTCCATGTAGTATTGAAATCTGGCATGTGCGGAAATATTTTCGCAATTAAGTATGGAGTGGTGATAGAAAATCATTCTACATTTTTAGTATAGACGCACAAATCTTGCTTTATTATTGATCACAAAGCTAGACCTCACAGTACTATGCATACCCCAACCGTCGGTGAAATTTCATTGGCCAGAGCCTTGGTAAGAAGACATTTTGCTAGTGACTGAACTGTACCTAATTCGCTCACACCAATACGAAGTATTTAATAATTGAAGCAGAGCTTATCAGGGTGTGTCATATAAAATATGGACCTATGACGAACACGTGCAAAAATATACGTGTTTTAAAGCCTAAACTTTCACAAAATGATAATGCGAATTTTGCAGGCCTCTAGATATTGGTAATAAAGGCTAAGGAATATTGTATTGGATTTAAATAACACCATCGCACGCATATACAGGAAAATAATAATAATATATATGAAGAAATTATTTTTAATGACATGGTTTTGAATATTGAATACTACAGTGTTCTCAAAGAAATGCGAGTGAGTGAATAGAAGAGATTTGGGTGGCTCTTAAGAGCAAGGTAATGAGAGCCGATAAGGATGATTGAGGTGACTATGGAGCAGGCCCGGAATGAAGGGGCGGGGTAACGGAAGATCCTTGAGAAAACCCGCAGACCATAAGATGAAATTGGATTTGGATTTGAAAAAGTCTTAGTAAAGTCCCCCGGTGTTATGCCTAAAGGCTTATCAGGGGCCGCATTACAAGCTAACTTATGACCTAACTTAAACTAATACAATTGCCTTAACTTGTATTCGAACCCTGAACCTCCCGTATACCAGACCGGCAGCGCACAACCAACTGCGCCACGGGTGGTCTGCTACTTAAGCCCGTGCACCATCGTGGTTCCAAACTCTATCCGAGAACGGATCTAAGACCGACACAGAAAACTGTTGCACCATTCGAGTTCATAGCTGGACTGGACATCGAGATGAAGTTCATTTCGAACCGCTGAAACTGGCTGTTGGAAATCTCGATGCGAGGTCAGCAGCCATCGTCGACAAAGGTAGTTTGCAAATATGCCAATAGATTGAAATACGTTCAATTGCTTTCTTGGGAAATTAAAAAAACCTAATACGCACTTGAATTATATTCAGTAAAATTCGTAGGCCTACAACAATAACTCACTTAAAAAACATAAAACATCGCACATCTAGTTCTATCTGTAGTGAAAAATACGTCTACTTCCATGACGTCATATATTACGAACTAATAGCAAAATTTGTATCATAATTAATCTCGATTTCTCACTTTGCAACCAAGATCGATGAATCAGAAATCCAGAATCCTGAAATTTCGTTGGTGCAAAACTTTTAAATTGGAACCAAGATCAAACTGGATCCTGGTTCGGAACTAGGATCGGGGAAGATGTTGGTGCAACCGGGCATTAACGTTGGTTCAAAACATTTCCACGGTATTCCAGTGTCTGTGCGCACGTGTTGTAAATTTCAGCAAGGTAAGTGAGAGAGCGAATGTCTTCAACGCTGCGGAAAAGTCGGCAAGTTAGCACGCAGTCACACGGGCTTTCTCCGTATTGCACAAACGGTAAGGCCTCGCGAGTGTGCGACCGACAAGCTATAACACTTTCTGGGACGTAAAACGTCTCAAAAAACTTATTACTTACACACACAAGCACACTCTTCAGGCAGATATGTCACGCACACACACGCCAACTCCAATACACGCGGAATTTCGCGTCGCCAGTACGCCACCGTAATTCACAGTTTCATACTGTTAACCTGTTAGGTCACGCGTTTATGTGTGAGCCGACGTGTTTGAACAGTGTAATTTTTTTTTTTTTTTTATGTTTACTGCGCTGGCATCTGATGTACGTTTTGCAACCAGTCAACAATGTTCTGCGTGCTCAGAGACGTTGGTATCATCCAATCACAAACGAGACGCGTGTATGGTAAAAAAATTGTGTATTTCTACAAGGAATTATTTGTAAACTAGTTCCCAAATATATTTTTGTACTGCTACAAATTAAGTACAGTAAATTTTAAAAAACCTGGCTGTGGAATGTTTTGCACATTCAACATGTTGAATTAAAACCCTTCCAAACCCAGTTTAATTTATGGTACCAGATGTTGCAAACAAACAAATTTATGATGCTTGCTGTATTTAACCCATCCAGACCCAGTGTACACAGTTGTGTACATTACGAACGAGTAGGTAAATTTTGGTGTGTACTGCTAACTGTGGAGCTAACTTACCAATGATCTTACCTGTGGGTAACTGATTCGCAAACCGTCTTACTGGTTTAGGTCATAATTGGATCGTGTAACTGTGGCCTAAGATACAGCTGATTGGCTGTGGCAACAAAACAAGTGTTTTGTCGACTTCGCCCTTTTAGGCGCACTTTAATTTAATGTTTCGGGTGTTTCAAACAAGATATTTTATAAAGCCTGCTGTACTTAAGACGAACACAATGCTTTTTTCGTTTTCACAGCCAATCAGCTCTAGGCTATACGTTCGGCTACAGTTACATGTACTGAATATGTCATATACCAGTAAGACATTTTGCGAATGGTTTACCAACAGGTGGGACCGCGGTGGTGAAGTGGTTAGAGTGTTCCCATCCCTTCCAGGTGGTGTCGCCCCCCGGATTTTCACATGTGGGAATCGTGCCGGATAATGCCGCTGGTCGACGGGTTTTCTCGGTGCTCTCCCGTTTTCCTCAACCTTGTATTCCGGCGCTGCTTCGTACTCATCTCGTTTCACCCTCATCGGCTCTCGAGACCTCAATGTTAAGAGACGCCTAAATCTCTTTGCTAACTTACTTTCTTTATTTACTAACAGGTAAGATCATTGATCATTGAGCTTCGCAGTATGCAGTATAAACCAAAAATTACCTATACGTGCGTAATGTATACATTTGTGAACACTGGGTTTGACTGGGTTAACAATGGCTAAAAGGTATGTTTGTTTGTTATAAGGAGAAATTTGTAAAACATTGCGAATCGTAAGCCTACCTCTTACGTAAGTTATTTAAGGATAAATTCATTAATATATTTCATTTTCCTGTTATATAGGATGATTCAATAGTCACCTGCATAGGAATATTTAAAAATATAATTTGTGCTGCCAAAGACACCATGCAAATAATATATCGTTTATTAATGTATTTACGGTAAAGTGACAATCCCAAATCGTATTTGTGATGCTTGTACTTGGATTACTGTTGAAACATTTTATGACATACATGTTGAATGGGTGCAAAGCATTAGCATGTGCATTCGCGACAACGGAGGGCATATTGATCATGTTTTGTAATGCAATCCTATGATATTTTACTTGTGTGCTATGAATGACACATTAGTGTGAACATCAATGAATGGTGACTTGTGAATCATCCTCCATATTTGAGCCTAATTTTTAGTTCTACCAACGTCTCTCGAGTGTTGCGTGTTTAACCAGTTGAGTCCCCGTGTCCACGATTGTGGACATGATACATATGAAGGGTACTTGTTTGTAGTAGTGTACACCGCGAGGATTCAGTACCCAATGGCATGCGAGTCTTCCTGTTAAGTCATCTGGTTGATGAACCTTACCGCACAGTAAAAATTTTCTGTACTTTTTACAAGCAATTCTTTGGAAACAACTTGTAGTTTCCTAAGATTTTCTTGTAACTCCGCACAAGAAATATTGTACATTTACAAGCATTATTTTAGGAAACATACAAATATATTTATGTAGCTCTATATTTACAGTAGGCTTGAGGTCTACAACTTTGCTAATTAAATGAACAAAAGAGCTCGCATTCAAGTGCGATAATCGATGAGAATGTGTTTTAGTGTAGTGCCGCGGCTTTGCGCCTCTGTGTTGTTTTGGTTCTGCGGCAGGATGGTAGCGACGTAGGAGTTCCATTGTGAGGTGGCATTCGGCGCCCGCTCGTAGCCGATGGAAGTGCGAAGAGGCTCTCGGAGGACGTGCGCCTAAAGACGGTGAGGCCATCAGCAGTGCAATCACCCATTGTCACCGGCTTCCTAGAAGTACGCCGGTGGACATCACAGCAGCGGCAACTGCTGCTTCACCATCGCGAGGCCTTCATCACATCGCTACTGCTAATTGCATTTTTTATTTACACACGACATATAGAGCCACTGGCCGGTTTACAAATGTACGTATTAAACAAAGGTTATTAACTAATAAGTAGGGCCAGATTTTTTGCGAGACGATTACGCGACGAGTTTTACTGCAAAACATTTGAGTTTAGAACCTAATTCGTGGTTTAATGATTTAAACTCTCACGCGTTTTAGGTGTCTACCAACCAATTACCGACTTTCAGTGTCAGGGTAACTTAATTCTGATTGGCCTAGTCAAGTATTAGATGTGTTCTCACGCAGACACGTGGGGAATAGCCGAAGGAAATTGGCAATTGTGCACCTACAAGTTGAAGTAAAGACTGCCCATAAAACATTTCGCAAAAAACAGGTAGCACTACTAATAGTTAGAGACCCACATATTTCGCGGATTAATTTGGCAACAAGCTAGACTGTACAACAATTTCTGTACTCGAGCTTCAGAAAGTTGTTCACTGGCTGATGCTCCAGTTTCACCCCACACCATGTAGCACGGGGTTCGGTCTTCTTTATATCGCTGATTTGTTATTTGTAGAGACCTGCGAAATTCGCGTTATATTTGGGGACACGTTAAACTTCTAACCAATGCACATTTGCAATTAGTTTGTCATTGGAACATACTTTATTTGATACGTCCTGGGTAACTCTGCGCCAATAAATGAGCATTTCACAATTGTAAGTGCCAATCATGTTCAGTTAATTCAGAAAGAAATGAACTCACCTCTGTGCAGTAGCCAATGGAGAAACGACGTTGGCTATAGTGCATACAGTCCTGTGAAGTTCAACCTGATTCCACATAATAACGCGAATTTTGCATGTCCCTAGTTATTGGCTCAAGTGCGTGCAGGGCGTGGTTACCAAACTGCAATCCAATTGAAAGTAAAGTCAAATGTACATGTGTTTGAATTCTATATTGTCCTCGAGTGAGTTCGCAAAATTTCCTTGTGTCTGCTTATAGTTAATTACTATACATAGCTCGGTTGACTATTAAATCATCCAATAATGAAAGGGCACCACAACTAAAGTGTTTTGCTATTTCAAGATGTCGCGGAAATTTTTCGCACAAAATACGTGTCCCTTTCTATAGTTTGCTAACGGTTAACTAATCACTTTTGACTGCTTTGCTTAACCCATTCGGTCGCGCGTTAATTTCTGAGTTCAAATATTTCAATCGCGTAATGATTTATCACCCTCTGAACTTGTGTTCATCGTTTTTCTCGTAGCCAATGAACAACGTCCTGAGTGCTCGATAATATTCGCATTAACTATTCACGTCGAAGAGGAGCAGAAAATTCCACATATGAGATTAGCTGCAAAGAAGTCTGCGCACGGTAGTCTTGCTGTGTAAATACAGGGGAATAACTTTAATTAATTTGCAACGTTTCTCCGATGGTGGACAAATTAGAAACAATGAACTGTGTGACGGTCGAATGATTCACAACAAAGTCACAAGAGGAAATGTGTCTGACCGGCCGCAAAAACCAACCAGCAGACGACTCTAGTGCACATAGGACTCTGGAGTCTCGTGTGCTACCAGAAAATAGCGCGAATTCTTCGGGGCTATACTTATACATAAATGATTCTGGGCTCAGTATGTAAAGGGTCGAGAAGTCTCGTGTAGATGTCAAATAAATTCGCAATATTCACATAACTCTTATTATCGTCTATAGATTTTAAAAAATCAACAACTTTCTCTAACATACGTATTGTATAAAATCATATCTTGGTAAGTAAATTGCAAATTATTGTTAGTAAGAGCAGAAAACTATTTTACTGTGTTCGTACGATAGCGTTCAACGAAAGAAGAAAGCCCGACAAGTGCAAAGTTCAGTGGTAGGAACACTCGACTTTTTGCGGTAAGTTTTCATGACAATTATTTACAATTTCGTGATTGTATAATGTAGGTCTATGTGTTACACGTCTTAGGTGTCCGCCCCTGAGTCTTAAACGTACAATGTCTGTGTACCTTCTTTTTTATGATTGCTCATTCAGGTAAGAAAATGTTTTCCCAGACAGACTTAGCAAAAGAAAACAGCTAATATGCCCGGAGGGTATTGAAACCTAGATTTATAGTAAGTCACCTATGTCCATACATTGGAAGCTAGCATTCTGTCGATGATCAAAGTGCGTGCACTGAGATATACACTGTAAAAAAGTGTAAAAATACACTTACAACCTTTGGTAATTTTTCGTTTTCTGTTTGTTATTTGTAAAAACATGTACGGTAAGTGTAAATTTACAGAAATGTACAACTTTATTCATAACATAGTACATTGATATAAAAAACACCAAGGTATTGGTATATTAACAACAAGCGGGGTGTAAATTTACAAATTTGAAAGTACGTGTAAAAATCCACGAACGTAAAGTATTAAAATCTGTGTATTTTTACAACTACGCCAATGTTGTATTAAAACATGTACTTCGGTGTAAAAGTACATATTGTTCTATTCCATTCAAAAGGTAGTACAATCTTACTATAAAAACACAAATGTACTAGTACATGCGAACGTATTTTTTAATAATACACTAATGCAAGGCACTAAAACCCTAAGCTTGTGTGTTTTATAACCACGCTAATGTTGTATTAAAATACGTTCATCAGTGTAAAAGTACATATTTTTATATTTCACTCACTAGATAGTACAGACGTACTGTAAAAAACACAAATGTACTGGTATATTGACATTAACAAGGGTGTAAAGTTACAAATTCGAAAGTATATGAGCGAATATTTACACATACAAATTTATGGTAAATTTATATTTTTATGTGTAATTTCCTAAAAGGAGTCATAATTTGTAATGTTACACTAATGTTCCCGTGAAGTTATTTAAATATAACTACCGGTATTTGTTAAAAAAAAAAACATGCGATCTAGCGGTAGGGAGTAGAACTACTCCGAACACCTTTTGTGTTCAAAAGGAAATCATAACTCCCACTGATGGTACATGCTGGCTTTTGTATATAACTATCTATTCTATACCTGAAGTCAGTCGTTCCTGGCACGGCACTGGACGTGCAGCCGAACATTCCGGTTCGAAACCGATACGCAATTTTGAGGGAGCAAGTGGCTTCCACCTCGATCCCCGGCTCTTCAAGCCAACCACCAAACGTGAACCTGAACCTGCGCAACAATGCGAAACACAGAAAGCCTACTTTCCGCCTCGTGGCGCGTGACACAGGCCGGTACTCTTTCCTCGTTCGACAGCTCCGAACCATCCATCCCTCAGGCTTTACCATCAGCATGGCCAGGAACAGTCTGCACATCGTTGCAACCGACCTGCAAAAATATGAGGCGGCAACAAACATGCTGAAAAACACTGGCATTCCATACTTCACTTACAGTACAAATATCGATCCACCTCAGAAGGTCGTGTTTGATCTGCCGGCAGACACGGACCCTAATAACATCGCAGAGGAGCTCACACAGCGCGGGTACCAGGTGACTGAAGTGTATCAGTTTAAGTATAGAAAACAAAACGATCTAGACCCCTCCCAATACCAGCTCGTACCACAGAACCGCTTCTGCGTCACTGCAGCAAAAAATGACTCTCTCGACCCTCTTATCTCTGTAACCCGGCTAAACATGACAATTGTTCATCCCCGCCAGTACCAGAGGAAGCTCAGTGACGTTGCTCAATGCAAGCTCTGCCAGGCCCTGGACCACACAAAGAATTACTGTAAACTGAACGTAGTCTGCCCACACTGCACCGGGTCACACACTCTGGATGCCTGTCCCCAGATAGCTGCTGCATCGAAATGTGTTAACTGCAATGGCGACCACCTTGCCAACTCGAAAGATTGTCCCAAATTAATCGCAATTGTGCAGCAGCGACAGCAAACGGCCCTCAAAAAAATGCAATTAGAATGCAACCGCAAATGGCAACGACGTCTGCCCCACAAGTTCCAGCTAGGGATATCTCGCAATATCCTAAACTCCTTGATGCAAAATCTCTTCCCCCGCAAGCCTCCTACGCACAGGCAGCCAGAGGCCCCGTCCGCCATGTTTCAATCCCAACAAACGCCACGCAGGTGCCCCCAGACCACGAAACCTTAGAGATGCCAACCGCCCCACCCCGCCGGCAAACCACCGCACCTGTCCCCAGCTCCGCCCCATCGGCTCCTGGCGACCTGGGAAGCACCATGAAGGACCTCATGGACCTCATGAGGTTGCTAAAAGAGGCTAATTTCCGGGCCATCATGAGCCATTTCCGTGGCCACATGATAGTAGCAAACACCCACCCAGACCCACAAACCAAGTCCATGCTCCTCATGGAGGCGCTCATGACTTTTGCGGAGCAGATGCCCTAAATGGACCCACAATCCCTGCAAGCTTCCGGATCCCTATCCCTGTTGTACTGGAACAGTAACGGTATTTTCTCACAGCTTTATGAGTTGGAGCGAGTGCTGGAGACGTACGGAATAGAAATCGCGTTAATTCAAGAAACTAGACTGAAACCACGTCGTCGTTTTGCCATTAAAAACTACACTACATACCCTACGGACAGAGTACGAGCAGGCGGAGGTACCTTGATACTAGTTGATAACAAAATTCAACATCACGTAAATAAGGACCCCGACTGTGAAAACATAGAAACCACTACAATCAATATAAACACAAACTCCGGCCATATAACCGTCATCTCAGCCTACCTTGCGCCCCGAGCGAAATTAAAAACCAAGGATCTCGATAAATTAATAAACCAGCCCTACCCCTTCATAATTGCAGGCGACTTAAACGCAAAACATACCGACTGGCACAGTAGAATTAATAATGCTAGTGGTAACATATTACAAAACCACGCGCAGCTCCACAGCTATATTATTCAGGCCCCCGACTCACCTACCTTCTTTCCTGCAAATCGCAGACATAATCCGGATGTGCTTGACATAGTTATTACTAACCTACCAAATTTATTTACAGAACTTACAACCCTAACCGAACTAGACTCAGATCACATGACAGTTCTATGCAAAATCAGCACAAAATCACTTCAACACCCAGAAACCATTTTACCAAAAATCCCGGTAACTAACTGGGAAGGTTTTAAAACTGAACTGGAGGAAATCTTTACAGAACAACACTTAACGATTCACGACAAAAACGATATCGATCCAGCCATAGAAATCCTGGAAAATACTTTAAAAACCCAACTAGCAAAACATACAAAATTTTTGAACAGGCGAGAATTTTTAAAGCAAAATTTCCCAGATGTAGACATGCTACTTGCCAAAAAACGACAAGCCAGACATGTATTCCAACGAAACAGGACAGAATCAATCAAAGCTAAATAAAACAAGCTGAAAAAACAATTAAAAATCAAATTAGAAACACAAAAAATAACAAAATGGGAAAATTTTGTTACCGAACTTTCAGACAACATAAACCAATTCTGGCGGATATCCAGAGTGCTCCGAGGTTCTAGCAATAAAACTCAATCTACACCTATCCTTTCTCCAACAGGACTAGCTTACGACCCCCAAACTAAAGCAGAAACTATAGCAAATTCTTTGGAAAATCAATTCACTCCGAATGAGGACCTCGGAGACATAAATTTTACCAGAGATGTAATAACAAACACACAGAAATTTCTAAATAGAAAACGAAAAAAGGAACCGGAATTAATAACCATGCCAGAATTTAAAGCTACCATTAAAAACCTACGCCCTAAAAAAGCGCCAGGCCCAGACAAAATAAACAACCAAACTATTAAAAACCTCCCATACGAAGCCCTCTGTCTTTTACTGGATATCCTAAACGCCATACTAAAATTCAAATACTTCCCACCTGCATGGAAATTGGCAAAAGTGATCACTATCCCTAAACCAGGCAAGGACCCACAATTACCTGTAAACCGGAGGCCCATATCGCTACTCAGCTCTCTAAGCAACGTTTTTAAAAGAATTCTCTTAGCTAGATTAAACTCACATGCAATTAAAAAACGCATTATTCTGCAAAGGCAGTTCGGTTTTAGGGCAGGCCACTCCACAACTCACGCTCTAACCACTTTTGTCACAGAAGTTATAAAAACTTCACGCATAAATAAACAATATTCAATAGCTGTATTCCTGGATGTGGCTAAAGCTTTCGACAAGGTTTGGATACCTGGCCTCATTCAAAAACTCATAAATTTTAAATTTCCCGATTGCTACATCCACCTCATAAATAACTACTTCTCCAACAGAAAATTCTTCGTAAATTTAGAAGGCGCAAACTCCTCCCACCGTCCCCTAACTGCAGGAGTACCTCAAGGCTCCGCAATATCTCCATTTTTATACAATATTTACACTGCCGATATCCCCAGCACTTACTGCACTCTACAGATGTATGCTGACGACACCCTCTTCTATTCAAAAGATAAACATATAAAATATGCATATTTGTTTGCACAGTGTCATCTAGACGAGCTCAGTCAGTGGTATAACCGATGGAAAATTAAAATTTATGCAGAAAAAAGTCAAGCACTCATTATCACGCGCAGGAAACAGCCAGAAATTAAACCATTAAAATACAATAATGTAGACATTCCCTACTCAGACACAGCTAAATATTTAGGCTTAACAATAGATAATAAATTAAAATGGTCCCCACACATAAACGAAACAAGGAAAAAAGCTCTAGGAAAAATCCCCTTAATTTACCCTCTACTAAAATCGCCTCGGCTTCCTAAATGGCTAAAACTTTTAATATATACTTCTCAAATCCGCTCAGCCATGATGTATGGAAATTAAGTATGGGGAACCGCGTCTAAAACATTAATTAAATCACTTCAAGTCGTCCAGAACAAATATTTAAAAATAATCACAAATGCACCGCCGCGTACACGCATTTCCGACATTCACGACGCACTTAAAGTACCTTATATAGGCAATAAATTCCATTCCCAAAACAATAAATTCTATGATAAATTATTAACACACCCAAACCCCGTACTCAAAAGGATAGGGCAGATAGGCTTGTTCCCCCAACAATATACTTGTTTGTATATGGCGACTCATATATTTAGTAACAACAACAATATATTTCGTTAAGTAAACAAAACTGACAAAAAAACAAATTTTATGTTGACCATCTACCAAAATACACACTTAAATTAACAAAACATCGGTATTGAGCCAACGAAAGTAGAATGGCATCAAAATATTTAGTTCAGTAATTTGTAAATAAAATTTTGACCATTCATTTAGTTGCCTTTGGGGAACATACAGCTCGAGAGTTTGTGTGTAATTTTTGTGACAATTAGGACAGTATAGGCTGTTCACAGTAAAGTGAACACTTTTTAAGGCCCTGCTAAATTTCTCCTTTAAGGCAATTTCTATCTTGCCACCACTTTTTATACTGCTATTGGCATGTGGCTAATAAACACAAAGAATATGTTTCACCGCCCTCAAATGTAAACATCTGAGGCTGCAATATAATATAATTATTAGTGATCAATGCCGGTTGGGAGGGCCTTAAAAAGTGCTCACTTTACAGTGAACAGCCTATAACAGAGTTTGTTAGTGCATTTATTGGTGCTTGGTAATTGTGTCAAAAATTACAATGAAACAAGTTCAACAGGAACATTTAAGTCAACCATGAAAATTAACATATTTAATTACGTTCGTGCCCTGTATTTAAAGCGTATGCATATGAAAAATTATATTCTGTCAGCTGCCACTTTTGGTGATGTTATTAAGGTAACAGGACATTTATAATATATGTAATATAGTTTTAGTAGCACCCACCAGTCCTAAAAATTTGGGCCATCTGATAAAACAATAAAAAATTCGTTTTCCGCAAAAATTATTTAAATCTTATTGTACAGGATTTACGGTCCGAAGGCCGGCATACCCTCCATCCTCCCACATTGCAACTGTACTCGGATGAATAAGGCAGTGCATGGCACTTTCTCTTCTTCTTTCTTCGGGCCTTTACTTTTCTTTGTGCCGTACACAGTATTCCACCGGTTTTCCCAGTAAAACCTGCCCTCCTCACCAATCAAAGATATTCTGACTTCTTGCTTTGAAGCCTTTACCCGAATACTCCTTCATGGGTCCTCGGAAAGCTCTTCTCGTCACTTGTCGTGTTCCTCGAGTCTCTTTCCTAATTCTTGTGGCGAACTCTTGCCATAACTTGTGAAGAGCTTTGTCTTTCATTACATTTTCCAATCTCATGTCAAGGCCGTTCCTTTCTGCAATTCCTTTAAGCCGTTCCCTTATGTCTCTGTCTTCAAAAAGTTATTGATGACATGCTCCATTGTGTCATCAACTTCACATATATCACACAGCGGAGATTGCACCAGACGGAATCCATGAAGCTTCGCCTTGAAGTTGCCATGTGCCATAAATAGCTGTCCACTATAGTGGTTCATAGCAATCAACCAGTACTTTATCCTTTCTTGCACAACTGGAAGCAACTCAAAGGTAACTGTTCCCTTTTCCGACCGTGACCATATTTCTTGCCATTCCCTAGTAAGTTGAACCGAAAGGTCTTGTTTTTCTTCGTTACTTGGTCTTCCATTCCATGCTCTCTCCACCATAATTTCACATATTTTGACCAATAGGTTAACTGGCAACACTCCTGCCAATACTAGAAGTGCGTCATTAGATACTGTCAGCTGTGCCGCCCTCTGAGCATTAACCAGATTCCTTTTGCGCCTTTAAAGTTGAGCCCTGTTGTACCACATAACAGCGCCATCTGCAAAAATAGCTCACAACACTGCAGTGTAGATTTTCTTTAGAGTGCTGAAGCTTACTCCCCAACTACTATTACCAAAGTTCTTCAAATGCTGGAATGCAACAATTGGGTTTCTAAAAAAAATTTCAATTTGCTTCAGGTTCTTATTATCAAGGATTATTGCCAGATATTTCATCTCACTCACATGCTGCACACATTACCCACCAAAACTCACAGTAGGTGGCCTGCCTAATCTTCCCTTCAGCAACATGGTATTTGTTTTTGCAAATGGAGAAGTTTAGCTTGACTTTTTACACCCATTGCTTTATATTTTCTGTGATGTCAGCAGCTTTTATCTCCAGTTCTCTTCGGTCTCTTCCTGATATTAATATCAGTCTGTCATCAGCGTAGCCAAATATTGTGCAGCCCGGCGGGAACCCCAACGCCCAAAATCCATCAAAGAGGATGTTCCATAGAATGGGTAGAAGGATAGATCACTCTGGGCCTCCCTTCGTTATCCTCTTCTTGACCTGTACAATCCTAGACATTTACTGGCTCCATCTGTTCTGGAAGTAATCTAGGATTACTTTATAAATGGGAGATCCCTTTATTGTTATTTGATGCATTACTTCTGGCTACCAAGCATTTTTAAAGCACATGCAATGTCAAGAAATATGCCCAATGTGTATTTGTTATTACTATAACCTATGTATTTCTTGACATCACACGACACAAAATCTGTTCCTTTGCCTTTGCGGAACCCATACTGTTTTTCATTACGTTTCCCTTCAGATTCCAAAGTTTGAAATCTCCTTTTCTGAGCTTTTCATCAATTCTACCCATTACCAGAAGCAATGTCAATGGTCGGTAAACCTTATGATCATCATTCTCGTTTCCCTTTCTTTTATGCAAAATATCAACAGTCCCACATTCCATGGGGAAGGAAACACTCTGTCCTTGAGGCAATCATTCAGATACTTCAGAAACACTTCCTATATCCTTAAGAAGGTTCGTTTTAATATTGGAGCAATCCCATCAATTCCAGGATCCTTCCCATTTTTGTGTTGTACCTACACCATAGCTGTCACTTCTTCCTTATCAAAGTCAGGTGCAATCTATTCTTCTGGTGATATACTCACAGTTCACCTCTTAGCAGAGTGCTCCTCACACTCACCAGCCTGGGAGTCATCCAGCAGGAGAGCGTGAAGCAGAAACTACATATAGTCACGGAGATCAGTGTAAGTTTCTCCACTGATCTTGACATTAGGTGGAAGTGTCACTCTTTTCACCTTTCTTGCAGCCAGCTTGTATACTATTCAGAATGGGTCTTCATAACCCACATTGGTATCAAACTCAATCCAAGTCTCAGTTTTCTTTCGCCGCACCTTATTGACGAAAAACTGCTTCTTTGTTTGATAGTTTCGCACAAGGGCTTCACTTTCTTCTCATCTTGGGCGATGTAATCGCCTTCTCAGTTTCCTTTGTGCTTTCCTTTTTTGTTCCAACCTCAAGTCCATTCACACACACGCACTCTTAATAGCATTGGAGAGTGCATTAATTCTCTCTTCCAGGTTGTCATTGCACCAAACTTCCCCAATAATTAATAGCTTTTCCAATAAGACTTGGTCGAATCTTCTCAGTCTGAATTCTTATGAATGTATCTTGTTTCCACTTTGACCTCATTCATGTAGTTCGCGCAAATTAAAAAATTATCAACCGATGATCGTTCGCACTGTCCTCCATGACTTTTCAGACTTTCCCATTACATAGCATCACATCAATGTATGCCTCACTCCCATGACCTTGTGAAACATATGTTGGCAATTCACAATATACATTTGCCCCTTCAAGATCGTTAGCCAGTATAAACTGGCTTACTAATTCTCCTCATTCATCTGTAACAGGAGAATGCCAGAGTTCCGACTTGGCATTAACATCTTCTGTGATCACCATTGCCCTGTTTCTGAAGAACATCTGTAATTATTTCCTTCCTATTAATGTGCTCTTGTGTCTATTCACCAAATTGGAAATATGAGGACAATATCCAGATCTTCAAGCGTTCTTTCTGAACTTGTGCACACATGTGATGTGTGTTGGATACACTTGTAAGTACCATAACAACCATATACATGTTCGTCCTTAATACTGAAGTCTGTGAGGACTCTCCACATGCATGTATTGCGTCTTTATGGCCAACCACTTCTTCGAATGGGATATATGGTATCTAAAACAGTACCAGGTCCAGCTTCTGCTCCACAACAATCCTGTTAACCTAAGAGGTGGCAACTTCCGACCTTAGCAGATTTATTTGCCCACATATTATATTACAGTCCATAATCAGTTCTAGCAAGTTAAAATGGCAGAGCTCTCTGATATGCAGGACAATCTATAGAATCGACATGTTAGTCATGATTTAAATTCCTCCTATTAAAATTTATACATTGTTCCACATAGTCATTATTTTATGAGGATAGTACTGAAACTTTTGACCCTTGTCTGCACATCGAGAACATTCCGTTTCCGTATTGCATGTCTTTGAAATGCGATTCCCTTGTTGGCATTTGTAGCACCTGGTGAAAGATATATAATCTCACACCCTACAACATCCATAGCAAAAAAATATTCTTCCCATGTCAATTAATAAGCCTCTTAATTTGGGGTCACATTCCATCACAACATGAACTCTTGTCAGCTTCCCTTTTAAAAGTCCTGTGATTGACTTTTATTTTGTCTTTGAATTCCTCCGAGGACTTGACCTTATTACCGAAGTTCTTAAGACAGATCGTCTCCACCAGTTCATCCGTATCTTATTCTCGAGATAATCATTTTGAGACGTCTATTCTTGGGTGACTCCAGCTTTATCAAAAGTTCCTTAATTTTCTCCAGGTTCTTTAATTTCTCAAGGGGTTTATCATCACCTGATATTTGAGGATTTCTCCTCTTCCAATTTCCTTTATATTTCTTATCTTCAATCCTTCCGCTTTTTGGATTGAAATGGCCCATTACCGTCTCCTTGGCTTGGGTGCTGGTCGGGCCTTCATTTTCAGGATATACCAAAACAATATTCTTGTGTGGTTTGGAAATTATATTTTCGCCCTTTTATACTTGTGAGTAACTCTTGATTCCTGGTACAGTGGCACTGACCAAGAGCAAAATTTTATAATTGCCTTTTCCATGTCCAGTTTGCTCCAGCTAATCAATTTCGCCAACTAACATTTTCCATTAATTCTTTATCTAGCATGCTTTGTAGTTGGCTTAATTTTGGCATAAGCCATCTTGCCTGTGAACTATTCACTTTAGAGTTCTTGCTAAGCAGCCAGTCCACCATGCAGGTCCCAAGCTCCGTAGTCACAGCATGAGTGTGTTCAATACTCATAGTTAAATTTTGGATAAGGTTACCTTCTTATAATGAACCCCTTCACAGTGCCTTTATTTATTTACTTAAGACCGAATTCAGCCCAAGGCTGGTTAACAATGGATACTTTTGACAACATAGTATAATCTACATATGCTATGCAACAGATTTTTTAATTTATAAGTACTACACATTATAGATAGGGTGGAGGCCTATACTGTAAATTTAATGTTAGCCTTAATTATTACTTTTATTTTAGTTTTAATTTAAATTTAATTTTAATCTTAGTCAATTTTGACCAAAATAAAGCTTAAATGTGGTAGCTCTACTTAAACTGGCCCTGAAACAGAAAGGACTTATACTGTACCCTGAACGAGTTCAGCGATGTGGTTTTCAAATCTCCTGTCAGGACATTTCAAATTTTGCTTTCCATATATGTGAAACATTTTTGATAATTTGACTTCGGAAATCGAGGAACTAGACAGGAATTTTCGTTGCGAGTATTATGGTAATGCAAATAGTCGAAGTTAATAAGCTTTACTAGTAAACATTCTGGTTTTTGCGTATCTATAATTCTTTTTAGTTGAGTGGCTGAATTATACAAACACCTATTTTCCATATTCATCCATTTGGATGTAAAAAGGACGTCGGTGACATCACCTCGCTTTTTAAGATTGAAACAATATCTAAGGGACGCACTATGTACTTTCTGTACTCTATGTTTTTGTTCTTTATTGATATTAACAAACAAACCTGTGCAGTAGTTAAAAGCTGATAAAACACTAGCGCGTCGCACAGGAGAAGTATGATGTCAGTAGTAAACCTTTTTTTTAGTCGATATAGATATTTGAGATGATAATATGCGGAATGAATAGCTGCCGATATCGGTTTATCTCAGCTTAGGTATTTGTCAAAAATGAAACCTAGGTTTTGCATGAACTTTTTCCGGTATATTTTCTCCGTTAATAGAGATTGATGCAGAGGATTTAATTTTCTGTAATATTTTTTGTGATCCAATGACTATGTAAGAACATAGTGATGGATTAAGTTTCAGAAAGTTTGATCCACAACATTCTTATAAATGTAGTAAATCACTATTAATCTTTCCGATACTTTCGTCAATTTTGTTTACACAACAGGACAGCAGTAATTGAGTGTCATCTGCATACTGATAGAATTTAACGTGTTTGAAGCACGATGCCTGTGGGACTCCGTTTATCACCGGCTGCCAAACTGCAATCTTTTCTTGACTTCCAATGGTTCAGAGTCTTTAGAACCGTCTTCTTGCGAGATCAAGGGTCCAGCCTCAGGCACTTTAACGACTTCCCCACGATCGCCAACTCGAAAAATCTCTTTTTACGAGTTGGCTTTCCTTAAGTCTATGCCATCGTCATCTTAAGATGAAATTTGAGATTCTTCATTTTCTGATTTTTGTTGACTCTGGAGTACACCCTATTCTGGCCCAATAGACATATATGAATGCCCATTTTCGTCCTTTCCTGTCTGAACTTTCTCTTCCTCTTTGTCATAGATCTCTGCAACCCGTTACTCTTCGACACTCCTCTCTACTCCATTAATGACACTTTCTAATAAATTTTCGCTAATTTATCATACCAGTGCATACGTATAGTGAGAAAGAGTGAATGGTAAATTTTTTTCCCATACATCCATGGTAGTGTTCCTACATTTTCTCAGGAAACAGTCAAATGCATAGGGAAGTTATCAATTATTTATTGTAGCGGTGACAAATATTCCTATGTTTGCAGCCTGATATATGGTAGTAGTACCATAAAATGTATAGGTTTACAGGTAGGTATTGCAGCTTGGGACGTTAACTAGAAAAGTTTTACATTGCATACCATATCTTCTGATGCCATTTCTTTCCTTTTGGAGTTAATTGGAATTGCTCCCAATCAAACTCCTTGTCTATCAGTCGGCCTATAGCAGCCACCGCTACCGACTTAGGCACTTGCCCTTGTCCTTGTCCCAAAAGGCCCCTCAAATCTCTCCTGATCTTTACAGGTATTGGCTTCACTGTTCGGTTCAGCAGCAAAGCATCCATTACTGTTATTTTCACCCGTTCAAATGGGTTGGTGTTTGAAACCACTTTTATGGTTTTGTATCTTACAAGTTCTGCACTGTTTTCGTAACCACTCACTTAAGTGCTCTTGTTTAAAATAAGCACTAACACCACACCTACAATACTCTTGATCCAATCAAATCCATTAAGAGTAACTGCAACAGTTAAACATCATAAGATTAGCAGATAAACCCATGTCCATAAAATGTCTATCTACTATAGTTCTCAGAGTGAGGATCTAGAGCTCACACGATCGAGGCCCACAGGCCAATGACCGACACTGTTTCTTTGCACACTCTTCTCCGTCTGCGTGGAATCATTTTCACGAATTATGGCAACTCACATATCTCATGGTACGGATTCAGTTGAATAATTACCACACAGTCCGTTGATCACCCCGACCACGCATAGGTGGGGTGCCAGTGTCCCCTTCAATATACTGCCAATATATTACAGGTAGACTTGCAACAATTGACACAATTCAATTCCAATTCGCCTTTATGGAACCACTTCACAAAGGAACTTTCTCAGATAAAACATAATTGTTATTATACAATCTAATAATTTGGTTGCGCCAAACAAACTTTGCTTAATTCAACGAAGCGTTGCTCTCAGAGCAGGTGTGCATCTAATGGCGTCGGTCACGAACAAATGTGTTATTTTATATTTGTGCTTCACACAGTTCACGTTTTATACCTTACCAGTGATTACTATTTCTTAGGAAAAGAAAACTTAGCACATAGTTTTCGAGTAAACACGCGTCAAACACACAATTTTAATATTTTTGAAATGTTCAAATAATGAAAACTATTTTACGTAAAAAAAAATAAGACAACTCGCATTGAAAGAAATGCTAAAAGCTACTTCAAGACGTATATAAAATTTGAATAGGAAATGTTTTTGCAATTTCAAAAATTGCTGAAACTAAGGACATTCCTGCTTATATTTTATTGAGGCTGCCTCCAAAATAAAAAAATAAAAATACCTTTTGTTAAACGTACCTATAAATGAAACAAAACAAGATATTTCAGTTGCCCTTTTAAAACCTTCTTCAATTAGCTAAGTTAATTTCATTTGTACATTACGAAAACAGTAAAGTTTTGACTTTGACGCGTCATTTTGGAGAAACCATGAGATCAAGAAATCCTTTCATCAGAGGAAAAATTATCCGCTGATAATGTCCACCAGTTGGACAATAGGCCCACGTGGTACAAATATAAAATAACAAATTTTTCCGTGGCTCGCGCACTTGTGGCACCTAAAAATATATTTTTCGCGTCCGAAGCACAGCGATATGGGCGCCAATAACATGCACGACCAGCGCCCCATCGCACTTACGCGCAAGGTGCTGAACCTGCGTGCAATGCTTCCGCTGTTATGATTTCCTGTATAAATAAGGTCTTTACACAGTGTGACATTATTACACTCGATGAAAGCCCACAAATTAAACTACGACTGTACAGTTTAATTTTCTCCTACCTATAAAAACTGTGCAGCCAGCTCTAAAAACGCGATTTTGACAATTTCCACGATTATTTTTCTCTTAGTCTATGCCTGGTATTATAAAAACATAACTGTAAAGTTTAAGATATTTTTTTTTGCGGCAAAAGTCGTGTTCCCGGGATATTTGTTTGCTGAGATACGCGAAAACAACGAATGCATAAAAATAATGTATACATTAATAATTCGTAAGAGCCCGTTTTATACCAGCCATATTGAATTTTTTACTTATATCTTCCTGATTAAAATTCAAGAGGTTTTATTGAAAAAATGTGATAGAAAATCTAATTACTTTACCCATTATTGCAAACATAATATATGAACAACAAATGCATATTTCTGCAAAAAATAACTAAATACAAAATTTTATTTGTTAATTCATATTGACCTTTTAATGCCAGCCAGGTAACACCTAATAACAGTCAGGTAGAGAAATTTGTACAGAGCTATGAAATGTTATGCTTTTATAATGAAACATTTTCAGTAATGACCCTGATTCTTCTGTTATGTTTAGAGACCTGAAAAATTCGCGAGTTCAGCTACCTGCAAGCTAGACTCTACAGTATTATGTACAAATATGCCGATGTTACCTGCAAATTTTCTGTCTGCTGTCGGAGTGGAAGGCGACGATTGGGCCAGAGTTCTCCTAGAGGTGTCAAACACCATGTAAACCAATGGCTAGAGCCCCGAATATTACGGGGATTGAGTTGGCAGCAAGCTGGACTGGACAGCCCTATATACACTCGAGACATTATCGTTTGCTTACTGGTTGCTATGATCAAGCAAGGCATCTGTACAGGACTGTTAAACACTCACTCACAATACTACTTCCTACTTATTACGTGCTCACAGTTAAACTGGGTGTGTCCAAACAACTGTCGTACAATCACAACAGTAGAAGAAAGAACAAGTGATTGGAGTCTACCTCGCCTACGAATGAATTCGCGAAATACTCGTGGCTCTACCAATCGCTAGAGACCCGAGAAATTCGCGAGTTCAATGACCTGTAGGCTAGACTTCACAGTCTTATATACTCTCATACCGATATAAACTGTTTATTGGTTGATTGTTGTGGTAGTAAAAGGCGGTAGTTGGGCGCACAATTTCTTGCATGTTTTTATTGGTTTATTTATCTCCAGGAGGGGTCAAAAAACATATTGACCAATTAGAAACGTAACATGAACGTACATGTGTGTGAATTCCAACTTGTCTATAAATTAACCCACGAAATTCTGGGGTCTCTACCAATGGTTAAAGACCTGCAAAATTCGCGTTAATATTCGAGGACACGTTAAACTTCAAACCAATGCACATTTGTAATTAGTTTGTCATTGGAACATACTTTATTTGACACGCCCTGGGTAACTCTGCGCCAATAAATGAGCATTTCACAATTGTAAGTGCCAAACACGTTTAGTTCATTCAGAAAGGAATGAACTCGCCTATATGCAGTAGCCAATGGAGAAACGTCGTCGGCTCTAGTGCATACAGTACTGTGAAGATCAACCTGATGCCAAATAATAACGCGAATTTTGCATGTCCCTACCAATGGCTAATGTTTGAATTCTCACTTGTCACAAAATGAATCCGCGAATTGTTCAGGTCTGTAGTTCAGACACTGAAGTATCTAATTGCTATATAATTGGGAGGGGGGGTGTGAGGTAAGAGCTGTCCTGTAGTGTACTTTGGACGAGGAATGTGGCGTGAGATAGTGAATCCCAGGTGACAGATGGCAATAAGAGAGGGCATGCAGGCGCTATCGGGCGCGGGAAGTGTACAGATGGTGTCACTTGTGTACCCAGCTCGGTGCGCGCATGACCAGCCTTGCATGTCAATGCGTTGCAGTTACCAACCTCGGAGACATCGCTCCAGCCAGCCAGGTCCTCCTTACTCCCGAGCAGGGGAAACCACACCTTGTCGAAGATACCCCAAGTCTGCCCAAAGTCGACGTTCTACGCTCTTACAGCTCCGCGATTGAAAAATTTATGTCACATTTAAACAAAGTATTTGCTATATTCACATATCATAAATAAAGATAAACAACTATGTAGTTTCTCTCAATAGATATCTTCATGATTGATTTTCATATTTTAATATTGTTGTTCGTAGCACAGACTGCATTTTGTAAGCGCCCTTCGCGCCTGTTTTTTCGTGTCATGTGTTTTCTTTATTAATATACGAATAAAACTGATTGCAGCGTAGTACCTTCACGGTTATAATTTACATTCGCTCAAAAGTATTTGTGATATGAAGTAACGGTGGGTAAGAGATGCATCTATAATATTTCACAGAAAACATCGGCTAATCACAATAAATAAATATAACAGCTGGCGATGTCTCCACAACACTTCCAACATAACAATGTGAGAATGTGTATTTTACTCTATGTTCTATTATTGGCAGTACCGTATAACTTACCTCGAGTGGTTCGACAAAGGAATTAATTGGATAAGGAGCTGTCGTTATACTCTTGAGTTATAACTATCTAGTATTTGTTCGCTACGTGATCCCAGCTTACAAGCTCAGCGCCCATCTTCCTGTCTAAGTGTGTTCAAGTTCCAAAAATTACTCTCAATATTTTTAGGATATTGTGTAGTTATTTTTTTATCACAAAATAGTAAACTGGTGAAACATCAAGAACGATTGGAAATTTACTGACAAAAATTAATGATGGAAAACGTAGGAATTTCTAATTTTTATGTATTGGCAAACAAATTTAAAAATTTTGCATAATTAACATGTTTGGCTACTGCTCAAATTGATTCCTAGTACCATTAGAACAATATGAAGAATTTTCATGTAACTTCTTACAGTAGTTCGGCCATAATTTTATTTTAGATTTTACAATAAAATTGAAATCCAAAATAGCCAGAAGGTAAACCGTAATCTCATGCGAACTAAATACCACACTTCAATTAAATGTCTTCGTTGCGTTCCTAAATCTTCAAAAAAACTTCTGCCGAAATAAAAATTGTGCTTGAATAACTTTTTAAAATATATTTTGCACACATTTAAAGATAAAAACGATGGTAATTGTATTAAAATTGTATGCTAGAGTAATTTTTTAAAAACTGATTTGACGTTCTTACTAAATAGTTATTGATATTGTATCGCAAAACCTCAAAATATCATAGGAATGCAGAAAAAATGTTAGGTGCTTGACCAGCCCAAAGGTTCCGCATGCCAATCGCTTGAACTGCGTTACACTGTATTTGAAATCCGGTTTTTGAAGCAAATATATAATGCCCCCCACCACCCCAGTATATTTACAAACGAAAAGACATCATACGTCAGACGAGAACTGAATGGTACTTGAACGTTACCAGGCATGTTGTCAATATTATCTTGAGATCTCCAATATACGTACCTTTAGACACGAGTCGAACTACGAGAACACTACAGATCCCTGCGCGTAGAGGCGAAGGCGCTCTTGTAACGCATGCCAGTGTAGCTCTAATAGCTCCAGCGCTTCTCGGCCGAAAACCAAGCTTCTGAAATGACATGTAGTGTTCCCGGTGTAGCGCTGTGACTACGGGACTTGAAGAGGTCACTCTGTCCTATAAATACTAGTATTGAGTATTTCCGAGCAGTGCGCTTTGCGATCAGGCAGTGTGGAAAGACAGTTCTTAGCTGTCGGAAACAGTGTTTGTAACTTGTGTGGCGCCTTTAATGTAATCTTCGTATAGGCTGTCTCACGGTAAACTGAGCACTTTTTAAGGCGCTTCCAAATTTTTTCTATCATCCAATTTCCAACTTCCTGCTGCTTTTTAATATAAACATTGCAATGTGACAAATAAACACAGTGTATATATTTTACCACCCTCAAAACTTAGTGCCTAAGGCTGCAAGCAGATATATTTATTAGTGGCTAATGACTGTTGGGAGGGCCTTAAAAAGTGCTCACTTAACCGTGAACAGCCTATAGCAGTGGAACTTATTTCAATCCATGAAAGCCCACTCAGTAACTACGACTGTACGGTTTCGTTTCCCTTCTACCAATTAAGGAAACTGCACAAGCAAACTCCTCTTTTTCTTTGAATACACTTAAAATGATAAAAATAAAATACAATGAATTTGGTAGTAGATATAAAAGGCCAGTCCTGCACCACCCCACATTTTCATTAAAAAAATCAAGCAATTTGAGGCCAAAATCAAGGTTTTTTGCTCCAAAATCATGGTTTCAAATTTAAGAACTTAAGCATTCTAAAAAACAATTAAATTTACTGTAAAATCAAGTTATTTTACCACGTTTTTCAAAAATAGCGTGCAGGTTTTGTGTCACTTTAAAAACATAAAATTTTAAGCTAAAATCAAGCAAATTTCTCGCTTTCAAGCAATTTTTTCAGTTTTCTAGAAATAGTAATTTTCCAAGCGAGCAATCTAAATCAAGCAAATTTAAAACAAAATGAAAGCAAAGTCAAGTAAAAAGAATTAAATCCATAGAATTTAAATATCAGAACAGAATTTAATATCATATAGATATTTTCCATTTTTCATTTATTTTAAGCCTTTATACATTATAAAAATCTGTTTATCATTTATTAATTTTTAATAATTTTTACCAAAAAGCTGTACATATCGATCAGGTAATGTAATTTTATATTTACAATCTAAAATGCAAGTCATTTTTTACCTAATTTAGATTCATGAATTTGAAAATCTGTGGCTTCATACAATTTATCAATATCTAGATCCTGCAGTTTAATGTTTTCAGGCGAATTGTTCAACTTGTTGAGCAGAGATTCCATTTTTTTGTGTTATTTACAAAGAAACAATTTATTAAAGAAAAATATTTTTTCATTCTCTCAATAAATTAATTTTCTTAAAAAATACAATGGCATATCTAAGCAATGTAAAAAAATGCGGCGAAGTATTAAACATAGAAAATTTTCACACGCATAAATACATAAAAGATAAGCACATTAACACTTGTAAAAAATGCTGTGCTGAATATGACAAAAATCAACATGAGTTTAAAAAAGAGATAGTGCAAGGCGAATGTGGAAAATATGTTTCTAAATTATCTCTCGAAAAGCATAAAAATAGTAAATCGCACAACACGATTCTTCAACTAAGACATGTGTAGTATGTATTGAGAACAAATCTTTTGATTCATTTTATCCTCATAAAGAAACTATAGACAAACATACAACAAAATACAAAACATGTATGAATGAATATGCCAAAAATTATTATGAATTAAAAAATAGAAAATGAATTGGTAATCTACAGCTCGAAAACTATAAAAGAAAAATTAAATCACACAACACATCAAAAAATTTTCTAAATGAAATTCTAAATGAGAATTATCCAACAAAAAAAACGTGAAGTATGTAGTGAGAATAATATATAAAATTATTTTCTAATAATAAATCTTGTAAGGAACAACATACAACTATGTGTAAAAATTGTTTTAGAGAATATCGTAAAAATTATTATTTAACAAGAAGTTAAATAAGATTTTCCAATAATCTAAACACCTTTTCGATGCCATTCCACAATTTTTTCTTACATTTTTTATTTTGTTATTTAAAATATTTTCCCTTTAAATAAACAAATTTGGAGGCTTCGAAGATAAATCATGTGCTGAGCGAAAAGACAGCGAGAGAGTTAAGAATTGCAGGTAGAAGATTTGAAATTAAATATTTGTACAGGCTATGGAAAGTTAATTGAATTGCTGCTATAATACAAATTATTATAAATCAACAAAGAAAAAGAAACTTTAAAAATTTTCCCTTTTCAAATTACACTATGAAATATAGAAAAGATAAAATACAATTAAAATAAATATTCCCATTTTCTACTAATGTTTTCGTACAACCTAGAGATATAAATTAAGCGGGTAACAGAGTGGATAACAAAGAATAATTTTACAAATTTATCTTTATCTGATGCTGATATAAATGAATTATATAAACAAGATAAAAATGAATTTGAAGAACTTTTTCCTTATTCTACTAATGTTTTCGTTAATAAAAGAAATAAGGAAACGAATAAAGCTTACTTAGTTAATAAAGATTTTAAAAGTAGGTTTAAACACATAACATTGAAAATTCTTTTAATTTTTACAATCTATTATTTTTTTCGACTTCAGTAAAAAATAAGGCATTTGAGAAAATACATGAACATCTTATACAATTTAGAGGGTTGAAAACCAGCAGTAAATTATATATCAATTGAATCGGTCATTTGAGAAACAACATAAGTCGATTTACCACCAAAATGAGGTTTGGATGTTTTCATTTTCTACAGAGATAAATACGTATTCTAATATAGAAACAACATAAGTCGGAAATTATGTGTAATATGAAGCAAGGTACAGAACTTCGAATTTATCTGAGAAACGCCATTAATCATTGACTTGAGTTGTTTCTCTAGTATACACATGTCACTGACTTGTGTCGTTTCTCTAAGAAACATATAGTTGCTTCTGCAAATATTTCTCCATTGCTTGTATTACAACATGCATTGCTCTATGGCATCACAAAAACAGCTGGCTTGTTTATTCTGTGAATGTATGTGATGTGATGTAGTTTATGAAGTGGTTTGGAATCATTTGCCTGTAAAATGGATGTGTTGATGTTGCTGAAACAATACAGGAAACAAGCAAGAAATGACGGAAAGGTGTGACTAACATTGCGCAGTATAAATCGGAGGTTATTAAAAAAAAAGCACAAACAAATTGATCCTCATGTAGAAACTATGCAGGAAAGGAATGTGTTGAATTGAAACCTGGGGTCGACTGCAAGTAAGAAGCGTTTTTCGTATGATTGTTATCAATAAAGTAAACTGACATAAACATTCTAATAAAGTGTCACAGTGTACAACCTCCATTACCTAACAATGCACATGGTGGCTTGTTTTCTATTTCAGGTGTCGTCGGAAATGCTATAACAGACTTACAACACAGCAGAGAGAACAGGTGTTTGGCAACTTCCGACAAATGTGAACGAAAGACGAACAAGACATTTATTTACAAGCGCTAATCACTGCATCTGAAGTGAAATAAAGAAGGAGACGGAAATCTGCAGAAATATCTTTGAAGGCATCACGAAAGGCGTCATTTGTGTATGACATATCAACACCCTCTGGTAAGACACGCGTATGTAAACTTGCATTTATTGATTTTCAAGCAATCACAAGTGAGCGTATTCGAAGATAGATGGGAAATTACCAATGGATATACGAGGAAAATATACCCCAGGTAACATAAAACCTGACTGTAGTTAATGCAGTAAAGGAACATATTTCCTCCTTTCCAGTCAAGATTGCGTGCTATAGTACACGTGAATACCACTGCCTAAGTGAGCGACTTAATATGTTACTAATGTACAGATTATTTAAGGCCTCTCATCCAGACGCCAATGTTAGCTACAAGTTTTACTTGAAAGTCTTCGATGAGGATTTCTCTCTTTCCTTTGGTGGTCCCCAGGTCGACACCTGCTCTACATGTGAAAAACTTTTGGTAAAGATACAAAGTAGGTTCCTGACTGACACAGAAAAATGAGTGCATGCTGCAGAAAAATTATCCATCTTCGTCGTTCAAAAAAATTCTTTAATAAAATTGATGCACTAAGGGCCTTGGCAAAATCAAACGAGAGTGTAGGAGCCATATCAATTGACTAAATGATGAATTTAAAACTGCCCAACAATACTTATTCAAGACACTTTCTATCTCCGCCAGCTGACTGTGAGTGTATTTTGCATTCACAATCTCAAAGATGATGGTGTTGTATTTTATATGTACCGTGAGGGTGTAGCAACCAAAGGTCCAAATGAGGTGTGCACTTTTGACATACGAGACATTGAACACCTGCACATTTTTTTTCGGATGGGTGTGGAGCTCAAAATAAAAATCATACTCTCCTACAGTTGTCAAATGCCCTTGTCTCAACAGGAATGTTTAAAACGAAACATCAGTACTTTCCAGTGAGAGGGCATTCCTTCCTCCTGTGTGACAGGGATTTTACAGTGGTCAAGAGGACACTGAAACGACATGACAGAATACACACTGTAAAAGAGTTGGTTGCATTGACCCTGTCATCCACTAATAACAATCGCTTTCTTGTGGTGTTGCCTGATTCAGGTGATGATATTAATTTCAAAGACTGGGTTGATAGCAGATACAGAAATATCATTTTCTCCAAAGAATCGCATGGCAGGGGTGTGCTGAGAGAACAGAAAATATCCCTGAAAATTACGTGGTTTATACATTTCACCCACTCCAACGACTACTAAGGTACAGTTCAAGACAGGGACTTCATTAATAGCCTCATAGAGCACACGTTCCACATTGCCCACAAGCGCAATACACCTGTTGAACTTCCACTAACCAAGGCCTGCTCCAATGGCTTTCTCCCCATCAATGATTAAAACATTTCTGACCTACGAAAATTCCAACAATTTTTAAGAAATGAAGATGTCCAGGTATTTTACGAGCTGTTTGCTTGACCCACTCTTCGTACAGACTGTTCTATGGAGTATGAGATATTGGATTGAAAATCTGAAGTGCTTGTAAGACTGTGTCCACAAGTTAACCAGAAGAACATTAGTTGCAGGCCCTTTATGAAGGGATGTGTGCATGGACACGTATTAGTATGGGCTGTCTTATTGAACTTAGGTTAGATTGTACAAAGAGGTGTTATTGACATATTTTGTAGCAATATACATCATGCAAATTGTTTCTATCATTTTATGCTGCAAATATCGCTGCAACATTTATAACACCATAAGTCAAAAATTTGAAATGCATGTCCCTCTCACATTTAAGCACAGAAACACTTTTCATTGCATGCGTTACAAAAGGTAAGTTGAGATATATGTTGAGTAATTTTTGTAAAATTCTGTACAGGCAACTTTCAGCATTAAAGTGTTTTTTTTTTTTAATTCCTGAAAAGTAGTACTTTTGGACTTACGTTGTTTCTCAAATGTCCGATTCAATTGTCCTAAGCAAGAAATCAATCAAGTAGAATTATTTACATTTCAATTACTAAATTATACAACATTGAATGAAGGAGATATTAAAAGAATTTGTAATTGCAATATACAAAAAAATAATTACACTTTTTTTCTGAATTCCAAAAAAGAGGTTCTGGATGGAGTTAGATAGAATAATGGGAATACAATTTGCTATAAATATGTATAATTCATTAAATGCTGCATCATATATAGAACTAACTGAATTTATCAAGAATAAGAAAGGAAGCATAAATGTTAATAATAATGATCAAAAACATTTCCTTTGGGCTGTAAAATCTGCATTATTTCCAGAATACAGCCATTCACATAGAGTAACCAAATATAAAAATGTGGGGCTTAATATCGATAAAACAATACATAAAATTGAACATCCAATTAAAATTGATGATACACCGAAAATAGAAAATCTAATTGATGCACCTTAAAATGCACCTTAAAACCCTTTTGAAGATGAAGGTAAGAAATTCATGGTATATCCATTAAAACTCATAAAAATTAAAAGGATAACCATATAAATTTACTTTTTTCAAAGAAGTGTGGAAACTCACATTACAGTTTAATTAAAGACTTATCGAAGCTGCTTGCAGCACAAAAAATAATAAGTAATATAAAACTTATATATGTGATATGTGTCTTAAATTCTTTTATTCTCAAGAGAAATTAAATATGCACACAGAAGACTGTTCAAAAAATGAAGTAGTAAAAATTCAATTACCTTTGAAAGGAGAGCAAATATTTTTTAAAAAAATTATAAACATACATTGATGGTTCCTTTCGTAATACATGCAGATTTTGAATCATTCTAAAGAAACTATCAACGACTAAGCCAAATCCAAAGAAAATAAAAATAATTAATTTTATCAATAATATATTTAGTTTTAACAGAAGATTATATCGATAATGGTCTTTACAAGGTGGTACTTAAAGAAAGATATAATCTAACTAATGATTAAAATTGAATGACGAATCATATACTGTGGAATATCAATTACACAAAGCTTCTGGACTTTGCCATGATATTGTATATGCTTATGGTGATTATAAGCCACCAGTTGTATATCGAGGTCCAAATACACATAATATTTTTATACAATAAATAAAATGCAAGTAGAATTAATTGGTGAAATATATTCGCAAATTGAGCCAATGTATCCACTAACAACAGAAGAAAAAATATTATATATTAAATCAAAATAATATACTGTATGCGAGTATGAATGTACGAAGGACAACAAATAAGTGTGTCATCATGATCATATAAGTGGAAAATTCATTATTCCTGTATGAAATGATTGTAATCTAAAATTAAAATTACCACTTGATAAGAGTGAAAATGATTCAACAATTATTTTCGATGATGTCTTAGAAAAACAAGATCTCATATGCGAATATTTTACTAGAGGTCGGCATAAAAACATTGATGTATTTTATCTTGCACAGATATATTCGAAGGTTCCCAAACAATTTGTATGATAATGATACGAATTTTTGTGTATATTAAGACAAAAGACACTAACTTAAAACATATTTATAATAATTTTGTTGGTGGTGATATGCCTTATGATAAATTTAAAGAAATTTGTGCAAAATGTTAGGCAAAGAATATTGCTTTACTATAATAGATTGGAGTATAAATATAAATGAAGGAGAGTATAGAATTAAAATAAAAAACTTTATTATTTCTTAATTTTATGATGATTTGACTAGCATTGAAACACCACTAGTTGAAAATATACAAAATATTACTCAATTTGTTAATGAATTTGGTGTATATTTTATAAAATTATATTCTTTAACTTTTCATTTCCTTTACAACTCATCAATTTCACTTGCTCATAGTTTCGCATGTAAAAATGGACTCAATTCCAGACATTATTAATAACGAGCTTATTTACAATAGTAAAAGCGTTTTTATGATTGTTGATGAGAATAATAATCCTTGGTTTAAAGCCAAAGATGTTGCTGAAATATTAGAGTATAAAGATACTGATGATGCTATAAGAAAACATGTAGATGTGGAAGATAAAGTTAAATTAGAAGCAATTAGTAGACCTGGCAAAATGCCAGGTCTAACATATAATGGAAAAATATAATTTTTATTACAGAATTAATCTTTATGATCTAGCTATGGGCTCAAAATTACCAATCACTAAAAAGTTTAAAAAAATTGGTTACACGCGAAGATATTCCTTCAATATTAAAATATGGCGAATACAAGATTCAAATATATGTCATGCAATTATAGAAAAGTCAAATAGAACACATAAAAAATTAACAAAATTAAAGATGGCCAACTCGATCATTTAAGGATATAAATAAAATTAAAGATAAATGAATAGAATATTTAAGACTGTCAGTTCTTATAGCATTAGATGGAATAGCTCACAGAGATGAGGTAATCAGAGAAATGACCCCACATGTTGTACCACAAACACAAAAACCAAATTTAAACCCAACTTTTGTTCTTTTAAAATTACATGATGGTACTTGTGAATTTGATTAATATGTAATAAGAACCCAACGAAAAATCTTAAAACAAGTTTGCATATAATTAAAAATGGGCATCCAAATTATATACAAATATTGAGATTTGATTATATTCCAAATTCTATAAATTTATATATAAGAATAAAGGAAACAATGAATGATCACATTGAGTGTTTTTGTAACTATTTTAATATTCTCGTAAATAATTATACTCAGCAATCATTGATTAATGATATTAATATTCTTAGTCGAACTGAGTAAGAAACTGATTTTTATTTTTAATATTCAAATTCACGAAACATCTGTTTTATTAATCCAAGAATTATAGGAATTATCAAAACCTAACCCTTTTACAAAAAATTTTGTCATTTGATTTTAAAAAATTTTCAACCAAATATTCATCTGGATAGTTTGTTTTCATAATTTCGTATTAATAAAAACTACCCTCTATTTCTTCTCCTTTATCATCTTTGAGTTTGTAAGTTGGAACATCCTAATTTAAAAATTTAAAAATGGTAAATAATTCTGTTGTCCAATTAGCTGTATAAACCTTTTCAAACATTTGTTTACTATTGCTCACACGGACAATATTTACAACTTTATATTTCAGTTTAGTAATCATGTATATTTCAGTTTAGTAATCATGTCTTCAAAATCTTGCTGTCTTACATTTTTTAAATTTTTCTTATTGACTTCAATTGGTTTTGTGCCAATGGTACTGTGCTTTGTGTTGTTATATTCTTTCACTAAATCTTCTAATAATATTGCCCACTTGTAATTGCCATTGAAAGAAAATTTCTTCCACATTGCATCATTAATCGATTAAATCTTTCTACACAACTGACTTTTAATTCACTGAAAGTAGAATAGTGATTGAAGTTATATTTTTTCACAAGTTCACTAGATATTTTATTATAAAGATCTAAGCCATTGTCGCTGTGTAAAATATTTGGTTTTCTTTTAACTAATATAGAATTTAAAGCAATTACTAAATGTTTTGCTGTTTTATCTTTAATTGCTATGGACATGCGTATTTTGGAAAAAAACCATCAATAATTGTCTAAATATATTTGTAACCATGTTGATATGCGATATGCCTATTAAATTTCCAGTATCCATCTCTACAAGATCAATTTGCTATAAATCATCAATTCCATATGAAATTACTTTTCTTCTTGGCTAATTTTTTCGTGCTGGTTTATATAATTCTTTGATTATTCCCTCCCTTACTTCAGGAATGTTGATTTATTAGAATTAAATATCGAGCAAATACTTTACTGAACTAGTCATCCATTTTTTGTATTTTCTGTTTGTATACTATTAATCTTAGTGACTTTCTTACACTTCAAACACCAAGTATTCTTAATTTCATAGTTATATATATAATCTATATATAGTTAATCTTTATATTTCACGAATATTCCTATTGATGTCACTATCCAATCAGAACATTCAGATATTTTATCTTTTTTTATTTTAAAAGATAAATTATCTGCTTTGTTAACATCAAAAGGCTTACTGTGATCTATTTTTGTACTTCCCTTTATAACAGTCATATATATATATATATATATATATATATATATATATATATATATATAATATATATATATATATAATAAATTAACATTAAAAATCATTTTATAAACTGTGCAATCCATAAAAAAGTAAAGAACGTTTGATTATTATCTAAGTGCAAAATATTATTATATTTATCCCACCTTGCATGCAAATAAAATATATGAGATTTTTCTTCCAAACTGTTTTCAACTTCTTCCTTAACTTCCTCCTTAACAATTGTATCACAATAATTCACAACTGATGTAAATTTCGTAATTTAACCTGTTTCTTGATCAATAGCTTCTTTGCTTTTTTCAACTTACAAATCAACACGTTTAGCATAATAATTAAAAACTGATTGGGTTAAATTTTGTAATTTATCATCGAAATATCTTTTATTGACCACATATTTGCCATCACCAGGATCAGCCATATTATTAATTCCATGATCGTAAATAGAAACATATTCTGTTATGTAAACAACAATTTTACTTATTTGATCTCATAAAGCAGAAACAATGATATTGTATTTTGATTCTACATCAGTTTTTAATGCATAATCAGAAACAATAGTTTTATATTTCGAATCTGCATCTTTTTTGAATGTCTATTTCGCATCATTTATTCGCTTTATTCAATCAGCAATAGTATTACTGAATTGTAAATTTGTATCTTCTTTTAGAGCATAATGAAGAAACAGTTTTATATTTCGAATCTACATCCTTTTTTAATGCATAGTCTGCTGTATATATTTCGAAATATCTTTTGTTGACTGTGTCTTTATTATATATAGGTTCACCTTTATTAACAAGTCTACGTCCTAGAAAAGAAACATACGTTTTTGTATAATCAAAACAGTTGGATAGTTCACTTTGTAAAGAACAAACACTCAAATTGCATTGCGAATCTACAAATTATTTTAATGCATAAGCATTGGTGTCAAACATTTTATTTATAGATTTTAATAATTGTTACCCAAATATATTTGTCATTTAATAACTTAGAAATTATATCATTAAACTTAAATTCTTTCGAAAAAAGGTATAAAACAATAAAACATAGATGTCCACATATAACTGAATTAAAATTCAGAACTCTTATCATCATTGTAATAAATATTATTGTTCTAGAAATAATTAATTAAATTATTAGGAATACTGCCTCCAAATGAGTCGATACAGTAAACATCATTATTTTCTTTAAAATAGCATACCCAATGAGTACCAGGATTAGCTAAAATGCCCAAATTTACCACAGCACACTCATTTTTGATCATTCTATTTGGTAGTTCGTCAATCATATAAACATTTCTCAAATTATTTATATTTAATTTTTTTTCATATTTTTTAATATCGATATTAGATAGTGGGTATACATTCAAATTTATTTTGGCATTCGCCTCCTTTTCGAAACTACACCACTTCCAGCTTTATTTTCCATAGCCAAATTGTGTCTATGTTGTTCTTCTAATACTTTTTTATTTTTATTAATTTGATCGACAGTGCTGGCAATTGCACTACTTGCTCCTATTAAACCACTGAGAGCACCTAAAGCAGCAAGTACGATGCGAATAATTCCTCCATGTTGTAAACCACTTCCAGACTTTTCTCTGGCCAACTTTTTGACTGTTGGCAATGATAAAGTTAATTTGAAACTTTTGCCTCGCGATAAGATAATCTTTTAAAAATTTGTCTATACCCCAATCTTTTAATTCCTCAGAGGGAATATTGAAAATTATATTTATCTTCATTTATATGTATAAAATAATAACAATCAATAAAACATTTTAATGCCCCAACCTAATTTTCTTTTTGTAAACATAGTTGAGGCAACAGCAGCAGAAGCAATTTTTTCTCCAATTGGAGTATCTTTATTTTAACATAATTTCATTAGCTTCTTTTTGTAAACTTTTATCAGCTCCATGTCTAGATTCTACATCTTTATGATCCCTATATGCAATATCATGAAATTTGCAAGCTTCATCTTATTTATTTCTTCCTGTGTCTCCTCTTTCTAATATTTAATTTAATTTTGTAAATGGTCCACAATAATTATAGCCCAGAAAAAGCATTTTATGTAAATTTAAATTGTTTAGTGACCAATTTATCACATCTTTTTCATGGTGTTCAGGATTCTAAAATGTGGGTGGAATAACTTTTAAAACTCGTATTATATACGGTATTCCTTTCGGGTTATTAACAAAAAAAATTAGAAAATTAATTGTTTAACATATTTATTATACTTACTTTTTCATTGTAATAATTGTTATTGCCAGCATTTTCTTAACCATGAATAATTAACAATGTATCGATTGATGTTCTAACATCGTCCATCCAAATACGTTCTCTTGGCAAACTATTGTATTTTTTTTCCTTCACCAGATTTAGGAGAATTTTTTAAAATATGTATTCGTGATAAATTTGTTTAATTATTTCATTATACTTTCCACATATGCTCGAAGCTATGTTCATAGTTGGAACATAATTTTGATATGCTGCATTTGATAACTAAACAATTTGTGCATAATTTTTAGTCTTCATTAGTGAATTTATCTTCACCAATGGATTTATCTACAAGATCATCTTATTTACTTTTTGTTAACAAATTAGTAAGGCCTATTGTTAATCCATATTTTTTATCTTTGAAAAATAGAAAATCGCCATCTATTTTTACTTTTGTACCACCAATTTTAAAACCTTGCCCATCTCCTCGTAAACCAAATTTATCATTAATAACACTATTATTTTTAGAAAAATATTTTCCAACATTTATTGTAGAAGCACCCGCTATAGTAGGTGGCAAATTTTTCAGTGGTACCATTTACATTTGCTCTTCCAAATTATGAGATTCTTGTTCTGCAAATAATTTTCTTTCGAATGATGTTTCTTCCGGAGATGGCGGATAATATGAAATTTTTGCTGCAACAGGAACAAGTGTGTTTATTAAATTTTTGTTTTCTTCACTTACCCGTTCTACTTTTTTGCCAATATTTCGTAGTTCATCAAGCAATGGCAGCTCTTTTTTCTTATTTTCTTATGTATATATATTTTTACTTAAAAATTAGTTATAAAAGTGTTGATAGCTTTTAAAGACAGACTATACAAACTAGACTGAACAAACTAGGGGAAATTTGAATGTTTACAATAACAGAATTTAGTTTGATATTCCTATAGGAGATGGCTTTTCTTTTCCAAACAATGCTTATGTTTTCGAGCAATATAGATTAGCAAAGAGAGATAAAGAAGGAAATGATGCAAAATAAGAAAAATTACGTAACACTGATAATTGTTGTAACTTTTTTCCTTTTCAATTTTCTAGAGTAGAAATTTCAATATATGGACAGATTATTGAGGCTATTGATACTCCGGGAATAACTTCAACACTGTGCGAATGCTTTGTTAAGATCGCCAAGTGAACAAAATTATATGGAGATGTGTTATGTTGATAATATATATCGAGTAAAATCTGTACATAGTGATACAACAAGTGAAGTAATGTATCCACTAAGATATTTGTTAGGTTTTATTCGCGATGACAATTAAACTTACTAGAAAGGTGGCTATAAAATTACTTGCATTAGTAATTCATCTGACAACAACTGTTTATATGTTTTTCAAATTAAAAAAGGAGATGGCATACTCGATAGAGATTATGCCGATCCAGGCAAAATTGTTATTCAAAAATTAGAAATTATGTGGCCTGTTGTTGAATATGAAGCAACCAAAGTCATTGCAATTAAAGAAAAAATATATGAAGAACCTAAGCTGCCAATTAGATTAAATTATTGGCAATTTTTATAAAAAGAAGTACCCACTGGAACAACTATCTTTAACTTTGATATAAAATATCAGTTTAATAATTTACAATTTTATATGCCCGATTTTGTAGTTGTAGGCTTTCAAACTAAAAGAAAAATCAATCTGATCAGAGCGTACACGCTTCTATGTTTAATCACTGTAGTGTGAGAAATATTTATGTTAAAATGGAAGAAATGAAATATTTCCAAAATAAAAATGGAATCTAGATATAGAAAGTGGCCTTTGCAACAAAATGTATCTTGCTTATAACGATTTTAGTAATTCGAAAACAAAGCTAGCTACTGTATATGGAAATAATGAACTTTATTAAAAACCAACTGTTAACACGCATGGTAATATAAATTATTATTCATTTTGGGGGCGAAGACTATTGTACGTCATTGATTGCTCATATAAAAAACATTTATAGTTAAAGAAAAAACCAATATAAATATTAGTTTTGATTTCAATAAAGCTTTTGGAGCTGGTACAATTTGTAATGTTGTTCTAGTTAATGAAATAAATTTAACTAATGATTACTTGAAAGAAAGGATTACTGAAGGTATATAAATTTTTAATTGTATTAAATGGAGGATGTAAACGATTTAACAGAAACCAGAAATTGTTTAGATATTTTAAAACAATATTTTAGACTCATAGTTGAGTTGTTGCATTAAAATTTTTTTTACAAATTTTTAGATTTTTTAAAAATCTTATTGGTGTTTTACTTTTGTTGAAAAAATCTAAAAATTCTATAAATTATATTTTTTTTATATTTTCGCTCGATTTTTCACTTGATTTTGCTTTATTTTATCTTAAATTTGCTTGATTTAGATTGTTCCCTTGCAAAATTGCTATTTCTAGAAAACTTGGAAAATTATTTCAAAAGCGAGAAATTTTCTTGACTTTAGTGTAAAATTTGATCTTTTTAAGGTGGCACGAAGTCTGTACGCTATTTTTGAAAAAAATATAGTGGTAAATTTACTTGATTTTGGAGTAAATTTGCTTGTTTTTTTAGAATGCTTAAGTTCTTAAATTTCAAACCATGATTTTGGAGCAAAAAAACTTTGATTTTGGCCTCAAATTGCTTGATTTTTTAATGGAAATATGAGATGGTCTAGGACCGGCCTTTTATATCTACTGTTAGTTGATTATCTTTCCTGACGAAAATTCATATTCTTATGAGGTATTTGCTGAGGTACGCACGCACAAACAACGAAAGTACAGAAAATTCCTCCGGACTACGAACTGTCAAGTGCATCACGTAGGATACTACACTTTACTTTCTGCGTTTGAGCCCGAGCAGTAAGGGCTGAAATCGCACGCGTTATAAGTATGCAGTCGACACTAAGTGCAAGAGACTGAAATGTTGTGCAGTGTTATGATCGTGCTGTGTATATTTATGGCACCTAAGCAGTGTCACTATAACTTTATTGGTGGATCGTCTGTGACAAGGTTCAATTGCAGATCGGTCGGATATTTTTCTATGTTATCAGAAACGTATATTATGAGATAGAGTGCTCTGAAAAAACCGGATTTTGCTACGCACGTGTTCTGTTCAATTTTGATTTTAATGTACGTACCCTCTTGAGAGCACTCAACACACTTCTTATGAAGTGTGTGTTTTTTTTTTGCAGACTTGGGCATTGGACGTAAGTTTAATAGTTTTGTTTGTAAACTTGTATTTCAAACAATGAGCAACGCCCTTCAAGCAGCATGCCGGCTGGTCGCTTGAAACGTATAAGCCTAAGTGGCTTCCAATGAATATCTGTGCTTGATTGTTTGATTTGCAGAACTCATTACAAAGTAGTCTGCACACAACAAACATTCTCAGGAACGTACGATTTATGTTGCCTGTGAAAGAAGAATGCATATAATGCGTAACACTGAAAAATTTTTGCATTATATTTAAAAAGTAAGCTACATATTGCTAAATATATTTTTGATCCAAATTTAAGCGCATTTTCAATCTCGGTGCTCCATAAAACACATTTCATTACCAACGAAAACATTTCTGATATATTTAATGTTGTGAGTAGTAGGGAAATGGGGTGTCTGGCATAAGGAAATGGGGATTCGGAGCCTCGGAGCCGGGAGCCGCCATGATGAGACGTCACCAATCCACCATCTTTGACCCATATGACCTTGATAATGATATTTTACCTTGAACTTTTACCTCAAAACCGCAAAAAAAATCCCTACAAAATCTAAAAAAAATCCATTTAAAAAATCATAATTTTTTTTAAATTGTAAAAAAAAATTTTTAATCCAAAAATGTATTATTAAAATTAATAACAATTATAAAAAATTATTTTAAGAGGGTATCCAGAAATTTCAAATTTTTCCTGGAGCAGGCGAGAGGGATCAGCGACCCAGTGTCAGGGATCAGCGACCCAGGTGACCAGTATCACTAACCCAATGGTCATGAGAGAGGTAAGTATCATTAACCCAAAGGTCATGAGAGCAGTACCGATTACGTTTGACCATGACCTTTGAGAAAAAATTTAAAAACACCGAAAAAATTAAATAATCGCAAAAAATTACAAACAATCCCAAAAAAAAATTATTTAAAATATTTTTAAAAATTATAAACTTTTTTTAAAAAATTACTTAAAAATAATTTATGAATAATTTTAAAAATACTTAAATTTACAGAAGTCACCCCTCACCCATACCCGTTCCGCCATCTTGGTTGGAAACCACCATCTTAGTAGATGTCACCAATTAACCATATTGGAAGCCAGTGAACATGACCTTGACCCCATGTCATTGACTGACCTTGAAAATCAAAACTAGGGAAGAAAGACATAAAAATAAGCAAGTAAATTACACGAGAGACTATCACCACAATTTTAGATGCAGGTAACCTTAAGCTTGACCCCGTTATCTGAAATAACCATTAAAACAAAAACTTCCAAAAATATGGAAAATTAATAAAACATTGGTTTTTTCATCAAAAATTCTATCAATCGTTAGTATTCTTCCACATCAATCGCAATCTTTCCATCAATCTTCAACAATCCTCGATATCAATCACAATCAGCACCACAATCAGCACAGGAATATCAATCAGCGCCGCAATCAGCACCGCAATCCTCCACTCCAACCACAATCTTTCTATCAATCCTCCTCACCAATCCTTCTCAATCTTTCTCAATGCTCCTCAATCCTTCTCGATCATTCTCAGTCTCTATAAATCCATGGTTTGTCGTATGCCTCTGTAAATACATATATGAAAAACGATTCACATACTGTCTCCAAAATTTATATATGTCAACAGAATTAATGTGTGTGTATGCAATCAACTACCTATGCATTTTTATACTATAGTCTTTATTATCATTCTAGATGCATATCTGTACATTAATAGTCGAGTGCTCATAGCATCACTTTAAACTTGTGAGGGATAAAAGGACACGAAACACAAAATATAAAGAAAAACCAATTATTTTATTATAATAATTTATTTTTATTTTGCAATTACAACTTAAGAAGAAAGCAGTTCATCACACCATCGTCTGATATAATCCCCGATACTTAAGTTCTCTAATGAACGCAACTTTCTCATTCATGTTCGAGTAATCCCCACCTCTTAGCAGCTCAATCAAATATATATGTCTGTCTACAAGTTTGTGGGATCTTCGGTAAACATATAGTTAGTATACTTGGCGTCTTCTGACTTCTTCACATCGCTTCACATCTATTTTTTTTTACGTTTAAATTTCATGGTGGAAGCAATATTGTGAGCATATGCTAGGCTTTTTAATGTAAAAAAAATTAACTGCATTTATTTAGAAAAAAATAACAGTTGACGTTCTTACACCACGAAATGGCCATCGATTTGGAAGTACTCTTTTGTCATACCACGAATACGAAGGCCGGCCATTGACCTCAACTAACATGGAGCCACGACCTGCATCATCGATACCTGGATGCCATCAGCGTTGATTCTGCGATCGGGTTTTCACTTATAGTAAAAATTCTCGTTGGCATTAGAGAACGGCCTGTACGAAGAGTCCTTTACTCACGATGAAGCTTTACGACTTTGGTTCCATGCGGTTTGTGCAAGGTGAAACAATGAAGGAACATACAGGGATCTCCAAGGGTTCGTGTTCTGGGAGCCAGCAAGTGATGTCAATATCTCCAGCTACATCGATGGGTAATGTTTCCACATACGATTATGACGACACTGTTGATGCTAAAGACGGAATGAGTGCAGTACAGTCAGTTTGTGAGGAATGTATACTTGCAGGACGTTCACGTAAAGTCGAAAAACTTCCAAATAAACGACCATCAGCTCTAAATACTGATGTACATACAACTCCTGCTACAAAGAAAAGTAAACTTGATATTGAGGATGAAGCAGGAAGTGAAGACGATCGTGAAGACAACATTGATGACGACTATGATGACGACATTGATAGTGTTGAAGACGATGATGATTACCTCGACGTTTCCACACATTTCCCCGACGAGTTTTCTTCGACAAGCGATGCGAAGAATGACGAAGACACCGAGTTTAGTGACTATATGTTTACCGAAGATCCCAACAAACTTGTAGACAAACTTAGATATTTGATTGAACGGCAAAAAGGAGGGGATTACTAGAAAATGAAAGAGGTAGTTGTGATCATTAGAGAACTTAAGGAACGGGGTTTCATCAGATGATGACGTGATGAACTGCTTTCTTCTGAAGTTGGAATAAAAAAATCGTATAAAATTATTATTCTAAGTAATTGTTTTTTCTTTATTTCTTATATCGTATCAGCAGTAGGAAGCAGAGAATTGATACGCAAGGGATAGTGGAAGTCAGAGCCGGAGCCGGGGAAGCCGCCATGTTGTGATGTCACACGACCGCGATCTTGGATCTCATTGACAGTTTACCTCTAGCCCATTACCTTATACATTGACCTACAACCTTGACCTTTGACCCCAAACACCAAAAAAACTTAAAAAATAGCAAAATATAAAAAATTCTAAACAAATCCCAAAAAATTCCAAAAAAGTCTAAAAAATATATTATTAAAAATTATTAAAATTTATTTAAATAGTTTATTAAAAAGGATCCTCAGAAACGACCCTTTTTCCCTTCAGAAATGTTTGAAGTCATCCAATTCCAATTTTCGCCCAATTTAAATAATTTGAAGGGCTTCCTTAGGACCGACAGAGCAGTGGCGGACATATTGGTTTTATAGGCATAAGGTAAGCCATATCAAAACAAAGGATCCCGGATAGGAATAAACCTAACAATCAGTTATCTTGGCTCTGTCAGCCACCTTATCCAATATTTTGGGTGCAGGTGACATTTGACCTTTGCTCTTGAACTTTGACCTTGAAAATTCTTTTAAAAATTATAAAAAACTCACAAATAATTCCAATTATCACAAAACAATATTACGAAAAAAATATTTGAAAAACTATTATTAAAAATTATCTCAAATAATTAAAAATTTGTTTTTAAATATCATTAAAAATATTTTTTTCCAGAGGTCACCCCCAGCCTATACCAATTACGTCATCTTGGTAGGAGACCATCATCTTGGTAGATATGACCCATCCGCCATATTATATGTCAACTAATACAACGTTGACCCCATGACCTTCAAAACAAAATCTCAAGAAAAATACATAAAAGTCAACAAGCATAATATGTTACAATTACCGCCGCCATATTAGATGCAGACTACCTCGAACTTGACCAAATGACCTTGAAGGACCTTGAATACAAAAACTCGAGAAATCATACATAAAAGTCAGCAAGCTTAAATCATTACAGACTACTGCCGCCATATTAGATTCAGACTGCCTCAACCATGACCCCATCGCTTTGTATGACCTTGAAAACAGAACTCGAGAAAAATACATAAAAGCCAGCATTCATAATACATTACAGACTACTAACGCTATATTAGATGCAGATTACCTTGATCTTAACCCCATAACCTAGAAAACAATATGTCGCGAAAAATCCATAAAAGTCAGAATGCATAATATATTACAGATTACTAACGCCGTATTAATTGCATTCTACTTTTACCTTGACCACATGGCATTGAATGACCTTGAAAACAAAAACTGGATAAAAAATCTATACAAAGATGCAGAAGTTAGCCGAGACGATGTATCTTTCACGACAGTCGTTGTCAAACTAAGCTTCCCAGCTTACCCCCCTACTGCTTATAATATACGAGTATGCAAGCCCTATGGCGTCATATTGACTTTGAACCAATCGTATTGCACCATTAGTACATTGTGCAGACACCGACCAGCCAGTCACTGAGTTACCACATGATTTCAGCCGACCAATTACATGCATGCATGGAGACATCACACACAGGCATGCTTTAGATGCTGGTTCCTGACCACATTACCATGCACTTATATATTCATTAGTTTCGTCCCGGTCACCTGCGTCGCTGATCCCTCTCACCTGCTCCGGGAAAAATTGTACATTTCTGATGAACCTTTTATAATTATTTTTTATACTTTTCAATAATTAAAATTTTGTTTATTTATTTACAATATTTTAGAATTTTTTGAGGAATTTTGGTGGTTTTGTAGGTTTTTGGGGTCAAATGTCAAGGTTAAAGGTTAAGGTTAAAGTCATCTCGGTCACATATGGCGGACGGGAGACCTCACAATATGGCGGCCCTGGCTCGAAGTCTCCGAATCCCCATTCCCTTATGCCAGACTCGCCATTTTCCTACTATTGTTGTGACAGGCCATGTCATTTCGCATTACAATTTCGTGACATACTAGGCGCCATAAACGCATATGTTAGCTTTGTGTGGGTCATTGTAGTTCCGTTCCTCCTACACGCCCTGCAGGACTCTGAACCAATAGTAAACATGAAGCACTCTGGTGGCTGCACTTTGTTTGGCCCGAATCGAACAGGCAACTGTGACAGCGGCCTATTAGAAGAAAATACATATTTAATAAGTATCTGACTGTGAAATCTAGCATGGCACCGTTCTAGAAGACGAATAAGCATACTTTATTTTACATTTGTGAAAATATATTTGGTTAAGTCTTTAAATCTTGGCTGGTTGGCAGGTCTTAACGTCTCGGAGACAGCGACTAAATAAGAAATGTAACCAGAATCACATGCATTAGGATGCCAAGTTACGTTAAATTTGGTTAAATTTTGATACGTGATAATATGGACGCTAGTTTTTCGCAAAAATTTTTCACAACTTGTACTCCAAAACTACTTTAGTTCCGATCCGCTTCTATGATTGGCCGATATTAAAAGTCCCGTTTCTTAGTTGTCTTCCGGTGAATTACGGACGTTCTGCTTCGGAATAACTGAATTCTGATAGGCGTAATTGTTTAAGTAAATGACTTCTTTCAAAAGCATGCGGCCAATAACCAACGACATACAGTAGTTGTGTGCGCAGTATCTTGAATTATAGACTTCGCGTAAGTTTATTCGCGAAAAACAGGTGGCCTCAGGTATAGCACATCAATCTAAATTATATACTACTACAGATAAAAAATATGCCTAGCCCAACTAATACATGTAGGTTTCTTTACATGGCCTACCACAGCACTTGTTGCGAGCAAAATTAAATTTCAATCAGTTGATTAATCCCCATAATAGTGGATAAAAATGCAATTATTTAATGCGGTGCATTCTCTATAAATGGTGTACAATAAGGTTATATATATATATACACACTAGAAAATGCCGTGTTTGTCATAGATACTGCCAGCATATGCCGTTTATTTGCAATTTTTTCGGACATGAAGCAAACTATCCTACAATTGTTACATGAGTGTACTTATGAAAATATGCGACTACCCTATTCAGTCCTATATATATTCAGATGGTATGCAAAAGGATAATTAGTCGCCTGAATTTGGAGACAATCAGTAAATTTTTTTCCCGAGATAGGATGTAAAAACTTGAAGCTTAATGTGGAGCTATCTAACAAAATGGCCTACAAAAGAGGTTTTCTGTAGACACATTTAGTTGTTGTAATTTATACAGTAAGTGTAGAAAGTTTAGTTGAAATTGGTTACATGGTTTCGTCTATTTAGCATACCTACTAAGCGAAAATATTTCAAGGAATTCCGTTTTGGAAAAAAAGTGTCTGGCTCATTCAAACTGGGTCATCTTACCACAGAACAAGTTTTCTGTCAACTTAGGCATTAATAGGCAGATTGCATCGCGAGTTGTATAACTTGAAACTTTATTTATTAATGTGGTGCTTTTTGGAAAAGACAGACTAAAGAGGCTCTATGTAGGCACATTTGATTGTTGTAATATATACTACTAACATTCAATGTTAAGTTCAAATTGTTCTGCACTAGGCTAGAATGTCTATGTAGCCGCCAGTGTGCAAACAAGAGCCTGGCCTGACCCACAATAAACATATCAGTGCGCACTGCTTGTCTACCAAATTGGACAAAAATCAGTCATTTAATTTCCTGAGATACGATATGAAAACTATATTTTATCATGTGGCTCTATCTTACAAAATGGCGGACAGTAGTTGCTTGTGAAGACGGATCCAACCCTGTAATATATACTGCCGCCATACGAAGTTTAGTTGATATTGGGAATATGAAATTGTAGCTTTAGCATACCACGCTATAATGTTTGCATAAACACAAATTTGCAGGAAGTGCCTGACCCATTTTGAACTTCTCATTCAACATGGGCATGGTGTACAGTAGTGTTACTTAACTGCAAAATTGTTAGGAATCGTTTGACTCTTTCAAGAGATATAACACGAACGCCTTATTTTTCATGCTGTTCCATCTTACAAACTGGCTAATGTCAGCGTTTATGATTGCCGAATTATACAACAGATACTTTCACATCAGAAAGTTAAACGTACGGTGGATATAGAAAATTAACCCTAAATATTTATATGGGCGAAGGGACCGCGGTGGTGTAGTGGTCAGACTACTCTCCTCCCACTTTAGAGGAACCGGGTTTCTTTCCCGCCGGGGTCGCCCCTGGATTTTCGCACATGGGAATCGTGCCGGACAATGCCACGGGTTTTCTCAGGGATCTCCCGTTTCACCCGCTCTTGTATTCCGGCGCTGCTCCATATTCACCTTACTTCGCCCTCATCGGTTCTCAAGACCTCGATGTTACAAGACTCCCAAATATCTGCACTACCCACTTTGTATGGATGACACTGGGAAATATGTGAATTATTCATTTAAATCGCGTGGCCGACCATGTTATTACTTACATGCAATAGGGAACCCTCTCAGCCCACGGTAGCCAATCAGACAAAAAACCCGTTCCTAGAGCCTGGCACAACCAACTAGAAGATGAGCACGCCCTTATAAAAGGAATCTCCAAGCCATTTCGTCCCTGTATATTTATTTACTCTGTGCTCTGGGTGATTTCCAAACAATAACATACCTGCAAGGAAAATATAGACAGAAACCTTTGCTACTGGCGTTCAGTTGTACTGAACCAACAACCACAGAACAACTTTAGATGGATTACATAAGGGTTGTGGAATTTAGCTTGCTGCCCCCTGCCTGCGCAAAATATTTCTGATTTTCTTCCCACTCTGTAAATAATGTTTTGTACTTTTATAAGAAAAATCCGTGGAAACCCGGCTGTTGCCAAGAAAATTATTTGCATAACTACAAAAAATTTTCTTGTCTAATCTGCAAAACATATACCTATATGTAATAGTACTAATGATATGCTGGTTTCACAACTTACATTATTGAAGAAAAGTGGACATATTTTTTTTTCTTCTAGAAAACAAATGTGATGAATTAATGACGTAGAACAAGAGAAAATTTATTTTATATTTTATTGACAAGAACAAAACTTGTACTTTGCCAGCACGGGGGCCGAAACTCACATCTGTTGCGTTATTGTACTACACGCTTCACCACACGACCAACTTGACTTATGATATTCGCAATTATTTTGTACCGAATATAGCAGTAAACACCTACAAAATATTAGTGCAGTTGTTCTGTTAAAATGAACGGGTTTATTTAATTTTAAGTGGTTTGTGTGGGTACGACACTTTAACATTAACAGTTCATAAGTAATAAAGACACGAGTTTTCAAAATGTAGTCGTTGTATTATGATTATTTAAGCTGTCTTAAGCGTTTTACGTTATTTAAAATTACAATAATTTTTTGCACGCAACTACACTTTACATCACCCGTAGTTTTGGCACTAACAGTCATACACGCTTTTACGTTGTTGAGTGTCCGCCATTTTGCTTGAGCACGTAGACACGGCTAAGTAAAAATACAAACATTTCTTGTGATATATTACAAAAAAGGGCTCTTTTAGTTTTACAAACGAGTAATTTTACAACAATAATTGTTGTACTGTTACAAACATTTGTAAATTTACAAACGATTTCTCAGCAAAAATTACAAAATTTTTACAGTGTATAGCATAGAGACATTAGAATATTGTGACCTTTTTCAGCAAAAATTACTTCGATAACGGCTAGTTTTACGTGTTATTTTTCGATGATTTAATATTCGACTCCTCCAAGAGCACAAAGGTAGCCAAGAGCACAAAAGTTATTCTTTATAGTGTCATTATATTAATTGGCTCTATGAAATGGGATAGTAGCTTCATACGTGCATGATAGGCAATTAGTAGGGGCCTGAAAAATTCGCGAGTTCAGTGACCTTTAGGTTAGACTCTACTACAGTCTTATGTATGTACAATAATGCCGATATTAACTGCACATCGGTTGCCTGCTGTCACAGTGGAAGGCTGCAATTGGGGCAGCGTTCTACAGGATGTGCCAACCACCGTGTGGACCAATAGCTAAAGTTATATAAACACATGTGTTTTGAATTCTAGCTTGTTCCAAAACGAATCAACAAATTCTTCAGTTATATAGCATTTAGTAGTAGGTACAAGTGAAATAAACCACGCTCTAATGAAAAGGAATGCGTATACGTATACATACACAAATATAACATATGTATTCCTGGTCACAGTAAAGTGAACACTTTTGAGCTCCTGAATACTGTTTTATTTCAGCCATTTTTAATCCATTAACCACATTTTAAAAATAAACATTGCCATCTTAGTGATAAACACAGTGTGTATATTCCACTGCACTCGAAAGTTAAGGTCTAAGGCTAAAATAAAAATATGTATATTGACTATTATTCCAAATGAGAAAGCTTTCAAAAGTGCTCACTTTACCGTGAATAGCCAATACAAGGAGCAAAGCGAAATTTCAGAGTGCTCACGAATTATTAGTTATACACGCGATATTCATGGCAATCTTTCATACTCAGTTCTATTTCATACTAGTTTAGCTCATAACCACTTTCGTAATTGGATGATTCGCGTGTTACACGTTTACGGTGTCTACCCAGGAATGCTGTAAGTACAGAATCATAGTCAACAAATTCTAGTTGTTAAGTAAAGTAAGAACATGTCTTGTGACAAATACACGTGGCCAATGAGCAAAGGAAATCTGATGATGTGCATGCAGCGTATTGAAAACTAGAATGTGTGGAAATATTTTCGCAAAAATCAGATGTCACTACCAATTATTAAATGCCCGAGAAATTCACGAGTACAATGACCTGTAGGCTAGACTTCACAGTCTTATATACTATCATACAAATATCAACTGTTTATTGGTTTATTGTAGTGGTAGTAAAAGGCGGTGGTTGGGCGCACAATTTCTTGCATGTTTTTTATTGGCTTATTTATCTCCAGGAGGTGTCAAAAAACATGTCGACCAATTACAAACGTAACATGAACGTACATGTGTGTGAATTCCATCTTGTCTAGAAATGAACCCGCTAAACGGTCGGGTCTCTACCAATGATTAGTTGAGACCTGAAGAATTCACGGATTCATTTAAAGACAAGCTAGCATTCAAAACATGTGTGTTTATATAACTTTAGCTGTTGGTCCACTCGTCGTTTGACACCTCCTGGAGAACATTGGCCCAATCGTCACCTTCCACTGTGACTGCAGGCAACCAATATGTAGTTAATATCGACATATTTGTAGATAAGACTGTAGAGTCTAGCTTGCGGGTCGTTGAACTCGCGAATTTTTCAGGTCTATAATGATTAGAATCACGAGTATTTCGCTAATTCATTCGGAGGCGAGGTAGACTCCAAACACTTGTTCTTTTCTCTTGCTTTTGTGATTGGACGACAGTTCTTTAGACACACCCCGTTCAACAGCGAGCCAGTAGTAAGCAGGAAGCAGTAGTGTGATTGAGTGTTTAACAGTCCTGTACAGAGGACTCGCGTGATCACAGCAACCAATAAGCAAACGATAATGTCTCGAGTGTATAGAGGGCTGTCGAGCATAGCTTTCTGCCAGCCCAATCCGCAAAATACTAGGGGCTCTAGCAATGATCCACTGAATACGCTGAAATGAAAGTAATTGCCACACCGCTGCGTTTCTGTATACGTACCTATCCTGCGATGTGGAAGCACGCCGCCTGCATTTCGTGACGGCATTGTGTTAGGTGCAGTTTCTCCCCGGAGATCGGCGAAATGTCAGGAGTTACGGATCCGTAAAAACAATTCCCGATATCACGAGCACCTCGCTCCGATCAAGTTCTCCTTGCGCGACTGGTTGTTGCCGTGACTCCTCAATATCACATTCACTTAGCGCGATAATGTTTGTGATTTATGTGGCGCTCCGGCCTTTAACCCTACCTTGACAGTTCGATCCCCGGCTCATAGAAATCCGGGTTTCTTTCGCGTGAGGGATTTGCACACTACTGCTGTTGCTAAGGACATCCGTATTACCGCACTGTTAAAAAAAAATTCCTTCATTTTACAGAAAAGTGCTGGTAAAAATTTATCCAGAAGTGTTCGTAAACTCTCCATAAAATTACGGACACATTGATATTCAAAAACGGACTTTCCGTAAAATTCACGCAACTTCTCTGTTAATTCCCTAGTTAGTTTTCCGTACTTCTAGTTAAAAATGTTTTTGATATATATTTTATTTTTATTTTCAATATGTGGTTGTTCTGCTGTGTATATAAAATATATTTATAAAAGTTAAAATTTTTTAAACTTAAGCAAGATTTGAACCGGAGTCAAAAAGTGATAAGATCATGACACTAACCACTTCCCTTCAATACTCACATGGTGACTATAGTATAAATTTCGAATTTCTTTATTAACCACATAAGTAACTTTTTTAGTTTCTTTTAAAGTTAGTGTATTTTAAGTGTTGCTCATTGTTACATACGCCTGCTGCTACTATTGAATGTTTGAAAGAATAGGTCTTAGTGACATGGATAAACCGAACTGCCGCAGAAACAATAATTTTATGGTTACAGTGGAGAAGAATGTTTCGTGTAGACACGGCATTGTTCGTGCCTGAAACCCGAAGTTACATGAAATGCGGAGATTTTCCGTATATCGTATTTACGCACTTCACTCCGTTTTTCGTCACTGCGGATTGCGTTTCCGCATATTTACTGTGTATTTTCGTAAAAATTTCCCTAAATATACGGAAAATTTTAACAATGCCCGAAAATAATTCCACGGAGGCTATATTTCAATATCTTCCTTGCACTCCTTCAGTTTTCCTTCCGTTATCAACAGCGGGCCTTCAATGGAAGACAGTGTGATGATTGACTGCACCAATCAGAATTAGTTCTATATGGTACTGAGCGTCTTTGATTCGCGGGCACACACATAATGTGTGCAGCACTTGAAACCATCAAATTGCGAAAGTGCATCTAAGTTGATTTGTTTAAAAATAGATTTGGCGTGAATTGTTTTCGCGAAAACTGGGCGTCCCTACCTATTGCATATGGGTGACCTTCGAGTGTCTTCGTTTCATGTAAGGATTGTAAACTTCGTTTATTCATTTTATAACAAGCTATACCTCAAACGCACGGGTATTTCTGTTGTGTTGGGAAGTCGTAAAAATTAAACCACATGTACCTTTGCAATGCGGTTGTCATTGGACAATAATTTATTTGACACACCCTGGGAAACTGAGTCAACACTGAAAAAAATATTTTTTTGGCAACCACAAAATATTTTGCTATTATTCACCATGCCAAATCCATTTTGGGCGACCACGAAATTATTTACTTGTCACCACTAAACTTTTGTGGTCAGTACAAAATTATTTTGTGGTACCTACAAAATAATTAGGCAGAATGAGCTCTCTACAAAATATTTTTCTGAGTATAAATGAACACTTTACAATCGTGCGCCCCAATCACGTGTAGTTAAGTTAGAAAGCGGGGACTTCGCTTCTATGCATCAGCCAATGGAGAAGCGAAGCCGACTCCAGTAGATACACTACTGTGAAATTTAGCCCGATGTCAAATAAATACACGAATTTTGCCGGTCCCTAGTTCGTTAGACACGGCCAGGCAAATTCAGAGCCAATAACGGAGCTGGAAAGAAACAAGCGCCGAATCCTGTACTGTCTGCTCTGAAGTGAATCTGGCGACACACTGGTGTAACAGTCAATTTAAAGTTGAGAAAACGGAGGTTCAGAAATGTATAGGACAGCGGTGTACACGAAATTTTCCTGTCCCTAGTTATATACCTACCTTCGTGCACTCTAAGCTCAAATCAGTGACATCAATCACTGAACTAACATTCACTGACAATCCGTTGATAATCTACTGCCGGCTGGCAAATCAAGGACATGGACTGGGAACAAGGGACTTATGGCAAGAGACCTGGAAATTTCGCGGATTCATTTGGCAGCAAGCTAGACTCCACACTCCTTTATGTACTCGAACCTCAGAAAGTTGTTCATTGGCTAATTATACAGTTTAACCCCATACCAGGTAGCACGGGATTTGGTCGTGTTTGTCTTGCAGATTAGTTATATGCCCAAATGCGTCCAGGGCGTGGCTAACAAACGGCAATCCAATTGAAAGAAAAGTCAATTGTACATGTGTTCGAATTCTAGCTTATCCTCAAATGAATTAGCGAATTTTCCGGGTCTCTACTTATGGCAGTAGAATTTCGACATTCAGTGGGAATCATAAATAAATGACTGAAATTTATCTATCATATTAATTTCTTATCAGGAACAGATTATCAGTCTCTCAATTCTCGCTATTTTCACTGGTGTGGCTCAATGATCGCTGTTTCATATTTAGAGTATGTGCTACCCTCTTGAGGTAACAAATCCTCGCCAACTCTGATTAATTTATGTTTTTCCGGGATCCTTTTCTTGTTGATTATTTAATACTCGGTATTTTAAAACAAAACAAATTTTGAGCCATCTTATCGTCGATTACGCTCTAGTTCGTTTATTATTTTATGATTGAATGATCATTTGGTACCGCTGCACTCTAATATATAAACATTTAAAACTGCTCCAAATGAACGCATTTGACTGCATATCTGTGGTGTAGAAACTGCTCCACTTGACTGCAGATCAGTAAATAAACTGCTACACTTGACTGCAGATAAGTGTAGAAATTGCTCCACTTGACTGCAGATCAGTGTAGAAACTGCTTCACTTGAATCAGAAAATTTCTACTGGTGGTTTTAGCGGCTGGTATTTACTGATTAAACTCAACTTTCTAGGGTCAAACGATTTTCTCGAAAATTGTTCCTATCTAATTGTATTTGAAAACACTTCACCTAAATTCAACATTTGCGCTTGTTTGGATTTAACTGCGCAGTTCTTAGGAACTATTTTACCATTTCATTGGGCCAGTGTAGATTATGATATGCTAATAGCCGGGTCAAAACTTCATCATATCATAATTAAAAGATAAACTACCTAGTGTGTTATCGAAAATATTTTGCTCAAACCTTTTTTCGTTTGTGTCTACGCATATAAAAAAAAAATATTTTAGTTGCAAAAAAATTTCGCCTTACGATTAAATAGCTTTTGTAATTACTAAGAATCCTCTTAGTCAAATTATAATAAAAAAATTGTTGATAATAAACGACGTCTAGGGGCTACGATGGGGAAAGAAGCTATGTTTGAACTGATAAAACGTCGGACGGTATTATAGGATTCAACTTTCTATGCACATGTCTGCAACATTTCCTTCCTGACTGGCTCCTAGGGGGCTGCGATGGGGTAGTGGTTAGACCACTCGCCTCCCACCAGGGTGAACCGGGCTCGATTCCCGGCATCGTCACTCCCGTATATTCGCACGTTGGAATTGCGCCGGACGATCCCGCTCGTCGGTGGGTTTTCTCGGGGATCTCCAGTTTTCCCCGCCCTTGCATTCCGGAGCTGCTCCAAATCTACATCGCTCCACCCCCGCCTGCGCTCAAGAATATGGAGTTAAAAGCCGCCCAAATATCTTTACTCATTTAGTTACAGAGTAAAAAACATTTGAGGTACTATTTCGTAGTATAACAGGCCCTGTGAAAGTTCTGCTATTTTCACACTGAATGTACACTATTCGCCTGCGAAAAAATCTCCGACTGTAAAATCCAATCATAAAAGTATTATGAAATTATAGACGTTTGAAGACTTGCCTTGGCACGAAATATTTCCGACAAAATTCACCACATTTAGCGTGGAATGTCTGCTCCAGAGTGGAGACGTTGCACGGCTGTTGACATCGAGGTCTTGAGAGCCGGTGGAGGTGAAGCGAAGTGAGAATGGAGCCGCGCCGGAATGAAAGGGCGGGGGGAAACTGGAGATCCCAGAGAAAATCCGCCGAGGAGTGGCGTCGTGCGGCGCCATACCCACGTGCGAGCATCCGGGTGCGACTCCGCCGGGAATCGAACCGAGTTCGACTTGACAGTAGGTGAGCGCTCAAGCCACTGCGCAACCGGGGCCACCAGCGGGGAGTATGGAAGAAGGCCTGCTATAAGGACAAAACGTTTTGATGAGCCGGAAGTAATAAGTGTGCCCTCCGAGAGTTCAGATTCTATGATGAGTATAACATATATGTTTGAAGGGTCTGCAACTTCAGTATTTGTAGACCCTATGCCAGGTCCATCCCCTATTTCTCCGCAGTTAAGTTCAGGAGGACACTATGCCGTCTTAGTGATTGCTGGTCTGAATGTGAAGATAGAGCTCGAGATTGGAGCAGCGATTCAAATTTGGAGGACTGGCCATCGAGCAGGCTGTCTGGTACCATGAGCAAACCTAAATGATTGTATCGTTTGCTAAGGAGGTGTGTTAAAAAAGAATAGGTTAGGTTTAATAATGTAATGTTTGTTTAATTGTGGTCAAACATTTGTAAGGGTATTTATTGTTTTGAGCAACTAGTGTACAAGTATTTGTTTGCAGGGTTACAGGAACGTTTTTTTACAACGTGGGCGCTGGTCAGCCAGTGACCGCTTTCGATTAACGCCGAGCTTCCAGATCCTGAGAAGACAGATCATGATGCACAACTCAGTTCCGCTTCTGCGTGATTTGCTATTCTGTGCGATGGACTTCGTACCTCAATCACGATCACGACCGACCAAACTCATTGAAGCGTGTAGATACACTCGCTGCAAGTGAAGAATTCTCCTCGTGATTGCGCATACAGATTCCGACACATCACTATCGGGACGCTCAGTTGAGATGTATGGACGCTTGAGGGGAAAAGTTCGATAGAGGAAATTCACAGTAAAGTGAGCACTTTTGAAAGCTCTCTCATTTCAAATAATAGTCAATAAATTCATTTTATTGTGCCCTTAGACGTTAAATTCCGAGTACAGCTAATTATATACACTGTTTTTTTAATTACATGGTAAAAATTATTTCATAAGGTAGCAAAAAGGTAAAAAATGACTGAAAATCAAAAGTAACTAGAGCTTCAAAAGCTATCACGTTACCGTGAACCGCCTTTATAAGTGTTGGCGCTCACGTATCCAATGACGTCAATCTTGGCCACGTGCGCTGAAGATGAATATCGTAAGACGACGGACAAGGCAGAAGGGGACGTGACAAATATGTATGAACACAAGTTATCAACGTCCACTGTAGCTTTACTGGCTTCTGTTCGCGTATGTGTGTAATGACGTCTCGGCGTAGTTATGCACATGTTTAGGGTGTTACAAAAGTAACCTGGCAGTCCGCAGTATGTAATGCTTAGTAACCAGTGCATTTCGCGTTATTTTGCACCTGCGGTTGAATATCAAAGACGTTGTAGGCTCGTTTGACTTCTGTCACTGGCCGGAAATATTGTGGGGCAGGTCCCAAGATCTCTTATAGATAGCGACCTGAAAAATTCGCAAGTTCAATTACCTGTAGGCTAGACTCTACAGTCATATGTACAAATATGTCGATAATAACTGCACATAGGTTGTCTGCAGTCGCAGTGGAAGGTGACGATTGGGCCAGCGATCTCCAGGAAGTATCAGACACCGTGTGGACCAATGACTAAAGTCGTATAAACACACGTGGTTTGAATTCTACCTTGTCCCAAAATGAATCCGTGAATTCTTAATATCTCTACTTATACACAATAACAACAGCTCAACGAATGAGCAACCCTTTACCTGTTAAGAGGTAACACAGGTATATGACGCCTTATATTCGCCAGTAGCCAATAAGATAACGAATTGTGTTCATGTATGCATAGGGCAGTGAAGTCTAGCATGTCCCCAAATAATAACGAGCATTACGCACGTATCTGGTATTCCTGGATAATTATAGGTATAGGAAAATCGCAACAAATTTTCGAGTCAGCACGCTTTTAGTTCCTTAATCCTTTTATGATTGATTAATATGTCGAGTCTGCTAATTTCTTTGCAGACCAATTACAAACGTTCTGCTTTATAAGTAGTATCAAAATCTTCATTGGCCCAGTGAATTGTAAAAGAAGGATGATACATATATGAGCGGTAATAACTAAAGAAAACTGCCGGTCGTATGTACAATACGTTGAATTCTGGCAAGCTGTCATTTTCCAGTGATTAACTATCGTCTCTATGGATAACGAATTTAACATTTTGCTTTAAATAACCCATTCTCGGAAAGGCCTAGTTTGGCCGCTGTAAGGCGACAGTATTTCACAGCGCTTTGGATCATGTACGTGCGTGCGGTTAAATACAGATTGAATCAGTAAGTGGTTCGAAATGTCCACCAATTTCATTGAAATGCGCCATTTGGTGGTGCAGACATGGCGCACGCGATCAAATGCGCCTGCAATAATAAAAAAAAAAACTTGTTTGTGGCCACAAAAACTGTTTGGTTGATGCTTTCTAAGGAGAAATTTTGTTGGTATAAAACAGATTGTGGTGCCCAATGATGACACGTAGATTGACAGGGTACTAATGCTATTTATTGCTCACTAACGTATTTCATAATTGAATACACATATATTGGCTACCACAAAATATTCAGTCGGCAATAACAGCATTCATGTTATCCACACTAGAACATTTTACAGCAACTGCAAATTTACATCCGTTATATTCTGCGCATGCGCTCTGGCATATTCGAGATGGCCATCTTCTGACCACGACTTCGGTTCTTTTTATTTGGTTACTAAGTCTTGAGTAGATACCTGAATAATTAGCGGATTCATTTTGAGACAAGCTAGAATTCAAAACAAGTTTGTTTATTTAACATAAGCCATTGATCCACGTGGTGTTAAGAGACCTTCTGGAGAATGCTGGCCCAATCGTCGCCTTCCAATCTGCAATTGATATCGGCATATGTGTACATAAGACTGTAGAGTCTAGCCTGCAGGTCATTGTACTCGCGAATTTTTCAGATCTCTAGTCATGAGGTATATTCTTACGTACGTATGAACGAATTATAACATTCTTTTATTCCAAGCGAGAAATGTTACACGTTATGTTTCCAGAAAATTAACTTTCCATGAGGTGGAGTGTGCAAGCCTTTTAGTATATGAAACTTATTAAATTTCTGTTACACAGAACATGCTGAAGACAACACTTTAACGACGAGCAAGGTAGCGCTATGGTAACACGATGACCTCGCAGTTGAGAGGTCAAACGTTCGAATTCCACTCATGACGAGTTTCAATTTAGAGTTTTATAGTTGTTAGACCGTACGAGTAGAATGATTTCGATTAGTCGCGGGAAAGGTGATAGGGGATAGGAGCCAGGCGCCAGAAGGCCTCCATTTTGCGACTGGATCTGACTGACCTTGACCCTGACACATTATCTTGACCTTAACCCTGTGCCCATGACCTTGAACGACCTTGAAACCAAAAACGCAGAAAAATTATAAAATTCCCAAAAATTTGTTTGTGGAATTTTAACAATTAAATAAAATGGAAGACTTAAAAAAAATATTTAGAGATTGCACACGTAGGATGTTCGGGGTTCGATGACAGGTGGGTTGACTAAGTTCCCGACATGACCAACACTCGCCAGGTAGACCAGAGTCCATCTTGTCAGCCATGTTAGATATCGGTGACCTTGACCTTTGACCTTGACCCCGCTGACCTTAAAACCAAAAAATCGAAAAATACATAAACTATAAAATATTTATAAAAACTATTTAAAATGAAAATAGTATTTAAATGTTTATAAAAATTACGAAATATTATTATTAAAAAACGTACATTTTCATATGTTCCACCATGAACGAACCTTTTCAACTTTTTATTGGTTATTTGATCGGTCAATTACTAGATTTCTCTCGACCGCTTCCACGCCATGCCCTATATACTGTCAATTTATATTTATTATCACCCACTAGAGAACACCACCAGATATATATTACTATCGACAAGAGTGCTATCGACCTGTACCGAATGGTAACATTGACCATTCCTACAAACTCCATAAATTATCAAATTGAATGTTTTAACTTATTTTTAAAGCAAGTATTTTTTAAATTTTTATATAACCGGGGAGGGGGGTGGCCTGTCATAAAATAAATTAAACACAACATATATTTTACACAACATTTATTCAGAAATGTACGAAATAAGTAAACACATAGGTATATTATTTACAATCTTCTGTGTTCACAGCTCGATGTCTTCATCGTCGACCCAGGAAGTGTAGTGGGCTTGGAAACGCCACTACTTGTCATACGATCATCTATCACGTAGTTTCAACACCTTCTCAACCAAATGCACATCTGGAAACTTTGTAGGCAGGTTCTCCTTGGCGTAGAAACTTCCATGTATGGGAACATTATTAATATCCTCAAGAAAGTAGGTTCTCGGAGCTTAGTTGCTTTTACATAGAACACAAATGAGTTCGGGGCTCCAATTCGCTCTAAATCCTTTCACGATGTTACCTTTCTGATTGTAGATGTGCACCAGGTCTCCAGCCTTGGCTTCAGACTTGTGTGGGTCCCTCATTTCACATCAGTGTACAATATTTGAAGCAGGGATTCGTATTTTGCATCTTCGGGCTTCATTCATGTGGTAGAGTGGACGGTAGAATTGTATTCACATACGAGTTTTCGGAGTATTTTCAACCACTTGTAGTTGCCATTCGCAGCAAAATTCTGCCACATCTTACCCTTCAGAGTCCTTTTGAACCTCTAGACGATAGACACTTTGAGAATGCTGTACGTGGAACAATAATTTATGTTATGTTCTTCAGGGCCTTGAACTTTGCATTGTAGAATTCCTTGCCCTGGTTGGTTTGTAGAATAGTCGGGACCATCCTTCATGCAGCACATCAGTGATGACCTCGGTTACATCATGGGCATTCTTTGACTTGATAGGCCTGGCACAGGCAAATTTTCTATATGCATCGATGATGTTCAATGTGTATTTGTAGCCTTTGTTGACCCAAGCATACATTACCATCTCGACGAGGTCGGCTTAAAAAAGGTAGTTCATCCCATGGTATTTGCATCTCGCAGATGTGTGCAGTTTATTGGCGACTCCCATTCGACACATTCTATTTAGCCCCCCTCCTTCAGTCTTTCAAAAATTGAAATTATCTCGTTAGTGTGGAGTAATTTCCAACTGTTTGCGAATCGAGCAGTAGTCGTAGTCTATGCGCACCAGCTCTTTCGGGTCGTCCCAGAATACATAGTCAGTGTCCTTGTCGTCGTCTATCTTCTTCAGAACTTCGCCACTTTCAGTGCTAGGCCACTGAACAGGTCTGCGAGAATGTCGATGTTTTCGTGATCTTTGTCCTTATAAATGCTGGCCTCAGGATTTTAATTTTGCTAAAGTGCATGCGTGAGTTCGAGCAACATCATGTTTTCCAGAAGGTACGATTCGGTAAATGCTCTGGGCTCCTTGCAAAATGGAAGTTCGTAAAGATGGGGGCTACACATGTCTTGTAATCACCTATTTGAGTGATCCCACTATATTTAATTAGCATGGAGAAACCATTTACCATTATGCCTGTAAATGCCATATGTCTTATCATTATTGTGATATTACGTTCGTAGGTAGCGAAGAATTAGAGCACTGTATTTGAAGACTTTCATATATACCTATTTCTTGTGTGACGAATCCGCATCCTATCCCTCTTCCTGATCTGTTTGTACGTCATCATGTTTCTGCTTCTTAAAGGCTCAGTAGTATTGTCGATTTCGGTCTTCATGGCTACAGATGCACCATCGCTCTCCCTGAGTACTTCAAGATGACGAGTAGTGGGCTTAAAAATTTCTTCATTTATAAGATCGCATGCAATTTTGGCCCTCTTGGCGAGCAAATATTTGGAGCGAACAGACTGTCGTTCGATGTAATTCGCTAGCAATGTCCGACATCGCACTGAATAAAAATAGTTGCTACTGATATTTTTACAAGTTTAGTCATGCATCTCTGGCAAACGAGTTTCGATTTTGCCCAGACATTCCCTGCAGCCATCCAATATATCCCTGTGAATCTGGATAGCCTTATTCATGGCGAGTTGGGAAATCGATGTAGCATATGTATGATTTATGGAATCTTTCAGCCTTTACATATTCTCTTCATTTTACACAGATGCCACATTCAATCTGTCGATAATTAGCTTTCGAAAACTCGTTTCGCATTCGTACATGACCACCATTTCGTGGAAGATCTCTGTCTTCACATGCTCCATATTCGCCCCTATCTGGGACAGATAATTGCCAAAGAATGTGCTTTGTTCAGTCAACATACTGTGCAGTTTCGAGAAGATGGCATTACAAATTTCAAGGACGAAATGTTTATTAGCAGCATCCATGGATCGTTCGGGTTCATCAGCATTTGGAATTATTCTTCTACCAGCATCGCAGGGTTCATCATTTCTTGGTACGAGACAAGCCTCATCTTCGTATTTGTCAAGATTCAGCCAGAGGCTACTTTGCCCAAATTTCGATATGCTGTAACTCATTCTCGATGGTCCACAATGAACTGACCGAATCCCTGCCGGTACCTTCGATTATACTGGATGTCCCAGACCAACCTTACCAGCCCTTTTTCTCGAAAACGATGCATCCGATCTTTTTCGGATAAAATGCTTTGTATTGCCTACAATTCTTGAATGGTGAACACTACAGTGTCTAGAATCTGCGGTACACCAGAGGAAATGAATATTACTTCAAATTTTCAAATGGGAAAGTGGTACAAATTTAGTATTGTTGAATACAGCTCATGAAACTGAACATATTTTGTCTGGAAAGTTTGAAAGTATGTTTCGAAGTTTTGAAAATATCGACATATTGTATGTCTGGCACAACCTATATCGAATCGTGTCATGCCATGCCAGCTTAAACGAGGCGAGCGGGAACTGTTGAAGCTAGATACCAATAATTGCATTTCCCTTCTGTGCCATTTCTCATGTCGAATAAGAGGCAATTGGACAGTGTGTGCACTATGTAATGTTTCCAACAGAGTTATTACTTTGTTTATGTTATTCGTGTAGTAATGTCGAATTCAAACATAAAGGCATTTCACATACTTATGGTGCTCGGTGAATGTCGCCAGAATTACAGACAAGCAGAGCGCGTTTATGCAGGGAGGTATAAGATCGCCCATGCTGGTAGCATGTTTTTCAGCTATTGGAAGCATGGATTCACAATAGTGGCCAGGTGCAACCAACTCACAATCCTAACAATCAAGCCAGTAGTCATGTTAGAGACGATAGAAGTGCGGATATTCTTGCTGCAATAAATCTATATCCACATCTTTCTACTCGAAGAATAGCATGAAATTCTGGGGGGAGCAGAAGTATTATCATATGAGAATCCTAAATGACGGTGGTTCACATCCCTGCCACTTTCATGGCCATAAGGCATTAAGGGAAGACGATTTCCAGATAAGCATATCCTTCTGTAACTGATTTTTTAATCAAAAATCTGGACTTCCTGACCATCGTACTGTGGACAGATGAGGTCACTTTCAAATCTCATGGGGATGTAAATATCCACAATGCTTACTATGGGTAAGCAGTCAACCCCCATAGGTTACATTAGGATGATAACCAGAACTTTTGGAGCCTAATTACATGGCGTGGACTCGCCCTTTATCAAGTTATCGGAAGTAATTTTTATGACCACTTATATGGTGAGTGGTACCCTGAATTTCTGCGACATGCAAACATGATATGCTACAACGTGTTTCACTAGCAACACTATTGATAATGTGGCTGCCAAAATATAGAGGCCTCGCCCATTTTTCCTCGGTGGCCAGGCGTATTTAAATCAGAGTTTTCCTGGTCGATGGATTGGGAGAGGGAGACAAGTGACTTGGCCACCACGGTCGTCAGACTTAACCCCCTTTATTATTGTTTTTTGGGACACATTAAAGACACTGTGTCCCAACAGTGTCGTACAACTTGAGATGAAATGAAAGACCGTATTATAGTTGCATGCCAGTCGCTGCCAGCTGCAGAGAAACTTCAGTGTACACAAAGTGCACGATGATGGGCATGAATGTGCTTAGAAAAAGGCGGAAAACATTTCGAACACCTATTACAGTGAACAGAAAACAAGCAAATACTTTATTTTGTAATAATTTATGAAGAAAACATTATATCAATTTAATTTTGTACTGTCAAAATGCACACATTGCATTTATTTCAAACTGTAAGTGAAAGCAAAAGTTTGTTTCCTTACTAGGCCTACAGCATTACAAAGGTATTGTTACGTACATCATCTCTTCAGCACCAGGAAGAATTTAGATATCATCGAATCAGTGGCACATACCGAAAGACTTTTCAAACAACAAATGTTCAGTTATGAGAGCCCTATTCAACGATACTAATTTTGTACCATCTTCCCATTTGAAATTCTTAAGTTACCTTCGTTTGCTCTAATAAACTGCAGATTCTATAATATGCAGTTTTCACCATTCAATTCGTTCTTAAGTGTTTGCCTACAAAGTATTTTACCAGAAAAGCTTGAGTGAGCCATTTTCGAGAAAAATATCTGGTATGGTAGGTCTGGGATATCCGTATAGTAGCCAATGCTTAACGATCGTCAGAAATTCATACTTGTCTTTCCAGCACAAGGCACACAGACACTTGAAATCTGATAGAATCGTGTCTGTATTTACATGATCTTCATAAACACCAACATGTTTGCATTGTCAAGTAGCAGCTGTTTGGGTATGCACGAATAAGCCTGGGTGAGGTATAAGCAGTCCACCTTCGTGTGCCGTCCCACGCTAAAGTACTCCTGTATCCACATGTCCTGCTCGCAGGCAATTTCATCAAAGACAAATATCGAGTTCGGCAATGCATCACTCGGTGGCACGACTGCATCATTATTGTTGCAAGGGTAATAACCCACGCCATCCACAGCTTAAACTACTCGTGCCAGTAGTTGGTATTGAGGTTGCTGGAGTGATTTGGAATACAGGTACATATTCTCGCACTGAAGACAATTCTTTTCTTCAATCAGGCTCAGTAGGACGCACGTCTTTCCACAATTTTATGGTCCCACGATGATGCACCCCACTCTATTCGGAAATAGGCTTCTATGTCGTGATTCTTGGAAGATAGCTTCATCTTCAGCATGAACGCATATGAGTAGAGTAACATATTGCTTGATAGTACATATGTTATACCACTACTATCTTGCAGTGCATGTGGTGCTAACTGTAGTGCTAACTGCGGTGTTTGCAGTACTAACTGCAGTGCTAACTGCTGTGCATGGATCGCTATCTGAGGTGTATGCAGTGCTAACTGCAGTGCATGCAGTGCTAACTGCAGTGTGTGTGGTGCTAACTGCGGTGCATGCGGTACTAACTATGGTACTGATTGCAGTTGCAGAGAACCAGTGGTATAGGCTTTAGAAACTGCCTCTGGCATATTTTGCATTCAAAAGGCATTTTTTCATGTCGACGCAGCTGCGCAGAGCTCTAAATTCTTTACCGCAGAAGTGACAAAGCAGATGCACAATTAGCATTTTATATCCGTACTGTTGCACCTCTAGAATGAAACTGAAACACAGAAATTATGAAAGGAGCATATTTATACTTTTCTAGCTCGTCTCACCGCGAAGTCTCCGAGAGATAACACTGTAGCTGGAAGCGGGATCGTCAATACACTGATCAATAATCTACCATTCGAGCGGTAAATTTCCGTATACATATTCTGCAGGTCGGGAACGAAGATTGCTACAAGACCGTCACATGGTGAAACAGGCATCAATGCACTCGATGAAGGGTGCAAGCAGCACGACAGCGTTTATCTCTAAACAAGGATGTAGAAAACCCGACACCAGGCAGGAAAGATACTTGCACAGAAGGCCGATGAGATAAGAAAATCATCAGACACTGGACTCGAAGAAAAAATAGCTGTGGGGCGTATCTAATGTGAAGTTGGGAATGTGTGACAAGAGCAAGAGAAAGGCACAGGTTAAAATGGGAACAGGTACAGAGAACAAGATAAAGGCACGAGTAAAACGAAAAGCAGTTATAATGGGAACAAAAGCATTAAGGACCTAGAAAATATCTACCGGCGGATTTTGTCATTGCTTTTGCCTGCACTCGGGGCCTTCAGGGACCTAATGAGAAGCCACGAATGGTATCTTCCTAGGCGTCTACACAGAACGGAAAGAACTGAAGCAGTTATCCTAAGCCTAAAGATATAATGCAAATATGGAAGCTATTCCCATGGGCTTAAAAAAATGCCGAGGACTTTACTTATGTACATACATAGTAAGAGGTGGAAGTGTGCAAAAGCGACAGTGCAAGAAGTGGCTTTTATAAAATATCTACCGAAGTGACCGCTCACTAACATGGATTTGGAACTATCCGCACACAAATGGAAAATACATAATTTTAGATCAGTGTTTATGAGAGACGAATTGCCAGAGAAAACAATAGGTAATGAGTGCACCATAATTAATCTGGATACGACAGCGGGGCCCCATACGCACTGCAGGGTTTACATAAAACAAGGCCAACATGCAATCTACTATGACAGCTTTGGGAATATTCATCCACCCAAATTGCGACGGTACCTGAAAGGAACGAAGCTGACTTACAACAAAGAGATGGAGCAGATGTCAAACACTTGGTACTGCTGACATTTGTATCTTCGTTTCCTGATTCGTTCGTACAACTAATTGTATAAAATTTCTGTACACAGAAGGGAAACCATCAACCAAGTAGATAACGCTTATCTTTACAGGGCGTAGTTCCGAGCTGCGTGCTGTACACTTTCCGCCTCTCGACCTGGAGGGAGAATACTGCATATGCCATGTCGATTTTCAAACCTACAGCACGATACCGAACATCTATGAAAAATACTGTGAGATATACCTCATAAAAAGAGGCAATGCCGCCAACGAATTAACACTGCCCATATTATAAAATAGATGTCATTGCAAGGTACATTGAAGATCGCTGTCGCCGACGTGGAATTCGTATTACATGGGAATCCCAATAGCCTGAAAAGCGTTATCAGATGCAGCTAAGATATCATCATTACGAAACCAGATACTATCAGACCGATGCTGGGGTTAGAGCCACACATCTACGAAGCTGGCAAAACACAAGAGTCGTCGCGGCCCGTAAACATTTTTCCACTCAATGTGATACGAATATACTGCAACTTAGCGAGTGGCACATACCTCAATTGTAGGCTAAACAGTATGCTGCACGAGTTTTCGCTTATGGTCCCTCTAGGTTTTGAACTCGTCGTAGCATTGCAAAGCATCATTTACGTTCCAGTGGTCGCGAAGAGAGCACGCGAGGGGTGGTCGTTAAAGTCGTCGACCAACACGGAAAGTTGGTAAACTTTCGAAACGAAGAAATCGCCCTACGCCTGTGTTTGAGGAGATGGGAATAAGATTAATGTTGACCAGAAGCAATAAAATAAAGTGGCGTCCAATACCTGCAATCAGTACATCGCAGGTCTTCAAGGAGATACACATGCTAGCGAGAGTTTCCTCTGCTGTCACGTCTTCAAAGTCAATTGCCATGGAATATTACCTAAATATCGAAGAGCCAGCCATTTTTGTAGACAGCGCAACGAAGTTGGAACTTCACATGAACCAGCCTTTCCTGATCGGAACATACACACTACCATCGGTAGTTCGGGTAGCGGTCCAACACCAAGATATCTGGTATCTTCCTTGCCAGTTTTCCTGCTAATTAGGGGTTTCTAACGAACGAAGTTGGGTCCAACACGGCATCGACAAAATTAACGAGCAATGGAATTCTTCATCTGATTGATCGCATTACATATTTTCTCAACTGTGTCGAGGTGGACTAGTCGCGAAATGTGGGCTTAACCTTAACGACCAAAAATTACCTTTCACTCACGCCAAATGAGATTTCTGCGGTGAAGATGTCAGATTGGGGAATCGAAGATGACGCCAGTTTTCCTATATACTCTGGTGGCAAGTTAGAAGTGTGCATCGCGCGCTCCATACTATTGTGATTTGCTGATGTCTACAAACGAATTATCTTCAAATCGAAGAAGGAACTGGTGCTGCTTCTAGCTAATATGCATGCAGACACCATCAAGGGTATGGGAGAAAATCTGGAGACAGTAGAACTGAAACTACAGTCTTTCGAACGGATGCTGCACATGCACAGTTGAGCACTGCTGAACGCACAAAAATGATGAAGACTGTGGAAGGTGACGAAAACACCGATGTGGCTTTCAGGTCGTGGAGTCTCGAGAGTAGTAGGGCAAAGTTTGTTCACGGCCAGGAATATAAGATCGGGCTCGGGTTCTGCCTGCCATTTTTAATTTCCACTGTTCTTTCAAAATCGCCTTTTTTATCTGAAAATAACTTGTTTTTGACCAAAATCACTTCAGAAATCAATTGTTTTAACCAAAAACCGATAATTTTCCTTTAAAAAAAATTTCTAGTTTTGCCCAGCTGCAAAAAAAGGACTCCCCCAGAAATTACCTTCAGGGGCTCTGGCCGCCATATTGAATTTCCTATTTGCAGTAAAATTCTCTTTTTTCCCCTTAAAAGTTTCTAAAAAATTCCAAACCATTTATTTGAAAAGTAATTTAAAATTATTAAAAAAAATTGCAAAAACATAAATTAATGGGTCTAAATACCTCGGATTTTTATTGATTTTCCTAGAAAAGAACCTCCATCTGTCAAAGTTTAAATAAATATCTGTGCTTGCATTGCAAGAGCAGTGTTACCAGGTCCGCACCTACACAATGTCGGGTAAGTGAGGTCATAATGTGCATTCGAAGAGCTGTGTTAGAAGTTTCACATGTCTGCACCTGCACGGTGTCGGATAGCCTATCTCCAATCCCCTAGTATTGTGTATAAGGACAGGCAAGATTTAAATGCGAAAGTACATTCCAGGTAGGACCTTCTAAAAAAAACATGCAAATATTAATACTTTTTCTTTTCGAAAAAAAATAATGAAAAAAAGCAGTACTGAACTCTGCGATCTCCGGATCTACGCACCACTACAATACAGAGAGGAGCTCACGACATTGCCAACTGCAGCTTATCACGAAGGCAAGACCAAGTGTAGTACGGTGGCTCTACACGTGCTGAGTGTGTGTAATGATATCAGCCAGCCACTGCACAGAGGCAGCCCCTTGATCCAACTCGGCCTTGGCTGGCTTCAGCGCTCGCGTAGCAATGCATTAAGTATTAAAACATAACATGTCATTGCGTGTTTCTGTACAAATCTTTTGGCTTATGCATGTACTCACGCCTTGTAAATGTTCTTCTAGGCTCAATGTATAAACAATAAAATCATAAAACTAAATGTATTTTACAGCCTACGAACCTCGTTTTTTTTATTTAATTCGTGTAGATCTTTAGACAGCAGAAGTGGTTGTAAAATACGTTTCAGGAAAAACGTTTATTCGTTTGACAATAATTGAGAATGAATACTGCTGGCTTTCCAGTGACACCTAAGCGATATTTTATTAAAAAATCGCTCGAGTAAATTCGGAATAAATGTATGGTGTTAGACAAATTTTGGACAAAGAATAAATATGATATAGGGACCTCAGTTCGAATACCGATCTCGGCATTGGATCATTATAAATACACTTTGTAATGATTTTCTGTCTGTTTACGTGCTATATCTATATCGTTTAGGTGTGGTGTAGGGCCTCCAATTCTAAGTCCAAAACCACAGAAATATTATTTTCTTTCAATTGGACTTAGAGAAAAAAATTGTTAATTTTGTCCAGTGATTAGAGGTATATAAAATAAAGGTGTAACACAATAATCCTAGAGTCGGGATAAAATACAAGGTTAGTAATTTTATTTATGGTACGAGTTTTCTGAGATTATTAGCGCAGTTCATGGATTGTTTAGTATTCATGTTCAACTCGTACAAACATTTAAGCAATCTATAACTGTTAGATGTGGCGTAGCGACCCAAGTTAGAAGCCCGAATTTATTAAAACAATGTTCATTTTTTCTTGGCCTTGGAGAAAAAATGGCGGCTTTCCGAGTGGTGGGAGAATTTACGTATATCGCTGTGATGCTTGCTGATACCTTAGATGTTGTTCAGACATTTGGAAGTTAACATCGATTTGGAAGCATTCTCTCGCTGTACCATGAAGATGAATTGTAATTACGAAGGCCTGCCCTTGACCTCAACTATCATGGAGCCGTGACATGCAAGCACGTACACGTGCAGTTACCTGATACAGAGCAGGTACATAATTACACAGCTCTTGGCATTCAAGCACAGATATTTTTTCGAAACTTTGAGAGATGGAGGTTTTTTCTAGCAAAATCAATAGAAATCCGAGGTATTGGGACGCATTTATTTAAGTTTTTACAAATTTGCTATAATTTTTAAACTGTTTTTTAACAATATATTTTTTGGGATTTTTAAAATAATTTTTTAATGAAAAAAGAGAATTTTTTGGGAAATTTTCAGCGAAAAAGGGCGATTTCCAGGTGAAAAAGGTCGATTTTTAAGGGGGGAAAAAAGTTATTTTTGGGTATAAATAAGCGATTGTGAGAAAAAAATTTAAAAAAGGATGGAATCCAAGATGGCGGTCAGAGCCGGAGCCAGATCCTGGAATCCTGGCCATGAACAAACTTTGCGCTACTACTCTGGAGACATAGTCCTAATTGCCAGCAAGCCAGCTCATCAACTGGATAGTGAAGTCAAGCTTCGCTTCTGAGAAACCGAGGTACGTCATTGTTGGGTTACAGACCGGAAGACAACACAACGTGAGAGTGAGCCGTTCGCAGTTCGACACATGTCAAATAGAAAATGTGAAAATATTTTTGAATAACGAAAGCTATCCGTACATTGACATGAACACGAACCTTGAAAATGGGCAGTACCTTCTGGCATGTCAGGTGTATGTTCAATTCCAAAATGCAAATTATGTACGCCTTCAATCCACGATACTGAGGCCTAATACCATCAAGTGTTTGGCCCCGCTCTCGGTATTCGACGTGAGTAAACAGGACGAGCGAATTACTTCCAATGTGATCGACTGTATGATCGAATTCACTACACACGGAAATATTCCTGCCAACACGTACGCTTTCTGCCTCATAGTTCACAGCAGTATTTTGACGGTATTATTTCGGCAGTTGTGCATACTTGCAGCCTTCCTTTGGCTATTGGCCGCTGTCTAGCCTCCGCGTGAATCCTTTCACGAAAAACAGGTGGTCCTAGTAATGTTTGAATGTCTCGTCCATAGCGATGCTGTTACAGACGGAGCCAGTTTCTCAGAAGCACGTAGTAACGAACCATCGCATAGACCCGCTCTAGTCATTTGGGAAGTCACGGGAAAGATAAATCAGCTCAGTTGGACCGAGATTAGAAGCCGTTTCTTCCCGAATGCGAGCCCAGGCGCCACCTCACTCGATGATAACTACTGTAATGTGTTGTGCCTCTACGATCCCACAAACAGGCTTACAGACGTACGTTCCATTTCTTAAAATATTCTATTCGCTGTCATCTATCACACATTGCACGTTGCCAGTGTTTTTACTTTTTCTCATGAATCCTACATATATATGTGTTTATTTACATGGATGACATTTTAACGATAATATTTCTTTATGAATTATGTGTAAAATAATATTAGGTGAAACGAATGATTGCAATGAAATTATTTTTAATATTGGGATTCCCGATTTTCTGCCCGCGGATCATAGGCAACCGGTATCTGATAAACGAAATTCTGATTAGCCCGTGAAGCTATAAATCTCAAAACACAAGGTCAATAATAAGAGGTACGCGAAATCAGAGAACCCAGCAGGCACCAGCCTAAACTTCGCAGTTCTTTACATTTACTGGAGAATCATGGATTTTTCTTTAGTCTGGTTAGGGGACGCGGTGACTGGGCGGTTATTCTGCTCGCCTCCCAGTAAGTGGGAATCGTGCCGGACTATACCGCTGGTCAGCGGGGGCTTTTTTTTATCGGGGATGTCCCGTTCCCCAGCTCTTTAATTCCGGCGCTGCTCCATTCTCAGCTCAATCGCCCTTTCCGGTTCTCAAGACTTCACGGTTAAGAGCCGCCCAAATTGCTTTACTCACTCACACTGTGTACGTAAATTCTTGGTTTCGGATGGATACGTTCAAATGTCTTCCGATCTTGACATGGTCGTCGTGGGCGGGTACTTCTGGTACAAATACGAGCCTGCACAACATTGCCGTACATGAGGTGCCGCACATCAGCAGCTCATGACATGGCGCTCAGTACAACTTCTATTACAACTTGTATCACTCGCCTCGGAATTACAAACTGTCAGGGTGCTTCTGATTTGTGTCTTATGATAACTGCAAACCACCTGCGAAAAGAAAGACATACCGGTTAAAGCATTGTTTTGATGCACAGAACTAAAAAATCAAGCATTTCCGGACCATGATGTACTAAATTTTTGTTTTCGAAATAAGGGAAATTCATTCCTGTAATAATGCCCAACGTTTTACAAACACATTGTATCGTGTTTGAAGTAAAGCATACCACCATAATAAATTCTATAAATTCACGGACCTTGATATTGTTAATTTTTTTTCGTGATTTTACAGGAAATTTCTGGTAAAAACCGGCCATAATTCTCTGAAAAATGACGCAACGCCGTTTCTCTGCTAACAGCGTTTTCACATACTGAAGCCCATCATCCTATGCCTCCTCAAAACTGCCCCATAAATGTGTCAGTTGATTTTCCCGTATCCCTGGTTTAAAAAAAGTGATTACGAAAAAAAATCTTTAAATTTCGTGTTGCCGGAGTTTTACTGCGTATAGAAAATTAATTGAAGAAAAATAAAAATATAGTAGGCCTATTTAGGAGCAACATCTTTTGGTCCAAGAGAAACAGACACTGAAATGTACGTGTGACTGAAGTTAAAACTTTTTTTTCATATGAGATCGCGAAACTTCCTGTTCTCTTAATGTCTAGTCATCAAAGCTCCAAGATCAGTGAGAACCACGCAACATCCTTTATGCAGTCATAAAACACTGAGATGCGTACAGTATTCTGAGAGAAAAACATTGGCTCAACAATTTTTTGCGATTTTTCCAGCCTGTGTAACAATAATTTTGTATAGGCTGTTCACTGTAAACGGAACTCGCGTGAAAACAAACATTTGAAAAATTGCATGTACATCAACTGCGTGGAGATTGCCGTACAAACTGGCGTGCTGGTCCTCAGTTAAATCAACAGCGAACAAAGATACATCGTTCCAGAACTTGACGGTGTATTGCGAGTGTAAGAATTAAATTTTTTGGAAATCGAGTTTGTTTATTTATCTATTAGTGTTTGAATTGACATATTAGCAGGGCACCTGATTTTCGCGAAAACACGTTGGTTCGTAAGTAATATCGTGGTTTGATAATTTTAACTCGCACCCGTCTTAACCCACTTGGATCCAGTGTACACTCTGTGTGCAATACGCACGTGTAGGTAATTTTCTTGGGTGTAATTCTCACTGCAAAGCCCAATGGCAAACGTTCTTACCTGTGGGTAAATGATTCGTAAATCGTCTTATCTGGTCTGAATCATAATTAGTTCATATTACTGTAGACAAACATATAGCCTACAGCTGCATTGGCCGTGACAACGAAACAAGTGTTGTGCCGAATTAATTACAACATGCATCACAAAATGTTTTGTTTGCAACATCTGAAACTGTAAGGGCCTGAAAAATTTAACTGCATTGAGAAAATAATTTTGTTGAATCAAACAATATTTGTTTGGTGCAACAAAATTATTTGTTTGTAATGGGGCAATAAAATATTTTGTTGCTGAAGCCAAATCATTTTGTTGTTCTCATTTGGTTTCCCCAAACTGTAAGATTTGGTTGATGCAATTACAGATTTGTTTGGCTACACGGACACTAAACAGTTTGGGCCGATATAAAAATGTTTAATGAACTCAAAGAAGTTTCGAACCTAGATCACCTGTGTCCGAGCGCTACGCCTTAGTTAGCTCAGCTAACGTAACAACTGTTTACAAGTCGAACGCTTTTAAAGAAATATATAGCAGATGTTGGGCAACGTGTGCAAACAAATATTTCAAGTTTTACAGCTTTACTATCAGTTTCTTGTTGCATTGTTTTACTAAAGTGTTTATACGATTGTTAAGCATCAAACGATTCACTAATAAACACGGTCACTATCCTAATTGTCACAAAAAATACAAACAAACTCTCGAGCTGTATTTTCGAACGAAGGCATCAAATGAGTGGCTAAACAAATGTATACAGTTGATACAACAAAATATATATTTGACAGTCTAATTTCTTTTGTCCCAAAACAGAGATTTTGTTTATTCAAACATATACTGTGTTAGAAGAACAAAAGTAATTTTGTTGCTTATCAAATGTTGTTTGCTTGACAATCTATATCGTTATGGCAACTTAATATATATTTTCCCCTATAAAAACAAATATTTTGTTCGATTTTCTCTCAGTGTATCTGCCAGCCATTTTTGGACGTTGCGAGTCATGGTAAATTTATTCTGATTACGCCAGTCTAGTAGAAAATTTCTTGTCACAGAGACCTGCAGCCAATAGCCAAAGAAAATCTTCAAACCTGCACGTGGAGAGTTGAAATCTAGTGTATGCATTAATATCCTCGTTAAAAACAGGCGGCTTATTTATTAGCAACCCATTTTTTACAACAGTTTCGCGTCTTCTCTTTACTAGCGTATGAATCGAGTCATTACGCCAATATTCAAGGTTTATTCGACTCAAGTTAGGGACAAAACGAGATTCCACAAATCACAGGACAAATTTCCGTCACAAGGTGCGCTGGTGTTCAAAAGAGGTCACTTTTAAGGGGGGGGGGGGGGGTTATTGTAAACATCTGTTTATTTGTGAGTTAAAGTTATTTTTTGGTTAGTACTGTGTTACACGCCTACTTTACCATGCCAAACATTAAATACTTAATTGGTTTTGTAAGTATTATTTACGCCCTTAAAATGTGTTTACAAGAAAACAGATAAAGTACAATTGTGTTGTGCACTGAGCTTTCGTAAACATGATCATTCTAGTAAAAAAAAGTCACGAATTTTAAGAGTTACATGAATATAGCTCACCAAGAGGAAATTTTTTATTCTGTTACACATGTTGATTAAATTAATCGTGTAATGACATCTTCCTAAATCTAGTTATACCACAGAATATTAAACAGCATGTGGGCATAGTTAATTAATGTCCTACTCTAGTGAGAAGAACATAGTTTATTACTTATGTTAGTTCTAACACAATACAAATCGGAAGCTATTCAAAATTTATATTTGTTTTATTAAAATTGCAAACTTCCCATTTATACGTGCAAAAGGAAGAAAAATTGGTACACATGCAAAATCAGTGCTACCCTGGAGGCAAACACATTTAGTTGCTCGTATAGGGACATTTTTGGAAATATTATTTTTATATTACAAATAAGTTAGAGGAACTTAGGTTCCAATATGGAGCCGTGATGTACCACTTAACACTTTGTAGACTATGCTCGATTGTAGGTCCAGCAAAAATATTTGAAAATTTCTTTGTTTTTCAGAAAAAACTCGCATGGATGTACAGTCTTTGTTCGGCTAGTGTTTAGGCTCACAAATACACCACAGCACAGTAACAATGATATTGCTTACGATAGAAAACTACTTTTTTTTTAAGCCACTCGAAGGGACATGATTGATTGTAAAAAATTTTATACTATAAAAGACATTTGCTTGGGTCAATAAGAGCTCAACTCTCCATTGGTTTATGACCGGCCAATAATGAACGCTATAAAGTACGATGTAGTGTCCGGTGTGGTATTGTTCAGTAGGACGATGGTGAGTTCTAACACAGACACCAACAAACCAGTGTTCTTGCAGAAGTCGACGTAGGTGATTCACTTCTATAGGATGTTCGCAGTAAAATTAGCATTTTTGGAAGTCCTGTTTGAGATCTACTTGTGTACACGTTGTTTATTATTCCGCCTTATGAAAAATTAACATTTCCACGGCCTTCATCACTTTATTCATGCGTCGGTCAGGTAAGAACTGTGAAAGTATTAGAAAAGTAAATATTTTACAAGTCTAGTAATTTTTACGCTCTAGTCCATTAAAACAGCAGAAAGCTATAAAAATTATTGAAATTGTCAAATAAGGACACCTAAAACTTTTTATTCGACGTTAAGTTATGGAACTATTTTCCATCCATCGTTACCAACTTTACTGGACACGTGTCACTCCAGGCGCTCGTTGAAATATATGCAGGCAGGAGCAGAAACTATTTCTAAGGATAATTTCAAAATTGCTCACTGTATCATGAACAGCCTTTAATTTGTGGTAAGTGGCAGTAAATGTGTGTAGACGTGAATGTGTGAACGTGTTGTACTGAGTGCGAGAGAATAGCATGCGCATCTCCTGAGCTGCGCTATGCGCATGCGTGGGACTCATCAGCAATGCCGGGGCGCGCGCAGCCCGCAGGAAGACTCGTTTCTTTCATTTCTCATTTCGCGCGCTGGAAGTGACGACACGAGAGCGCTATGGCTGTACCCCCACCACCCACTACAACATCAGATGAACGTCCTGACAGCGTGCTCAGCCTGCTAAGTGCGCCAACCTATCTACCTCGTCCTCTACCAGCATACTTAGCACTTGCGTAATTGCCTTCTCTTCTCACTGCTCACATCACTTGCCCCCACGTCCCTCTACAGATCCGGGTTGTTCGCTGCTGCCACGAAGTTTTCTCAGAGTACTCCCGTTGACGCGCCATCGCCACGTTATACAAATTGTTGTATTTGTAAAATATATTTTTCGGAAACTAGTTGTCAAAGAGTGAGTGAGTGAGTGAGAGAAGAGATTTGAGCAGCTGTTAACAGCGAGGTCTTGAGAGCCGATGAGGATGATTGAGGTGAGAAAGGAGCAGCGCCGGAATGAAAGGGAGGGAGAAACGGGAGACCCCCGAGAAAACCCGCCTACCAGTACGAAAATCCGGTAATGACACCACTTGGAATCGAACCCAGTTAGCCGCAGTGTTTTCGCCGTGCTGCGTGGTGTTTGGCAAGGTAGATTGCATGCCCCTTCAGTATTTCTTGGTGTATCTGATACATAGGGCCACTGGTTGTTCGCGAAAAGAATTCCGCACATGCTATATTCCAATACACTACGGGCATGATAGCAGTGTTCTTTTGCTTTTTGGCGGCGTGTCTCTGTGAGGAGACTTTTTCTTACTTGACTGGCCAATCAGAATAGTGTTACTCCGATACTGTACGTATGTGATTACCTGAGAAGTGTGCGAGTTAAAATCATCCCACCGCGAGACTGGTTCTGAACTAACGTGTTTCGGAGAAAAAATAGTCGAGAAATTGTTTCGTGAAAAACTGGTGGCCCCACTAATGTATATATTTTGAATAAAAGAGCTTTGTACGAACAGTTTTTTAAATCTACATTGAAGTGCTTTGAAATGGTATTTCTAATGCGTGTGACGTCTTGATAGTACTCAGCAGCCCTCTTCTGAAGAGTGTGTTCTTTCGTAGATCTGCACACCGAACGCACGTTTAACAGTTTCGTAGAAAAAAAAACGTACTTCGAACACTCTGGAACGAATCTCACGCACAAGGTAGGCAGGAACATAAAGGCCCTCACACAATTGAAAACTTTAGCATTTGACTTTACGATTAGACGTTACGTTTGCTTTCTGACATGTTGTTTCTTAAGGAGCTTGACACAATGCAACTGTCAAAGGTAAAGTCAAGCACTCTTGACTGTAAGATTTCGAAAAGTTGAAATTTTAAAGTCAAAGCCAAGCAGCCATTTTGCCGAGAATCTAACTGCGCTTACGTGGAAAGTGTGTTATTTTATTGTAGGGTGATTTTAATATCGGTATATTAAACAAAACTCGTCTTAAATAAAATAAATGGCAGATAAATATAATGTGATGAGGAAATATATGACTTGACATATTTTAATAAATTAAAAAACTAGTTTTTTTTTAAATTTTAAAATAAACTTTTAATATAAATTTTAAGCCTTTTAAAAAAGGGGGTACGTAAAATGCATTCCTGGATAATACCATAGTTATTTACATAACAAGATACACATATTTACGAAGCTCGCAGAACCGATGTTCAATTGTCTGAACTCTGACTTTACAATTGTATCGCGTATTGTTGGTTTCTTCAGAGGAAAGAAAACGTAAAGTCAATGCTAAAGTTTTCTATTGTGTAAGAAGTTTTAGGTAATTTGGGAATGGCGATCAGTGTGATTCTGCTTCCAGAGTTGATGTTGCTTGTGTCAGTCATAAAAAGTTTTCGCCTGTATGCAGGCAACCAGCAGCGTTGTGCCTGGCAGCGAAGGAGAAGGAATGGAGTTAGTGCACTGCAGTTGGCCTAGGGATAATAACATACACTCAGCTGTCCACACAAGAGAGGCTGTAATTCACCACACTGTATTCTTAAACATCTGCGACAGCAGTCTAGCTGAAGAATTTCGCCTCCTTTACACATTTCTGATGATTATTTTACTCAAGTTTGCGAGTTTCATATTACAGGCGCTTCGTATGCCTAGGTTATTCACGGTAAAGTGAGCACATTTAAAACCCTCCTCATTTGGAGTATTAGTCAATAAATATATTTTATTGTAACCTTATACGTTGACTTTCGAGTGCGGTGGAATAAACAAATCGTGTTTATTACTTACATAACAATGTTTATTTTAAAATGTGGCTAATGGATAAAAAATGGCTGAAAATAAAACGTAACTAAGGCCTCGAAAGTGCTCACTTTATCATGAACATCTGTGCCAGTTGTATTGGCACAGCTTTAATTTTTTTTTGTTTACTATTAATTTAAAAAGTTATTCATTAATTACTTCTTCACCAAAAATGATTGGTTTAGTTAAATCATGCTCCAGTTATATTTATTTGATTTGTTTATGCTATTAAAAATGTAAAACATTGAGAATCTATTTAAAATATTTTACTGTTGCCTGGTCTTGTTTACTTGAAGAGGCAAATTATTTGATGTAAATTTAAATAATTTTACTATGTGATATATGTTTATGTTCTGTCCAAAATTCAATTATATTTAATAATTTAATGAGTATTTAATATTTGTAAGATACAATTATAATTTAAAGTAACCTAATTAAATAATTGTTAGTTATCTCTGTTTTATACATCTTTCTAAATATTGTATTACGTATCGATTAGTCACACCAGACTGGGGTTCTGAGCACGATCAATTTCATATTTATTCCTGCTCTCGAGATTATTGCCTCTTTGTTGAATTTAACCATACAGCATGTAGTTGTTCTACGAATATTTATCTACTTGTCTACATTCTTCTTTCCATGTAATTGGTAATTTCACCCGCCGACAAGGTTAAGTTAAACTATTGGTGTTTTTTGCCGTTCGTGTTATTTTTGTGTGTGCCGAGCCACATTATTATTTTCCTTTGATATATCTTGTAGCGGTGCATGTGTTGGAGTTTCGTTCTACGATGCAGTAGATCGTGGCCAACATCCCTCCTGGGATGATTTCTTCACAGCCTTTCTTGGTTTCTTCTTGAGTGCTGCTTCTTGGCCTACGCAGCAGACGAAATTTTGATTCTCTCCAGCACCAAGTAAAATCTAACAATTTTGTTTGCATGCCACGTGCTCCGGGCTTATATCTCTCATTAACATGAACTGTTCATAGACTGGCTGAACTAAATTTTTCTTAACATTGGCAACTAATTAACACAATCGCGTTTTTTTGGGACGATAAAACATGTAACCTACAAAATTAAGAAAAGTTTATGTAGCCTTATGGCTTGTACTTACAAACGGGTACCCGTAGGTGATTTTACTTGCTGTCTTGATGAAAATAGCATGATTTGTTTTAAAGTAACTTAATTTGAAAAGAGAATACCTTAGTTGTGAAATATATTGAATACTCAATATCTTTTATATTTAAATTAATTATTAAAATATTTATTTTACTCATATAAAATGCTCAAATATATATGCCTATGTTGTATGCCAGACGATATTATATATATAATATAGTCATTGATGAACATACACCTCCTACGAAGATAAGTAAACTTGATATTGATGAGGAAACAGGAAGTGAAGACGATCATGGAGACAGTATCTATGAAAATGATTATGGTGACAGCGATAATGTTGAAGACGCTGGGGCAAAATAACATAATTCCTACACCAGCGGAAAAAAATTACAAGTCCTACATGAATGGTAAGTCCTACGCTAGGGTGAAACGAATGTGGCCAAATGAAAAACATCCTGAGTCCTACACATTCGAAAAAATATTCCAAGTCCTACAAATGTGGTCGCCTGTGCCAGGCGAAAACCAATATGGCAGTCTAAACCAGTCGAAAACTAATATATTAAATATTGTCTCCTAGCATAAACATTGTGTATGCGGGCTTAATGGACAATATATGCTTTAGTTATACTTGTAAATTGGGTGGTCTGGTATCAGTTGGATATATTAGGTTGGCAGATAGTACAAATGTTTGTGTTATGGGTTGGTCTGGACCATAAATTGGTCTCCTATCTTGTGTTAAGATGGATGGTAGACAACTTTGCTGTGAAGAAGAAGAATAATAAATATACATGGCCAAGAGTTCTGGTTGGACGCCGGCTAGCATAGAGTGTCCTCCATAGCTACATAGATCCATAGCTTCAAAGCTCTATTTCTCCATAGCTCCATAGCTCCAAAGCTGGGTCGTATGTACATATGTATGCATTTCGACTCGGATACATTTATGTAAACGGTGTTCCTGGTCACACTACCGATTTTTTATTGCGTTATCAATCTGGTCTGCAATTCGGAAAATTTCGGGCTCTGTGTGTCGTTATAAGGCTAGATGTCTTAGTTTTAAACTAATTTTTTTTGTTTTTCGTAGAACAGTAAAAAAAATGATTAAAATAAATAATGAAAAAATGTCGAATGGATTGATTTTTATCAAATAATGTATCAATTTCGAATATTTTTCACAAAGTCCTACCTGGAAAGCACTATCGCATTTTATATATGCCTTTCCTTATACACAATATTAAGGTATTGGAGATAGCTAGCTGTGTAACATTGCTATGTGCTGACTTATGATATCCAACACAGTACAGGTGCAGATGTGAGAAAACTACTTTGAAGCATGCAAGCTTGCAGTTGCCTGACACCTTGCACACCTGCTAATACTGCTCTACCCATCAACCACAGATATTTTTTTATAATCTTGTCAGATGGAGTTTTTTCTAGGAAAATGAAGATAAATCCGAGTTATTGAAAAGCATGTATTAAAGTTTTAACCCCTTCTTTTAGAATTTTTTAAACAATTTTTCCGCTCTTAAATCCAATATAGTGTTCCTGGCATTGGGTTTCATAATCGAAATGACACCACGATCGTATGAGCTTTGAAAATAACGAGTCCGGTGATACATAATATTCAATAGTTAAGACTTTAAATCTTTTAATTATATAAATATATTTTAATTAAATTGTTTTTTTCCTTCGATTTTTTGTAATTTTTCTTGATCTTTCTTGATTGGGCGGTGGGAAGGGGGTTGGAACCTGAAATTGTTAGGGAAAAATGGTCGCCGATGACTGAAATTTTTAACTAAATGTTAATATTATTTATAATTTTTTAATAATACATTTTTTTAGGAATAAAAAATTGAATTTTAGGGAATTTTTTTTAAAGAAAAAAGGGAATATTTTTAGGGAAAAAGACTGATTTCAAGGTGAAAATGACTGATTTCTGTGGAAAAAAAGGGAAATTTTGGGTAAAATAATTTATTTCTGAAGTGTTTGGGGAAAAACAAGCGGTTTTGTACAGACCTCCCTGAAGGATATTTCTTCGAAGGAGGGGGGGGGGGGGGGGGGGGTTGCAGCTGGTCAAAACGGGAAATTTTTTAGGGAAAAAGACCGATTTTTGGGTAAAATAATCGATTTATGAAGTGATTTTTAGGTGTAAACCAAACGATGTTTGGGTACAACCAAGCGATTTTGTACGAAGAATTCCAAAATGGTGGAAATTCAGAATGGCGGCCAGATACCCGATCCCCATCCTGTAATCTCGCGCGTGAAGGAACCTTGCCCTACTACTGGCATTTGGGCACATTTTGCCGCATAGACCCACTAGTTAGCCGCATTTTTTAGGCTTTCCAATCAGCAAATCGAAGAGAGAACAGAAGCAACATATGGCATTATATCGGTGTCAGTTGTGGACCTACTACCATCGTAGAAGACATAAATACGGCTATATTGTTATTATTTACCGTACAAATCATCCTATTGTTACTGAAGTAGCGTGGACATAATAATGAGCTCATCGATGACGTCACGTTGTAGCTCGCTGAATATATGAAATTTAAAAGGTTATAAGTATTTATTATCGTCGCTCTGTGAAAAAAAAATGCACTTAAATATTTTATTGTATTCTAGAAAAGATAACTGTAACAAAAATATTTTTAGTCAACTAGTTCAATTAGCATTCAATTCGTAGAAATAAAATTAACCTTGCTTAGCTTTACTCATACAGCGCAAATCACTATTGATTCATAACAATTTGCAAATGCTTATTCATCTCATTCCATTAGTTGTTTAGTATTTAATTTGCCTAATTTTCATGTGTATATATATATATATATATATATATATATATATATATATATATATATATATTAAGGACATAATTATTCTATATTAATTGTCATTTAATTCAGTCAAAATAGTACGCATTGCAAAAAATAGTTTTAGAGCAAATGAAAATTTTCTTATTGCATGATATTTGCGTGATTATATGATCGGCCTCAAAACTTGCATGTCTACAATACAACTGAGTAGCACTGTTATGACCAGTTTGTCAGGTAAAAATAATATATAATTTGGAAAACAAATTTATGTACATTGTTAGTATTATCTGAGCGTAGATGCGTTCCTGAAAAATTAGATTATTAAAAACGAAAAAAAAAATAAATAAATAAATAAAAAAAAAAACGTATGATACTTGATACTAAAACAAATAAATATATTATAGCCATGGTGTTACGAGACCTATTACATTTCATATTACACAAAATAATGCAATAGCAAAAAAATTGCTAAATTAAATTACTTACTATCACTACAGCCACACGATTTTCGCGATAGAATTTCCACGGAAGCTACATTTCAGTATCTGACTTGTACACTTACAGTTTTCCTTCCGTTATTGCTTGCGTGACTTCTTGGGAAGTCAGTGTGGTGTTTGACTAGACCAATAAGAATTACGTCACTCCACTCCGATGCTGAAAGTATGTGATTTGTTGGCAGGTACCAAAGTTGCGCAGCAGTTGGCACCATCCCATGGCGAAAGTGGCTCTGGATGTAAGTGTATGGAAATACAACTTGAAATGAATTATTTTAGTAAAAACTGGGTGTCCTTAAGTATAAATGATTTAATAAAAATAATAGTATTAGTAGTAGTTCGTAGTCGATTCATGTACAGGATTCAGGTTGCTCGGGCTGTCGAGGGGGCTCTGGCCGTCATGTTGGAATTTTTTCCCGTTTTCCCCTCAAAATCACTTGTTTTTATCTCAGAAGCGGATGTTTAACCCAAAAAAGCCTTAAACTTTCCCTTTTTCCCTTATAAATGTCCTTTTTTTTGCCCAGCTGTTAAAATGGCTTCCCAGAAAAGGCCATTTTCAGTCTTTTTCTCTAACAGAGGTCCACGACTCAGGTGAACTAGGAGCCAGGAGAGCGGGATCCAGGAATTTTCACCATTGACCCTTAACCCCAAAAATCTAAAAAAAATATATATATTTTTTAACAATTTAAATGTATTTTCATATTAAAAAATTTTAACCCGTAATTACTAAGTTTTATATATCACCGGACTTGTCTTTTCAAGACGCATACGAACGTGATGTCATATCGATTATGTAACCCAGTGCCAGGAACACCATTTTGGATTTAAGAACAAAAATTGTAAAAAAAAAAAAAAAAAACACAAATAAATATCTCTTTATAATTATATTTTCATTACTTTTTAAGTATTTAATTTTATTTTTACATTTTTTATTTAATATGATTGTTTTCATTAAGTTTCTTGGTTATCCCAGACTTATTTTTACTATTCAGTTTTAGATATGATTTTCTTTGACGATCCCAGACATAAGTACTTTATTAACACATAGGGAATTATTTCTCATCTTTGCTCAACATCCACTTAACCTAACCACCACACACTAGTCATGTACATAAAAACTCAGAATATTTCTTTAGTTTAAAAATTGATAAGTATATATTTAAAAACATCAAAATGTGTACCTAAGTAATAAAACACTGCAAATTTAATATATATTTTTATTTACAAAATTTTATATACAAATATTTCTTTGCAATGGTATTTTCGAGGGCAAGAAGAGAACATCACATTAGTTCGTAAGAGGTTGGTATGCACTCGTTCTTAGTTGCAGATGATCGACCGAATCAAGTGCCTAGCCCAAGCCCTTCATCATCATTTCTTCTTTCTCGCAACATACCTTTCGTATATTATCGTCTACACTTTTTCGATATCATATACATTACAGAGTGGTACATTCTGGGTCTCCAATTCCCTTATACAATGTTCGTCCTGGTTCGGTTCTGGTTTCTTGTAGATACATTCCAGCCATTTATAATAGTCTAGAGGCACTTGTTTTTCAATCTCTTCTGTCATTTGGTTTATTAAATTTTGTTTCGTACTTTACAGGAAAGAGCAAAAATTTTTCTACAAAGGTGTCAGATTCGGAGTAATGTAATCTTTCAGAAGGCCCCTAAATGCAGATTGATTCAGAAATAATCAATTGGCATTAGGTTTGCCTAGAACATGGACAGGTTTTCGAGCATGAGGTTTACACTGTTTGACATGGTTGTCATACGACTCATACCATAGTTTTCTCTAATGGTTATGTATTTCATATCGCACATATTCTAGAACGACTTTTACTTCAATCTTGTGACAGCTAAGAGTCAAACAAGCTCATCATGTCTTCTTCGTGAATTTACCACTCTTCTCGTGCCTTCACACATTGTTACTACTGTAAGTTTAACCACAGTAGCGACACGATCGACCCGATATCGACAGCGAATTGTCTATACCATCCATATGCACATCCTCACCGACGGCAGCATCACTACATCATCACTTACTGTACAAGGTAGCGATCACGTGTTTACATCATCATTACACACAGCAATGCTTGTAAGTCCATCACTGGTTTGTGGCGGCGACAATACGTCTTTTTGTTTTGCTGGCGGAGGAACAAGTCCTTTACATATTTTCGAACATTGGTCTAGTTTGTCAGTACGAGCAAAGAGACGAAGGGACTTCTCACACTTATATGCCACGAGGCGCGAGATCATCTTACATTGATGGTTTTCGTTTTGTCTAACATTGCTGCTATTCTCAAAGTCTTCGTCACAGTAACAGCAACGAAGTGGCGGTGCTGCTGCCGCAGGTGTCCCATTCGAAGATGTCGATGGTACTGTCAGCACCATGCCTGAACAAGTCGATAACACTGCTGGTACCACTCCCGAAAAAGTCGATGGCGCTGTTTGTGTCACGCCTGAAGAAATCGATGGCGATGCTGCTGCCTCAGTCGTCCTATCCGAAAGAGCCGATAGCACTGTGCCAACCTCAGGCATTGATGGACCAGCAACCTTTGGATCCATAATATATTCAATTTACTTACACAAGCTGAGACCAAGTGTCTTTCACGACTGCCACTATCAAACCAAGCTTCCTAACTGGAACCCAGCGGCCTAATATTAGCAATCTGGCACCTTAACGTGCAATGTTCCACCCACTGTAACTCATAAATGCCATCTGCTCTACCGGCCAACGCCAGGCTTACATACACCAGCAATATGATTCTCGTTTTAAGTTGAACATTTCAAGAATATATATTTTTTAACTTACATATCATATTTTTGTAGTTTCCCAGACCTATTTTCAGATTTTTTTCATTTATTATACGGATTGGATTTATGTAAATTTTTAGTATTTTATTTACATGTAGGTGCTTTTCTTACTCTCACTGACCTTACCAAAAATTTACTTACTGCTCATACTTTCTGCTCTACTGGCTGACACCAGCCAAATATATACTAGTTACTATACGACAATATATACCATTATAACCCAAGTCGTACCAGGCCACCTAACACCCCATCTCCTATACATAAAGAAAAGCTCAATTCAACGGCACCACCTGATACACCAAGCACAATATCCATCATAATTCGAAGCAACTATACATCTGAGGCTGGCCCATGTCCTAATACCTATTCTACGTGTTTTACCAACCCCACTTATACCTACGTACAAACCACACCACCCACTATAACTCTTGCATATATCAACCATTCGTCCACACAGACCATACAAAGAAAATATACAGCCCATACTAGTGACACAATCAACTTCTCATACCATCCATCATGCCGACTGACAAAAATTAAATACACTGGCCACCTATACCAAACACATTCAACTCAAGCATTCCTTAGCATCACTGGACTCACCGACACACACATACTGTCCGCACCATTCGGCATACACCCACAATCGCAATACATATATAATGGAAAACATATCACCCAACATACCATCAATTATACCCCAAGTCATACCAAACCAGCGAACACCTCCATCTCCTAAAACAAAATAAATATTCAGTTTAACTACACCACCCAGTACACCAAGCATTATTGTGCCATTCTGTGGCAATTTTCTATTTAAGCTAATTTTCTTTTCTTTTCTTAAATTGCTTTGGTAGCAATTTACCTTCCCTTGCAAAGCCTTTTATCGTCTTTCCTTGTTTCTTTTGAGGATACTACATTTGTTTTAAAATTTGCATATTAGTCTATTTTTTATTTTGTGTCATGTAAAAAATATTAAAGATTCGCATTGCATTAATTTTAATACTCTATATGCATAATTTTCTAATTGTAAATGCCATAATGGCAGTAAAATAATTTTTGGCTAAAATTTTTTTGTTGTTCGTTACTCACTAATAACCACTCGTCATTTACTGAGGTGTCTTCTGCATTTTTGTTTTGTGTTTCACTTCTGTCACGATAAGTGGCAACCTGAGCTCTGTAATAACGCAATTGCTTCTCCATAATTTTTGTTACTTTCTTTACTGTGTAATATTGCTTATTGCACTTTTTTAATTTCATATTGGTGTAATTAATGTTACATCTTTTGTTTTAACGATGTATAAAATTGTAAAAAGTAAATAATAACTAAAATGTACTGTAGCACGTTGCTTCGGCAATGCGATATGGTATTTCGACATCTATCGATTGGTCATGTCGCGGCTTTAGGAACTTTCCATGTTTCTTCTGTGGAAGAAAAAATTTGCAGTGTCTGCTTTCTTAACCTGTCGTTGCCGCCAAGTAATAACTTGTAATTTTTTGGTGCGCACTTTTGTCTCGACAGTATGGTATAGTTTCTACATAGACTGCGATTGGTGAGTAAATTGGATAGAGCTTTTGTCCCTGCTATCCAATTAGATTGTGTTGTTATTAGTACTCCCTTACTGTTGCTTTTGTGTAATATTATGCAGTGCGGTTCACTTTTACAGCGGACTCGCCATGATGGTGATGTGAGCACACTCTCTTGGTAGCTGCCTTGTGCCATGGACCAGCGGAGTTTCGTACCATGAGCTGAAATAAGCAGATCCTGGTGTGTCGCAGGCCGGACCACCTACAGAAAAAAAATTGACAATTCCTTCTAATTTATCTGCATGTAGTTTTTCGTTTTGACAGTTTGGAACATGGCGATGCATTCAATAATCACCAGGTTGGAGTTTTCCTAGTGTATAATGTAAAACAAAAAAACCCTTCCAGAAACTTTGTTTTCTGGCATCTTTGAAATATGTTTGGTTTAATAGCTTAAATTTCAAGTCATCATAAAGAAACTCTTAATGTAATACATTGATCTGGAGCATAAGCCTCTAATAAAATGTGACGAAATCCTTAATATGTAAATATACCTAGTTGATTATGGTATTACTTGGGTGGACCCAGCATTTTGGTTGACGTTAAAATACTCATCATAACCTAGTTATAACCTAGTTCAGTGAAGGCAAAGAAAGGTTTTTCTTTTGTTTTGACTCCCTTTAGGGGTTTTGTGTACGAAGCACTTAAAACAAATTAATCTAACCCCCAGTAAAAGTAGTCATATATGGTTTTTATTGCTACGACTAACATATTTTGTGCGCAGTTATCATGATCATTTATTTCGAATTCTCAAAAATCAGTTAATGATGCAACATATTGACATAGTAATTAAATTTAACCCTCTAAAATAAGGTTATTATGTGGTAATTTTTCTGATGTTGTGTTCCATCGTGGGCAATGCCTACGCAGTTGTACCCGATATAGCAATAAGGCAAGACGCTACATTGATTTTTTGGGTTGGGCCCTGTGTGTGAATAATTTTGTGTTTGAGCCTGAATTATCACACCTGTAGTGGACTATTTCCGTTTTTATTCTCCTCTGGGGCACCTTGGTACTTGGATTAGAGGCCTTTGGGAGCGGAAATCTTCTTTCCGAGGATTTCTCCTCCTGTTTTGGGGGGGGGGGGGGGTAGGGGGGGGGTTCTGGCCTTGAGAGCCAAGAGGTGGCTCACGATATCCATTATAACTTAAGTGTACCAAGCAACTATACAGCTGAGACCGGCCCAAAAACTAATTCCCATTCTACTTTTTCTACCAACCAACACCAGTCGAAATATACTCATCGTTCATGCCACTTACTGTAACTCAGTTTTGTTAAAGTATTCAGTCCACACTGACCTTACCAAATATTTACTTACTGCTCATACTTTCTGCTCTACAGGTCGACACCCGTCAAATATATACTAGTCACTATAGCACCATACCAAACATTATATCTCAAGTCTTACCAGACCACCCAACATATGATCACCTATAACTTTAAGAAAAACTCAAATCAATCACACCACGTAATACACCATGCAAAATATCCACCATAACTCGAGTAACTATACAGATGAGGCCAATCTTTAATGTAACACCCATTCTCATTGTTCTACCAACCAACTTTGCTTAAATCTACCAACCGTACCACCCACTATATCTCTAGACTACCTCAACCATTCGTTCACACAGACCATACAAAGCAAACATACAGCCCATACCAGTGACACAATCAACTTCTTCTCATACCATCCACCATGCCGATTGACACCAGTCGGAATACATTGCCCCCCCCCCCCCATTCCGAACACTATTAATTCAAGCATGCCTTAGCATTACAGGACTCACCGACACATACATACTGTCCACACCATTCGACATACACCAACAATCGCAAGACACATATATATGAAAAACATATCACCCAACATTCCATCCGTGTTAACCCAAGCATACCAAGCAAATCCTATAACCCAAACCAACCCCTGACACAAACATTTTTACCATCTGTCAGACCATCATTACTGACTGATATCAAGCTAACCAACACACCATCATCTATAGCCAAAGAAAAACTCAATTCAAACATACCATCCCACACATCAATCATATAATCCATCATAACTCGCGCAATATACAGCTGAGACACTCCCATAACATAACACTCGCTCCATTTGCTCTGCCAATCTCCACCTCCACCACCACCACCACCACATGCACTGCAGTTAGCACCGCAAACACCACAGTTAACTCCGCAGTCACCACAGTTAGCATCACATGCAATGCAATCAGTACTACACTCACCACCATCAGCACCACATGTACCATACACTATACCTGTCATACCTCAACAATTCAGCCAATACAAGCCATACCAAAGTTTTCCTACCACCCATACCATCTGATCTACCAACTGTCATCAGACTAAGTATACTCACTGTTCATAGCTCTTACTAGAATTAAAGCATACATCAGCCTACATCCACTTAAATATATACCAAAAATCATAACTACAACAAGTCTGCCATAGCATAATTACCATTATACGCCAGCCAAAATAATACCACCCATCAAATAAACCACCAGATTAAACAAACCGTCACCAGACAAAATATACTCACTGTCCACTGTCCATACTTCTTGCTAGAACTCAAGCATACCTTGGCCCACGCCCAATTAAAATACCAAAAATCTTAACTTCAACATGCCTGTTATAGCATCAGACACCAGCCAAATATCTTACCACACAATAAATAAACCAATATATAAACCCTCCATACAAATAAAATGCTGACCACAACACCTCAGAAATACGAAACAAAATATGAGTAGCCCTGCTGAACAGGAGTAACTATACCAACCATAACCCCCACATATTTCAGTCACGACACACAGATCACAGTGTTGTTATACAATGCAACATAACAACTACTCACTTCATACAACTCCACACCATTCATTAACCCCACCAATCAAATTAGGAAACAAACCTAGAGCATACTAAGACATTAATATAAATCACTATCGCAACCAACCAATCAGTTAATTATGCCAGCCATCTATACTAATATCTGCTCCAAAAAAACCTACAATGTATATATCTCCAACATAGTCAACAATCATGTCGATAATACATTAGTACTGAGTAATAAAAAAGATATATCTTTCACCATGATATTAGCTTTCCTCAACTATGTGATGTTGAAAGCAATACAACCTGGCATGTCAACATTCTCTAACATGTGAATATATAAACAAACCACCTGAGCATATAAACATACAAACCATAACATACATCCAAAACCATATAATTCGCTCCAATCCAAACATGTGCATTCATGCTATTAAAAATACAGACCATATCAACCACAATAACTCACACTTACTGCCCAATCATAACAGTCAACTATATTAACTGTCATTTCAGTTCACATACTTAACCAGTTACACATACAACCAAGCCATGCAAACAACCAGGCCAAACAAATATTCCAACCATAATCTCCAACCATGTTTAATCATAAGATGAATACTATTAATTTAACCATCTATGGCACCCACAAAGTCATAATTCCCAGATGTCATATCATACGATCCAATCATTCTAACCAACCGTACCAGCTGAGCATTCTGCCACTCTCATACTAACTAAACATCCCGTCTAACCAATCAGCTATTTCAAACTAATCATATAATTAAACCATTCTTCCCACACCATCGAAGCCACACTTTTGTCATACTGCCAAAACCAACTAACTATACAACCAAGTCATTAAGATAGGTTATACCATCAAGATGTACCAACCATAAAAACAAACCAAACCATCCATTTCAACCATCCCAAGAGAATATACCAACCAAAACACACTAGTCAGGCACATCAACCAAACATATTAGCAAAAACAAGCTACCTATTACAAACATGCAGAGACCTAATAGAGTACAAACATTCTAAAACACCTCTACCAGTGATGAGCTTACATACAATTCATATTAACAGACTGACCAACATAAAATTCAAATCATACATTTCAACCTTTTATACTAGCCATCACAATTTTCATCGCACCTCCTACCGCCCTGTTTAACAGCCATGCAGTCATGTCAAACTGCTAGACAAACTAACCATAGCGACCTACCATTTATATAGGCCTCTTCCTCTGTTACTCACACAGGAAGACGAATATCCTGCTGAATATTTATAATAAAGTTCTCATCTACTTATTTTATATCTGGCAAAGGATGTGAAGGTGGAAAAGATTGTGGATGTGGACAGTGGATGTGGAGGTGGATATGGAATATGGATATAGATGTGGAATATGGATGTGGATGTGGATGAGTAGGTACAGCAAATTGTAGGATGTCTCTGTTGCGCATCTACACAAGTAAACTGAGAGTGTCAAGGTTAGGCATAGTCTCACCTGTATATAACATTGTCAAAATTGTATCATTTTACAAAAGAAATAAAAAATCTTAAATTATTATTTTTTTTTTGTTCCTGTTGAGATAATGTTTTGTTTTTTATAAACAGATTCTTCGTCTCTGACACCATAATATTAATTAAATTTACCGACCAGCATTCCCTAGTGGCCCCACCAACCTTATTTTCTTTAATATCTACTAACCATATGTTCAGAACCTAGCATCCCTCAACTAAAAAATATGCTTCAACTCTAATATAATAACCGATGCCATAGAATATCTACTGATATAACATGCCAACGAGTTATCACTACGAAAATATCCCTACCAAATATTATAAAAATATAACTGCAATATAATGCCATGATGATTACGTGGACAGATCATAACTACCTATAGTTCTTACCTTTAGACCATATCAGCTAGGGGAGTCATACCAACAAAGCTATCATCGAGACACTCCAATGAAATATTTCAGCAAATTATTCTAACAAACTATTCCCTCGTATTATAACAACCACATGGTCAGATCATATAGAACATCCTTACAGACGAATCAACGATACCGAAATGTCATGTCAATAGGTCATACAACCGGGCCAGCAAAATGCATATTCCAGCCAAATAAAACATTCCAACGGTATCACACAGCCCATTTAGACAGCCCATTTAGACAGGCCATAACATTATCTAACAACAAACATACTACCATACGATTCTGTCAGAACATAACAATTACCCAGCTAAATATTTCTAACTCTGATCAGCCATACTAACACACCATACCATCCATTTGCAAAAACACAATACCAGCTAACCAGTCATAGAGATAAGCCATATCAACCATCGAACCAAAAATATTTCTATCAATCATTCCGATCAACAATTCTAGCATCTGACAATACCCATGGATTATACAGTTAGAACATACCAACTAACATCCTTCCTACGAAAATATTCAAAGCCCAATACTTATTAAAAATACCACTATCTAATATTGGTCGCTTAGTCAGATCATACAAAAAAGGCACGGATGGGTATATATTCTATTTTTTACCAATAATACTGAAATAACCTACCACCATCCACATCAACCAAAAATCATTCCAATCATAACATACAGACATATAACTCATATTTTACATATCTTATCAAACATATTACAATTATTGATTTTAGTAAATATCATACCACACCCATCACCTCGTAGGAGTTCGACTGTCAGTCCTCTCGATCATTTGCTCTTTACACACCACCAGATATCAACAGTGTTATCATAAAATCAACCCTTTTTTTCACCTGATGATATGATATTCGACAAAGCTACGTGTAAAGATACATTTTCTTCGCTCTATTTCACATTGTCAGTGACTTGCATCGTCTTCAAAGCATACATTAATGCATACACTTTACTCCTAAAGACTGACTCCTGCCAAGACCGAATATTTTAAGCTTTAATGAAGAGCATGCAGATGCCTGTATATACATATTATTCTGTAGCCAACCACAGGTACCTAGGAACTGAAAAAACTTAATTTATCGTAATTATTTTATTAGTCTTCCCACCTTTATTGACAGAGTACTCTTGAATCTGAAAACATTATTTTGTACAAGTCCTCATATTTAATTCGCAATTAGCATTCAAATTTCACATATATCCAAACTATTAACTATACTAAGAATCTATATACATCTATTTAAAGTAATTATATCCTCATAGCTTACAAATATTTATAATTATCAAAACACTGCATACGACCATCAGAAAATATATATGACAAAATGAATAACATCCTCAACACACATTTTAGCTCCGATTAGACTTTTCCGTTTCTCTCGAACAGCGTATTATAAAGAGGGATCGAATAAAAAACAGACATACTTATCAAAAATATATAGTAATAGTTTTACACTCAAACATATTCCTCATTAAACAAAAATATTTATGGCTTTGCACGGGTGCAATTAAGATAAAAAACTGCTTAACCCGGCGTTAATTAGGTTGGGTAAACTCTCCTAAAGCATTAAAAAAAAGCGCATTATAATTTAGTAATTAATTAAATAATTTATAATTTAAAGTTTTTTGCTATTTTTACTTGATATTTTTTTTACTTTTTTATAATTTTTCATATTAATATACATTATATTACAATGCAATTTATCTGAGATAGAAGTATTTAATATGTTATTGGCTAAGACAATCTCTGTAGACAATGTTTGACGTCCTGTTATTGTTTGGTAGCAAAATGTACTGTTTCTCGGGACTTCCAACTCGTGATAAACCAACATATAGTTGGCCATGGGAAAAACATTCTTTTCGTAGGTCGATTCCAACCAAAGAGAATGTTTGACCCTGGGACTTATACATAGTAATCGGGAACGATGTTTTTACGGGAAATTGCAACCGTTTGAAAGATATTGGCAAATTCGTGGGAATCATGGGAATCCTCGGGATGTTTGCCAGCTGGCCGGCTGCTGGACCGGTGAGGATGGTCGCGACAATCAAATTTTCTTTCAAGTCTTTAATGAGCAATCTTGTGCCATTACACATGTTAGGAGGGCTTATATTCCTTAAAAGCATGATAGGAGTACCGACTTTTAATGATAGTTCGTGAGGTGGCAAGCCAGAAGGATTAAGCGAATTTAGAAAATCTTGAGGAAAGTGGACGACATCGTCAACATTGGTGACTGTGTCAATCGACTTATAGGTTTTGACTTGGCCGGGAACTCTTTGTATAATGAGATTGTTGATTTCATTGACAGTGTCGTTCCTAGGCGATACTATTGCCCTGGAACACAACCAGTGAAAGTCTCTTTCTAGTAAATTTTCGATGCCCGGATATACTGCTTCTATAAGATGCTGCAGACTGTGGACTATCTGACCTAATGTCTCATTTAAAATGATTTCAGCAGAATTAGTGCCCAAATTTAGAGAAGAAAAAACTCCTTCTCCAAGTCTGAGCAATTGTTGTGGGAAATCTTTATGAGTGCCTCCACCAAGACAGGCTCTCATATTCGTTCGCAAATTTAGGTGTTGAATAGAACTCCATAAGGGAGATGGTTTAAGACATGCTTTGATGATATCTGCACGCGTCCCTTTTGTAACTACAGGGAGTGTCTGCCGAAAATCCCCAGCAAACACAAAAGTAACTCCCCCCATGATGGCAGTAGAGCTTCTAAGGTTGACGCCGTACGCAGCACACAGCACTTTTATTTTCCGAATATGTCCGTCCTGCAAAGCCGTAGTACATTATTTTGTTCTATCATCAATAGTTTTCGCAGCGCACACAATGTAAGGAATTTTATAGGTCATTTATTTACACTTTGGGTTACATTATTGGAATTTTAGTAGGGATCCCTATTGATTTTTAAAATAAAATATAGCCTATGACACTCAGTGATAACGTAGCATTCTACTGGTGAAAGAATTTTTGAAATCGGATGAGTAGTTTCGAAGATTATCTCCTACATCCAAACACACAAACACACAAAGTTACAAACACTAACTCTTTATAATATAAGTATAGATTTGGTCTAATTTTATGGAACAAATCCTGTCGTGAGTGGTCCACATACTCCTATTTGCACACACATCACCACAATTAACACTTGGATGCATCTTGTATGAAGTGCAGAATACACAGTTACTAGCTTCATGTAGTCTGGCAGTAGAGCTATTCGTGAAAGTCTTGACACGATATTTGCGGAGGTTCAATACTCTTGTGTAAGCTCGACTCCGAGAGGCCGAGGGCTTTCACGTTACCATCGACAATGTCGACAAATCCTAGCCAAAACTTTCCTTATTCATATTACAACAGTTTACACACTCTATAACCAGATGACTCCACTCGTGACGATCTGCTCTCCGACACGTCCATCAAAGAAGTGAAAACATTCTTACAGGATGCATGCTTATATACTGTTTTCACAAGAGAACAATCAGTTTATGTTATCTATCTCGACTGTCTCAGTACATGTCTGCTGAGTATGAATATGTAAAAGCAACATGGTTGATGGAATGTTATACGAGAGCAAATCATCCCATTCGCTATCTAACCTGGGAAGTCGTCCATCAGACAAGCAATATGATTCGAACTTAATACATCTTTCAATGTTGGAGGCGACTTTTTTAAAATTTGCTTTTGCTGCAACAGTCTTCCGAATTATCTTACACCAACTCCTAGAATGTGTTGTGTCTGTGACAGTAACACTTCCTTGAAAACCCTCTACTCATGGGAGTAAGCCAATAATCTCTTTAACCTATTGCATTTAAGTAGTACAAAATATTTCTCATACATAGTATTATTACAACTTAGTACGTACGAATTTGATGCGTTGTACTTCGGTGTATTATTTTTAGAGACTTGGTTAAGCTTAGATTGCACGAGGCAGAGAAATATACTGGAAGTAGAATTTAAGCAGGGCTTTAGAAAAGTGTGAAGTAACCGGGAATAGATTATTGAAAGGGATATAATTCGGCCCTCTTTTTCTTTGCAGGTTCGTGATTGGCTCAAAGCCTTCCAGGGAGAGTCTAACAAGTTGTGGTCCAATAGAAACATATACTCGAATGCACATAATAGTTGAAGTATAACTTGTCTTCAAACGAATTTGCGAAATGTCCGGGTCTGTACTTTTTAAAGCGGACTGGGAACATGATTAGAGACCCGAGAAATTCTCGAGTTCAATGCCCTGTAGGCTAGGCATCACAGTCTTATATACTCTAGTACAGATTTCAACTGTTTATTGGTTGATTGTTGTTGTAGTAAAAGGTGGTAGTTGGGCGTACAATTTCTTGCATGTTTGTTATTGGCTTATTCGTCTCCAGGAGGTGCCAAAAAGCACGTCGACCATTTACAAACGTAAAATGAACGTACATGTGTGTGAATTTCCACTTGTCTATAAATGAACCCGCGAAGTTCTCTGGTGTATTAACATGATATGCCAAGTGTCGCTACATTTAATTTACAGGATGTTCACGGTAATGTGAGCATGTTTGAAATTAATCTTTGAAAAATGTCACCGACTTTATCTGTATATATGGCGCTATAGTGGCTGAGCGGTTAGCCTGCTCGCTTCCCACAAATGTGATCCGGGTCATTCCGGATTTTCGCATTTGGGAATCGTCCCGGACGATGCCGTTGGTCGGCACGTTTTTTCGGGGATCTCCTATTTCCCATACTCCCCTCAATCACCATCATCGGGTCTCAAGAACTCGATGTTAAGTAAGAGCCGCCAAATATCTTCAATCACTTACGCTTCGCCCTAACCTACTTTGCAGTGGTTCATAGTTAACTGTAAATTAGTTTGCAGCGAAAAGTTGTGCTGCAGCGTAGAAAGTGATTTTATGGAGTGCGTTGAACTAGATGATTTTCCCCCGGCATCGACACAATCGCTGTACGTCGGCTCGCGATAGTTTCATCCTTTTACGGCGTAGGTTGATCGTTTCCTGCGTGCACACGTCTTGTCTGTGCAAGAGCGTTGCCACTTTTCTTTGAACGCGCATCTCGTCATCAGTCGTTTACGACTGACCATTCTCATTTACCTCTCCCCTCGTATAAAATACGCGAGAAAGTGCAACTGTTCAGAATAATCTGTGCGAGAATTAACTGTTGTGATTAGCGCTGAGGTAAAAAGTAATTAACTGTTGTGATTGGCGCTGAGGTAAAAAGTAATTAATGTGTCGTTAACTCTCGGGTAATTAGCTTTCTTGCTTGTAAGACGATACGTTTAATGCTTATGCAATTAATTTCCTGCTCCATTCAGCTAATGTTAGCTAGCAATATGTATTTGCAATATCTTTTTAATCCCCGATTACTGTGTCCGTACAACAACCGTATGAAAATTATTGTACCCTTCAAAATAATACTCACTTTGGTATTTATTCCATTTACACAAAGTTGATCAGCGGGGACATCCCGTTTTCCCAAAAATAATGCCACGGAAGCTATATTTCATTATCCCACTTACACACCAAAGGTTTTTATTCCGTTTTCGGCAGCGTGATTCATTGGAGACAGTGTGATATTTGACTGGACCAATGAGAATCAGCTTACTGAAGTACAGAACGTCCGTGATTCGCTGGCAGGCACTTAAGACGCTTAACAAGAGACAGGAACATTTCGAGTATGAACTACCTGCACGCTAGACTCCACTGGCCTATGTATTTCCGGGTTCTCAGATTTTTCTTCATTGGCTGCTCCCTAGTGTGTCGTCAGAACAGGCGGCAAGGAATTCGGTGCTTGTTTCCGTGCAGGTTTGTTATTGGCTCACCTGGGCGTGTCTGATAAACTGTCATTCCAATTGCAACCAGGATACAAATGCACTTGTGTGTGCAGTCTAGCTTGTCCTGAAATGAATTCGCGAAATTTTTCAGTCCCTAAGCGTAACACATTTATCAGAAAGTATAAGTTAGCTTGATGTGTTATTGTAGCTCCGCTCATCAGACACGACCTGCAGGACTCTGCACCAATAGTAAACATGTAGCACTTTGGTGGCTTCATTACGTTTGGCCGAGTCGAACAGGAGAATGTGGCAGTGGCCAATGACAAAATGAGATCGGCTTAATTTACTTAATTTTTCACGAATCGTTTTGCGTCTAGGCTATATTTCATTATGCAAGGTGTACATATATGGCTTTTCTTTCGTTACTGGCCATGTGTCTTTGGGGGAAGACAGTTTTACTATCTGACTGGTCAAACGGGAGTTAACCTGTTTGAAGAGACACGAAAAATTTACTAATTCAGTGACCTGCAGGCTAGACTCCACAACCGTGTGTACAAAAATTTCCGATATAAACTGCGCATCGGTTGTCTGAATTCATGGTGGAAGGCGACAATTGGGCCAGCGTTCGCCAGGAGGTGTCAAACACCGCGTGGACAAATAGCTTAAGTTATATAAACACACGTGTTTTGAATTCTAGTTTGCCTCAACACGAATTCGCGAATTATTCAGATCTCTGCCTATTTGATAACACATAAATTTTGAAGCTGTTACACTTCCTACCGCTAGGCAAATCTGTCATGTTTTCCAATGTAAACGCTTGCATGCTATTTTCTATTCTCAGTTTCTTCGCACTTTTTCAATCTAACCTTAAAAAATCACGCCAGTATAACTACGGACAACCGAATTTCGCGAAATGATTTCCGCACATGCTAGATTTAAATACAATACGAACGTACTAGCAGTTTTCTTTAACTTATAGCCGGCGTATCTCTGTAAGAAGGCATTTTCTTACTTGATTCGCCAATCCGAAGTAGATTACTCCGATACTTCAAGTCTGTGATTCGCGGCCAGACACCTAAAACGCATAACATTTAGATCAACCAATTATGAAAGTGGATCTGAGGTAAAGTGTTGTGAAATACAACTGGTCGTGAATTATGACATGACATACATAGAGATCTGCAAAATTCGCGTTATTATTTGGGGACACGTTAAACATAAAACACATGTAATTTTGCAATACACCTGTCATTGGACAATAACTAATTTGACATGCCCTCTTGGTAGCTCTGCGCCAATAAGTGAACACTTCACATGCACCAATCACTTGCAGTTCCGTCAGAAAGGGCGTGAGTTCGCATCTATGCAGTATCCTATGGAGATACGACGTCAACTCGAGTATATATAGTGCTGATGGAGTTCAGCCTAATGCCAAATAATAACGCTAATTTTGCAGGCCCTTATACGTACACTATAATTAGAGCCACCTATTTATGGGGAAATAATTCAGGACAAGATATGTTACAATGTACTTAAGTTCGGAACCACTTTCGTGATTGGATCATCTCAATTGTTACTTGCCTTATCTGTCTGCCCGCGAACGAATGACGGTTAGTATTGAAGAAACTTAGTTCTGGTTGGCTCACTCATGTAAGAGACTCTCTTCACACAAAGACAAGCGGCCAATGGTCAAAGGAAAGTTGCAAGTGTGTACGTAACAAATTGAAGTCTGGCCTTTGCTTAAATTTTTTTCGCGTAAAAAAGGTGGCCTTAGCTACACATTTTTGGGTAAAATCGACTGACTGTAAAAAGTTTTTGAATGAAAAAGATAGTTGTAACAATGGCCAAAAATAGTCTGACTCGTGTAGACTTCTTCACGAGAGAACAAAGATTTTGTAATTTGCATGTGAGTATATGTATTTATTACAAACTTTCGTGTCTATAAAATCCGTAATTTATTTGAGAAAAATGAAATCTCTCATATAACCTGAGTAAATTTTAAATTGGTACAAAAAGGGCCTTCCTACTCTGGCAGTCAACTTTTCGACAAACTTCCACAGTATAACGATTATGCCGATTCGGGCATAAGGGGGCAGGTGGCAGAAGCGCAGGAGCCAACCACCGTCACGTTGGAATTTCTCTTTTTTCCCTTTTGTCCCTTAAAATTTCACTTTTTTCCTCAAATTCAACAAAATTTCTATAAAAATTGTCGTTTTTTTCCTTAAAATTTTTTCATTTTTCCCAAAGCAGGAGAGTGAAATTCGTGAATCCGGAGACCAGGAGTTGTAACTCCGAGCCAGGAGAGCAGGATTCAGGACCCAAAAAATTCCGAAAAATATCCCAAAAATATATAAATGATATTAATAAAATGTTAGTAAAAAATTTTTCAAGATGATAAAAATATTTTCTTATCAGTTACTAACTTTTATTATAAATTACTTTAAAATGTACTAAAAAGACTTAAATTTCTGGAAATCACACCTTACCTGTAATCATTTTACCACCTTGGAAGAAAGTCTCCTTTGTGTGACTGCCATCTTGGTAGTTGGGGCCGACAGCCATCTTTCTGGGTGCAGTTCACCATGTTGATATTTTCCGACGTCAATTGTTTGAGAGTTTCTCGCTCACCTTCGTTCGCAGCCTTATTGGATTTCATATGTTTTCAACATCTAGGTGGGTCTAGTGTATTAATTATCCCACCAAATGGCAGCTTTTTTGTTTATGTTTTTAAAATATAGGTTACACTGTCGGCATCCTCCATATTAGTTTATATATTTAACACATAGATGACATTAATTTTTCGATTATGCCACCTGCTATTGGCCTGTACCGAATGGTGATATTGGCCATACCTGCAAAGTATGTAAATGTCATATTTTATTTAAAATTATTTTCAATGATAAATTTTTTACATAAAGTGGAGGTGTTTTATTAAATAAATAAAAGAGCATATTTTTTTACATAAAATTTATTCTACAAATAATAAAATATACAGGTTCGGTGTTCTCCGCCCGATGTCTGCCTCAGAGATCCAGAAATTGATGTGGGGAGGGAAACCCCACCACTTGATGTATGCCTTCCATATTTCATCGTTTCAGCACTTTCTCTAACCTTGAGGACGACGATGCTCAAAGACGAACATCAGTTATAGTGCGTGAACAATTATATTCTCGGCTGTGCCCACGATAGTATTTCGACATTCTTATCTCGACAATTGTACGATACAAGCTGATCATGTAGTATCAGGCCGAATCCGTACGTTTTGGCAGGAATAATTCCATATGTAGTGAATTCGATCCTGTAGACGATCACATTGGAGGTAATATGCTCTTTCTGTTTACTCGCATCGAATACCATGAGAGAGACAATCTCTTGAAAGTATCAGGGCTTAACATCGTGGATTGGGTGGGCCTATAATATTAATTTTGGAATTTAGCATACATCCCATATGCCAGCAGGTACTGTCCATTTTGAATGTTCATGTTCATGTCAACGTACTGATAACTTTTGCTGTTCAAAAATATTTTAACATTTTCTATTTCACATGTTTCGAACTGTAAACGACTCACTCTTACATTGTGCTGTCTTCCATAATGTAGCCCACTGACGATGTACCTCGGTTTCTTAGAAACAAAGCTGGACTTCACCATACAAATTGGTGCGCTGGCTTAATGGTCATCTGGGGTATGTCTGGAGAATCCACTCACCACGACCTGAAAGCCACACCGATGTTTTATCATCTTTCACATTCTGTAACATGTTTATGCATTCTGCAATACTCAATTCCACATGTGGCAGCATCCATTCATTAGACCGTATTTTCAGTTCCACTGTCTCCATATTTTCTCCTGTAAACATGATGGTGTCACATGCATATTGGCTAAGAGCAACACCAGTTCCTGCTTCAAATGTAAGATAATTCTTTGTAGTATTTGGCAAATACCCATAGCACGGAGAGCAGAACATATACTTGGAAACTGCCTTCGGCATAAATGGGAACACTGCAGTCATCTTCGATACCCCAGACTTCCATCTTGGCCACAGAGAGTACATTCGGTATGAGCGAAAGGTAATTTTTGATGTTGATGTTATTCCCACAACTCGCGACTGGTCCACCTCGACAACGTTGAGAATGTACGTGATTCGATCGATCAGGTGAAGAATTCCATTCCTCGTTATTTTCGTGGATGTCGGGTTGGACACACCTTCTTTCGTTAGAGTCCCCCTAATTCGCAGGAAATACTGGCAAGGAAGAGAGCATATATTTTGGTGTTGGACTGCTATACGGACTTCCGATGTAAGTGTATATAGCCCGATTAGGAAAGGCTGATGTGCATGACTTTCCACCTCCGTTATACTTTCTCCGAAACAGCTGGCTCCTCGATGTTTAGGAAATATGCCATGGTGATCGATCTAGAAGCCGAGACTGCAGAGGATAATCTCCATAGCATATGTTAACTCATTGGAGATCTGGGACATACTGATTGTAGGTTTTGCAAGACACTTTCTTTTATTGCTTCTCCTTGGCGTAAATCGTATTACCATCTTCTCAAATGCAGGTGTATGGTGATTTCTTCGTTTCGTAAGTTCACCAACTCTTAGTGTTGGTCGACAATCATTACGACCACCTCTTGTGCTCTCTTCGCGACGACCGCAATATAAATTGTGCTTTGCGATGCCACCACCAGTTTATAACCTAGAGGGACCATAGGCAAAAATTCGTGCGGCGCATTGCCCCGTCTACCATTGAGGTACGTGCTACTCACCAAATGCAGTTTATTCATATCACGTGGACCGGCAAAATATTTACAGGCTGTGACGACACATATGTTTTGCCAGCTTCTTGGATACATGGCTTGTACCCCAGCATCATTCCGATAGTATCTGCTTTAGTAAAGTCGATATCTTCACTGCATCTGAAAACATACTTCAGAGTATTGGGATTCCCACATAGTTCTAATTCTGTGTCGGGGGACAGCGAATATTCAATGTATGTACATTACTATGTCGTTTATTCCATAAGAGCCGATGAGGAGTGACACATCATGGGAAACATTACTACTTCTTACAAGGTACAGCTTGCAGTTTGTTCCATCGATGTTTCGTGTCACATTATAGTTTTGAAAATCGCAAGACATATGCTCTATTTCCCTCCAGGTCGAGTGGTGGAAAATATGCTGCATGCAGGTCGGAGTTTCCACCTATCAAGGTAAGCATTATCGACATGACAGACAGTTTCCTCAAGGCTTATAGCCATTCCATAAAATTAATTGTATCACCGGTAGATGTTTTCTTGGTCTTCATTGCTTTTCTTCCTTTTGTCGCCACTTTTCGTCTTAATTGGGCCTTCTGCTTGCTCTTTGCACCCATGCCCCTTTTCACATTGGCCTTCGTCATGTTGGAAATGCCCCATGCTGTACTTTTTCTTTGAGTCCGGTGTCAGACGATTTTCTTATTTCGTCGGCCTTCTGTGCAAGAATCTTGTCAGCCTGGTGTCTCACTTGCTTATCCTTGTGCGGGAGTAGGCGTTGTCGTGCAGCTTGCATGTGTCATCCAGGACATTTATGCTCATCTCGTGGGAAAGCCTTTTAGCTAGCTTTATTCCCGGCCTGCAAATCGTGTTTCCAGAAATGTGAAGCTCGAATGGTAGATTGTTTATCAGCATATAAAAATTCTGCTTCCAGCTATGGTCTTAACTCTTCGAGGTATCGCGGTGAACTGAGCATGTAAAGTATAAATATGCTTCTTTTATACATTTTTGTTTCAGTATCATTATAGACTGGGAACAGTAGGGACATATCACATATTCATATACGACATTTCAGTGCGAATTCTACCAGAGTCTGTTTTAACAGAGTGATAATTTGAAGAGACATTACATTAACAAAAAAATGTGATTAAAGTGATCAAGAGGCTTGTTTATGTTACATCCTCCTCCTCTACCTCCTCCTCCAACTCCTCCAATGTATGTTACAAGAAAACAGTTTACAGATCGTCAAACAAAATGTTACTCTACCCATTTGCATTCATGTTGAAGATGACAATATCTCCCACGAATCATGACATGGAAGCCTATTTCCGAATACAGTAAGGTGCATCATTGCGGAACCATCAAATTTCGGGAAATCGTGTCTCCTACTGAGCCTTTTGATTGATGGTAATGGACTTCGGTTCCAGAACGTTTACTTATATTCAGAATCTCCCCAGCAACTGAAATACTAGCAATTGGCATGATTACTACATGCCATGGATGGCATGGGTAATTTCCCTTGCAGCGGTAATGAAGCCATCGTACATCCGATTGAAACACTGCGAAACTCAATATTTGGCTTTGATGACATTGCCTTCGAAAAACAAACTTGTGTTCAAGAATACTTTAGCGTGGAAAGTCATGCGAAAGTGGACTGTGTGAACATCAGCCTGACATATTCGTGGATACCCAAACAGCTGCTTTGCGATAATACTAATGTGTTAGTGCTGTTTCCCAAGAAAGATACGAAATCACGGCATGTTTACGACGATCATGTCAATAAATACCTGAAGTTCCACAGGTTTAAATGTCTGTATGCCTTATGCTGAAAAGAGAATTACGGATTTTTGTCGACCATTAAGAACTGGCCCCTATATAATGGGAAGTACAGGTGTGGGTATGCTCAGTATCGAGAATGAGCTACAGCATTTTGAAATTCGAACAAAGTAACCTAAAGCTGTGTCTTCACAAAGGTGACAATGGGGGTCTTCTCATATCAAGACACGCTGGAACTTGTGATGCTGGTAGAAGAATAATTCGAAATGTTGGCGAACCCGAACAATCCGAAGATTCTGCTACTAAAAATTTCGTTCTCGATACTAGTAATGGCATCACTTTGGAACTGCGCAGTATGTTGACTGAACAAAGCATATTATTTCCGAACTAGCGGTCTGAGCTCGGGGCGAAAATAGAGCGTATGAAGATGCATGTGATTAGTGTTCAAAGGCAAATTATAGACAGATTGAATGTGGCATCTGCACAAAATGAAGAGCACCTGAAAAACCCGGAAAGATGTAGAATATATACATTTACTACATTGATTTTCTACCTTGTCACAAAATATGATATTCAAAATTACAGCAGGGACATATTGGATGTTTTCAGCAAAAGCCTGGGCAAGACCGAAAGTATTTTAGCAGTATCATAAACTAAACCTATGAAAGAGAGTAGCAGTATAAATTTTAATTCTGTATGATGTCGGACTTTGCCAGCAAATTACATCGGATGATTCAGTCTATTCACTCGAAGTATTTGATCGCCAAGAGAGCCAAGATGTCATTCGACCTTGTAAATGAAGACTTGTTTAAGTCCGTTACTCGTCGTCTCGATGTACTCAGGGATAGCGATGGAGCCGCTGAAGTCGTGAAGACCGAAATCGACGATACCGCCGATCCTATGAAGGATAGGAGACACCATGTTGTGCATTCAGATCGGGACAATGGATTCGATGTGGATTTACCACACAAGGAAATAGTATGGAAGAAAGACTTCAAATATAGTGCTCTGACTCGATGGTACCTACGATAGTAAACCTCTTGTAATAATGATATGATGTACGGTGTATACAGGCATAATGATAAATGGTTCCTCGGTGCTGATGAAATAGAGTTTATACCAGGTGGGAGCATCCGAGTTGGCGATACAAGACACGTGAATCCACCAGGCTATACAAACTTCTTTTTCGAAAGAAGCCCAGGGAGATTTCAGAATCCGACCTGCTGAATACAAGACTTTGCTCGAGCTTATGGACCAACTTTATTAACATAATGATCCCGAGAATGATGCTTATAAGGATAAAGGTAATGAAAATTCTACAGTCTCGCAGACCTCTTTGGCGGTCTAGCACTGAAAAAGAGCAAATGTCTGAAGAAGATAGAGTACAATTAAGAACACGGACTATGTATTCTGGGACAACCCGAACGAACTGATGGATAGGTTGCAGCTACTGCTCGTTTCGCAAAGGGTTAGAAATTACTCCCACACTAACTAGGTAGTTGAATCATCGAAGAACTTAAGGAGGGAGGCTACATATGATGAGTCGATTGGATATAGTCCACGATCTGCATGCTGCTGCCAGGTGCAAGTACCGCCATTGCAAGGTCGTGATTCGTGGAATGAAGAATCTATTTCAAGCCGACCTCGTCGAGATGATACCGTCTGCTCGGGTCAACAAGGGCTACGAATACATGTTGACAGTCATCGATGTATACAACAAATTCGCCTGGGCCAGACCTGCCAAAACGAAAAATGCATGTGATGTCACCTAAACCTTTGCAGATGAATACCACGAAGTATGAATCCCAACTTATCTACAAACCGACCAGGGCAAGGAATTTTACACTGCAAAGTTCAAGGCCCTGTCGAAGAAACATAACATAAATCATTATTCCACATACAGCAATGTCAAAGCTTCTGTTGTCGAGAGGTTCAACAGGACTCTGAAGGGGAAATGTGGGGGCATTTCGTTGCGAATGGGAGCTAAAAGTGCATGACACTACTGCCGAAACTGGTAGGAGAGTATAATTACACAGTTCAATTCTGTCACTCACATAAGGCATGGAGATGTGAAAAGCAACTCCCTGGTTCGGACCGTGTATGCTGTTCCAAAGAGGAGGCACCCACACAAGCCTTAAGCCAAGGTTGGAGACTTGGTGCATATCTCCAAACAAAATGGCATCTTTGAGAAAGGGCTCAATGCAAATTGAAGCCCCAAACTATTTCGTGTGTGATGGATTCGTAACTATGCTCCGAGGACCTACTTTCTCATGCATCTGAATAATGTTTCCATCCATGGTGGTGCCTATGCAGAGGATATCAAGCCTACGAAGTTTCCAGGTGTGTATTTATTCGAGAAGGTGCTCACACGATGTAATGGGAAGGCCTATGTCAAGTTGTGCGGACTCCCTGCCCCCTTGAATTCCTGGGTTGCTGAGGCAGACATCGAGCGTTGAACACTGAATATTGTAATTAATAAACCTGTATATTATATTATGTGTACAATAAATGTGATTAAAACATATATGCTATGTTTCCTTTATTTTAAAACTTCTTCAGATTTATATAAAATGGTTTTAAAAAAAAAAGGTTTTTTTATAAATATACTTGGATTTAAGAATTATGTATATGACAGTTTATGTACTTTGCAGGAATGGCCAATGTCACCATTCGGTACAGGCTGATAGCAGGCGGCATAATCTAGAAATTAACATCACCAATGTGTTAAAAAAAAAAAAAATGTACATATAGGGTTCCAACAGCACAACCTATAATTTAAAGACATAAACCAACATGCCTACCACCTGGTGGGTTACTTAATACCACCACCTAGGTGGTGGTATTATTAATATTTATTAATAATATAATTATTATATATATAATTATAAATATAATATAATTATTAATAGCACCACCTAGGTGTTTTTAAAGTAATGTAATCCAATATGGCAGTCAAACTATGGTGAGTGACAAACTCAGAAACAAATTACAATCGAAAAAAAACAACACATGTTTGACTGGAGCTAGCAAGATTTCTGGCGACCGCAACTACATAGATAGTGAATGACTGCACCTACCAAGATGGCGGTCGCACAAAGGAGACAGCTTGCCATGATGGTGGAATAAGTATGGGTAAGGAGAGAGCTCTGGAAATTTATGTTTTTAAAAATAATTTTTAAAATAAATTTCAAATAAAATTTTACAAAATTTAAAATATATACATTTTATAATTTTTAAGATAATTTTAGTGATTTTTGATAATAATTTTTTTATATATTTTTAGGATTTTTTATTTTTTATTTTTTTATTTTTTGGATTTTTGGCATTAAAGGTAAAAAGTCAGTCGTCATGAGTCCTGAGTCCAGCTCTCCTGGCTCGGAGTCCCGAATCCTGGTCTCCGGAGTCAGGAATCCCGGTCTCCTGCTCTGGAAAAAAAACGGAAATTTTTAAAGAAAAAAGGAAATGTTTAAGGGGAAAGGACAAGTTTTTATGGAAATTTAGTCAATTTTCAGGGGAATAGAGAAATTTTGAGGGTGGAAATGGGAGAAAATGGAAATTCCAATATGGTGGCGGTAGGCTCCTGCGCTCCAGTCCCCGTCCCTTATCTATGCCCGAATCGGCTTACTCATTCTACTTTCCACAGCATCTACACAAGTATTCGTTCTTGAACCCAAAACTGTTTAAAATCAGCTAAATATTATTTACAGCACACGGTTTATGCTCTGTAAAGAATACTTAATCATAAACATTAACAACGCCAGTATTACATTCCGCACATAAAACGTCACCTTTTCTTGCCCTTTTTTTTTGTCGTATCTGTGTAATGACGACATGCTCCTTGATACTGGTAGCGTACCACGGACAAGAAGAGGAAGAAAAAAGTCTGCTTTACATTGTTTATTGAACGCAGCTTGTATATGTATGATAAGAAACAGTCATTGCAATATTATGTCATCGGATTTATATGAACCGTCAAATATCTAAGTACTGTTATGTATGGAAAGTAGATCAAATGAATGCAATAAAACAAACAAGCAAACAAACAACCGAATGTTGAAGTGTTTGGTTTTTTTTTAACTATGCAATGTATCACAAGCTTTTGATATTTCTGTTAACATAAAAGTACCTTTATTGTTGGTTTATTTATGTGTCACCTATATTTTCTTTCTAAATTAAAATATTTAATTTATATTTAATATGAAATAAAATCAGTAAGAAAACAGGTGTGCTGGTAATGACTGGTAAGAAATAGTTCCTCTGCAAAATATTGTGACATTGAGTGCGCACAAATACGGTGCGCTTTCCCTTTGGTATAATTTTGTAGACTTCGTTAAGCTTTGTTTACCGAGGCGGAAGAATATCCTGGAAGTAGTACTTTAGCAGGGCTTCAGAAAAGTTGGAAGTAACCGCGAATTGACTACATACCTTTCTGGCTACAAAATTATTTTCGGCGATAACCTTTTACTTGGCTAGGTCGATAAAGTGTGGAAGGAAAACAAGAAGTTTGAGCGACATTTACATAAGCGCGGAGCTCCTGAAACGAGCTTCCTTTCAGTTTGATGGGTGAAAGCGAAACCTTTGTGGTAAGGGGAAGGGGAGATGGCGCCAATTTCCTTCTGTGTCGTAGCGGGGAGGGGAGTATCACGTGACTCACCCACAAATATTGTGCCTCCCACACGATTTGTTTAGACTCTGCCGTGCGTTAGCGCCGACTTCCCGTGGCGCAGTCGGTAGGTGCGCCACCGGTTTTGGGGTGCGGGAGGTTCTGGGTTTGAATCCCAGGTAAGGCATGGGTGTTAGTTTAAGTTATGTTAATAAGTAGAGACCTGAAGTATTCGCGATTTCATTTTGGGACAAGCTAGAATGCAGAACACGTACGTTTATATAACATAAGCAATTGGTCCACTAGTTTGACACCTACTGGAGAAGGCTGGGCCAATCGTCGCTTTCCACTGTGACAGCAGATAACCAATGTCTAGTTGATATCAGCATATGTGTACATACTACTGTAGAGTCTAGACTACAGGTAATTGTGCTTACAAAAATTTCAGGTCTCTACTATTAAGCATAGGCTATTCACGATAAAGTGAGCACTTTTAAAACCCGTCTCATTTGGAATAATAGTCAATATATATGCTTTATTTTAACCTTTGATGATAATTTCCGAGTGCGGTGGAATAAACACACTATGTTTAATACTTACATGACACTATTTATTTAGAAAAGTGGTTAGAGGATAAAATATGGCTGCAAGAAAAAAAGTAACTAGGGACTCAAAAGTGCTCACTTTACCGTGAAAAGCATATAGTTTATAAACCGTCTCGTGATAGGCCTTCAGGCATAGCCCCAGGGGACATTAATAAATCCTTTCCCATCGCACTCAATCCAACCGCCCGTTAGGAAAGCACTTTATAAACATAAGCATTGCACTCGGCTAACAGTTCTGTTACAGAGTAGACAAATACACAAATACATCGATGTGGACTCGCCCATTCGCTGATTGACTGCGTGAAACCGTGGGAACGATCCTCGAGTCTGATTGGCTACCACATGCTTCGAGGTGTTCCCTATTGGTTGCTCTGTAGCGGCTGGCGAGTAAGTTACCACACGCTGATTGGCGAAGATCGTTCATACACGTTGCTGACAAGTGAAGCCATTTAGCTGGCTCGTGCGGCTGCAGTTAGCGAGTACAAGCCGCTTTTTCATATCTGTTTCATCAAATGCTCTGTAATTCTCTAACGTTACGGAACAGAAGGTTAAGTAAAAAATGTCACATTTTCAGGAGACGCCAAACAAAGTGTGGTACCGACACTCTTATAAAGACTCTCGTTAAAGAGACCACTTTGGAAATGAACCTTAGGAAAAAGTCACTGCCCCTACCTGCATATATTTTAAAGGCCGCAATGAGTGACATTTGTCCAGTAAATCCGGTAATGACGGATGGAAAGTAGTTCTATATATTAACATCGAACAAAAAGTGTTAGTTGACTATTTGTAATAACTTCAATTATTTCTCTCGCTTTCTGTATTTTTCAATGCATCGAAGTGTAAAAGTGAGCAGCTATGTACAATATTGAATTTTCTGATAATTTTACGTTTTCACTTGACCGACGCTTGAATAAAGTGATGGGGCACATGGCACTGTTTATTTTACATTAGGTGGAAGGACACACAACGTGTATACAAGTGGATCTTAAGCAAGGCTTTCAAAAGTGCTCATTTTACCGTGAACAACCTATAGAAGGATTTAGTATGATCGAAGGCAAGGGTATGGGGCATACGATCGCAGGAGCCGCCTGGCCGCCATGTTGTGACGTCACCAGGTGGCCATCTTGGAAGTCAGACCCCCGTGACAGTTGACCTTTGACCTTGTAATTGACCTTTGACCATGACCTTAACATTGGAAACAATTTTTTTTATCCTAAAAAAATCCTTTTAAAAACCAATAAAACCTCTAAACAATTATAAAAAGTATAAAAAAGTATTCTTAAAATTTAATTTCATTATTTTTTAATAATTAAAAATTATTGAAAACCATTAAAACTTATTTAAAATTCTAGTCCCCTAGCGGCCATTTGTACATAGCAATTTCCTATTTTTTTTTTAAATTTTCTTTTTTCCTTTAAATTGTCCCCTTTTTCCTAAAAAAAAAAAATTCTAAAAAAATTCCCATGCAGACATAAAAATTCATGTCAAAGTGCTTAAAAATAAAAAGAAAACCTAAATTTCCAGAAGTCACCTTTCACCCATAGGCCCCTGCCCAGTCCATCATCTCGGTATGTGTCATAGCGGTCATCTTGGTAGCTACCGCCATATTGGTAGGGGACTGCTATCTTGATAGACTTCACAGTCATGAACTTGGTACGTGCAGTCAGACATCTTGGTTTTTTTGTTCATTTGTTTTACAGTTTGTCTCTTTCCTTCGTTTGACTGCCATAGTGGATTTCAAATGTTTTTATCACCTATGTGGTGGTAGTGTATTAATTCACCTACCAGGAGGCAGCCATGATAGTTTTTTTTGTATAGGTTGCGCTGTTGGCACACTCGATATTGGTTTATATTTTCCACACGAAACGTCGTTAATTTCTGGATTATGACTCCTCCTATTGGCCTGTACCGAATGATGACATTGGCCATTCCTACAAACGTACGGTTAGCTTCCGCTATTCAAAAATATTTTCACATTTTTTATTTGACATGTGACGAACTGCGAGCAGCTCACTCTTACATTGTGCTGCCGTAAGGTCTGTAACCCAACGATGATGTGCCTCGATTTCTCAGAACCAAAGATGGACTTCACTACCCAGTTGATCGCTGGCTAGCTGAAAATCCGGGGTATGTCTCGAGAGCCCACGACCTGAAAGTCTCACCGATGTTTTTGCCCTCTTCCATATTCTCCAACATTTTTATGCATTCTTCAGTACTCGACTGCACATGAGGCAGCATCCATCAGACTGTCTCCAGGTTTTCTCTTGTTCCCACGATGGTGTCCATATGCATATTGGATAGGAGCAGCACCAGTTCCTGCTTCGAAGTGAAGATAATTCGCTTCTAGTATTCGCAAATCCCAGTAGCATGGAGAGTGGAAAGCATATTTCAAATCTGCCTTCAGCATAAATGGGAACACTGTTGCAATCTTCGATTAAACAGTCTGCCATCTTGCCTGTTGACAGCTCATTTGGGATGAGAGAAAGGGAATTTTTTATCATTAAGGTTATGCCCACATCTCGAGACTGGTCCACCTCGACACTGTTGAGAAAGTAAACGATGCGATCGATTAGGTGAAGAATTCCATTGCTCGTTATTTTCGTCGATGCCGGGTTGGGCCTATCTTCTTTCGTTAGAATCCCCATAATTCGCAGGAAAAACTGGCAAGAGTGCAGATATATTTGTGTTGGCCTGCTATCCGAACTTCCGATGCTAGCGTGTACGGTCCGATTAGGAAAGTCTGATATGCACGGAGTTCCACCTTCATTATGCAGTCTTCGAAAATGGCTGGCTCCTCGATGTTTAGGTAATCTTCCATATCTGTCGATCTCATAGCCGAGACAGGAAAGGAAAATTTTGCTAACATGTGTTACTGTATTGGAGACCTGTAGCATACTGATTGCAGATTTTGCACTACACATAATTTTATTTCTTCAGGTCGGTGGGAATTCTATTCCCATCTTTTCAAATGCAGGCATAGGGTGATTTATTATTTTCGAAAGTTCACCAACTCTCAGTGCTGGTCGAAGACTGTCACGAACGCCTCGTGTGCTCTCTTTGCTATTACCGAAACATAAATGATGTTTTGCGATGGCAAGTACAGTTTAAAAACCAGGGCGGCCATAGGCGAAAATTCGTGGGAGTGTATTGCTCGGTCTGTTATTGAGGTATGTACTGCTCACCCAATTGCAGTTTATTCATATCAGGTTAACCGGCAAGATGTTTACAGGCTGCGACGACACGTGTATTTTGCCAGCTTCGTAGATGCGTCGTTCGAACCCTAACATCGGTCCAATGCATCTGAAAACACTCTTCAGAGTATAGGTATTTCAGATAGTTCTAATCCTGCGACGGGGGACAGCGAATATTCAATGTACCTTGCAATGCTGTCTATTTCATAAGAGCCTATGGGCAGCGACTCCTCAAGGAAAACATTACCCCTTTTTAGGAGGTACAGCTTGCAGTTTTTTTGTTTTGATGTTAAGTATCGCATTGTAGGCTTGAAAATCGACAAGGCCTATGCACCATTCTTCCTCCAGGTCAAGTGGTGGAAAATGTACTGCATGCAGCTCGGAGCTACGACCCGTCATATTACGCATTGTCGACATGACTGATGGTTTCCTCATGGTGAATAGCCATTTAATACAACTACTTGTATGAGCGAACCATGAAGCGAAGGCACAAATGTCCACTGTTTCATGTGTTAGGCAGCTGCTCCGTTTCGTAATTGTAGGTTAGTTTGGTATATTTCAAATACTAGCGCAGTTCAGGCACAGGATGCAAATTCCCAAAACTATCATAATAGTCTGCGTGTTCACCCTTTTCACATATGCTACCCAGGGCATAACGGGCACGGCTGTCATGTCCAAATGAATTATGGAGCATCATGCCTCATTGGTTTAAGGGGCAAATCATCTTTCATAAAGACTCCTTCACTAATTAGGTATTTCCAATTTCAAGGAAAAAATTCCAAATCCATATTCGTGATTGCTCATTTCGTTACAGATTTCTTTATCGCCTCTTTCTGTTGTGTCGTTTTTCCACACTTACACCTCCTACTCGATATGACCTTAGGTAAAGGCCTTGGCCATTTTTTACCCATGGCGATAGCTTCCATATTTGCATTTTGGCTTTTTGCTTCGGACAACTGTTCCTGTTAATTCGATACTGAGTTGATGTCTAGGACGATGCCGGTTTTCGCTCCGATTAGGCCTTCGAGGGCAACAAGTACAGACAAAAGCAATGTACAAATCCGGCATTAGATGTTTTCTTAGCCTTGTATGCTTTTCTTCCTATTGTGACCACTTTTCGTTTCACTTGTATCCACTGCTTGTTCTGTGTACCTGTTCCAATTTTAACCTGTGCATTTCTCTTGCTCTTATAACCCAAGCACATCTTCACTTTGGCCTTCATGTTAAAAATGCCCCACGCTGCTATTTTTCTCTGAGTCTGGTGTCTGATAATTTTCTTATTTTGTCTGCCTTCTGTGCAAATATTTTGTAGGCCTGGGGTGTGGTGTGCAAATCCTTGTACTGGGAGTAAGTGATGTTGTGCTGCTTGCACACTTCGTCCAGAGTGTTTATGCCTGCCTTGTTGTGTGACTGCCTGTTAGCTAGATTGGTTCCTGGCCTGCAGAACCTTATCCTGGAATGCGAAGCTCGAATGGTAGATTGTTGATCAGTATATTGACGATTACGCTTCCAGCTACGATCTTACCTCTTCGAGGGATTGCAGTGTACTGAGCAGGTAAAGTATAAATAAGCCCTTTTTAAACATATTTGTTGCAACAGTATGGACATATCACATATTCAAATGTGGCATTTCAATGCGAATTCTGCTGGAGACAGTCTTCACGGAATGTTAATTTGAAGAGGCATTATATTACACAGAAAACATTATTAATGTCATTAAGAGGCCTGTTTATGTTACCAACAACTCCTCCTCCTCTACTCCACCTGCAATGTATGATATTAACCAAGCAGATGAAAACATTATACAGATCTTCAAGCAAAATGTTACTCTACCCAAACGTATTCACGCTCAAAAGGAAGATATCGCCCACAAATCGCGATATGGAAGCCTATTTCCGAATACAGAGTGGTGCATAATCGCGGGTACCATCAATTTTTTGGGAAAACATGTGTCCTACTGAGACTGCTGGAAGAAGAGAATGGTCTTCGGGTAGAGAATGAGTACCTGTATTAAAAATCTCTCCAGCAATCGAAATACCAGCGATTGTCACGAGTACTGCAGGCTGTGGAAGGCATGGGTTATTTCCCAAAGTGTGATAATGAAGCCGTCGTACATCCGAGCAAACCATTGCTAAACTCAATATTTACCTTTGATGACATTGCCTGCGAAAAAGAAAGTTGTGTTTAAGAATACTTTATCATGGGCTGGACATGAATGTGGACTGCATGTACCTTGGCCAGACTCATTCGCGCATACCCAAGCAGATGCTTCGTGATAATGCTAATGTGTTGGTGCTGTTATGCATGGACGACAAGAATTGGTAGTACGTTTTTATAACGATCACATAAATAAGGACATAACACTAGCATATTTCAAGATTATGTGTGCCTGGTGTTGGAAAGAGAAATATGGATTTTTGATGATTGTTATGGACTGGCCCCTATACAATGGGAGTTACAGGCATGGGTTAGATCAGTTCATCGCTGGCCATCGAGAATGAATTACAGCATACAGAAATTTGAACAAAGAACCCTTTAGCTGCATCTACACAAAGATGATGACGGTGGTTGACTTGTACCTGGAAACGATGGAACTTGTGATGCTGGTTGAAGAATTATTCGAAAGTTTAGGCGAACCCAAATGATCCGAGGATGCTGCACAAATAAAGGAAATTTGAAAATCATGGAAGGATATATGTCATGTACATTTAATACCTCGATTTCCCATCTCGTCATGAAAACTGACAATTAAAATTACAGCAGGGTCATATTGAAACAATGGGCAAGATCGAAAGTATTTTGGTGGAGACTCGCGACTAAACCTATAAAAAACTAAAATAGTAAAAATTTTTATTCAATATGATGTCGGACATTGACAGTGAATTACTTGGGACTATTCAGTCGGTTCGCTGGATGTATTTACACGCCAAAAGAGCCAAGATTCCATGCAACCTTTGCGACGCCCTTCTAAAAGGGGCGGCAGCAATGTAAGATAACAAAATATTTCAAAAACAAAAGTATAAGACAGAGTCACGTAGTGTAAGGATTTCTGGCAAAAATTCACATGCATTCTCTCATGACATTTCATAATTTATTTAGTATAAAATACGAATTGATTATTTTCAGAACTTCACAGGATCCACCATTACCAGCATCCATGTCTGCCATTAATTTCACCCACTCAGGATCAATTCCCTGATGCTGTTGTATCTTCAGGTAATCTTGGGGAAACTCATTCAAAACCTGAATTTTATCAACAGCATTTTTTCCCTTCAGAACTGATAATAACACTATCTACTTGAACCTGTTGGTCTACTAAATTAGGACATACTGAATTTTGTTTATCTATTGATTTACAAACTGTGTTACAAAATTGACTTAATTGATCTACTACAGCAACTTCTTCAGGAGGGTCAATGCAAAATTCATCTGAATCAAACATGTGGGATAAGGCGTCTGCCACATCATTATCCACTCCTTTATTATGTTTGACATTAAATTGAAACCTGGTTAGACGAACCAGCCATCTGGCTAACCTACCAGCTGGTTTGTTGGTAACCAAAAACCAGCTAAGTGCCTGATTGTCCATGTGCAATTTAAATTCTCCATTCTCCAAGTAATTGCAAAACTTCTCCATTCCAAAGATGGCTGTCAATACCTCTTTCTCGTAAGCTGAGAACTTCTGCTCGGCACGAGTAAGAAGTCTACTAGCATACGCTACAGGAACTAGGCTGTTATCATCTCTTTGTCAGAGCACAGTTTCCAATGCCTTGAAACTGGCATCTACTTGGAGAAAGAAAGGACTTTCAAAGTTGGGTAAGTGCAACACTGGAGAAGTTACATTATTTTGCTTCAAAAGAGAAAAAGGTTGGTCCTGGACATCGCCCCACACAAATTCAACTTCTTTGTTCATCAAATCATTTAAAGGTTCAGATATTTTTGCAAACTGTAGGACAAACTTGGAATAGAATCCTACGATCCCCAAGAAACGCCCTGCTCCTTTAAGGTTTTTTGGCGCAAGGAAATTCATGATGGGGCAGATCTTTTCCGGATCCATAATCAACTTCCCTTCAGATATTAGAAAGCCTAGGTAACGAATATAGGTCTTCGCCCATGTCACCTTTTCATGATTAACGGTTAGTGCCGCTTTCCTTATGGAGAACAGAAAAAGCTGGAAATATTCAATAGGTTTTTCAAAACCATTGCTATAGACACAGACATCATCGATGTACATGATTAAAAATTCATACTGAAATTTTTCAAAAACCTGGAATAAATATATTGACATGGCTTGAGGCCCGCAACTTCCCCTCATCAGCAATCTCTGCAATTGATATTGTCCCCATGGAGTAACAAAATCCAAAATCTCTCTAGACTCTGGGTGTAATTCATATTGTAAGAAAGCAAAATTGATATTAAAGTCTGAGAAGGACCGAGCATTCCCTACATGTTGAAATATAGATTCAATTGTCAGGAGAGGACAAGGATCTACAAAAATCTTTTTGTTTACCCGGCGGTAATCACAAATCACATGATACTGACCAGGTACCTTTTTCGGCAGGAGAAAAGCTGGACTAGAGTAAACACTGACAGAAGGTTCAAGAATATTATCTGCTTGCAATTCACTAACAATATTATTAAAAATCTTTAATTTTGGTGGAGATGCACAATGTGGCACTGAAGAGACAAGCTTCTGATACTTCAATCTCAAAATAATTGGATACTCACTATAGTGACCTAATTTCTTCATGATAACATCTGAAAATTCTAACTTTAACTCTTTTAATTGTTGATCCGGATGATGATCATGAATTTGATTTTGGATGGCAATAACCTGCAAATTAAACTTCTGGTAAGTAATAGCAACTGGTTGATCTTTATAGAATGAGAACACTAGCTCTTTTTTTGCTACATCAACATAAGCTCACGGTTTTTTCAGAAACTCTACTCCTAACAACAGTTCATGACTCAAGTCTGGAAGAATTCGGAATTCAAATTTCCAAGTAAAACCCTCAATTCTCATTTTGAATATGGCAGTACCATATGAACTTATTACACCACCATTGGCTAAAGATAAACTGATGGTTTCCCGTTTCTGCACTTTAATTAAACCCTTAGGCATATTTCTCAAAATGCAATTACAAAAGGAATGATTTATCAAAGAGCAAGTAGCCCCTGAGACCACAAGTTCAGCTACATTAACCTGGTCGGAAATAGTTACAGGAACATATAACAAACCAAATTTTTGCTCTATTCCTAAGGTATTTATAGAATGATCACCGATTACCTTCCCTTTCTGTGGACAATGGGCTTTTATATGTCCTTTCTGTTGACACAAGAAACAAACTATATCATTGCCTTTATCTTCCTTAGAGGTTCAACCATTAACCTTCTCTGTCTGCATGTACCATGTATGAGTGTGTTTCCTATTATTACCAGTGCTCTCATCCTGGGCTACCGAAAACACAGATTTCCTGTGAAAACTTTCTTTTGCCATATGGTTACCTTTCCCACAGATAATACAAAATTTCGAAGTTCCCTTTTTTCCGATCTTCCTTAAGGTTTATTTTCACCTCACTACTTCCACTACCTAATGAACAACCCTGCATTGTGCTTTCTACATATGTGACTAACGTCAATAGTTGTAATGTTGCGAGCTGTGTGGCAAAGTAAAAAAAAACCGCTTTCCCTTGGAAGTGGGTTAAAAAACATAAACTGGATAAAGTAATCCTTAGCACAAGAACCCCAAATAGTCCTATAATTTCCTGTACGAAACTCTGCATACTCTGAGTTGACAATTGTTTTTTTTTCCATTAATTTCATACGCAATTTTGAAACAACTACCTCACTCGAGACTTGGCTAATACGGGCTTTAACCAGCTCCTCAAAACTCCAATTTCATCCCTTGCTTGACAGAAAATAGGCTGTAGCTCTTCAGGTATTTTAAAAGTTACTGGTGCATACACTACTTTCTTAGAGCAAACATTCAAAGTGATAATTGAATGCAAAGCTACAAGAAAAGAAAAGAAACTACTGTGTCAAAACTAGTATTAACTAAAACTGGCAATCTAGCCGAAAGTTCTGATGGTATATATTTTAGTAATTTGAAAATAGAAATTGGCTCACCCATGGCTGCACTAGCGGAGTTCTCGCCATCATCTTTACTCCGAACCAGAGCCCGAGCCTTCAGCCTCAACTCTGCTATGCCATCGCCATCAGCAACTCTTTCTCCCACTTCCAAAAGAAGCTGAGCCAGCACAGGCTTGCTCAGCTTCTGTATCCACCCTGTAGACATCGTTAAAGTAAGAAAACAGGCAACACACAAATAAAACTAACAAGTACCTAAGCCACTGAACTGAAAATGGAAGTGATTTAACTGGGAACTTGAATTTTATCACAAGACAATTCATGTGCATGCCCAAAACAATATTTACTTTCTCAAGAAATCAACAAACTCTTCATACAAATAAGCAGCATGCACAGGGCAAGCTGCGACGCCCTTCTCAAAGGGCATGGCAGCAATGCATGTTAGCAAAATATTTCAAAACAAATGTATAAGACAGAGCCATGTAGTGTAAGGATTTCTGGCAATTAAGCACATGAATCCTCTAGTGAATTTTTCATAATTTACTTAGTATCAAATACGAATTGATTAATTTGAATGATATTAAGGATAAAATACAATAATTTGGGGTATTTGCATATTAATCCCTATTTGTATTATTTTGGGCAACAAATTACATTGCATGATATTTTTATATTTTATAAATTATAATATTGAAGAAAAGTAGATAATATAACTGTAATAAACATTCCAAAATTAATGGGATAAGTAATCACCCAAAATATAAACAGCAGGGAACATATTATATATATAAAGTTCAGTACTGTTTATGTGTATATGTAATGTGATTAAACTTTTAGGTTGAATACATTTACTAAGAAAGCCACCTTTCTCATGAAAGTTTCTATTGCTCCAAAATTCTCACAAAAAGTTTTCAACTACAAAGATTTAGACATCTCGATTATTATCAAAATGTTAGATTTCACTCAAACGTGAATTTTCTATACGAGTGTTCCACAATTTAAAGGTCTTTGTTCAAAATTTATTCAGACTCATTTATTTTCCTAACCTTCCTATTATTTTACTAGCAAAGTGGACTACATCTTTTTAAAAAATTGCTGCATTTCAGCATTAAAACAGTCATCTAAAATTCTTTAGTTTTATTCCACAAATTGCTGAGTTACTAAAACAAATTTTTTTAAATTTCCATAAATAACATTTGATCACAAAATGGCTGTTAATTCCAGCATTAGAAGCTTGTACAAAATTTCTAATAGCCAATTACCAAGAAATTGTATCTCTAAATACATTTAAAAATGCCCTGTCTTTAAGGATGGGCATAGGCGCCATCTTGTATGTTATCAGACCTGAATGGTCAAAGTTACATTTAAGGTGAAATACTTAACTGGTGGAGAAGTTTAGGTGGAAAGTCGGTCTCTGAAGCTACCAACTACCTCCCAAAGTTTTATACTTTAATATTGGGGTGTTGCCCCTACTCCACAAAATCATATTTCAAATCCGGCCAATCAGGGTAGAAGAGAATATTCGATAATAGTCTTGGGACATCAAAAAAATTCTTGGTTGGTGCCGACTTCCATCCACGTGGCCTCTCTTCTGGCAACCACATCACCAATGGCGCCTCTGTTTCGCATGGCTGCCGCTCAAAGCTCCACCATCCACAAGCTCGCCATTATACCCTTGGAGCTGGTTGTGGCCGGAGGCTATGTTGTGTTGCAGAGAGAAGTGTTGTCAGTTGTAAAGTCCCTTGTCGCAACAAGGGTAAATACAACAGATTGTTCAGCAAACCCACAAATAAGGTTGATGTTACATTTGTATGTAGGAATGTAGTTTTAAGTTTTGATAATAAAACTGTCTTTCATGTTTAAGAATGTATTTTCTGTCGGGTCGTAGAAAACAGTATTTTTACATTGCCTTGTATTCAAGTGGTATGTTGAGAGGATAGTCAAAGGCGGGCATGGAGAGACTTGTCTCACCTTATAAATGAAGAAATTTTTGAGCCCAATACTCGTCATCTCGATGTACCCAGGAAGAGCAATGGAGCACCCATAGCCATGAAGACCGAAATCGACAATACTGCCGAGCCTACAAAGAAAAGGAAACATGATGATGTACAATCAGATCGGGACAATAGATCAGATATGGATTTGCCACACAAGAAGTAGTACAGAAGAAAGCCTGAAATATAATGCTCTCGATGGTACCTATGACCATACAAATTTTGTAATAATGACACAGCATACGGTTTATACAGGCATGGTGATTAATTATTTCTCATTGCTGATGAAATAGAGTTTCTCCAGGTGGGAGGATCCGAGTTAATTATTACAAGACATGTGGAACCCCCGGGCTATATGAACTTCCATTTCACAAAAAGCCCAGAGAGTTTACAGATTCGACCTGCTGGCATACAAGTATTTGCTCTAACTCACGATGAAGATCACGAAAGAATTGACATTCTTGTAGACCACTTCAGTAGCCTAGCGCTGAAAAAGGCGATGGTCTAAAGAAGATAGACGGCAAGAACACCGACTATGTATTCTGTGATGACCCGAATGAACTGGTGGATAGGGTGCTGCTGCTTATCTCTTCGCAAATTTTGGAAACTGCTCGCACACAATCTAGATTATAACCATCGTCGAGAAACTGAAGGAAGGAGGGAGGCTACATACGATGAATCGATTTGAAATCGCCCACGAACAGCATGCTGCCACCAAGCACAACTACCACTGTCGCAAGTTCATGATATGTAGAATGAATTACCTGTTTCAAGCTGACATCGTCGAGGTAATACCGTATGCTCGGGTCAACAAGGGCTAGAAATACATGTTGGCAGTCATCGATACATATAGCAAATTCGCCTGGGCCAGATCTGTCAAGTTGAAGAATGCACGTTATGTTACCAAAGCCATGGCATATATGATCTGCGAAGGATGAGTCCCAACTAATCTATACCCCGACAAGGGCAAGGATTTCTACAATGCAAAGTTCAAGGCCATGATGGAAACATAACATAAATAATTATTCCACATACAGCAATCTCAAAACTTCTATCGGCGAGAGGTTCAACAGGTCTCATACTGGGAAGAATGTGGAGGCATTTCGCTGCTAATGTAAACTACAAGTGGCTGACACTTCTTCCGAAAGTCGTATGCGAGTGTAATCACATCGTTCACTATACCACTCGCGTGAAGTCCAAAGATGTGAAAAACGACTCCCTGGTTCTGAATGTGTATGCTATTAAAAAGAGGAGGGACCCTCGCAGGCCTAAAGCCAATGTTGGAGAACTGGTATTCATCTCCAAACAGAAAAATGTGTCTTCGAGAATGTGTTCACTGCAAATTGGAGCCCCGAACTCTTAGTGTGCGACTTATATGCAACTATGCTTCGAGCATATACTTTGTCAAGGATCTGAATAATGTTCTCATCCATGGTGGTTTCTATGCAGAGGATATGCAGCCTACAAAGTTTCCAGATGTGTATTTGATCGAGAAGGTGCTGAAATGACATAACAGAAGGGCGTATGTCGAGGGGTGGGGCCTCCATACCCAATTCAATTCTTGGGTATCCGAAGTGGACATCGAGCGGTGAACACTGAAGAAGATTAATAAACTGCTATTATGTGTATAATAAATGTCATGTAAAAAATTATGACATTTTTATTTATTTTATATAACACCCCTCCAATTCAAATAATGATTTTAATTGAAAATAGTCACATTTATGAATAAAATAAATAAATTAAAAATTACAGTTTACATACTTTGCAGGAATCGTCAATATCACCATTCAGTACATGCCTATAGCAACTGGAATAATCGAGAAATTAACACCACTTATGTATTAAAAACATGCACAAATATGGAAGGTGCCAACAACGCCACCGATACTTTAAAAAAATTAACAAATATGGCTGCCTCCTGGTGGGTGAATTAATATACTAGCACAACCTAGGTGATAAAAACATATGAAATCCAATATGGCAGTCGAATGAATGCGACAGACAAACTCTAAGACAAATGACAAGCGAAAGAAAAACCAACATGATGGATTGCACCTACCTAGATGACAGCTGTGATGTCTACCAAGATGCAGTCGCCTACCCAGTTGGTGGTCGCTTCCAAGATGGCTGCCAGTTACACCTACAAAAATGGCGGAATTGGTATGGGTGAGAGGTAACATCTGGAAATGTAAACTTTTTAAAATAAATTACAACATATGTTTTTATAAATTTTTCGGGATTTTTTTAGAAGTTTTTAAGGAAAAAGTAGAAATTGTAAGAGAAAAAGTGATAATTTATAGGAAAAAGGGAAATTTTTAAGGGAAAATAGACACTGGGGGGCAATAATTTTAAAATAATGGCTTAATGGTTTTTAATATTTTAAAAGTAATTTTTAGTTTAAGTTTTGCTAATAAATTTTGTAATTTTTTTATAAGTATTTGGGAAATTTTCTAATATTTTTTTGGAAATATTTTGGAATGTAATGAATTTTTAGTGTCAGAGGTCAAACGTTTAGGTCATGGTTAAGGCCAAAGTCTATTGTAAACTGTCATGGCGACACTGGCTTCTAAGATGGCCGCTGGGTGATGTCACAACATAGCGGCCGGGTGGCTCCCATGCTCCTGTGCCCCGTACCCTTGCCTTCGAACATACCAAATCTTTCTACTCACTCTAAATTCGAATCAGTGGAGAACCACTGGTAAGCGGTGGAATTAAAATACTCGAATAAATGACCTAGGCTCTACTTAAAATCTGTGGAAACCCACTGGTTGTTTCATTGAAACCGTTTCACTGATTGAATAGGTGACAGCCAACAGCTTACAGCGAACTAAATATTTTTATTGCATTTTTCAAATCATTATTAAGTAAAATCTACATATTTCCGCCAGTCACTGTTTATATTGTGGAATTTAAAGTAATTTAAAAAGAGTAAAAAAGAAAAACTGGTGGTATCGAGGATTTGTACCCATAGTGGGCCGCTTCCAGACCATTACCTTAACAAATCTAGCTACCACAAGTATTAATTACTGTCGAAAATATGTAGCTTTAAATTGTATGAAATCTCTTTTCGTTTTTAGTTTAATTGTTAATGTAATGCTTGTTAGAACAAATATAATGTATGAATGCACTTACTTTACAATTTAACGTAGTTTTAATCTTCAAACCGAGCGCTATGATATTAAGTGGAAACGGAATGAAAATCGTAAAAAACAAATTAAAAAGTGAAATATTCATGTTGCCTCGTAAAATAGTGTTATATAAAACGAAACCTATATTTTAAAAAGTATATATGCTAAGGATCAATAAATGATGGAAAACTGGCATTTGTTCACAAATTCATTAGTAATTAGTAATTAATTCATCAAATGATTAAGAGAAGTTCTATAAACTTTTTTTTCAACAGTAAAATTCTCACTGATACGGATTTAGAGTGTAGTATTTTCAATTACATATTTTCTGTTATTCTATTCTGCAATAATACACTCTATCATTATTTTGTTCTACTGACATAAATCTGTTTGCCCTAATAGCAACCACCGATGTCTTCCTGTTCCTGGACATAACTCAAATGGATCATTGTTCGACTTCACGTTAAGACATTTAACTGCACACAATTTAACTGCGATGCAACAATTTGTTGTGAAAAAATTTTACTATTGGATGCGTTACAGGTATGTGTTTCATCGTTAGGGACAATGCAAAATCGCGAACATTTCTTATTAAAACATATTCTTTAAAAAAATGTAACGTGATATACCCTTTCTTGTTTAGATAATGCATTTTAAATATGGCTTGGCTCTTTAAAAACCAATTACAAAATTTTACAGTCTCAGTGTGTCAGTATTCTCATTAGAACGACCTGTTAATTCACGTTAATATTTGGCGCCACGCTATGCTTCGCCGTCCTGTATATAAAGGAGCCGATGTCAGTATTTGATTGGCTTCTGCGATAGGAGGACATATCGTTACTTTTAGCCTACTTGCCAAAGGAAACATAGCCTTATACAATCACCTGAATGTCTGTCTGAAATGTATGTCCTCTTCTTATAACTTTTAACCCCGATAAACTGAATTTCACCAAACTTGGTCCACATGTAGTATTTAGTAAGCACATCCGACTTTTGTAGTTTACTATGAAGTCGGGTACTTATTTTGAAAATGGCGAGAATCTTAAAAAAATTATGCACTGTGTAATATATCGGGAATTGTTTGAGGAATTTAAAACAAATTTGGTATGTTGACAGTGCGAAATGTATACTATAAATATACAAAGCACAAATGTTATTGCTGGAAATTTCTGAAGATAGTGCAATTTAAAATATAAAGCTTTTATTTTACATCTCGGAACTACAGAACCGATTTGTACCAAAGTTGATGTATATGTAATACTAAAGTCGTCCATGTTATTTTAAGCAATTTCTATGGACCAGGCTTTTATTTTCAAAATGGTGGACGTAAATATTTCAGGTTTATTCTATATCTATGGTACCGTTTTACGAGTTTCCGCTAAACGTTTAATGCTGAAAGTATATATTATAACAATAAAATGTGTCAACTCATAGCCTCCTTCATTCGTCTACCATTTTGTAAGAAAACAACACATGAATAAAAAAACTTGATGTCATAAAACGGGAAACAATCAAATATTCCTACTAAATTCGGCATTAAAATATTACTGCGGAAGGTCATGTAAACTGACATGTTTTAGTGATCAAAGCACTTATTTTAAGATGGTGGAAGTGCAAACATTTAAAATTATTATACTATAAATAGGGACATGCCATCGTTATAAATTTATAGGATTTAAGGTTGTAGGCTCGCATTTTTAAAATAAGAACCCTGCATATATTTTCGTTTAGTATGCAATATCTTTAAAAAAAGTTCAACCGAACTTAATATGTATCAGTATGTACGACAAGAATATAATACCGTTTTATCCTATAATAATTAAAATAGTCCCACACGGCAAAATGGAAGATTATGCCAAATTTCGAGGACCAATCAACCGATTCCCACAAAATTTTCAACCCATTCTTAATTTTAATTAGTGGAAAACTACTGATTCACAGTGAAAATGGCTCCACTTATAGAATCAGTGAAATTTTTCACATCACTTATTCAATCAGCGTAATTTTTCCACTGAAACAATCAGTTTTTTCCTCCCTCTGATTCTAAGTGAAGCCATTTTCTTTGCGAATCAATGGTTTTTCACTGATTCGAATTTAGAGTGCACAAGTATTAGTACAGTAGTACATGTAAACTAAGATATTTTAAGTGGGTCAGATGTTATTAAACTTTGTAGTATAAGTTATTTTGATAAGTTTTTCATATATATAAATAAAATTATTTGAGAACACCAAACCAAATTTTGTTTGCTCAGAGTATATATTAGAAGCGTCAGATATGACAATATACAGCCCGTTTTAGGTCCTGTTCACGATAGCGCCAAATGAGAAAACATAGCTTTTATGCCATATCTAGGGAAACAGTCAATCTATTTCTAGAGAGGTGCAAAATTAGCGGTATTGTTTGTAACCATGCAGGACTTAAATATATCTGTCTGAGTGGAATACGTTATTCCTTTGTCTACTGACAAACACACAGTTTCGCTAACCTGCGTGACCGCTTCACTGCAGATTGGTTGCTCAACAGTTCACCTTTGTCCACTGGCTACATGAGTTACTTGAGACGTGCCACACAAGTTGTTGGCGAATGGCTGACTTGAAACGAGCATACGTCTCGGAGTTTAGTCTGCAGTCACACAATAACGCGAATTTTGCACGTCCCTATGTATACAGACCTGAAAAATTCGCGAGTTCAATGACCTGCAGGCTAGACTCTACAGTCTTATGTACAAATATGACGATATTAACTGCACATTGGTTATCTGCTGTCGCAGTGAAAGGCGACGATTGGGCCAGTGTTCTTCAGGAGCTGTCAAACACCGTTTGGAGCAATGGCTAAAGTTATATAAACACACGTGTTTTAAATTCTAGCTTATCTCAAAACGAATCTGTGAATTATTCAGGTCTCTATTGGCCACCCGTTTTTTACGAAAAGATTTTCACGCATGATAGACTCCAACACTCTACAGGCTCATCAGCAGTTTTATTGTGCTTATTGGCCACTTGTCTTTGTGAGGAGACATTTTCTAAATTGAGTGGCCAATCAGAATTAAGTTACTCTGGTAGTGTTACATCTGTGATTTGCGGACAGACAGCAAATACGTAGAAAACGTATTATCCAACCAGGAGAGTGGATATGAGCTATACGGTTATGAAATACAACTGGCCGTATTCATAATGGAATATCAGTTCAGTCACCGTGTCCACGATATTTATGACCGGTACAGTAGACAGCAAGGCAGGATTGCCCAGTCACATAGTACTTATGAATAAAGGCTGTTCACGATAAAGCGAGCACTTTTGAAATCAATCTTAGAATGAATTCACTGTCCCTAACTGCATATATTTTAACGGACGGCCTGAGTTACTTGCGTCCAGTAAAGTTGGTAACGATGAATGGGAAATAGTTCCTTATCTTAAAGCCGAATAAAAAATATTGGGTCACCATTTATTTTAATTATTTATTTCGCTTTCTATTTTTTTAATACATCGAAGTGTTAAAATGATCAGATTTGTAAAACATTTACTTTTCTAATAATTTCAGAGTTTCACTTAACCGAGCCATGATTAAAGTGATGAGGCCCATGACAATGTTAATCTTACATAAGCCGGAAGAATACACGACGTGCATACAAGTAGATCTAAAGCAGGGCTTTCAAAAGTGCTCATCTTACCGAGAAGAGTCTATATCGAGGTGAACCGCAACATCCAACCACACACGCCACCAAATATGCCTCGCATGCCAGGAATATGGCGGTACATCGTTCACATATCAGATCCTGGAGACGAACTTGCCAATAGGGAATATTTCGTAACGTGCAACAGCTAATCACGCACGAGGATCGTCTTCACAGCTTCACACGCCAATTAGCGACAGAGTTTGCTTACATGAAAAGAACTGCAACGCTATTTCGCTTCTGTATACTTAATTATTCTCTGATCCAGTCTTCCTGGGGCCGCGGTGTTCTACTGGTCAGACCACTCGCCTCCCACCAAGGAGAACCGGGTTTGATTCCCGGTGGGGTAGCTCCCCGGATTTTCGCATGTGGGAATCGTGCCGGACGATGCGGCTGGTCGGCGGGTTTTCTCGGGTATCTCCCGACTACCCCGCCCTTTGTATTCCAGCGCTACTCCATACTCCCCTCACTTCACCCTCGTAGGCTCTCAAGACCTCGTTGTTAAGCGATGCATAAATCTCTCCACTACCCTCCCCCAATATTTGTTAATAACCAGTAATGGATTCGTGATATAAATAAACCATATAGGTAGGGCTAGTGAAACTATGCGAAAATATTTCAACACAAGTTATCTTTCAAAACACTATATAGTCGTTTCCCTATCTTGATTGGCTGAATTACTTTATGAAACGCGTTAACTGTCTGTACACGAATCACGTAGGAGCCGTGCTGATGTTGCTACATTCTGAGTGGCTCCGCCAATTATGAAAACTCCTTCTTAAGCAGGCAGTAATTTATGGCAATATACAAGCTGATGTTGGTGCTTATAGTATTGAAGTCTACCGCGTAGTCATATTTTTTCGCGAAAAATCACTAGCTCTACATATAGGTTTCGATCTATGCTATATTTAGTGAAACTCGATTTTCCCATGTATATTTCACAGCCAGTTGTGTTTCATAAACGCTTAGCTCATATATAGAGACCTGTCAATTTCCCGTTATTATTCATCACCACGCTAGGCTTCACGGTGCTGTTTATACCCCAGGCGTCGGTAAATCTTATTTGTCCAGAGCCTTGTTAAGAAGCCATTTGGGTTATAACTGGATTGCAAATGATTCGCTCACACAAACATGAAGTGTTTGTTCACTGTAGTAGAGCTAGAGCGTTTCAAATATATTGTGGACACATGACCAACTTAAAAACTTTACAAGTCTTACTTTTCCCCAAATGATAACTCAAATTTTACAGAATTCTAATAACATCCACTATCGCTATTAGATGATTTAAGTGTTATGCGTTTTAGGAGTCTACCCGCTAATCGTAGCAATGCAATAACGGAGAGACGTAATTCTCATTGACCTTTCAAGTAAGAAAAGATGCGTGGCCAATAAGCAAAGCAAAGCTGCTGATAGACCGGTAGAATGTGGAAATCTAGCGTGTGTGGAGATATTTTCGTGAACGTCGACGAGTGTCCATAGCTACACTGTAAAGTTTTTTTTTCCTATTTGTATAAGGAAATCCTAGGAAACTAGTCACCAAATGTATTTCCTGTAAAACTGCCAAACGTAAGAGTACAATTCACGAAATATTAGTGTTCAATGTGTAACGCTAATGCTGAATTTTAACAAACGGGTGTTTCAGATTTAAAGTATATTATAAACATCGTATACATAAATAAATTTCTTGTTTTCTAAAGCAATGCCTTTAAAATCCACAGTATTTCAAATGTAGTGTTACATAAAATTGTTTGGGAACTAGTTTCCAAAAAAAATTATTAGTGATAAATACCGAAATTTTTTACTGTGGTACATTTCATTACACTGCAAGCCTAACAACAATATTCTTTCGCCCATTGTCGACATGTTTTTGTGAGAAAATGCGTATTTTATTGGCCTGCCAGCGAAACATAAATAGGTTCATCCGTTAGTGTGTGTCTATGATCCGCCCAAATAGATTTAAAATAAGTAATAATGTTCTAATTTTTGTGGAAATCAAGTATCGCTTACTTAAAACTATTTGCCACGACAAATATAGATGGCGTTGCAAAACCTGAAACGAAAAAAAAAATTGTAAATTAAGTTGATACAATATCGATCATGCGATATGCGTAAAGGGAGAAAACGATAATGATAATAACAATAAATCCCGACTTAGGATAAATATCATGTCCTCCTTTCTAAACGGACTAGTGTGTGAGGTAATTATTTAGCATGCCTCGGTAGGCAAGCGCACATGAGCATTAACTCTATTTGGATCGCTGGCAGGAAACGCACGCGGGTTTATCCAGCCAGCAGTTATTTTCCGCTCGGCGAGTTTCACTGCTTATTGTTGACTCTCGATACAGTTTACAACTTTGTTCACCTCGTGAGCACAACGGTCGGCAACAAAGACGTCGCTTTCCTGTTGTTTCAGTACTCATCGCTGTAATTGGCCACAAACTGTCATCAAAGTCGACGCATTAAATTCTACTCGAATATATAGCATCATCATCAGACGAAATTTCTTCCAGCATACAACTAAACTCGCAACAAACTTGCTATATTTTAAAAGGTGAAAAATCATTATTGTCATGAATAACCTCAAACGAATTTCTCCGTAAACATTACATTTCAGTTTTTGTTTGTTCTATGATATAATAACAGCTTAAACAGAATAAAAAGATCACTAGATGTTAAAATTTCACTAGCGGGGGTTATATTATGTTAAGAGACATGTAAAATTCGCGTAATTTTATTAGCGACAGGTTATATTTTAAGCAATACTTTTTCACAGAGTTTGTCACTGGGCCATACTTCATCTGACGTACCCTGAATAACTTCGAAATGGCGTGTTTAAATTGAATTAAAGTGATAGATTTGGGCGGCTCTGAACAACGAAGATGAGGGTGAAATGAGGCGAGAACGGTTCAGCGCAGGAATGTAAGGGCGTGGAAACGGGAGATCCCCGAGAAAATCCGCAGACCAGCGGCATCGTCCGGCACGATTCCCACTTGCAAAAATCCGGGTGTGACCCGGCCGGGGATTGAACCTGGTTCGCCTCAGTGGGAGACGAGCAGTCTAACCGCTCAGCAACCGTGGCCCCGTGGCGTGATTGCATGATGTGCAGTCTCGTCGGAAGGGGAATATCTTTACACCCAGCCAGCAGCCAATGAACTAACGGTGCAAGCCCAAGTATTCACAGCTTTGTGAAGTCTCGCGCAAAATGACATAGGTCTATAACAACACGAATTTTGCATGTCCCTAACTATCAGGATTTTACAGTCATACCTGCCATGTCGTTTTGTGGAGTATAGCATATTAAGGAACAAGAAAATGTCACGAGTTTATTGACCTGTAGGCTAAACTCCACAGTTAGGTTTACACTCGAGCCACAGATGTTTGTTCATTGGCTGCTGCTCCAGGGAGTAGCCGGTGTTACTTCACACCTGGCAGTATGGCACTCGCTGCTTGTTTCCTTGCAAGTCTGCTATTGGTTTAGAGTCGTCCAGGTAGTGTCTAATATACTGTCCATGTAGCAAGCCACAGTCAGCTGACTGGGTTTTACTGCTGACACTGCTGGATGACTGCTGACACTGAACACTTATGGGTTTACACAAATGGTCATGTTATGGCTGACTACTCGCAACAGAACACTTGGCATGCCATCAATGGCGCGTTAATGGGATGTTGATGGAAATGAAACTGATGGCTGAGAGTGGATATACTACTAATGATACACAAATTACTTGCCAACTGTATTCCATCACTGGCAGCATTTCCATTTTTGGGCCATTGATGGCACTTCACTATAGTGTTTAGAGTACTTAAGAGACAGTCGGCCGACTGTGGTTTTACTGATGGCCTTGCTGAATTTCTGCTGGCCCAGAAAACTTATGGATCTACAGAACTTTCCCTGATACGGTTAACTGCTTGCAACAAGAAACTTGGCATGCCATTTATGGCCTACTGATGGACCGTTGACGGATATGAAGCTGACGGTTGAGAGTAGCTGACCTATTAATGGCCCATAAATGCCTCACCAACTGTATTCCAGCAATGGCCACACACAGCCTATACTTATTGCTGGTAAAAGGGTAGCCATTTATAAGACATTTTATGACTGTGAAGTGGTACAGTGATGGACCATTGCCGTTGTAAGGACATGGGCCATGCTTGGGCCATTTGTTTTCACCACACCTGGGCCAGTTATGGGCAGAGTATGGCTAGTTAGTGGTGTCACTTCAGGACCAGAAAGCTGCCGGGTGCATGCCAGCTGTTGGCCAACTGTTTGCTGGCTTTGTATCCATCTGTAAACCTCCAATGGGCCATATGTGGTTTGCTACATGGTTGTGACGCAGTTACAAAGGTGACTTCAGTTTACAAGTGTTGGGTGACTATCATGTTCTGAATTTAATTTGCGAAACTGCCCTATCCCTAATCATTAGAGTCCTGAAGAATATTCGGATTTATTTTGGGACAAGCTAGAATTCAAAACACGTGTGTTTTATTTAACTTTAGCCATTGGTCCACACGGTGTTTGACATCTCCTGCAGAACGATGACCCAGTCGTCGCCTTCCACTCTGACAGCAGACAATTAATGTGCAGTTAATATCTGCACATTTGTACATAAGATTGTGTAGAGTCTAACTTGCAGGTCATTGAACTCGCGAATTTATCACGTCTTTACTAATTAGCCATTTAACTTCGTCAGGAGATAGCTTCTTACTTCAATGGCCAATGAGAATTAAGTTACTCCAATGCTTTATGTATGAGTATGTGGTTAGCGGGTATATAATTAATATATATAACTCCTAAATCAACCAATTACGAAAGCGGATATGAGCTAAACTTTAGTGAAATACAACTGGGAGAGACATATTTCCGCGTAAAACGAGTGTCCCTACATATAACTAGAGACCTGAAAAATACGCCTGTTCAATGACCTGTAGGTTAGAGACTAAAATCTCATGTACCTACAGTACAAGTATGCCGATATCAACTTCACACTGGTTGTCTGCTGTCAGAGTGGAGGGTGACAATTGGACACCCTTCTCCAGGAGGTGTCAAACACCGTGTGGACCAATGTCTATAGTTATACAAACGTACGTGTTTTGAATTCTAGCTTGTCTCAAAATGAATCCGCGATTTCTTCAGGTCTCTACATAAAATCTAAGAAATTAATTTTCATTTTCTTCAAAGTGTTATTCTGCGGATATTTATTCGAATAACGCAAATGAAATCATACTTTTTTCACTAAAATGGCACCACACGTGAATAGTCTTAAATCATAAAAGAGACACAGAAATTTCACGGATGCATCGAGCCTCAAGTTTCGTTACTAAACACTCAGCCAGTTAAACATAGCACGGAAATCTGTTTTCTTTTTTCGAAAGTTCGTTATTGGCCGGAAGTCGTCCAGGGCGTATATAACAAACTATAATTCAATATAAGAAAAATGTTATTGTTCATGTGGATGAAGACTAGCATTTTTTCAAATAACTTCCTGAAATTTCACCAAATCTATTATATGTAATAAATATAAGCCTCTATTTTTCGCGAAAAGATTTATGCACGCTCTAGACTGCAACATCGTAAGTACACACTACCAAATTTCCTTTGGCTTGAAACAACCAAAGTGAAGCGACAGGGGAGGGTCAAATCTATCTCACTCGTTTTGTTACACATTCACGGTAAGTTGTTCTTACCTCCCACTACACCCGTGGCTAAGAATTCAATTTTGTTACAAATAATATGAACGGTTTGTTCGTTGGCAAGTTCTATTTCACTTCACAAACACAGTTATTAATATAATAATTTACCTTGTGAATATTCTTTTCGGCCAGCTGAACGGCATTTCCACGAACTGAGTTTTGCCATTATTTATCACAAACTCTGTGGTAACGGGCTTCGGACACAAATTGCCCCACACAATATAACAGCCCGACAGTGTCTTAATATTTGAGTACGCCAGGGAAGCGGAGATCTTGCACGCCTCCACGCAGTCGTCCGTAGCTCGCGGATGTTAACAAACTGCAAGCCACTGCCTGAGATATTAATACCATTGCTGCATGAAAGCAGTATATTTATATAATTTGTGTCATAACTTGTTAGACAAGAGATTTTTTTTTAATTTCTGGCATCTCGAGACCTAAATAACAACTTTTAACGCCTTCTTACGTTGTTAGATGTTCACTGCCGTCATTCTTGGGGCACTAATGGAAGAAAAAAAAGAATTTTTATTTTCTAATATGCAATCAGTTCTCTGAGAATAACACCGTAAGTAGGTGCTAAAATGTATTATTTACGTCTTGAGATGCCAGAAATTTTGAAAAATCCGCTGTGAAACAAGTTATGACATAAAATATATAAATATAATGCTTTCACGCACCAATGGCCTTAATGGTGAAAATCAGCATTGATCGCGCAGGCAGCTCCATGATGAAGTCATGTCAACAACCCATAACAGAAACAAGGGCTCCTCCGGTGTTCGGCAGCATTGTCCATCCACGGTATTTCCAGCCATGCTCAACACACAAGACGTGCGAATTTAGGACTAGTCGGTGGACTTATTTTAAACCTAAAATTTTATATGGCTTTCTTAAATAACCATGTCACATACATAATTGAAATATCAGCGCACACAATAAAAAAATTATGGTAAAATTACCTGACAAGTGTAAGGTAATATTCGCATACTTGTGGGGAAAACATAGCTTTCCTTACGGGCAAGGTAAAACTACCGCATTCTGGAGTAAAACTCACACGGTAGTGGAGAATTCCATACATGTATGGGAAAATCACCTTATGACGTGTGGTTCTCCTCGTCCATCATTAATTATTTGATAATTATATTTTATATATTTCTTACCTTAAAATTCATTTGTATTGTTTAGTCATACAAGCTGTCCAACATGGCTTATCATATGTAAGGTATAGTTACCGCACCCTGGAGTAAAATTAATGTACATAGCGGAGGAAAATCCCTAAATCAATGGGATAATTACCTTACGACGCGTGCATCTCTTCAGCATTGTCTCAACAGCTAAGTGGAGCGACGGGCGAAAGAAACAATCCTGTAACACGCTAATATTCACTGATGCTGTCATGTTGTCATCGTGGTGTAATGGACAGCGTATCGGCCTATTGTAATAGAGGACCACGGCTTGCGCCTACTCGCCAGCAAGTGTCGAAGATCTTAATGTTGAGGTTTCTGTTACTATTTGTCGGCGAATTTAGGTAATATAAAATTAACAGTATTAATACTCAGTGGTATTTTTATATATAATTTTATTATACAATATAGTTAATTTTCCCTTACTTGGATAGGATTTTTCCCCCACTATTGTCAGGTACTTTTCCGTACGATTAGGGAATAATACTTTTTTTGTAATGTTAATTTACTCTACATTTAAGAGGTAATTTAATCTTACATGTAAAGGTAATTAGTTTCCCTTGCATGTAAGGGAATTTTACCTCTTTTTTTTACAGTGACTTCAAATTCCGAGCTTATAAGGCTGGTTGCAAGAGCTGGTTGTTCTACATCTTCTCACATGTTACTATGTCTGCGGCGGTTAAACTACTCCTCCCCTGTTCCGAGCGGCTGTTTCCGCCTAGTGGCCAGCTCTGGCCACGCGCGCGCTCAGCTGGCCTTTTAAAGCACTAACTATATATACGACTTACTCTAAAATTACAATCTAAACATTAAACTATACATACAATGCTAAAATAAAAACAAGCTAATAAATAACACTACAAATATAATGCTTAATAGGCCCTATATTAAATATGACTGGCCGGCCAAAATAAATAATATTAATAGCACAGTGGCCAGTCACAAAAGAGAGCCAAATTCAAAAGTACCAACAGCCGTGTAACATTTTTGTATGAGTGACGATCCACTTGTCACACGCTATTGGCCTTGTGTCTAAGTGAGAAATTTTCTGCTCGACTGGGTCAACCAGAATTTAGTTATTCCGACACTGAACGTCGGCGATTGTCTGGCAGATAGCTAGGCGCGTGACATATGAAATCATACAACCGCGAAATAGGTTCTGAACTAATGAGTTTTGCAGCTTAACTAGTCGTGGAATTTTTTCGTGTCCCTTATTTAGATGAAATAAAGAACACATGAATTTCGTGAAAATAATTCCATGCAGACTAAATTTCAATAGTGTATTCGTTAGGATGCACTTTTTCTTTGGCTATTTGTCATGTGTAAGTCTACCCAATTTTCGCGAAAACAATTCCTGCCAAGTTGTATTTTAAAACACTTTAACCCATGTCCACTGTTCCGATTGGATGGTTTTAAATGCCACGCTTCTTATTTGCCCGCCCGCGAATCACAGACGTTCAGTAACAAGTAATTTAATTCTCATTGGTTCAGTCAAATACCACGATCTACCGAAGGTGACAAGTAAGCAATAACTAGGGATAGGAACATTTCCAGGGTTCATTTCAGGACAAGATAAACGTTAAACACGTGTACACTGAAGTTGACTTTGCAATTGGATCGCAGTTTATTAGATACGCTCTGGACGACTCTGAGCCAATAGCACACTTGCAAGGAAACAAGCAGCGAGTGCCATACTGCCAGGCGTGAATTAACACTGGCTACTCTATTAGGTAGCAGCCAATGAACAAACAGCTGTGGCTCGAGTACACACAGGATTGTGGAGTCTAGCCTACGGATCATTGAACTCGCGAAATTTTCCTATCCCTATCAATGACGAAAGGAAAACTGCAGGTATGCAGATAGGGTATTGAAATATTGCCTCCATAGAGTTATTTTCGCTATAATCGGGTGTCCCTAACAATTGAAACATAATTGTAACATGACGCTGCAGTGTTTTGGAAGATATGTTGGCTCAAAATCTTCGCAATTATAAATTGTTGGGGATACCCGGTTTTCGCGAAAATATAGCAATATTTCATAACAGTTCAGCTCATATCGACAGTCGTAATTATATAATTAGGTTGTTATGCGTATTAGGTGTATGCCCGCGAATGAATATCATACATAGAGACCCGAGAATTTCGCAGGTTCATGACATGTCAAGTTATAATTCACACACATGTACGTTCATGTTACGTTTGTTATTAGTCGACCTGTTTTTTGCACCTCCTGGAGATAAATAAGCCATTAACAAACTTGCAATAAATTGTGCGCCCAACCACCGGATTGTTACTATCACAACAATAAACCAATAAACAGTTTATATCTGTATGTGAGCATATAAGACTGTGAAGTATAGCCTACAGGTCATTGAACTCGCGAATTTCTCGGGTCTCTAGTCAAGCACTAAAGAAGTAATTTAATTCTCATTGCATATTCAAAAAAGGGAATCTCTCCTAATAAAGACTTGGCCAAGTAAAGGAAAACTGATGATACGCCGGTAGCGTACTTAAATACAGCGTATCTAAATATAGCGGTCGTGAAATATGGTCGCGTAAATTGGGTGTACCTAATTATTGACGATTTCTGAATAATTAAAAATAATAGGTTACGAGTTGTTAAATATTTTTATTCTTAAATTATACTTCGGGTTTTTGGCAGTCGTAAAAGGCAGGAACGTATTGCGATTTTGAAGTTTATATAATGATGTTTGTGGCAAAGTTTTACATGGATAGTTCGGATTCTATGTCTATACTGCAGAGAAAGGCATGTAGCTAAACTTCTAAAGTAGCATTTCTTAGTCTACTCCCCACAGGAGAGATGAACTTATAAGATTCAGTTTCTTATGTGCCTGAGTGTGTGTCACCCCTACAAAATTTTGAACGGAGCAACCGAATTTCACCAAACTCGGTAAACATATAACTGGTATAGACATCTGACTTTTATACTTCTCGACCACCCTGAGCGCTTACTTTCAAAATTAAGACATTAAAAAATGTAGGGTGATGTGTCATTTCTCGGGAAATAAACTCAAACCATTTAGGAAAAAAGAATTGTATTTGGACATAGCATTGTGTAAAATTTTACCATAGATATGGATAGTGTTATTCGTATGCCATTTTGTAAGATATCACTACATAAAAAATAAAACTTCTACGTATAAAATTACAAGCCATATTCTCTTCAAATGTGGCATTATATAATGAGATGGTAGGCCATGTAAACATGTGCGATTACATTTCACTAGGCACTTAATATCAAAATGGCTGGAATGCAAATATTTTAGGTTAATTTGATCTATCTGACATACTGTTGTGTCAAATTCGAATAAACGTTGTATGCTGAATACTCCTGCTACAAAGAAAATCAAACTTGATATTGAAGATGAAACAAGAAGCGAAGACAACCATGAAGACAGATTTGATGATAATGACTATGAAGACGGTGATTCTCTCAAAGCACTGACACACCCCTCCAACTAGTTTCCTTCGACAAGTGATGTGAAGAAGGCAGATGGCGTCAAGAACTCTCGTTCATTAGCTGCAACGAGCGACATGAAAAAGGCGGAAGGTACTGAGAATACTGGCTACGTATTTCCCGAAGAGCCAAATTGACTTGTAGACAGACTCAGAATTTTGATCTCTAAGCAAAGAGACGGCAGTTACCCTAACTTGGAAGAGGTATATTCGATCGTTAGAGAACTTAAGTAAAGTGGCTACATAAGATAACGGGATGAACTGCTTTCTTCTGAAAATGTAATTACAAAATAATAATAAATGTTTATAAAATAATGTTTTTTTCCTCATGTGTCGCATCATTTTATTCCTCGCAACTTTAAAGTGGTTCTGTGAGCACTCGACTATTAATGTACAGCTCTATATACAGAAAATTTAAGTATAAAAATGCAAGAATACTTGACTGCATACAGAAACTTCTGTCGACGTATAGAATTTTTGGATACAGTTGGTGAATAGTTTCTTTTTTATATGTAAAGATAGAGGCAAATGACAAACCTATGGATTGATGGAAATATTGTGAAAGATTGATGGAAAGATTACAAAAGATTGTGGTGCTGATTGTGAAAGATTGAAATATTTCGCTGCTGATCGTGAAAGACTGCGGTGATGATTGTGAAAGATTGGAAAATTGTGGTGCTGATTGTGAAAGACTGAAATATTGTGGTGCTTATTTTGAATTATTGTGGTGCTGATTGTGAAAGATTGAAAGATAGCAGTGATGATTGTGTATGATTGCAGTGCTTATTGTGAAAGATTGTGGTGCTGATTGTGAAAGATTGTGAATGATTGGACGATTGATGGTCAAGAAGAGAACGTAAATTAAGACTGTTTATCACCATCGTACATTACAATTCTCAGGGCATATTGATTCGTAAACCAAAGACAACTATGCTTTTAAAAGTGCTGGTAGATGCTGATCTATACCACAATTATATTATATCATACATTTGCAGACATTCGTTACTCAGATGATGGGCTGGTTTTAACTCTATAGTAGCTTGGTAGCCACACTTCAGTTGTGATGGATATTATGCTTGGTGTATTGGGTGGTGAGGTTGAATTTAATTTTTCTTTGGTTATAGGAGATTGGGTATCGCGTGGTCTGGTATGGCTTTGGTTATAATGGAATGTTCATTGGTATAGTGACTAGTATATATTTGACTGTTGTCTGATGGTAATGAGGCTATAACAGACATGTTAGACTTGCGATTTTTGGTAAGGCCAGTGTGGACTGAATGGTTGAGGTACGCTTGAGTTATAGAAAGAGATATGGACGATGAGAATATTTCGTCTGGTGTTGGTTGGTACTACAGACGGCAGGGATATTTGTGTTTCAGCTGGTCTGAACTCTGTAGTACCTGTAAACGTGAGTTATGGTGGGTTGTATGATACCTGTGTGCATGTATATAGGCAGCCGAGGGTTCCAGTTAGTAAGCTTAGTTTGACAGTGGCAGTCGTGAAACTTTGACGTGAATAATAAGAAGAATATATGGCCAAGGACTCTGTTTGGACACTTGCGAGCATAGACAGTCTTGAGCTGCATATAAGCAAATTATATTAATTATGTGAAAAGTTAGCATGCAGTTGTAAAGACACTACGTGAATGGCATGGAAAATAATTTAAGGATTCTGTCTTTATATTAGTAGTCTGAAGTATGCTGAAGTATGTATATTTGTGTATATATGTGTGTGTATATATGTGTAGATGTGTTTATATACATATATATGTTATAAATAAAAACGTGTTTAATTTTTCTCTGGTGTATCCTGCCTACTTTCCCTGATATAGAGATAATAGATGATATTATGGTGCTTGGTTCAGTCACATAAAAATTAATTTAATTAAATCTGAGCAGGATGGTTATGCCTACAAAACAGATGAGGCAGTGAATAATTTGTAGATTCTGACATTGTGTAGTATTTATTCTTGAAGATAGGCGACCTGAAATGAAGCTGAGAGAACTTTTGCATAGTTCCACTGTACTTTACATACAATTTAAGTAAGACAAAAAAAATAAAATGAAGTAAATTTAAAAAATGAAATAATAAATGAGATATTTTTATTTGACGTGCCCCTATGCCTATGAAAAGTAATATGCTTACCAGAGACAAGTGTATGGGGGCCCCGTCAACAGGTATATATGTAGCTGGGGTCTTTGAGTGTTTTTTTGTAGTAATATATTTTAATAAATTTGAAAAACAAGGATATTTGAATATAATAATTTCTTATTTTAATCCTGTATAGTAACCAGTCTGTTATAGAATGTTTTCGTTGAAAATATCACTATGAGGCAAATATTATTTTAAGCTAATCACTATGCTTATGAAGGGCTTAAATTTATTAATTCCTGGAGTTATAAATGGCGCTTGCAATCTGAATCTCACGATCCTGGTATTAATAGTTCGTGAATTATATTCACCTGTGACTAATATTTGCTTGCTTACAGCCCGACTTGCTACATAATGATTTAAAAAGAACATAAAAACAATCAATCCGAGCATAGGCATATGAGATTTAGAAAGTAACAAAAGCATCTCCATACAATATTTAAGCACACGTGTCAATGTATGTTCGGTGGTCCAGAGGCCAAAGTGCCTGAATGCTGTCCGATAGAATGTGGGTTCAAATCCTGTACATATGTGAGAACTTTTGCTTTTTTTAAATGCGAACAGCTGTTATGTCAAAGTGTGAAATTAACATAATTTAAATTGTTTAATAAATTTTGCATTAAAAATGCATTTCCGATACATTCGACTGTATTTTTTTTTTTTTTTTTTAATAATTCGGCATTTGTCAATTGGTAAATTTAAATAAAAAAATTCTAATTATTTATAAATGGATTGATCCCTAGATGTCTGATTGATTTGACAATGCTGCATAGTGGTGCGAGAAATCACCCCTCCCCCTTCCAGCCGTGTACTACAGAAGTCGCTAGCACTCTTCGCCTGCCGGTGTGAGCAGGGTTGCAAGGCTAGGCAACTTAATTTTCGTTTAACAGTTAAAAAAATTTAATAAAGTAAATATTTTAAAAATATCGATTTTAAAAAATAAAGTATTAAAATCCGAATATTTTTACAAGTACTGCCTGGAATGTACTTTACAATAATTTTTATATACCTTCTCGTGTATGGAAAATTGCATATAAAAATTCATAAATAATTATTCATATAGCGATGCACGCACTCTAGCAGGCGATGAAGTAACTATGTAGATGGCGAGGTCGAACGAAATTGAGAGACAAGAGAGAAAGGAAAGATATGGAATGAGAGGGACAAGAGAGAAAGAGAAAGAGAGAAAGAGAGAAAGAGGGAAAGAGAAAGAGTGATGAAATGAGAGAGACAAGAAATAAAGGAAAGACAGAGACAACACGGAATGAGAGAGACAATAGAGAAAGGAAAGACAGAGACAACACTGAATGATAGAGCATGAAGTGCAAAAACAAAATGATGGTATAACATCAAGATCTTATGCTCCTTAAAAAGAATATTCCGGTGATACATAACACTTGATACTTATGTCTTTAAATTTTTTAAGTATAAAATAAATCTAAAAAATTGCTCGAAATTTGGGTATCTGCAGCATGCATTTTTTTTCACAAATTTGTGGGAAAATGGAAAATTGTGGGGTATTTTTGGGGTTATAACATGCGGAATTTTTTTTTTTTTTTTTTTTTGAGAAAACGGGGGGAAAGATGTCGTACACCTTGCGCCTCATCCCTGATCCCTCCATACAACCGATTCGGCATACATACACTACTGATACTTATTCTAGGCACACATACACTACTGATACTTATTCTAGGCACACATATACTACTGATACTTATTCGGCATACATACACTACTGATACTTATTCAATGTGTTTCAGTAAGCTCATCATGTTGTAATTTGCGGTGGCTGAGCGGGGAGACTGCTCGCCTCCCACCAAGGTGAACCGTGTTCGTCCCCGGCCGAGTCACTCCCGTATTTCTGTATGTGGGAATCGTGCTGGAGGAAGCCGCTTGTCAGCGGCCTTTCTCGAGAATCACCATCATGTGCTCTCAAGACCTCATTGTTAAGGTACGTACAAATCTCTCAACTTCAACTCATCTTGTCATCCATGATGAATTCCCAAGCACACTCTCCACTGGGTCTCTACCAAAGCGTAAACTCAGCAGTCTCTGCAGTCTTCATTCAAGCTGCATTTGCTTAGATAAACTCTCATCCTATTACAAACACATCATCAATGCAGAGTACATATGTTTGAGGTATAGCTTGTCCCAAAATGTCCTCAAAAACACGCCACATAAGCATAAGCCACCAATATAGCACCACTAGTCAGCAGCTCAGTCAATAGGGAAAATCTCGCAGTACGCAGTACCAAATCAAACACAAGGCGCATTGCTAAATCCTCGCGGAGCCAATCAGAAAATGGGTAAGTCCACATCAAAGGAGCATGTGTAGGCCTACTTATCTGTGACGTAAGGGCGAATCAGATTTCTGGTCGCTCGCTCGTAGTTCGGGCTCATGCGTGTTGAGTTGAGGTGAGATATTTGAGTGGCTATTAACAACGAGGTCTTGAGAGCCGATTATGGTTAAATGAGGTGAGAGCGAAGCAGCGCTGGAATGCAAGGCCGGGGTAAACGGAAGACCCCGGGAAACCCACCTACCAGTGCCATCGACAGGCACAATTTCCCACTTGCGAAGATCCTGGGACGATCCGGCCGGGGATTGAACCTGGTTCGCCTTGGTGAGAGGCGAGTGGTCTAATTGCTGAGCCACCGCGGCCCCGGCGCGGACGTGGATTGGCGGTATAGTCGTGGAGGAGGGGAAGGTAAAGTGTTTGTGACGTGGTCAGAGGGCAGGAAGTAGTGCCGGCATGGTCGCAGTTCCCATGGCCGTCACACACGCGCGTGTGTGTGAGCGCATTGTCTTACGCAGGCAAGCGGAGCAAACGAGCAGGGCTGGGCTCCGTGCGCCACAATGCCTTTCATGCAGCGAATGATTTCCCGGCCGTGTCCAGCCGTGTGTGAAGTCCCGCGGTGCGATGAGGCGGGCCACACATCGCCCTCTGACTTGCCACCCCCTCCCTTCCTTCCTAACCCCTCGCAAAACTCACTTTTATATATTCTACTACTCACACTTCTACCTACAACAAGAGACCTGAAATATTCGCGAGTTCAGTGACCTGCAGGCTAGACTCCGCAGTCTTATGTACAAATATGCCAATATTAACTGCACATTGGTAGAGACCTGAAGAATTGGCGTATTCATTTTGATACAGGCTAGAATTCAAAACACGTGTGTTTATATACCTTTAGACACTGGTCCACACGGTGTTTGACACCTCCTGCAGAACGCTGGCCCAATCGTCGCCTTCCACTGTGACAGCAGACATCCAACGTGCAGTTAATATCGGCATATTTATACATAATACTTTAGAGTCTAGCCTGCAGGTCATTGAACCCGCGAATTTTTCAGGTGTCTACATATTGGCTGCCTCCTGTCACAGTGGAAGGCGACAATTGGTCCAGCGTTTTCCAGCAGAGTCAAACAACTTGTCGACCAATGGATAAAGTTATATAAATATACGTGTTTTGGAATTCTAGCTTGTATAAACATTAATAAGCGAATTCTTTAGGTCTCAACATATAACTAGGGATAAGAATATTTTGCGAGTTCATTTCAGGACAAGATAGACGTCAGACACGTGAACACTGAATTTAACTTCGCAGTTAGATCACTGTTTGTAAGATCCGCCCTGGACGACTCTGAGCCAATAGCAGACTTGGAATGAAACAAGTAGTGAGTGTCACACCGTCAAATGTAAAGTAACGCTTGCTACTCTCTGGGGGAACAGTCAATGAACAAACCTCTGAGGATCGATTGTACACAGGACTTAGGAGTCTAACATACAGGTCATTGAAATCGCGAGATTTTCCTATCCGTACCTATAACTGGTGACTAGAATATTTCGAGAATTCAATATACGGCAAGCTATACCTCAAACACATATGTGTTTCTGTTATGTTCGCAATTGGATGACGGTTGGGTACGTCAAGGCGAACTGTGGACCAATAACAGACATGCAGGGTTTGAAAATGCATACCAATGTGGAACATATCATACAGGTTGTGTAACGCGCCATATTTTCTTGTGCATACCTATAAATGGGCCCACCTGTTTGTCGCGAAAAGATTTCAGGACAAGTTGTGTTCCAAAACACTTTAGTTCAGAACCACTTTAGTGATTGGATAATTTGAATTGTTACACGTCTTGTCTATGTTTCCACGAATCACGGACGTTCAGTATTGGAGAAACTTAATTCTAATAGGCTCACACAATAGGCTCCCCCCCCCTTTTTTTTTCCAAACCCACCTACCAACACACACACACACGTTCAAAATATCATTTTAATGCCCGCAAGCATGACTGAAAACTGCTTTTACAGACTGATGTTTTACAAAATATACTAATCGTATCCTTGCGAAACTACGATAAATAAATCCATTGGACTTTGGTAGAGTGACGCGTACATATCATGGTAGGTTCACCGCTAAATGTCCCGTAGTTCTAGAGGTGCGACAGGAACACTGCACGCGAGTTCATAGCTCTGCGCGTAAAGGAAATATCGCATTACATGTGCCGATCGTCGTTGACCGTAGCGCTTTATCGATTTTTGATTCACACACACAAACACGCCCTTAATGCACTGAGGTCTGCACACACACACACACACACACACTTACTGGCACTTTAGACAAATTAGAACTGAGTCACCTATATCCACTACTGCAAGAACACCGGTTCTGTTGGTGCTTGTGTTAGAACTCACCATCGTACTATTGGTCCATATCACACCATACCACCCTGTACTTTACAGCGTTCATTATTGACCGGCCATCAACCAATGGAGAGCCGAGCTGGTATTGACCCAATCAAATGCCCTTAATCGTATAAAATGATTTACAATCAATCATGTCTAGGGACACCCGAATTTCGCGAAAAGATTTCACTAGTTCTAATTCACAACACTTTAACTCAGATCATCATTGCTGATTGGCTGAGCTAGGTGTTACGCATATAAGATGTGTGCTCGCGAATCACAGACGTACAGGATCGGAGTTACCCAATTACGATTGACCCGTCAAGTAAGAAAATTTCTTCTTCTCATAAGTACTCGAGGCCAATAAGTAGAGCCCCGAGTATTTCGCGGATAGAACTGGCAGTAAGCTGGGCTGGACATCCCTCTATACACTCGAGACATTATCGTTTGTTTATTGGTTGCTGTGATCACGCGAGGCCTCTGTACAGGGCTTTTAAACACTCAATCACACTACTGCTTCCTGCTTACTACTGGCTCGCTGTTGAACGGGGCGTGTCTAAAGAACTGTCGTCCAATCACAAAAGCAGGAGAAAAGATCAAGTGTTTGGAGTCTACCTCGCCTCCGAATGAATTCGCGAAATACTCGTGGCTCTACCAATAAGCAAAAAAAAAAAAAAAAAAAAAAAACTGCTGGAACGCCGGTAGGCTATTGAAATCTAAAATATGCAGAATTCTTTTCGCAAAATTTTGGTGTCCCTAATCATTTCCCTTTGAGTGGCTATATATTAAAAAAAAGAAATTATATCGTTAGCAATATCATTGCTACTGTGCTGTGGTGTACTTGTGAGGCTAAACACTAGTCGAACAAAGACTGTACATCCATGCGAGTTTTTTCCTGAAAAACAAAGAAGTTTTCAAATTAGCTTTACTCGAGATACACACGAGCATAGTTTACAAAGTGTTAATTGAGGCCTGCCTGTCCTGTGCTTGAACTGTGTGATTGAAATACACGTCTTCACAAAAAAAATTATTAAAAGTGCTTCCAACGTGATGAAGTATGAAAAACACACGCACTTCAGACGAGGCCTATTGAAGCACTATTTTACACCACTCCAAAAACGCAAAATAAATGATTTTTTTTCAAATGTCTGCTTCAGATACATACAAAAGTACCGACTCGTGCACTTAAGCTAGTCACAGTCTTTCCACCAATGAAGTAACAAAGCTCCGCGCTTCAAGTTTCGCACAATAGGTACACGCAGTATGACACGACAATTCAGTTTTGCGCTTAGTGGCGATAACGCATTAGATGTTTGTGGCAGTGACGCCCTTATCGCTTCTGCGATTCTTGGCCTCAGCTGCGGAATAATAGCTTCAGATTAGTGGGCCCTAATCGTAGGCATTAATTTTTCGTTTCAGGTGTTGCGAAATACGAACAGTTTTTCACGTAAGAGGTACTTACGAATCTCTTGTTATAACAACTTACGTTTTGGAACCTATGGATAGGGTTTGAGTAGATGCACGGCACAAGAAGCAACCAATTATAAAATACTAGATTTGTCACCAGCAATCAAAATCATTGCTCAGCGAAAGGCGATATCTGTATTGGTGCTACCTTTTGTAATTGTATAGTAGTATATGCTAAACGCGGTAAAATTAGCACTTTTGAAAGCCCTGCTTAAGATCTAATTAAATGCACGTTGTTTGTTCTTTCGCGTTAAGTAAAATTAACATTGAAACGATCGTCAACTTTACTCATACGTCGGTCAAGTGAAACTGTGGTATTACTAGAAAAGTAAATATTTTGCAAATCTGCTGATTTTTACACTTCGATGCATTTGAAAAGAACGAAAAGCGAAAGAAATAATTTTAATTTTCACGAATAGTTGCTTAACACCTTTTTACCGACGTTAAGATATGGAACTAATTTCCATCCTTCGTTACTAACTTTACTGGGCGCAAGTCACTCAGTGCTCCCGTTAAAATATACGCATGCAGAGGCATTGATTTTTTTCTAAGGCTGAGTTCAAAAGTGCTCACTTTATCGTGAAACAGCCTTATCAACTGCGACAGTACGTGGTCTGCAAAATGTCAGACCTAATGAAAGAGTATACTTGGGATGATATGTTAAAGTGTTAAAATCAAGAAAAAAATGTTATATTTACTATTAGTATTACTATTGACGATGTAGGAAAAATTAATCTTTTGCTTGTACACAAATAAGAACAAAATACTGTTTTTCTTAACCCTTTCAGACTAACTTTAATTCATGGTTTCCGATGTTGCAAAACAAAAATTTTAATGATGAGTTCTGTGCCCACTTCGACATAGCACTTCTATTGTCACAGCAAATGAGATGTAGGCATATGCTCGGTTATTATTATTACTAAGACCACTAAAAAGGTTTGCGAATCATTTAACCAGGTAAAATCGTTGTCACAGAGCTTCGGAGTGTGCCGTAGACCAAAAATTACCTACACGTGAGTAATGTACACAACTGTGTACATTGGGTCTGAGTGTGTCAAGTTGATTTCAAAAGTGCTTCATTAAATTTGTATGATCTGTAAAAAATATTAATCTACTTTTTAAGTGTATCTTAATGATGGATAATCTTCGCTGTTATCTAAGCATGTTTAAAGCCCTGCTTAGTTGGTAAACCCGGCTATAGGCTGTTCACGGTAAAGTAAGAACTTTTTAAGGCCCTTCTATATATTTCCTTTCATCCAATTTCCATCTTCCTTCTGATTTTAAAACTAAACATTGCAATGTGACCAACAAACACAGTGTATAGATTTACCCACACTCAAAATTTAATGCCTGAGGCTGCATTAAGATATATTTATTATTTGTTAATGACTCTAGGAAGGGCCATAAAATGTGCTGACTTTATCGTGAACAGCCTATACACACTAGGACAGCAGCTTATTTACAAATTGCTGAGGCTCCACTGTAGAGGTGCGAACAATAACATTTATGTAATAAAAAAAAAGTTTTTTGAAAACCAGTTGCAAACAAGAATTTAGTTTACAAGTTAATAATTATAAATTTTACAGTCTGTATTACTGCAAGATTTTTTCTGTATTTTTTAAAGTCCTGTTTTCGCACAAGTACAAATTCAACAGGTCTGTTTGAAAATGGTTTGTAGAAGCACTATCATTTGTATTTTTACAAGAAATTATTTGTTTGGTTCACTTTCTTTTTTCTGTGTGGAGTCCAGCCCGCATGACATTAAAACCACAACATTTTCCTGTCACCAAAAATAATTGACTTTGTTTACAGTTTTAACCCACTCGGTCACACGTTTATTTCTCAGTTCAAGTGTTGCAAACACGTTATTTTTTGTTCTGCACTGAACTTGTGATCAACGCTTGTCTAACAACCAATGAATAATGTACTGAATGTTCGACGACATTGACATTAACAGCTTATGTCAAAGAAGTGTGTAAAATGACTACGCGAGCAAAAGTAAACTACAGGTACTGCAATTTACTTTTGCTTATTGGAGGCGTGTATTTGTGTTAAGAAATTTTCCTAATTCACTGCCAATCAGAATTTGGAAAGTGCATGGCCGCACGTTTGTGATTGGCGCTCGCAGACACCACAGACACGTAACACGGAAACCATCCAATTACGAAAGTGCATGTAGGCTAAAATGCTATGAAATTCAACTGGTCGTGAAATCTTTTCGCGAAAATCAAGTGGCATTAGCTATTCACTTCTATTCGTGTGAAGAGAGTTGGTTACATGAATGAGTCAATCAGAATTAAGATTCTCCAATACTGGCCGTCCATGATTCTCGGGCAGACAGATAAGACGCGTAACTATTCACATGGTCCAATCCCCAAAGTAGCTCTGAACATAAGTGTTTTGTAACACCCTTTGTATTGTAATCTTATAACGAATACAAGTGCCTCTAGCTGTACAATTTCCGTTAGTGTTCAACTTTCTCTCCTAGAAAACTTAGTCGGGAGAGCTTGTGAATTACCATAAAAAAAATAATAAGAGTTTACACAGATTTCGATGTAAAATAAATATTGCGGACACTCGCTTTAAGTTTGTCTGTTCTCTCCCTGTTGCTACATGCAGACTGGAAATAGTTTTATACACATAGCCCTCTGAACGTACAATAACAAAACATCAAACTAAATCAACACAGCGTTTACAATGCAGTAATTTACCTCATGCTTTTCAAATATTTTTAATAATTTACAGCTCTTAGATGCAATGCCTTGTTCAGTAAAATTCCCTTGATTATTCATATAATATGTTATATATAATATACACTCAAAGTTAACACTGTGAGTGCGGCACAGATTAATTGAAAACTAATACAAGCTAGAAGTGAATCCCCTCTATTCCATATGCATGATTAACGCTTCTGTTATTCTCTGTATTTCCATATATGTACCACTGTTCTAGTTGTTCACACGAACCTGGAAACGTGTGCTATACTCAACAACGTCTATTATTGGCAGAGAGCCCTGTGGGAAATTCTGCCCAAGTAGAATATCTCCGCCTCTGACTTCAAAGAACGCGGGACATCGTATTGGTTACGGTAAAATCCATACAACTCAATTAAACTCAATCGACGTGATACTACGTGAGCAACACTCAACGTGTTACACGTAGCATAAGCTCTTTGAAAGGGAGAAGGGCAAAATTAATTAATCTTGTAATTGAAACCACTATTAGGCGACACAAATGTATAAGAACAAAAAAATTAATCGAAATTTATCATTAGAGTCATTTTGTCTGTGTTAATGATTTTCTAGTAATGTTTAGTTGTTTCATAATATTTACGTAAAACTATAAGCGAAACTATAAACTTCGTTAGAAAATTGTACAGTACTTGATTATTTGACGATACTTTGGCTCTGAGAAAAGCTAGATTTAAATAACTTAAAAGTTATCGCGATATCCCAGCGAGTGAAGAAACTTGGGCGAGAGCCGGTGAGGGTGACTGAGGTATGGAGCAGCGCCAGAATGAAAGGGCGTGGGAAAAGGGAGATCCCCGAGAATACCTGCCGATTAACGGCATCGTCCGGCACGATTCCCAATTGTTAAAATACGGAGTGTCCCGGCCTGGGATTGTACTCGGATCGCCTCGGTGGGAGGCGGGCAAGCTAACCGCTCAATCACCTTGGCCGCACGATATCCCAGTCTCTCAACTTATTATCTTATCCGAATGTTTTATCGAAGAGGTATATTGTTATAACTTGTGCCCCTGTAGTCCGCCGCAGTATGTTGTTTGCTACCCAGTAGGCCGACAGTTCGGACAGTACCTTACAGACTAGCGTACGCGATAACTCCTTCCAAACCGGTTTGTGGAGCAGGAGTTGAAATTCCGCTTCTCAGGGGGGAATCGAACCAAGGTCGCTAGCCTGACGTCCTGGGGCTTAATTTGCTGGGACGCAGCACGACTCGCTTCGCAACAGTCTCAGCACTCTTACACACCAGCGATTGCGTCAAGTCGCGGAGGGTAAAGTCGTTTGGCCTGAAATTATTTTATACCAAGTGGCTTTTAGGGTAAATGATTTACGCCAAGTGACTTTTAGGTCAAACGCCTTTTATACCAAGGGATTTTAGGATATATTACTTTTTTACCAAATGACTTCAAACGAAGTTACTTTTAGACCAAATGAAATTTAGGACAAATGAGATTTTGGTCATGTCCCAATTTGCCTAACATTAATTTCAGGCTAAGTGGCATTTAGGCCAAATTACTTTAGGCAAGGTGACTTTAGGCCAAGAGACTTTAGGCCAACTGACATTTAGATCAAATTAATTTAAGACCAGGTGACTTTTAGATCAAATTAATTTAAGACCAGGTGACATTTAGGCAATGTATTAATTAGTCCAATTTAATTTTAGGCTTAGTGAAATTTAGGCCAAATGAGATCTAGGTCATGTTCCACTTACTCAAACATTAATCTCAGGCTACGTGGCATTTGGGCCAAATGACTTTAGACCAAGAGACTTTAGACCAACTGACTTTAAGATCAAATTAGTTTAAGACTAGGTGACATCTAGGCCGTATACTACTTAGTCCAATTTAATTTTAGGCTTAAGTGAATTTTAGGCCAAATGACTTTAGCGCATTCACACCCAGTGTACACATTTGTGTACATATGCACGTGTAGGTATTTTTTATCTGTACTGCACACTGCGAAACTCAGTGACTTATGATCTTACCTGTGAGTAAATGATACGCAAAACGTCTTACTGGTATAGGTTATAATTTGTTCATATAACTGTAGCCGAATATATAGCCTACAGATGATTGGCTGTGACAAAAATCAAGTGTTGTGTGGAATTCAGTACAGCACGCACCATAAAATTGCAACACCTGAAACTGTAATTCAAATTGGATCTGACAGGGTTGTTGGTTTCTGTCTTCTGCTGTGTAAAGTTTACATATTTAAATACACTTTCTGTGCAACAACTAGTATATAGATCACCATGGCTGAAAGGGATAACTGGTTTTTTGAATTCGCGGTGGCATGAAGCAATTTCTTTGAAACACAACACTTGGTATACATGGCGGTATGGGTTAAACTTACAACTATGCTTTAAATTTTGCTTTAAAGTTAACATTGAAATACGAGTGAACTACACGAAAAATTTGCAAAAAAATGTTCTTCATGACTAGGGACATCCGAATTTCGCGAAAAGATTTATATCTATGTTAGAGTTAAATATTTTACTTGAACCGCTGCAGTTTTCATTGCCCTTTTGGTCACGTTCTTTTGTGGCTGACACTGTGGTGTTTACTAAGTCACGACATAAGCAACAAAATAAGCTGTAAAATGCACAAAATAAAGAAAATAATCTTAGCATTATGAATACTCGGGGGTCTTTGTTATACTGAATATCTTTGATTTGCGATCAGACAGCTAAAATGCATAACACTTAAAATCATCTAATCACGAAAGTGGATCTGTACTAGAGTACTTTGGAATACATGTTATAGAATATTTATACAAAAAACTCCTGCCCCTCTCCATAGTTAAAATTCGCAAGAGGATTTGTTGATATAAAAATAGTAACATTGTCATCAGGTGAAAAAAATGCAAAATTAAAATAATAAAACTTTTCTACATATTCCGGATGAAATGTTAATATACAAACGAATTCCTGTAAATTTTTCGAATAACCATACGAGATTCCGTAAGTTAATCAACAATTCGACACGAAATTGAATATAAAATTATTGTTGGATGAGGAATGTATACACAAATAATTTTCAAGTCGTTGTATTAAGGAAATTTTGTTATTTAAATTGTACTAGTTATCTGAGTCGAAGAACCGTCAAATAATCAAGTACTGTACAATTTTCTAACGAAGTTTATAGTTTCGCTTATAGTTTTACGTAAATATTATGAAACAACTAAACATTACTAGAAAATCATTAACACAAACAAAATGACTCTAATGATAAATTTCGATTAATTTTTTTGTTCTTATACATTTGTGTCGCCTAATAGTGGTTTCAATTACAAGATTAATTAATTTTGCCCTTCTCCCTTTCAAAGAGCTTATGCTACGTGTAACACGTTGAGTGTTGCTCACGTAGTATCACGTCGATTGAGTTTAATTGAGTTGTATGGATTTTGCCGTAACCAATACGATGTCCCGCGTTCTTTGAAGTCAGAGGCGGAGATATTCTACTTGGGCAGAATTTCCCACAGGGCTCTCTGCCAATAATAGACGTTGTTGAGTATAGCACACGTTTCCAGGTTCGTGTGAACAACTAGAACGGTGGTACATATATGGAAATACAGAGAATAACAGAAGCTTTAATCATGCATATGGAATAGAGGGGATTCACTTCTAGCTTGTATTAGTTTTCAATTAATCTGTGCCGCACTCACAGTGTTAACTTTGAGTGTATATTATATATAACATATTATATGAATAATCAAGGGAATTTTACTGAACAAGGCATTGCATCTAAGAGCTGTAAATTATTAAAAATATTTGAAAAGCATGAGGTAAATTACTGCATTGTAAACGTTGTGTTGATTTAGTTTGATGTTTTGTTATTGTACGTTCAGAGGGCTATGTGTATAAAACTATTTCCAGTCTGCATGTAGCAACAGGGAGAGAACAGACAAACTTAAAGCGAGTGTCCGCAATATTTATTTTACATCGAAATCTGTGTAAACAATTATTATTTATTTATGGTTTCGGCCTTCTAGCTCTCATATTAATTTACAAGAACTCCCGACAAATTTTTCTCGTAAAAAAAGTTGAATTGTGAGGTACTTAATTTTCGTTAGAAGATTTCACGAACGGTTGAATTTCATAATATTTGAGCTCAAATGTACTTTCGTGATTGGATGGTATCTGTGTTACGCTTCTTTGTTGTATGCGCGCGCCAATCACAGACGTGCGCCTATGCACTTTCCTAATTATGATTGACAGACAAGTAGCAACATATCTTCACACAAAGACACGCCTCCAATAAGCTAAAGAAAACTGCTGGTGCGCCCGTATAGTAATATTCTACACATCTTTGACGTAAATGGTTAATGTCAATATCATCGAATATGCAGCACATTGTTCATTGTTTGCAAGACACATAATTGGCGCCTGCGTGTGTTACTGAGTTAATTTGAGGGATTTGGGGGAATCTCAACAACGAGGTCTTGAGAGCCGATTTATATACTGAGTTCTGTTCATCTTGGAATCTCATGTTTGACGCAAAATTTACCGGAAATAAACGTGCATTGCATAGTTATATCCAGCAAACTGATGCCGAGCATACTTCTTAATTTAAACCAAATTAAATATGAACAGAACTTTATAAATACTTCATACTTCGCAACAACCTACAAGAGTGTAAAAGAAAGTCAAGCAGGTTTCCTATAGCTCCTGTTGGGACACTGGATAAGAAAAAAGATAGAGAAACCTTTGACATGTTTACACATTTAATTAAACCATAGACAGAGACCAAAATTAATAATGCAGAAATCCATTGTTAAGGATGATGGAAAAACGCGAAAATATTTTGAGCCAACATATCCTCTATAACACTATAGCTGGTTTACCCTTTAATGATTGGATGACCAAGGTTTTGACTCGGCCAATTTCTTTGCAGGTCAATCACAAACATTCTGCTTTAGAATATCCGAATCCTCATTGATCCAGTTAAATGGGATAGTAGTAGCTTCATACATGCATATGCGCCAATGATGAAAGAAAACTGTCGATAATACGTACTGTGTGTTGAATCACACTTTCCCTCAATAAACCATAGTCTCTATCAATTAGTTCAATGAAGGTAACAAATATGATATTCAAGTGGCATCGCAAGGGTCTGGTCAAGTTCAATTATCCTCAAGTTTAATATTTCAATTAATATTTGCAAACAACGTTAACACATTGGCAAAAATAATTTAAACTTCAAAACTCCTTTTAAAAGTTCAACACTAGCTAGCTTGCACATGCTTCTGAGAGGGCTTTGACCTGTTCGGGAAGTAATAAATTTATCTTCGAGATAGTTAAAAAATTCAAAAACTTGTTATAGTTATATTTAAACAATATGAAATTAACAATTCAAAACAAGCTACAGGATTACCAACATTTTCTGTAGTAGTCTCAGCGACATCTTCCATTAAAAAGGCACTTCACAAAAATGTATTATAGAATAAATTATTATACAATAAATAAATACATTATACTGTACTTTAAATCGAGCTGCATTGGCAATTAAAAGCAGTTTCAAAACAATTCCTCCCCTATAACAGCTATTAAAACAACTTTGGCGGCAGCTTAGGTGCTAGCTACACAAAAATTATGATGGGCTGTCCCAAATTAAAATGATATAATTCACTTAAAATTTATATGACCGCTGCCTTACATGGTTTCCAACATTATTCTCGTACTTCTCATGAGCCTAAAATCACGTCATGCACACAGGTAAGCTGTCTTATGATATATAAACCAAGTTAAAATTTAACAGCGTTCCACCGTTTTAATGGCCGGCGACGCCATTTTGCTGGCCAGTACTGCCATTTTGCTTGAGTGTGCGACTAAAGTTGGCTGTATAGGGGGCTGTTTCAACTCTGTATTCTCAATTAGCGCTTCAGAGTTACTTTGAAGGTTGAACCACAGTTCGTCACTGTACGAGATGGCAATCTTCTTGGTGGTGTTAGAGTACAAAGAACGAAAACTTGGATGTTGCAAAACATTTACGAGCCTCTAACAAACGAGGAGAGATATCCTGACGCAATCCAGTTCACAGAAAAAAAATTCCTTCCTTTCGCCAAACTTGAAAACAATGTATAAAAGACTTTCCCCAAAGTATGTAAATGAGACTTACAAATATATTCATGGACTAAATATGAGGTAGGCCGATTATTCGTCTTGTGCGCATTACCTAACATTGAACTACCCCAAACCATAACAACTGTCAAAGTCATGTGGTTCGCAGTGAGGAGTGCTGCGATTGTTTTTACCTTGATTTTAAAATTACATGCTTATTTATGTACGTAGATAAAATAATTTTACCAATTTGAATTTAACTAAATAATAGTTAGTGGCCCGGACATTTCGCGGAAACACTTGATAACAAGCTATACTCCTCAGTCCTTTGTGTACTCGAGCCTCAGTGAGTTGTTCATTGACTGTTGCTCCAGTTTAACACCAGACCAGGTAGCATGGGAATGAAAGTGTAAATGTGCTTGATGTCTAGTTTTCACTTAAATGTATTAGTGAAATTTCCGGGTCTCTAAATTAGTGTATAATGTTACAATTGACCCCTATTGAGGGTCATTTGTAACACCTATGAGGGTCAGTTGTAAGATATTTTAATTAACAATAAATTTCTTGTAATTTGTATGTAGTTGATGTCTTCGGAACTAAGCAGGAATTTATTTTATTATGGTCAAAATTATATTTGTTTTAAATTTCTTAGCTAAACTAACAAATTTAAAACAAAGAATTGTATTTCTCTTTAAAGCAAGTACGCTTACTTTTCTTTAAGTCATTATTACTGCCTAGTTTAAAATCAAGATTGGCTGAAGACATATTTATGAGATGAGTAACAAAACACATTTATTTACACAGAATGAAAGAATATAATGCATTAAAACACTGCTATGACATGTTTAAATTTAAAATTTTTTTACTAAATCTTAAGTTTTGAACATTCGAATGGAAGTTTAATTATCATGTAATTCGGACTTGCAGTTCTGACATTCGTAACGCAGTTCCCTTTAGGAGCGAAACACATGAGCCCATCCAGTATAAGGAACAAATTGTACCCATTGTTCATTGGGACGACTGTCCTTGAAATTATCCAAACACACAATACAAGAATATTCGTCATCTGATGAACTAGTGGTGACTTTTCAGCAGGTTATTTTCGTTTTTGGCCTAGTCTTCACCTGTTTATTGCCAGAACCCTGCCGTCATCAGAAGTAAAAACTGATGTTACACCAGAACGTTTAAATCTCTGCCTATTTTCTGTGCATTAAGAAACTCGTTTTATTCTGTTCTTCTTCTAAAACTTTCCTCTCAGGTGTGCTAGTGAGAATTGCTATTTTGCGTATCCTTCTATTATTCAAATTCCATGACCAATTGTCATTAGAAATGTTTCCTTTAGCATGTATTTACACTCTTTCAGGAGAGAATGTTGAAGGATTTGGAACATTAAGCAACCCATTTTTTTCACTAATGCCACTAGTTTCATGCATGTCTATTTGGGAAGTTGATGGCTGTGGAATATATGAAAGAGAAGAATTCATCAGGTGAAGGTTTGGTCTTTCAGTAACTTCACAAGGCACAAACTCATAATCATTAAACACATTCTTATTTTATGGCCATTTTCCTGTTGCAGAAAACCCTACCATTTTATTTTTTGTTGTTGCAGCTTGAGACAAGGCATTTGGAACTATTTCAGGAATATCGTATATGGTTATCCTCTTTCCAGGATGAGCCTTCATCTAAGCATACATAGCAGTGTTATAGGCTGTTCATTGTAAAGTGAGCACTTTTGAGGACCTAGTTACTTTTTCCTTTAGCCATATTTTATCTTTTAACAACAATTTTTAATAAATACAGCCATGTTAGTAATAAATGCAGTCTGTATATTCCACCTCACTCCGAAGGTAAATTCTAAGGCTAAAATAAAAAATACGTATTTGAAAATGAAAGTTCTTTAAAAAGTGCTCACTTTACCGTGAATAACATATAGATAATTTTTTCGTAACATCCTCTGAAATCTTACCACGATCTGTGATCTGCTTGCGTGTTATCTCCATTCTAAAACACAGAAATATGTTTTTATTTACACTGTATTTAGGCATTCGTTTATATACAAAATGATTTTCTGAAAAAAATAAAGAATTACTAAGAAGGTCAACTTTGAGTGGTGAAAATGAGTGTTTTTGTGTAGCTATGGATGATGATTTCATAATAAACCATGATTATTTCCCGGAAAAAATGTGTTAATAAATAGATTTTAATTGTATATACATGTCAAAATACAGGAATTTACAAACGCCCTATGCCTAATTTAAAACTTCGGTTGGGGATTAACGACAATTATTAGTTTATTATTATTTGACTGTTAGTTGCCACAGACTTTTAATAATCTTTATAGTGATTCTATAACAATACGAAAAATGTTTCGTGTCTGTGTACCAAAAGTTATAATATTAACGTCCGCAAATTTAACCACCTCTGCCATAAGCCTAGGTAACCTCACTATTCAATTAGCTAAAAAACACAAAAAGTATAAATTTTAGATATTATTTGAGTATGTAGAATTCCTATATTTTAACTTCCGAAACAAGAAAAAATATAAGAATTCGTAAATTATAAATGTGAAGGAAACATACTATGACACAGGGGACAATTGTGACATGTTACAAATGTCCCCGATAAAAGTGTTACAATCGTCCCATGGCCATGACAGCTGTTACATACAAAATAATTTACCAAATAAAATGTGACAAATTATAACATTAATATTAGTAAGACAAGATCTGAATAATCTAAAGTACGCTACACTACAATAATAATTAATCGAGCCCTCACCTGTTCCAAATGAAAAACGTATGTTCTTGTTAAAATTAAGTTACTTCTCTGCTTTAAAAACACATTTCCTTCACCTGGAGAGACAACTCACAACGTAAAGCCACGAAATCTTGGTCCAAAGTGCTCGCTCTGTTACTGTTATCTCTCGGTCACTTCCAGTGCTGCAACAACCCTTCTTTTTGCGCTGTTACAATCGTACCCTGTTACAATCGACCCCAGTCTCCCAGTACAAATTTGTCAGAGGGAGTTGGAAACACCACAATGCGCTTGTTTACTAAACAGTGTTCCAACCTGAAATCCTGTTCACGTTTTTAACTATATCAGTTTACGATAGGTGTTTTGGCAGGTGAGTAGTTCAATGTTGGGGCATGGAGACAAGTTCCGCGCAGCCAGCGACGTCACTTCACCCCACATTTACACTACGAATATATCAATGTACGCTGTAAATTTGCTGAATTCTCGTACTCCTGCACATGTCTGTTCAACGACACTGTGACTAAAATGTCAACGTTTCTTCAACAAGGCGTATTATGTCAGCTACCGCAAATTCCCTTGGCAAGCGAATACGAGATTATTCCCTGTGCGTAAATTTATGATAGATCTACTTCATCTGTTCTACACTGTTAGGAAAAATTTGGTATTATAGAACAATACTAATGAAAATCATCCTGAAATATTCGAAGATGAAGCTCGGTCGTATAGTGGTTAGATTGCTCACCTCCCACCTAGGGGAACAGGGTTCGATTTTCGGCAGGGTAGCTCCCGGATTTTCGGCAGGGTAGCTCCCGGATTTTCGGCTGGGTCACTCCCGGATTTTCGGCGGGGTCACTCCCGGATTTTCGGCGGGGTCACTCCCGGATTTTCGGCAGGGTCACTCCCGGATTTTCGGCAGGGTCACTCCCGGATTTTCGGCAAGGTAGCTCCCGGATTTTCGGCAGGGTCACTCCCGGATTTTCGCATGTGGGAATCGTCCACGACGATGTCACTGGTCGGCGGATTTTCTTGGGGATCTTCCGTTTACCCCGACCTTGCATTCCGGCGCTGCTCCATGCTCACCTCGCTTCATCCTCTTCGGCTCTCAATACTTCTTTGTCAAGAGCTGCCCAACTCTCTTCGCTCACTCACTCACACACTCTTCGTAATGTTACGCAAACGTAATTTTTTTAATAACGAATTTTGCGTAAATTTTACAAATATTTCCGTCTATTGAAGGAATATATCCGTAAATGTTTAATTGTATTTTATGTGTACTGGTATTTATAGTAGCTTTTAGACATAAATTATGATATATATATATATATATAAGTTTTCTTTACCACTGAGAAAATAATTAATAAACTATTTGAAGTATTTTGCTTGCGAATTATATTTGAGCTTGAATCATAAAATATTCATCCTCGCCTACTCCTGTAAATGTGCTACTATACACGTGTGCGAATAAAGTAGAGTTAATAAAGTTTAAATAGAGACGAGCAAGAATCGCGTTATTTTCTTGCGACAAATTTTATTTTAAGCACCTGCAAATGGCACTACGTTTTCCATTGGAACGTACTTCATTTGACACGCACATAACATGTTTTTGAATCAGGTGCGACCTTGCCAGAAGGAGATTGGCATCATACCCAGAAAGCAGCCAAATCAACTAGTGAAACAGTATCCAGCATTTACAATGCTGTGAAATCGACCGCGATACCTAACAATGACGCTAATAAAATAAGACGTGAAACCTGTTCAGATTATAGTACTTTTGAAATGTTTTACTAACTGTTACAGGTGGCTCGAGCTACACTTTAACACTATGCTAGATTGTAAATTGGATTGCCCCCAAAAAAATTCTATGGCATTGAGAACAAAATTAGCGTGGTTGTAGTTTCATAGTTTCGTTAATGCTCGTCAATGTCTTAAAATAAATTTACAGTACGTCAACATTATTTACCATTGACAAAAAAAAAAAAACAAATATATCTCAAATGAACAATCTGGAAATATTCCCTGTTACGTATGAAAGTATATATGATTGGGGGCGTTCATCTCAGCAATCCGTTTACCGACAGCCCGCCGGTAATAAACAGTATACAGTGTTGTGAGCGTGTTAAACGTGGTGTGAACCAAGGAGACAGTGGTAAGTGGAAAAGCAGGGATCATCAGAAATTTCGTTCCTACAATGGATGATATAAGTGACTCATTCTAGCGTGTCACAAATGCTAGTAAACGTGTACACAGAGCAACCTGTTTATTGCGAAAATATTAGTCTACTAGTTGTACCGCAAAGTATGTTAGTTCAGAACCGATTTCGTGGTTGGATGATTTCAACTCTCACGCGTCTTAGGCATCTGCCATCCAATTACCGACGTTACGTGTCGGGGTAACTAAATTATGATTGGCTCAGTCGAGTAGTAAATGTCTTCTCACGCAGACACGCGGTCAATAGCCAAAGGAAATTAGAAAGTGCGCATGTACGAATTTGAAATATAGCCAGCGCACAAATTTTTTTGCGTTAAACAGGCGGCCCTACGTATATAGTGTAAAGTGTGTTCATGTTTGAAAGATCCAGTCTGAGTGATGTGAATATCTAAACTCTCAAAGGGAGAATAATTTTCTAGTTACATTGAGAAGAACGCCTTGTGTAGTGTAGGTATTGCCAAACCAAGAGGCTGGCACAGTAGCTGATGATTTGAAGAGCATGTTTTCTCACGTTTGGAGTGCCACTTGAGCTTCATTCTGATCAAGGACGAAATTTTGAAGGAACTCTTCCCCAAGAGGTAACGAGAAAATTAAGAATGAAGAAAATCTGTACCACAGCATTACACCCTCGGTTGGATGGGAAAGTCAAGAGGCTAAATCGTGCCCTGTAACAGTATCCGGTGTACTTCGTAGTAGACAATTAGAAATATTTGGACTCCAAGGTACTCTTATTTCTCCTGGCATATCGCTAGGTGGTCCACGAGTCCACAAGGGTAACATATTCAAGGATACTGTTTGGGAGAGAGCTCCGCCTACCTGGTGAGCTGCTGTTCGGACGTCCAGTGGAGGAAGAAGCAGCCACTCCAGAATATGGTATTAAGTTGCATCAGAAGTTAATCGACATTCGAGAGTTTGCCCGGAATCACCTTAACATTAACAGTGACAGAATGAAAACACGATATGACCGAAGAAAACCTAAGGAGACTTTTCAAAAAGGACAGCTGGTGTGGTTGTACAACCCTCAAAGGAAGAAGGGATATTGCCCGAAGCTACACAAATATTGGGAAGGCCCGTACAGAATCCTGAAGCAGATAAATTATGTGGTCTACTTGACTGGTCGACAAGGCTCTCGGGCAAAGCCCAAGGTTGTCCACGTCGACCAACTGGCGCTGTACGTTGTCCTGATGTTGGAGATTATGTTCGGGACGAACAAACTTAAGGAGGGGACAGTGTTACGGGCTGCAGTTGGCACCGGTCGCTGGCTCCCGTTATACGTGGCCAGGGGTGACCCACCTCATCCATGCCCTCCCGTGGGCTGACACGCTGGCTGGTTTGTTGAATCCAATCTTCTGGGAAGCCTGTGGATGATTGACACCGGTGGTCAAGTCGTCGCGCCGCTCGGCTCCTGGATAGCGTCACAGCCCCTCCTCCCACCCAATGGAGATGACAACAATTGTAGCGAAAACGCAAGAATATTCTGGTGAAACTGACTGGTGTCACACCCCTCCTCCCCAACCACCTGGCTGAAGAAGCTGACACCTATGGGAGGTGCGAGAATATTCTGGAAATTAGGATGCTTGGTGCAGCGCTTGAATTAGAGAAAATTCTGGGTGACGGCCTACGACACTATATATACTGCCGCGGTCCAGCGGCCAACAATCATTGGCGAATGCCATCTAGCTGAGTGCGGGCGCGAAGTTTGCTGCGGTATGACTGTGGACGAGGTGTTCGTGATGTGAATGAAAGAGAGGGAGTGAAACACGACAAGTGAAGCCTACTGTGCGTGAGGGCGCTCTGAGAACTCTAGAACATTGCGGACTGGCAGGACATGGACTGAACTGAGGTGGGACTGAGTGGACATGTAATACGGATTTTAGTGTAAATATTGGAACTGTCAAATATGGACATGCAATTAATAAAATAATCGAATAGGTTTTGATACACTGTCTTTTGGGACTGACTTTTAATTGATTTATTTTATTTAGTTGTGGTTACTATAAATTGTATTAATTGAAGTCATTAATTGTTAACAGTAAGTGATATCAATTTATTGTGAGATGTTAAGAGAATTTTGTTTGTAGTCAATGTAAATAAAATTAGGAAAATATAAATAACACTTTTATTTAATTAAGACACCTATGCCTTAACGAACTTGGTTTAACCCACTGAATTTCAAGAGAGAAATTGTATCAGTACGCAATACTCTATATCAATAAAGCATATTATAGATCGAATAATTCAATCAAGTTTCTATTTAGAGTATTGTAATCCACAGGGCATTTCTCAAACCTCGCAGGCAATCTTCATAGCCTCCAAGTCGTGTCATCCTGCCGGAGGTGAGAATATATTTTATTGGCGGCCGGGGGTGTTGTTACGGTGGCAGCGACACGGCCGACCACGATGACAGAGAGGAATGAGCGATGGAGGACGACCCGTGGCGTGTAGTCGCAACGGGGAGAAGATCGATAGTGGAGCGAGCTAAAGGGAGCTGCTAATCAGGCCTTGTGTACCCATCACCCCTACTCATTAACGTGGTGCTTAAACAAGCACTGCTCCGTGGGTTCATTAGATGCTGGCCCCCAATCTCCCCCTACCAACCCCCCCCCCCCCAACCAACCGCCTCCTAACCGGACATTGCTCGCCGGAATCAACAAGAAATCCAAGTCGCTGTGTGCTCACGACCTGAAAGAATATCACATATCGACACTAATTGAACCCTTTTGGAGGCAGGCGCGTTATGGAAACTCTGCAGGGAAATGGCTCGGCGCTGGTTTAAAAGATAAAATATCACGCACGTGCAATTTCAACCCTCCCCCCCCCCTTTCCCCTCCCATTTATTTTCCTCGACACTTGTTTCCTCGCCACCCTTCCCCAGGGATAGGTCACCCACTTTCCGTTTAGAATAAATTACCATTTTGTTTTGATTACATAACAAAAACATCTGTCGTTTGGTTTCCCTGACATGCATGAAGAAAAAGCTGAATTTAATTACTGGTTGTACTGATCAAAAATTATATCTAATATATTTCGACTACTAAATGAAAAAAAAATGAAAATATGTAATGTATTTAATTTTTTTTATTTCTAATAATTGCCAGACTAAAACAAAACATATCCTCCACAAAATGGCATACAAAATTTTCTTTCTTAAAAATACGTACCGTATAGTCCTAATTAAAGTTAACATGAGCAACTGAAAGTTATAATAACTTATTTTTTAAAATCATTATATTAGTAATTTTATCAAGGAACAACGATCGTTAAATCAGAAGACACAAAAGTCAAAATAATTTCAGTCTAAATGACAGTGTATTGAAAGTTTTAACTATGGTACAGTCACTACTACGCAATAATTACTGAGCGGTAGGCCAGCCCGCCTCCCACCAAGGCGAACCGGGTTCAATCCCCGGCTGGGTCACTCCCGAATTTTTGCATTTGGGAATCGTGCCGGACAATGCCGCTGGTTGGCAGGTTTTCTTGGGGATCTCCCGTTTGCCCTGACCTTTCATTCCGGCGCTGCTCCATACTCACCTCAATTACCCTCATCGGCTCTCAAGACCTCGCTGTTAAGAGCCGTCCAAATCTCTTCACTTCACTCACTTACGTAACAAATAGAGCTGTCAGTATTACGCGAGTTGATTCGCCTGCATGCTAGACTTCACAGTGCTGTACGTACTCGAGCCAACATCGTCTGTCTATTGCCTGCTGACGCAGTGCGAAGGCTTTGGACAGCATTGTTCACGAGTCGGTCGCCGTCTTACTACTACCTGCTCGCAGTTATACGGGGCGTGTCTAAAAGACCGCGGTCCAATCGTACTGCTAGAATAAAAATTGTAAGTGTTCGAAGTTTTCACTGTAGCGGAAAGAATTCACTACATACTAATAGCTGAACACCTGAAGAATTCGTGAATTCTTTTTGAGACAGGCTAGAATTCAAAACACGTTTGTTTAAAATATATAGCCATTGGTCCACGCAGTGTTTGAAACCTCATGTAAAACGTTGGCCCAATCATCACCTTCCACTCTGACTTCAGACACCCAATGTGGAGTTAATATCGGCATATTTGTTTATAAGACTGTACCGTCTACCCTGCACGTCACTGAACTCGAGAATTTTTTCAGGTTTCTACTGATAGTCCCAGTAATAAATCCAACAGTAATATTTGTTATTATAATCTGAATAAGATTTTACCGAATCGTAGCATAAACTGGCAACCTAATCAAATTGAAACTCGTCCCAATATAAACATTATTTTTTATGTGAAATTAAACATCGTATATCTCATTTCTGAGGTACAAAGAATTTCTCGGTGATTTTACCTGAGACTTTAAAATAGTACCACGTAGATGCAACAAAATTAACAAATAATTAATTCGCTACTGACCACACAGGAAGAAATTGCAGAATTTTTTGTAATAAGAGGTACGAATATACGTAAAGTATGACAACAATGAATTAATATTTAGTCATTATTGGCAGGTTACATAATAGGTAGAGACCCGAGAAATTCGGGAGTTCAATGACTTGTAGGCTAAACTTCAGTCTTACATACTCTCATACAGACATCAACTATTTATTCGTTTGATTGTTGTAGTAGTTAAAGGTGGGGGTTGGGCGCTCAATTTCTTGAATGTTTGTTATTGGCTATTTATCTCCAGGAGGTGTAAAAAAAACACGTCGACCAATTACAAACGTAACATGAGCGTACGTAAGTGTGAATTCGAAATTGTCTAGAAATGAACCCGCGAAATTCTCGTGTCTCCAATAATAGATTGATATATTTACATGTCGTACAAATACGAAGGGCTTTGATTTGACAATTGTTGTTAGGGAGAGATACACGTCCGACAACTTTTTTGAAATTGAACTATTTCTGAAGAACTTAACTATCCCGATGTGATATTGGGTGGGCTGTTTTTAACTGCGCTGCGTGGGGTTTGCCGTACTATGACGTCACCCGCACTCTTTGATGACACGAACGTAAACATAGCCTACTCATAACTTCGCCAGCAGTTTTCTCTGCAACGCAATGTTACGTCGGCAACACTGTAAGTGCTAATTACTCAAATCACCAAGTCTGACTATATGTCATTGTGCGTGGGAAACAACATTTGACTGGGAAACTTTTAACTCGGCATTTTATTGGCGGAGAGCCGGCTAAGTAAGCAACAGAACTGATGGCCGTGAAGTCGTGAGTGTAGGAGATGCATGTCTAGCTTGCCCTCATTGTCAGTCAATATAAAAGTGAGTGAAAGAAGAGAATTGGACGGCTCTTAAAATCGAGGTCTTGAGAGCCGATGAGGGTGATTGAGGTGAGTATGGAGCTGCGCTGGAATGAAGGGGCTCGGAAAACGGGAGATCCACGAGAAAACCCGCTGACAAACGGCATGGCCCGGCACGATTCCTACATGCGAAAATACGGAGTGGCCCGGCCTGGGATTGAACCCAGATCTCCTTGGTGGGAGGCGAGCAGGCTAACTGCTCAGCCATGGTGGCCCCTCAGTAAATCTAAAAGTATTAAATAGTTTTAAAGCTGTTCATGGAACTATCGGAAATTGATACCTGAAATATTTAATACAATTAAGATAAAATTAAGTAATCACCCCACAATCAGTTTATCCACTCTAAATATTTTAAAACCTAGTGTTCATTCTATATTCACCAGCACTCCACAAAACAAGATACAAGTCGCGTCCCGTAGATCGACCACTACAAGCACAGCAATTAATGATGGTGGTTGTATTTGTCAGTCGCTGTAGACCTGCATGCCCGTCCATGAAATGCAGGGACCCCCTCCCCCCCCCCCAACATTCACATACATAATGATACTCGACTTTCACGAAAAGATTTCCACACATACTAGATTTCAGTAGCATCTGTGCGTATCAGTAGTTTTATTTTGCTTATTTACCCGTAAGGGTCACCGGATTTTCGTAAGACGATGCCGTTGGTCGGCGGGTTTTCTCGGGAATCTCCCGTTTCACCCGCCCCTTCACTCCGGCGCTGTTCCATATTCACTTCAATCACACTCGTAGGCTCTGAAGATCTTGATGTTATGAGCCGCCCAAATCTCTTTACTTCACTTCTTTTGTTAATTGCCGGTGTGTCTTTGTGGGATTACGTTTTCGTGATTAGCTGGCCAATGAGAATTAAGTTATTTCGATAATGTACGTCTGTGTGATTTGCAGGCAAACACCTAGGACGCATAACACGTAAATCCTCTGAAAACTAAAACGTTTATGAGCTTAATTGTTATGTAATACAATTGGTCAATAAAAATTTCGTTGAAATCGGATGTCATATTTATTAGTATCTTGCAACAACGGTAGAAACCAACAAGTAACATTTCTTAAATACAGTAGTTTTGCTGCAAACTTGCTTAAATTGCCATACTGTGTTTTTAGGGAAAGGAAGATTTCACGTTTTAAACTACTTGCAGGCTAGAAGCCACTCTCCTATGTATTTTCGAGCCTCAGCTTTCTGTTCAATGGCTGCTGCCTCAGTGTGTAGCCAGTTGTACCTCAAACCAGGAGGCACGGGATTCGGCGCTTGTTTCCATGCATGTCTGTTATGGGCTCAGAGTTCTCATGGGCGTGCCTGATAAACTGGGATCCAATTGATAATATAGCATAAATGTAAACGGGTTTGAAGTCTAGCTAGTAATATACATATACAATAACTAGAGACCCCGAGAATTTCGCGGGTTCATTTCTAGACAAGTTGGAATTCACACACATTTACATTCATGTTACGTTTGTAATTGGTCGACGTGAATTTTTTACACCTCCTGGAGCTAAATAAGCCAATAACAAACATGCAAGAAATTGTGCGCACAACCACCACCTTTTACTACCACAACTGTCAACCAATAAACAGTTGATATCTTTATGAGAGTATGTAATACTGTGAAGTCTAGCCTACAGGTAATTAAACTCTCGAATTTCTCGGCTCTCTAACAGTAACAGAGTGTCTTAAATCTGATTGGTCAGCCAAGTTAGAAAATAAATTATCATTTTAATTTAATGGCAAGAGTTATGCGAGTATTTAACGGCTTAAAATGTTATACCAGGTATACTCGTTCACATTTGACGTGCTACAAAATAGCTAAAATATTGGTCGCTGTTATACAAGATCAGATGCTAACGCCAAAACAGACTGTTCTTTCCCCCTGTTTAATACTAGCACGCAAAAAATTGTCATTGTTTGCTAAAGGTCTCATAGATTAATAAACATTATTTTTACGAGGTCAATTGTGTAAAATGGGCTGAGTTGGTTGAGCCGTTAGACTTGTTTTTTTCGTGGCCAGCTACAAGCCAGACACACAAACGTTTTCTTCCCTACTTTGTATAGCAGCGACAATAAACCTTTTACGTCTGTAGACAGAAGTGTGGTATTATTATTATTTTCATTATATATATGTGTGTGTTTGGGGGGGGGGGGGTTAAAAATTTTACATTCTGTTTGGGAAGTTCACAAGAATTTTTTTTAGTGTAGCATGCGTAGGGCACTTTTCGGGAAATCAGGTGTACCTGAGTGTTCAATCTGTTGTTAAATCTAGACAGCTAAAAAGCGTTTAGAAATGCAATTCTTATCTTAGTCGTTTAGTGATATATCACTGCCCTTGACTACTATGCTATTCGTAAAGACCTTACTATTTGACATTATAATCCAGTGCCAAGGTAGACTGCATGCAAATATATGTTAGTTTGAGGTTTGTCATTGGTAGGGATAGGAAAATTTCGCGAATTCATTTCGGGACAAGATAGATGTCAAATACATATACAGTAAAGTCACCTTCGCAATTGGATCACAGTTTATTAGAACCACCCTGCAAGCCTCTGAGCCAATAGCAGACTTGCAAGGAAGCATCTTGCGAATCCCATAACTGCCATGTGTGAGGCAACAGCCAATGAAAGCACAACTGAGGCTCCAGCATGCAGAGAACTGAGGAGTATAGCCTACAGGTCATTGAACTCGCGAAATTTTCCTATCCGTAGTCATTGGACGTCAGCATATTCGGCCCTTCCTGAGCAACTCAGAACCAATAGATAGAGACCTGGAGAATTCACGGATTCATTTTGAGACAACATAGAATTCAAAACAAGTGTGTTTATATAATTTTGTCCATTGTCCGCAAGATGTATAACACCTCCTGGAGATCGCTGGCCGAATCGCCGTCTTCCATTGTGAGAGCAGACAACCAATATGCAGTTGATATCAGCATATTTGTACATGAGACTGTCGAGTCTAGCTTGCAAGCCATTAAACTCGCAAATTTTTCAGGCCTCTGCCAATAGCAAAAACTCAGTAATCTGGTAGTTTGATTACGTGTAACCGGGTCAAACAGGAGAGTGAGTTTTGTCTACGGCGACAGCCAGTGGCCATGTTACTTCTGTTCGAGTTCATACAGAAGAGTGGTGTCTAGCTTGGTGCTATTCTATCATTCGAAATGGTTTGGTCTCTAGTCATTCTAATCTCGTCAATTTTAAAGATGTTTTAAGAATATTTTGTATTTATATTTTGCTTCCAATCCTGCTACCGGGAAATTTAAGAACTATACCTTTCCCATAACTTCAAGAGTGTCAGACCGCTGTGGTCAGTACGCGGTATCCTGAAAAATTACTGTTCGGAGACTTCATAGCTATAAATAATTCCGCAAATAAGCCGCGAATTTTCTGCAGGATGCACGCCAACTGTCAGCCGGTCATGCACTTTACTTATTGACAATCGCCAATTTCCCCTCAATTAGGACATCGACGTGAACACGAATAGGATGCATGAGATGTGCAGACGTAACAGTCAGGCCTGAGGAATGACGTTCTCAGATTCACGTTCATATCTGCTGTAGCGAAGCGAGAAATAAATGTCACGGCCATAATTTGCTACTTACTAACTTACAATACTGTGTGAGCGTCCGGAGTTTATCTTTCGCGGGAGGTGGTTGAACACTTAGCTTACTGTACACTTTTGCGGCCATTAAATGTAAGTTAGTACCGCGTCTTTTATATGAACCACCATAGGAACAACAATACTGCGAGTTTCTGCTTTCTCATTTAGCACTGTCCCATGCCTGTTTTCCGTGGAAAGATTTACGCAGAGGGTAGACTTCAATATTCTATGTGCAAGCTTGCATTATGCCGTTTTAAATTGGCCCCTTGTCTTTGCGTGAAGAGAGTCAGTTGCACTAGTGAGACAGTAATAATTTAGTTTCTCCAAGACTGGCCGTCCGTGATTCGCGGACCGACCGATAAGAGACGTGACAATTCAAATGATCGAATCGCCAAAGTTATTCTGTACGAAAGTGTTTTGCAGCACAACTCGTCCTGGAATATGTTTGCGGATAAACAGGCGCCGCTAAGTACAGGTTCTCTAGCTATCTCTCATGTGTTACGTGATGGAAGAACAGCAGCGGGCGCCAAGTTGACGTGCTTGGGGGACTGGTGATCAGGCCGGGATGTGGACACGTGATCGCACGTGCTCTACCCACTAGGACTCCTCGGCGGCCCCAGGCGACATTCTTGTCGGCCGGCTACCTGAGCTGCGACACGGCAGCCACATCTACCCCAGACATCGCCCTCGCTGGCCGCATAAATCATCTCGACGCGAGGGCTAACTGTCGACGACGAAGACACGCCGGGTCTGAGGTAAACGTTAGACTGAGCCCGCCGCCGAGGTGTTAATAGCGCGACGACCAACAAAAAAAACATGAACACAAAGGCACATTCGAGACGTATGAGAGAGGGGAGAATTTTTATCGCGGTGCTTTTGGTGTAGGGCGATCGGCGGTGTGTTACCTATATACGCTAATGATCCTGGGAAGGCGCCTCTGCCACGACTACCAAACTGTTTTATTTATGTCGGCTGCTGAGTGCGTTAAGGTGTAGCTCCACACGCCATACTAGGTTATTTATTTCCCTTGATTATTAATGTGTTTACAGAAACAATTCTGAACGTACGTCTATAGCGAAATGACTACAAAACTTATCTGGGGACGCGGTGGCTGACCGGTTAGCCTGCTCGCCTAGCACGAAGGCAAACCGGGTTCGATCCACTGCCGGACCACTCCCGGATTTTCGCAAGTGGTAATCGTACTGGACGATGCCGCTGGTCGGTGGGTTTTCTCGGGGATCTCCCGTTTCCCTGCGCTTGCATTCCGGCATTGCTCCATTCTAACCTCGCTCCACCCTCATCGGCTCTTAAGACTCCGACGTTAAAAGCCGCCCAAATCACTCCATTCATTCACAAAACGTTTCGCAAATGCTTTTCGTGTTCAGACACTGCTACTAAATATCCAACCATTTTTTTTGCCTACTTTCTGGGAAAACTTTCCACCCGCTTCATGCGCCAGCCAGGAGGAGCCCTTAAGATTTCCGTTTACCTGCAGATCCTTTCTGCGTTTCAAGCCTAGAAGAGCGGGCGGTGTAAGGACGACTCTGCCATGCTAGTCAAGTGCGCAATCGCCACTAAGCGCAAGGCTCTGAACTGGCGTGTAGTGTTGTAGTGAGCGAGTGAGTAAGTGAAAAGATTAGGGGGGTTCTTAACAGCGACGTCTTGAGAGCCGATGAGGGTGACTGAGGTGCGTATGGAGCAGCGCTGGAATGATGGGGCGGGGAAACGGGAAATCCCCTAGAAAACTCGTACGACCAGCGGCATCGTCCGGCACGATTCCCACTTGCGAATATCCGGGTGTGACCCGGCCGGGGATTGAACCCGATTCGCCTTGATGTGAGGCAAGTTGTCCTACCGTTCAGCGACCGCGGCTCCCATTTTAAGGAGTGTTTAGCAATAGTTATTTTTAGTAAATTTAGTAGCATCCACAAATAAAGAATATACGAGAATTTCCTTATTTTTAGCATTTTGTTTGGAAGTAGTACATTTCCTGCTACAGCTCTATAGACGTAATGAAGCAGCTATTATCATGTTCTTTCATTGTGAATTATCTCATTTATGTAAGTTATTTTTCATTATCTGTAGGCCTTCATTACGAAAACTATAAAATTGTGATTTTGACATGTATTTATATGAAAACTATGCCCTGAAAAGTGTATTTGCGAGAAAGACTAATTACTGATGTCTAAAATTTGAACAGTTTATGGTACATATATGAAATAACACAATTTTTCCGTTGCCAACGGCCCAAACAATTCGTAATGGTTGTAAGCAAACGTGTAAAAATAAACGGGCGGGTTCGCTGGAAAATCACCACCATATATATTGTGATTTGATGTGTTCTTGTTACTGACAATACTATACACGAAAACAAGGAAGTTTCCAGTTAGTTCTGAGAGTGGCGAAAAAGAGCTTTATCTGAGAATCTTGCGAATTCGTTTGTCGACGAGCTAAACTTAAAAAATCGCGCTTATTAGTTATTTTTCCAGTTGACCCACAAGCCTTCACTTGTATGTACATACATTAGTTAGCAAGAAAAAGGATACATGGAACATTTCCTCAGCCACCACTGCACAGTGGAAAGAAAAGATTCAGTCCATCTTAAAACCGATAAGTACCAACCCATTCGTTAGATAGGAAGAGACCTGAAAAATTCGTGAGTTCAATGACCTGCAGGCTAGACTCTACATGCGTACGTTCTAATATGCCAATATTAACTGCACATTTGTTATCTGCTGTCACAGTGGAAGGTGATGATTGGGCCAGCCTTCTCCAGGAGGTGTCAAACACCGTGTGGCTCATTGGCTAGATTTATATAAACACACATGTTTTGAATTCTATCTTGTCCCAAAATGAATCCGCGAATTCTTCAGGTATATATAGATAGGTAGATAGGTAGGTAGATAGATACACTCTAAGAAAAATTCTGGTGAACTTCCTAAACTGTAATGGAAATAATGCTACATGTCAGGCTGAAAATATGGGAATGTTTACCATATGCCACTATACAATGTTGGGAACTTCCCTTCGCATTTGACTCTTTCCCGTGCATTTGCAGGAACGCTACAATGCATGTATTGGAAAATAATTTATCATCCACTCTTTGTCACTGATATGGTAAATTTGAAAATAATTTCTTAGAGTGTAGGTAGATAGGTAGGTAATTAGGCAGAGAGGTAGATAGGTAGGTAAGTTGATAGGAAAGTAAGTAGATATGAAGGTAGATAGCTAGATAGGCGGGTAGGTAGGTAGATAGGTATTTAGGTAGATAGGTAGTTAGGTAGATAGGTATTTAGGTAGATAGGTATGTAGGTAGATAGGTTGGTAGGCATACAAGTAGGTACATAGGTAGATAGGTAGGCATATAGGTAGGTAGATAGGTAGGTAGGTAGGCAGATAGGTAGGTAGATAGGTAAATAGGTAGATAGGGAGGTAGACTGGTAGATAGGTAGCTAGGTAGGTATATAGGTAAGTAAATATTATAGGTAGAGAGGTGGGTAGGTAAATAGGTATATATGTAGGTAAATATTATAGGTAGAGAGGTGGGTAGGTAGATAGGTAGGTAGGTATATAGGTAGGTAGGTAGATAGGTAGGTAGGGAGAGATGTAGGTAGGTAAATATTTAGGTAGATAGGTAAATAGGTAGATAGGTAAGTAGACTGGTAGGTAGGTAGATATGTAGGTATATAGGTAGGTAGGTATATAGGTAGGTAGGTAAATATGTAGGTAGAGAGGTGGGTAGGTAGAGAGGTGGATAGGTAGAGAGGTGGGTAGGTAGAGAGGTAGGTAGTTAGGTAGATATAAAGGTAGATATGTAGTAGACTGTGCGTGTTGTACTTGTGTTCAAGTCTTGTCTTGCAACCAGTGGACAACTTACTCTGTGCTCGACGGTATTGGTGTTAATAATTCATGTCACAGAAATTGATAAAATTGCACAAATTAGATCAGCCGCGAGGAAGACCCTCGAACTAATGGGCACTGATGCCTTCCTGTGTACAGCAACCTTCATAGATTAGACTCAAATGCAACGGTTAAGAGCATATTGGTATCGGTAGCTGTTGGTAACAACAGGAAAATATGCCAGAACAGGACGCCGAATCTTATTGCGATTAACTGTTTCGATATTGCAATTACATATATATATTCACTTAAAACTATATATTGTCCATTCATAGTAACTTCAAACTTTTCTGAACCCTGCTAAACTGTTACTTCCATTATATTCCTCCATCTAATGAAAACCATGTCTAGAAAATTACACCGAAGGGACATCGCACTGTATTCGTGTGCACTTAATTTAATGATTTTCGCATAACAGCTATCTCTTACTAGCCTTTATTCACACAGCTGTTTTCTTTCTATATTTTTTCGAATTAATTATCTATGGAATATTATATTTTAAAGAGAAAATATGAGTTAAATTTCAATTTTCCCTAAAAAATGAGATACTTTTACGTAAACACAAGTAAAAAAAAATCTCGTGGTATGTGTCGTAGGATCTATTTAGGAATCAACCGAACACGTCGAACGTGGGGTGATTTATCAACGGTTTGATTCAGGAAGAAACAGCGAACAGTGTATAATAGCTATAAATACGAGCTCAACGATTTATAAACTAGACTTATCATTAAAGCACCTGTTATTCGCGAAAAGATTTCAGTTGTGTTTCAAAACACTTGAGTTCAGAACCACTTTCGTTATTGGATCATTTTTAATTGCTATGCGTCCAATGTCTACCCTCGAATCACGGACGGCCATTATCAGATGAACTTAATTCTAATTGGCTCACTCATGGAACACACTGTCTTCGCATAAATATAAGCTACCAATAGTCAAATGATGTCTGCAAGTATGCACGTTGGATATTGAAGACTAGCCTCTTCATAAATATTTTGAGGAAAAGCAGGTGGCTCTACGTAGGATGTACCTATTAAGATTTGCATTAAAGGTTTAGGAAACCAATGTTTATTTTCTGGTTTATAGTTAACTTCGCCCGTTAGAAAAGGGCATATTTTACTGGAGGTCATTTCCTTGCTGCGTACAGGTGGTTCATAAACGCCTCCTTTACAACGTATCCTCACTATACAACATTGATGGTTTCTGCCTTCAAGTAATTTCGATAGAAGATGTTTTAAGACTTGTTTTATTGTACCCAGTACGAGAAAATAATTCCGATAATTTATTTTTATTATATTAGTAAGATAATGCTGTTTGTTGAGAATTAAGGTACGCGGTGGTTTGGTGGTCACACTACTCTCCTACCACCACGATTCCCACATTCGAAAATCTGGGAGTGATCCTGTTTGGAATCGACCCCGGTTTAAAGACATCCATAATGCAAGCAAACTGGCTAGTTCACGACCAACAGCAGCAAATAATAAAATGTCGTTTTGACAGCACCGTCTAGTAGCATTATACAAGGAAATGAAATGGCGAAGTATGTGCATTTTCTAACCGCGTGCATTGCAGAACATAATTCCACATATTCCGGAACACGCCGTATAAAAACCAATTAATATTCGGTATTCTTCTAGTCACTCATAAGTACGTACGTATACTACACTGAGAGAGAGGTTTGTCCCAGCCAATTAACCACTTGTTTGTATAGGGCCAATAATATATTTATTGCCCCTAACAAAATATTTTGTTGTGTGTTGGACCAAAATAAATTTAACTGCCCACATAATATTTATTTGAATCATTTGTATTTATTTGTTTGGCCACTAATTTGGTTGCCACCGTTCGCGAGTTCATTTCAAGAGTTTTTTTGTAATATTTGTGATAATTAAGGTAGTAAAAGGGTTTGTTAGTGCATTTATTGGTGCTTTATAATGTTATAAAAATATAAATAATACAAGTTCAACAGGAAACTAAAAAGGAAAGCTGTAGAACTTGTAAAGATTTACTTACGCACGCTGCCCATTATTTGAAACCTGTGCATTCAAAACATTTCCGTTCCATCTAGTAATCACTTTATAACTGAGTTTGCTACGGCATAACGCTTAGACACACACGAACTATGTTCGAAACTCAGTCGGACTATAATTGTTTTATACATACTAACCGAAACTGTTTAAAGATCTAAAAAACAAATAAATATTTAGTTGCAACCACCAAATCTTACAGTTTAGGGCAACTAAATAAGGAAAAAAAAATATTTGGTCCCAACAAGCAAAATATTCAATCGCTCCTATACAAAAAGGTTAATAATTTTGAGGCAAATGAACTTCGTTTGATTCAACGAAACATTTTACTCAGTGTAATTAATTTTACTTAGTGTGCGACGTCATATATAAAAGCTGTTCATGATAAACTGAGCACTTTCGAAAGCCCTGCTTAGCATCTACTTGTATGCACACTGTGTATTCTTTCGCGATATGTAAAATTTACATTATCATGCGCCTCATAATTTATTCATGCGTCGATCAAGTAAAACTGCGAAATTATTCTAAAAGTAAATATTTTATCAATTTTATCATTCTTACATTTACATAAATAAAAAAAGAAAGCAAAATAAATGTATTCAGCATTCACAACAGATCACCTGCCACTTTTAATTCGAAGTGAGAGCACAGAACTACTTCGCCTCCGCCATTACCAACTTTACGTGGAAAATTAACTACTCAGTGTGCCCGTTAAAACATATGCAGATACAGTGATAGTGATATTTCTCAAATGTTGATTTCAAAAGTGCTCACTTTACCGTGAATAGCCTTTACATAGCACTAAGAAAGAAAAAGGTAAGCGGTTAGAAACGCCGAGTGTCGATTTAAATTTTAACGGTCGAATCTATCTTCCTGAGCCGTTCATTGTGCCCCCCTGAATGAGGGGGGAAAACTGGCTTACCCAGATTCCACCGATAAGAAAGAATCGATACAACACCTTCAAGTCGCCAGCTCCTCATTTAGACGTCCGGAAGGACAAGACAAAAAAACGGGGCTACCAATTCATTACAGGGCGCGGGATGTGTACGCCAGGAGACAGCCCAAGTCGACTGCCTCGTATGTGAAGTGAGGTCCAGTTTCTAAATGGTTTCAACGCAAGCGAGAACTGTATCGCCTGTGTTCGCCACTGCAGATATTCTCCTCCATCTTGGATTTATTTTTGATTCATAGTACACTGTAAAAAAGTTTGAGGTAAAATTCCCTTACATGTAAGGGAAGCTAATAAATAACCTCTACATGTAAGGTAAAATTACCTCTTAAGTGTAGAGTAAATTTATATAAACAAGTTAAGTATTATTCCATAATCGTGCGGGAAAAGCACCTGGCAAATGTGGGAGGAAAGTCCCATACAAGTCTGGAAAAATTAACTATATTGTATGATAAAATTATTTTAAAAAATATACCGGAATATTGGTAGTGTTAAATTTCATTACGTATATCCTCTGACGAATAGTAACCAAAAACTCCACTCTAAATTCCTCGACACGTGCTGCTGGGTGAACGCGAACCATTGTCCTCTTTCACGTTAGGCCGATGCGCTATCCATTAGACTACGACGACAGCATATCAGCAACAGTGAATATTAGCTTGTTAAAGGCATTTTTTCTTCTCCCTGTCCCTCCCCTTAGCTATTGAGAATGTTGAAGATAAGCACGCGTAGAAAATAAATTTCCCCATCCATGTATGGGATTTTCCACTACCATGTACGTGAATTTTACTCCAGAGTGAGGTAATTTTACCTTACCTGTAAGGAAAAATATGTTTCCCACACAAGTTTGCGAATATTACCTTACACTTGTCAGGTAATTTTCCCATTATTTTTTACAGTGTAGCTTACTGTTCAGATAAAGTATTTGAAAAAGAGGGCTGTCAGAACATTGGGATTATATAGTGATCCGAAAATTTTGCGGATTTACTTAATGCCAGGCTGAACTTCAAACAAGCGTACAATTGTGGGACCGTCATAGGATAGAAATTTATTTGACACACTCCAGAGGCCAGTGAGCCAATGAAAGACAGCTTGGAAGTACAGTGACTGAATCATGTCCGGACAGCCTAACAGATGAGAACAATGGGAAAACAATTCGCGTGAGTGTCACCCTGTGTGTTACTGTGAAAGCTACACTGCTGCCAAATTAAATCGCGAAATTTCTGGGTCTGTTAAAACATATATTTTTAAGTCCACACAATTACCACACAGACAAGTTCCGTTACTGTTTGTCAGCCAGTGGATCGTAGAATTTACCGTATCGCAAAACGATATCCAATCCACTGTGCTCATTTCCGTAACTAAAAAAGAACATTGTTTTGTTGACGAAAACTTAATTCGTGGGCCATATTACTATCTAAATCCAAATCAGTGAGTATCTACTGATTGCCATTTGAAACAGCTCTATCCGGAATCAGGAGAAAAAGAAAAATTCTAATATGTTCTGTTCAGAGAAATCCACTAATCTAAACAGTACAAAATCAATAATTAATTTTTCATTAAGAAATAAGCACGTCTATTGAGAAACAGTGATATACGGTGTGAAATAAATTAAACACAATTATTTAGTTACAAAACAAAAATATTACATGTGCAAAAAACTTTGGGTATTGTTAGGCTCGAACATTCGCCCAAAATGCAACAGATACGCCAGTCTTTGTGGTCTAATATCTTAACAACTCCGCTACTTTGCCACTGTAACATTCAATGTAGTATTGTGTAGTATAGAAACAGAAACATACATGGCCAACGACTATGAGCTTCGTACGGTAATGTGGAAATACTTCATGCAGTCTAAATACACACATATTCTTCGCAAGTACATGTCTATGTAAGGTTCGAAATTCAATCTAAGTAAAGTCAGTTAAGATTATGTGCTTTAATAGATAAATATAGTGGTTTCAAGTAACTAGACTGTCGCTGTTTTCGTGTGTCTGACATTTTAAACGCAAACGAGGTCTTACAAAATGAAACTGTTATTTTGAAGTTCCAGATTGAGCAGTAGATTATATATACAATGCTAAGCCTAGTGTAGATAAAAAATAATCCAGTGATTCAATGTAAGCATATACGTGCGAGTTTTATCTCCAAGGACAGAGTAAGTGAGCGATGAGTAGAGACCTGGCAAATTCGCGAGTTCAATGACCTGCAGGCTAGACGCTAATACCTTATATACAAATATGCCGATATTAACTGCACATTGGTTGTCTGCTGTCGCAGTGGAAGGCGACATTGGACCAGCGTTATCCAGAAGGTGTCAAATACTGTGTGGACCAATGGATAACGTCATATATACACACGTGTTTTGAATTCTAGCTTGTCTCAAAATGAATCCGCAAATTCTTCACGTCTCTAGTGAAGAGTTTTGAGCGGCTCTTTGCATCGACGTCTTAAGAGCAGATGAGGGTGAGTCGAGGTGAGCATGGTGCAGCGCCGGGATGAAGGGGCAAACGGGAGATTCCCGAGAAAACACGCCTACCAGCGTCATCGTCCAACAAAAATATTAGCGAGTGACCCCACCGGGAATGGTATCCGGTTCTCCTCGGTAGGAGGCGAGTTGTCTAACCACTACACCACCGCGGCCCCTCTCCTATGACAGATAAATCGTCAAACCAGATTTGTCGAAGCTGAACTCGAGCACAGACTTCATGGTGTGAGATCAGTTGGTAATCCGGCTTGTCGATGACCTTACAGCATAAAGACAGACATGCAAATGAGCTTAACGTGTTCTGTCCCCGTTTCTATGAACCAATACATGTGGCACGTGAAGGATATTCATAGTTGGAACTGTCCACAGCAAGGCATTAGTGAGTGAGTGAAGCGATTTGGGCGGCTCTTAATATCGATGTCTTGAGAGCCGATGAGGTTGATTGAGGTGAGTATGGAGCAGCGCCGGAATGAAAGGGCGGGGAAACCGGATATCCCGAGAAAACTCGCCGACCAACGGCATCGTCCGGCACGATTCCCACATACGAGAATCCGGAGTGAACCGGCGAGGGATTGAAACTGGATCGCATTGGTGGGAGGCAAGCAGGCTAACCGCTGTCGACCTGTGGATGCCACAGGACGGACGTGCTGGCGGTGCGTGCGTGGTAAGCACGGTCGTCCATTCGCGTATGTGTGTATATTTGTGTGCGGTCAGCGCTATGCGGGCGCCTGGATGGAGACGGCGCGCTTGCAGCCGTTGAAGTAGCCCACGACGACTGCTAACAACGGCGACAGCAACCTGCCGGCCGAGTCAGCAGTGCTGCCGGCCTTCAAGCAGTGGCAAGAGGTTGGACGGCCTACGTTCTGATACAAAATAAGGTCGAATACAGAGTAAAACCAAAGACTCAAGGATACAGAAGTGAAACATGCGTGCATGGAAAGTTTTTGTACCTTGTGCCCAATCTCAAATATACTGTGTTATTTTTTTTTGTAATTGAGTGACTTTATAATTGAGTGACTTTGCGATAGAGTGACTTTGCAATAGAGTGACTTTGTGATTGAGTGGACATTCTGATTTGAGTAACACTGTGATTTATGTGTCCTAGTGATTGAGTGCATTTGTGTAGCACTATGTTGCTTTATATTTCAAGTGTGAGTGAATGCCCAAACTGCGACAATGAATGAAACTGAGTGGTGGACTTGTTTCACTGAAGAACCTGCCAAATGGCACGGCAGTAAACCGGACAGACACGCTGAGCTAGTTAAACTAGCCTCAACAATCTCAAAGGCAAGAGCAATTTAATCATTGAATCTTCTAATGGACAGTGAAACTGACTGGACACAAGTCAAGAAACCTAGAAAAGTGATCATTCATTGGATGACCCATTCATTCAAGGACAGCCTGCTGAGGAAATCTGCAAAATAATATATGAGTGCTATGAAGAAAACACGGAATATGCAGCAGACCTGGGAATTGGGGGAGCTCTGGACAACATGGAGAAGTTCTCGGCCGAGGCGGACACCCTCTTTTGTAGACTCCTAGATTACTGCATTTTGGAAAAAAAAAGAAAGTAAATAAGGAGAATGCCAATTACATACTTCCAAAAGTTTTCTTGCTAAAGTCTTATTACGACAGAATGGCACAAAGGAATGCTTTTCTTATTGATTATGCCAAAGGATTGGAGTACAGTGTGAAACAAGGGATGAGACCAGAGGTGGTAATGGAGAAAACAGAAACACCTAAACCATCCTTCGCTCAAATAACGAAGGCGGTTAAGAAACTTGCACAAGAGGTAAAACCACCTAAGTATATTATCCTGGCATTTCCAGAAAAGGATGGTCAAACAAGCGAAGAGACAAAGAATACGATCCAAGAGAAGGTAAACCCTGTTGAAGAAGGATGGAAAGTGAAAAACTTTAGATGAGTACGTGGTGGAGGTATTCTCATAGAAGCAGGTGATGAAGCCACCATAAATAAAATCAAAACAAGCGACAAGCTGAAAAATTTAGGACTTCGACTTGATGAACCAAAGAAAAAAGAACCCAAGGTAATAGTATACGGCATTCCAAGGAAAGAGGATAATGCAGAATTACTGACAAAGGTGTGGAAACAAAATCTTGAAGACAAGGGTATAAAGAGCGAGGAATTTCTGAAGGGAGCGTCAGTCCGACTAAGAACTGAAAGAAATAAAGAAACAGTGAATGTGGTGATAGAATTGCACAACAAGTACAGAAATGTTCTAATGGCACAAGAATATGTGTATATTGAATATGCGGCATGTAAAGTAAGAGACTTTCTGGTTCCACTCAGACGTTACAAATGGCAACAATATAGTCATCAAAGTAAATACTGTAAAGGACAAGAAAGATGTTCTACCTGCAGTCAGGAAGGACATAAGTATTCTGAAAAAGATAAATGCAAAGGTAACAAAGAAAATCCTGCATGTGCTAATTGTTTAACAGATAATAAAGACCATAAACACAGAGTTTATTCGAAAAAGTGTCCACGTTATGAAAGAGCATTTACTGCGGAGCTGGAAAGGATCGATTATAGCGAAGAATGAATCAGCTAAGATCTAAAATCACTATTGGGCAGATAAACCTGCAAAGATCTGCAGTGGCTACATCGGAAATAGCGTTCGTGTCTAAAGAAAGAGACATTGACATAGTCCTGATGCAAGAGCCATACATCCTACATGGGAAGATAATTGGGTTACCTGGGACAGTTTTCTCAATAAGTTACAGTTCAATGGCAGCTATATGGATTAATTATGAAACTCTAAGTACTATGACTATGGATACTTTCTCAAACAGCCATCATGTCTGTATTCAAATTAGAATGGGACAACAGAATGTCTACTTGGCCAGTACCTACTTCCAGTACTCGGATGAACTTCGAGTACATCTGGAGAAGTGGGACGAAATTATAAGAGTACTTGGAAGGGAACGACTTGTAATAGGAGCTGATGTGAATGCCAAGTCGGAAATGTGGCACTCGCCTATGACAGATGGAAAAGGCTTGGCACTCGATCGCTATTTATTGGTGAACGATTTCCATATGTGTCTCCTGCTCATGGTACTGAATCCTACCTGGACGTGACAGTTGTAACTAGAAATGCATCCAGACAAAGGTTACAAATTGGATTGTCACGGAAGACTCGACCAGTGATCATTGGCTAATTATTTATGAGCTGAATATGACAACAGGGCAACAAGCTGAAGATAGAATTGGTCGAGCAAGATTTATTCATCAAGGGGCAGACTGGAAGAGGTCCGACGAAGTGCTGATGAATAAACTTCATCAGTATCGCGAAGCACACTTGAAAGATCCAGACCAATGTGCAAATGCAATTACAAAGCTGATCCAGGATGTATGCAAGGAAACATTGAGAATATCAGAACCTGGCATTCCACTAAATTGATGGTGGGATGATGAACTGGAAAGTATGAGAAAGCAGGTTCGGAAAATTCAGAGGAAACTGAAACTGCAAAGATATTCTCGACGAAGAGTAGAAGTGCTGGAAGAATATAGAGTCAAACGAAAGAAATATGGAATAATGTAGAAAGAAAAGAAACAGGCATCCTGGAGAAGCTATGTAACAGGAAAAGAAAATGAAGACCTGTGGGGGCCCATATGCAAGATCCTTGCAAACAAGCTCAAGCATAACCAAGTCATAAAAATCCTTAAAATCCAGAACAGGATCATTGTCGATCAGCAGGAGAATGAAGAAGAACTTGTAAATGCACTGCTGCCATATGATAGTGTGAAAAATGAAGAAGAAATTCATCAAATGAAGAGGCAGAATATGCCTGTGTTGCCTGACACTCATCCCACCACTGAATACACTATAAAAGAACTGGATAAAGTTATTAAGGAGTTAAAAAACAAGAAAACTTGAGGACATGATGGAATCATTGCTGAAATAATGGGGAGATTTTATCCTCGGATTAAACTCAATCTGTTGCAGTTAATTAATGACTGCCTACAAAGTTGCTGTTTTCCTGACATTTGGAAACAAGGAATATTTAAAATTCTCTATAAGGGAGGCAATAAAGTTGCAACATTAGCTAAGTCATATCGTCCTTTAACCCTGTTGCCAATCATGGGAAAAATGTTAGAAAAACTCGTCAATATGAGACTGATAAGCTTCCTTGAAGCTACACAAGGGCTCCATGAAAAACAATATGGATTTAGAAAAGGGCGAGGTACCGAGAAGACAGTCATGGATGTGGTTGAAAAAGTGAACTCAAGCAGACAGACCTATGTACTAGGAATTTTCCTGGATATCAGTAGTGCATTCGACAATGCGCGGTGGCCAGAGGTGCTCTGGCAACTCAGAGACAAGGAATGCCCAAGAGACACAGCATTATTGTTAATAACTTTAAAGAAAGGTACAGCCAGTATGAAGTAAACAATGAGACAGTGAGGAAGAAACTCTCAGAGGGATGTCCCCAGGGATCGGTCCTTGAACCGATCCTATGGAACATTCTGTTTGATACATTTCTTCGGCTGCCAGAAGACTGTGAGATCTTTGCATATGCAGACAATGCGTAGCTCGTAATTCGTGCTGAAATTGATACAAAAGCTGATGAAATACTGAAAAAGATTGAGAGCTGAGGTAGATGTGTAAAGTTACAATTTTCAATGGAGAAGACCAACTTAATGATTTAAAGGAAGCTTAAAGATATCGCCTGCGGTCCATTTCAAGGAAAAACCACTACGTCCACAGAGCAAATTGAAGTACCTAGGTGTCATCTTGGATAGCAAACTTCGCTTCCAGGAACACATGAGATATTTGATGGATAAGGCAGTGAATCTATTCACTAAAATGAGGGTAGTCTCAGCATCATCATAGGGACTTTGGTTCAGGACCATGATGACACTGTACAAGGATGTATTCCTATGAATCGCCCTTTATGGAGCTGGTATATGGTATAGGAAAGCAATACGGTACAAACTCAGAGATTATTGCTAAAGACACAAAGAGCTGCATTACTAGCCATAACAAAGGCTTACAAGACAACATTAACTGAAGCACTACAGGTGATCTCATGAGCAATCCCAATGGATTTGCTTGTAGAAGAACGAGGACAGGTAAAACAAAGAACGAGGACAGCTAAAGCAAGAAACTCAAGGAAGATCTGCAACGAAGATTATGAAGAAAGAAGCCAGAAGAGTTACTCTATCCCTCTGGCAGGAAAGGTGGAACAATTCGGAGAAGGGGAGAGTCACTTATAGAATTTTTCCAAACATAGTGGAAAGATATAGCCAGCACTGGACTGTTACAGATCATCATCTCTCACCGTTACTAACTGGACATGGAAACTATAATGCAACATTATATGGACTTAATTTAGTTGACTCTCCCTTCTGCCGAATCTCTCAGGTAGAACATAATGCCGAACATATACTTAGAGAATGTCCTAGAATAGCAGATATAAGTATTTACCTCTGTAGGAAGCTTGAAATAGAAGAAAGTTAAATAGATCTTAGAAGTATCGTGGCAATTAGAAAAACTGCCAAGATAATGGAAGAGTTTGCAAGGAAGATGCAAAGGTCTGGAAGAATTTAAAGAATGGATTCGAGAAAATCCACACGAGTTCATAAATGATCCTCTTCCATAGATAGATAGAGGTTTCCATTACCCGATTTTTAAAAAAAAATGTCATACAGGAAGTGACACTCTAAAAGCGCTATAAAAACATTGTGGTGGGAGCGGCCCTACTACACAACCTGGGTGTTCCCAATGCACGTAGACTATAACTTAGAAAGGAAACATCAGGAGGTGACTGATGAGTTGGGAGGACTTGCCTCCCTCTCGGAAAAAACCTAAAAGATATACTGAAGATTAAAACAACGAAAAAGGTATATGAGAAATCGGAATAGCAATGACCAAGGCAAGTGAACAGGAAAGTAATCAGGACGCTGAAGACTTAGGCAATGTATAAGGAAAAACAGTAATGGTATGACAAGGTTCCAGACTAAAGAACCGGTCTACGGGGGAGGGGGATCGAAAAGGAGTCAACAACCCACCACCCCCCTCGCCCGCTGACAGTTACAAAACTGATGGCTGGAATTGAAATATATGTAATCAAAGTAGTACTTGTTTAGTGCCACAATATAGGCATAATATAATCATATATAGAATAGAATGTCAAGAAATTGACCCCCCAAGCTGCTAGGGGAGTCAGGGTGGAATAGAGGAAAACCGCACCACTCACCTTCCAGGCAACTTGATGTAGATAGTTGCAATATTATATACAATTGTAATCCATAAAGGCTGCAAAGAGAAAATAAAGTATCAAAATAAAAAGGTAAAATAAAAAAGAACATCCCATACCCCTGTATTACCCAGAAAGGGCACAGATGCGGGGGAGATAAGAGAATGGCTTGACCCGCCTTGGCTGGCCACGAAAAAAAAAAGGCTAACAGCTCAGCCAGCGTGGCCCCTGCAAGGCATAAGTGTTGTGTCTTCTTGGTGGCTAAATTGTTTTGTGGAATTTTCTGCACTTCATTGACTTTCATGCCCGGTGTAGACAATTGTCTACATGTTGCAGAGGAACGTTATATTTGGCCAGCACTGTAGTCTGAGAGGCATAATTCTCAATGCTTTTCCCTGTGGGTAGCTGAATCCTAAGACGTACTAATGCTCTATGTTATATCATATTCATATCACTGGTCACACAACACAAAGCCTAAATCTTATTAGTAATGGTAACGAAATAAGTTCTTTGTCATATTAAATACAGCACTCGTCCAATATGTCTTATTTGCAACACTCTGGATAGTAAAATAATGCGGAAATGAAAGAGTCAATGCCAATATCACAGGGCAGGAAACACGTTGTTCGTGGTTACAAGGCAAGTGTTGATCTCTACTACAACGCGTACGAAAAATTGCGTTATTGCAACACTTGAACTCAGAAATTAATATGTGATCGCAAGTTTTTATGGTGCGAATACTAACACCTGAAACCATCTATTAAAAATTGGTCAACAGATATTCAATATAAATCCATTATTTTTGTGGGCACCTTACTTCGTTTTAAAGTTCCTGATGCGGAAGAACAATTGATTAATTTACAATTGTTTATTAAGGAACAAGTAAATTTTATGACATCTGGTATTCTCTTCGTTTGACCAAATTGTTTACGTAAATCTACATATAAATTTATTAAAACATTACAATATGATGCCTACAAGAAAACAATCGTAAGTTACACTGCAGATATGTTTTATATGCTTGTATGTTTTATACTAAAAGTGTAATAACTGACAGATATTAGAGGTATCGCTATACGTCCTTAAGGGCATCCACAATAGATGCCCAAATGTACAGCAGATCAGAAGTGTTAGTGAAAATATTAATTCTCTCTTCGATAATATAGTATGCATAGACTTTAGTCGTATGGTCCCTACCGAACTTTAATTTCCTGCTATATAAGTAGACGATCTATGTCTCTGTGTCTGTCTGTCCGTCTTCAATATCTCTAAGTCCCTTGAAACTCAATAGAAGTTCTTGAAATTTTCAGAGCTAATCCTCAGGGTAAAATACAGGTTATGTTTGAATTTCAGCAAGATCTGATTACGCAATCATTACTTTTTACCCGAAAAACTAATTTTTAATTACTTTTTTCCTATGAAATGTTTTGTATTAATGCATAAAGATTATTGCATAGTGATATAAAGGTAATGGAATATCACTTTTCTTTACGTAAAATGTCTCGCTTCAATGTTGAGTTAAATAAGTGGGGCCACAGTGACTCAGGGAATAGAGCGATTACAAGTGCGGCTTTAGTGGCTCAGTGGATAGAACTATGTTAAGTAGGGCCGCAGGGGCCAAGTAGATAGAGAAATATTACCTACATATATCTATGCAATATTTTTTCAGTCTTTGTATGATAACCAAATTTTTTTAACATAGTAACTGTTCTAGCCCCGTGATAATACAAAAAAAAAATGTCACGGGCTGGGTCCCCTAGTATACAATACGTACCCACAAAAAATACCGACCTATTTGATTTTTCGTTGCTACACATTTTTTTAAATATGTATTTGCAGGGTGAAAAATAGGGCTGTCATAAAGACTGGAAGAGGTCGTAAATGTTCGTGAAAATATTGTGTGAAAGAGTGTCATGTATTTCAGGAAACATAAAGTACAATTTTCTTAGCAATTTTTATCACAGTTATAGAAATATTTGCTGGCAGTTTTTAGTTATTTTCCTTTTAACGCCATTTGAGATTAAATGTTATCTTGCACGTTCGAAGAATAAATATGATTTCATTTCCCAGACTGAGAGATAAGAAATCAGACAAGAATTTGAGGATAACGGGAACTAAAGCTACGAAACCACCTAAAGAGTTCTGGGTGTTGATGTGAAAGAAAAATCTTTGGTCCTTATTCAACAAAGAATGTCATAAACGTTAATAATTTCTTGTGACAATAAAATGTCTTCAGAAGCATTAGAGATTCCTTTTCGGGTTTGATGGTTTACAACACTGCCCTACGAAACCAGGAGGGTCCATTAGTTCACGCTATCTATAGAGGAGGGAAATGTATTACGAGATCTCAAGAAAGCGATAAGTGGTGTACGATAAAAGCAATAAAAAACGTCATCAGGTAGGCCACAAAAAATATCCTAGGTTGTGTACACAACTAAAATGGTCTAGTGTGCGCTGAGATTGATATTCATGCTGGTCTTCGCTTTCGTAGACCGTAAACCTTTGTTACCATAACGAGGAAGTTACAAAGGAATTCGTGTTGTACAGAGGCATAATGACGTATTTGATGTGCGATTTCTTCTGATAGTTGTTAATGGTTACTTCTCATGACTCTTGCACCGGAAAAAAGCGTCTGAGTGAAATACTATATCTGACATACGCCTATGGCAATATTTGTAGTATGAAATAGGAAACCTTGAACACGACATGAGAAACACAACGGCTCCGATCTTACTCGTCGCTAGAGACCTGCGAAAATCTCGTTACTCCACGATGTTGTGTGCTCACTTGACTTATTTTAAAGACAGGAAATTTGTGTGACGCGTTCGAAAGTCGGTTTTAGACATTAATGTAAGATCAATGGTTAACCAATCAATCTCAAGAAAACCAGATCACATATTTAAACGACGCCAAATAGTTGTCGATAGCTTGAGACCCGAGAATTTCGCGGGTTTATTTCTAGACAAGCTGGAATTCACACACATGTGCGTTCATGTTACGTTTGTAATTGGTCCATGTGTTTTTTGACACCTACTGGAGATAAATAAGCCAATAACAGACATGCAAGACATTGTGCGCACAACCACCACCTTTTACTACCACAGCAATCAACCAATAAACAGTTGATAACTGTATGAGCATATATAAGACTATGAAGTCTAACCTATCTGTCATTGAACTCGCAAATTTTTCGGGTCTATAATAATAAGTGAAATTTTGAGGTGTCTAAAAATTAGTCATGAAAATGCGTATTCAAGCTCAAAGGTCCCGGCGTATGATTAAGTAGACCACTACATGCAGTCCCTAGTATTTTTCTCCATTGGCTGCTGTCTGCATGACAATTTACAACTGTTTCTGCATTTGTCCTGTCAACGATAAATAGGTAAATTAAGCACTGAAACTACTTAATTTGCATGAATATTTCCATAAAATATTTCTTTAAAACATCCAACCAATGGAGTAGCAACATGACTGTTCTACTCGGCCAAACGGAATGAAGCCGCCAGAGTGCTACATGTTTACTATTGTTGCAGAGTCCTGCAGGGCGTGTCTGATGAGCGAAGTTGCAATGAAACATATTATGCTGATATATATATTTATACGACGCCTTGTATGTCACAAAATTGGGGTTGTGGTGGCTAAACGGTTGGCCTGCTCGCGTCCCACGAAGCCAAACCGGGTTCAATCTCCGGCCGGGTTACTCCCAGATTTTCGCATGTGGGAATCTTAACAGTACGATGCAGCTGATCGGCGAGTTTTCTCAGGAATCTGCCTTTTCCCCTGTTCTCTCATTCCGGCGCTGTTCCATACTCACCTCAATCACCCTGATCTGTTCTCAAGACCTCGCTGTTAAGAGTCGCCCAAATCTCTTCACTCACACACTCACTGTCACGAAATTATAACTCGTAGTAATACGGTCTCTAAAAATACACACAAGAGACGGAAATAAAATATGAAACTGGCGTCCCGACGTGAAAAATGTCTTAGATACTAAACGTAAGCAAACGCAGCTCAAAAATATTGAACCGTATTTAAATGCTTACAGGGGCGAAAATGTCGCGAATTTGATTTAGGACAAACTATACTTCAAACAAATGTGGATTTATATTATACCCACAGTTGTAACGCAGTTTATAAAACGCGCCAATGAAAAAGCACCGAATCCCGCGAAATCTGCCGTGAGGAAAAAACTGGCTTCACATTCGGGTAGCAGCCAATCAATAAAAAGCTGAGTCTCTGAAACATACACGACAGTGGATACTAGTATATATATTGTTTAAAATACAACATTTCCGTGTCCTTATTGATAGCAAGAGGCCTTCGAATTTCGCGATATCATTTGCGGACAAGTTAGACTTTATACGCATGTATTTTGTCATTGGTGCTCATTATACTTGATACGCAGTGGATATCTCTGCGCCAATGATCAAACACTTCATGCTGGTGTGAGCGAATCATGTGCAGTCCCGATACAAGAAAAATCGCTTCTTACCAAGGCTTTAGCCACTAACATTTACCAACGGCTGGGGTGTACATAGCACTGTGAATTCTAGCGCAATGATGATTAATAACGCGAAATCTTCGCGTCTGTAGTTATAACTATGCGCAGTGATATTTCACGAAAAGGTATCGAGACAAGATACAGTTCAAAGTACCGTAGGGTCGTCCAGCTTATTTTATTCGCTCAAGCATATCGTGTACCGCGTTAACTTTTTACTCACGAGTTAGGTAAAACTGAGTGGTTCGGTCAAATGCGGACACGTCACCCAGCCAATAAAGGTGTGACGACAGCTGAGGTGTGTGTGTGTGTGTGTGTATATATATATATATATATATATATATATATATATATATATATATATATATATATAGTTGAAGTCTACTGTGTGCTCCGATTTTTACACGAAAAATCACTGACCATAATTATAACGATACGACCGAAGTTCTACGCTCTGATTTTGGGTGCCCTGTCAGATGGTGGATTCGTGCATTCGGTCACACACACACATACAATCATGTAATATTTTTTGTGCATTACTTGTATTCAACGCTTGTCTTACAACCAACGAACAAGTCGCTGCGCGCTGGAAGATATTTTCATTGACCACTCATGTAAGACAGGCGTAGAGAATTCCACAGATCAGATTAGCAACAAGGAAGACTGTGCACTGGTGCCCTGCTGTGTACAGAACCGGTCATGAATATCATTCATGCGCAACTCGTTCACGATCATGGACAAGGTGTTGCAGCCGATCAACGAGCCGATAATAACGTGCTCTTATCTCGCAAGGCGAATATTGGTCGACTACGCGGTATTGAAAGGTCGTTTCCCGCGCAGCGAAAATGTGGCAGTAAAACCCTACCTCGTAGCTATCTCGTCACGATAAGAGTCGGTGCCTTTGATCTGCCCTAACTCCTCCTTGTTGATGTCGTTAGTGCTAAGGCACATCACCTGCGCCTCTGCCACAGAGGAGAAACCTCCGCGAACAGAGTTTGATTACTCTAACTGCTTCTTTCACCGTCGATCATCGAATGCAAACAGTTAAATTTATTATCACTTGATATATGACGTGACGGGGATTCAAATTAGTAGGGAAGCCCTTTTTCGCGATATGATAACGAAGTTTATTGACAATAAGGTATGTTACCTTCTCTAGATACGGTTGTGATAATTCACATTTCAATGTTTATCATGACAAAAACTCACACTGTTAACTCTATTATGGGACCGCAGTGGATGAGCGGTTAGCCTGCTAGCGTCCCACAAAGGAAGGCGAACCGGGTTCAATCCCCGGCCGGGTCACTTCCGGATTTTCGCATGTGCGAATCGTGCCGTACGATGCCGCTGGTCGGCGGGTTTTCTCAAGTATATCCCGTTTCCCCCCGCCCTTTCTTCCAGGCGCTGCTTCATACTCGCCTCAATCACCATCACCGGCTCTCAAGACCTCCCTGTTAAGAGCTGCCAAAATCTCTTCACTCTTCATTCACAGAAGCTTTATATCTTTACGCCAAAATAATGTAGTAAAATTTGCTACAATACTTTTCTATCTCAAAAATAATCTTACCAGCAAGTTTTCAACATGTATTAATTATAGCATTTGTGTACGACATTTGTTTGTACTTCCTATGGATTTCCAAAATAAATTTAAAAAAAGTGGGGGGAGAAAATGTTGGGATCTGCAACTCGTATCCAGTGATAATAGTTCTTCCCGCAGATAAAATATTCTCACCACTTACTGTATATCTGCAACTTCAAATATCAATCATTAATAGGGACACCCGAATTTCGCGAAAAGATTTCTCAACATGCTAGATTTCAACGGCCTACCGGCGTATTAGCAGTTTTCATTTGCTTATTGGCCACGAGTCTTTATGAGAAGACATTTTCTTACTTGGCGGGCCAATCATAATTACGTAACTCCGATCCTGTACGTCTGTGATTCGCGAGCACATACTTTAGACGCGCAACACCTAGATCAGCCAATCAAGGAAGGTGATCTGAAGTGTTATGAAATACAACTGGTCGTGAATACTTTTCGCGAAATTCGGGTGTCGCTATTCATTAACATTAGACAAACCTATTGTAATACACAGCAGTGCTTCAAAACTAACAGAGAACCTTAAAACTTTTATTTGTCACTTAATTATGACATTTTCAAGAACATTGGCTACGAAAATATTTTACAGATACTTATAAAATGCAATGATTTAGTACGATTTTACTTGGTTTTAAAATTCTGCTTAAAGAAGAAATTCGTGTGTTATTTTCATGGGCTTTAAAACATCCTAATGAACTAAATGTTTTTATTAATGCCAATTAATTTAAAATTTAATATTTAGTAAATCTAACTAGGGTTCCCAAATTCTAAGAAAATATCCTGAATACCTCGCAAGTTAGAAAATTATGTTCCAGTGTTCGGAAAACATTGTCAGATACATTTTTGTATTTATAATTTCTATTTATAATTTCTGTGGGATTAAATTTAACGGGACATAAAGTGAATTTCTTATACTGGGACATTTTTGGAAATGCCTTATGTAGAAGTAAACCACTGTTTGATATGTGAAGAGGCCTGAAAAATTTTCGGATTCATTTTTGGACAAGCTATAATTCAAAACACGTGTGATTATATAACTTTATCCATTGGTCCACACGGTGTTACAGACACTTTACTTCTGAACCACTTTCGTAATTGGGTCACTTGAATTGTGCGTCTTGTCTGTCTGCCTGGTGAATCACGGACGGTCAGTATCGCATAAACTTAATTCTTATTGGTTCACTCATGTAACAGTCTCTCTTCACACAAGGACAAGCGTCCAATAACCAAAGGAAGGTTGCAAGTGTGCATATATGATATTGAAGTCTAGTCTTCACGTAATTTTTTTCGTGAAAAACAGGTGACCTTATATACATTATACGCCGTTACACCATATATTCGCAAAAAGAATCCCACACAGGATATATTTCAATACACTACTTTCACTCTTGGAGTTTACCATCCGTTATTGGCTGCGGGATTTCAATGGAAGACACAGTGTGATGATTGACTGAACCAGTCAGAAAAGGGTTACTCCGGTACTGAACGCATGTGCTTCACGTCCGGGAAGATAAAACATGCAGTAGTTGAAACCGTCGTATTGCGAAAGTAGAGCTAAGGTCAACGGCTATAACTAGGGATAGGAGATTTCGTGGGTTCAATGACCTGTATGCTAGACTCCACAATCCGTTGTATAGTCGGATCTCAGCTGTTTGTTTATTGGCTGTTGTCCCAGTGTTTCCCCATATTTGACAGTACGGGATTCGCTTCTTGTTTTCTTGCAAGTCGGCTATTGGCGCAGAGTCGTTCAGGATGTGTCTAATAAACTCTGATCCAGTTGCAAAGGTGACTTCAGTGTACACGCGTTTAAAATCTATCTTGTCCTGAAATGAATTCGCGAATTTTTCCTTTCCCTAGTTATAACTTATAAAATACAACTTGACTGAAATAATTTTCGCAAAATTCCCTTCATATACGATAAATAGACACTCCGAAATTTTACGGATTCATTCGACAATATACTAGCATACCCAATCCTTTATGTATTCGAGATAAATTTAATTGTTCGCTTGTTAGTTGTTCGAGTTAAACGCCAGATCAATAAGGGCAGGAAAATTTCGCGTTTTAAACGACCTGTAGGATATACTACACTGCTATGTATATTTTTTGAGCTTCAGCTTTGTGTTCATTGGCTGTTCAGTGTGAAGATCATTTTATTTCAGACCATGTGACACGTGATTCGGCGCTTGTTTCTTTGCGGATCTGATATTGGCTCAGAGAACACCTTGGCGTGTCTAACATACTGTGATCCAATTGCAAATGTAACAGAAATGTACATGTGTTTGAAATCTAGCTTGTCCTCGAATTAGTTCACAAAAATTACGATTCTCTAAAGTTAAGAATAATGATATTGCACTGCGTACACATACAGCGTCCTTTACAGAAAAACCGGAGTTGTTTTATGACGAAGATAATTTACACTTACGTTTTATTCTGTAAATCGCACTTCTTGGTCGCAAACGCTAAAAGATCTTTAAACGTGGTGAGTCACGGAACATTATCGTCGATTAGCGAGTCCCAATTCTGTCGCTGGGATGGGAGGTGTTATATAGAAGGGTTTAAAAACTTTTCCTCTAAAACAATAAAGGAATAAAGAGCCCTCCTACTAGCTTTCACGTGTGTTCGACATTCTACATTTTATAAAAGTGGCACATATACCCGACCGCATAGGTCTTAAAGAACGTTAGATTTAAAATCAATTGCGAAATTCTGTTAATCAATAAATATTTTGTAAACATTGCTGATCTACACTTAAGCGACATTTAGCAAATTTATTTTGATCAGGCTTGAATTGGAAAAGAAATTGACACGTATGTTTGCCCAACTTATGCAACTGGTAAAGACCCGCAAAATTCGCGTTATCATTTGGGGACAAGTTGGACGTAAATCACATGTATTTTTGCATAAGTCTGTCATTGGCCTGCAATATATTTGACACATCTTGGTTATACTCTGCGCCAGAGATTCAACACTTTATGTTGGTGTCACAGGCAAGATGGCTTCTCATCAAGGCTCTGGCCAATTAACATTTACCGACAGCTGGGATAGGTATACATAGTACTGTGAAGTCTAGCGTGATGATGAATAGTAACTAGGGGTGTTGAAATTTCGCGAAATGATTTCAAGACAAGTTATATTTAAAAAACACCTTCTTGATTGGCTGAATTATTTTTAGACATGTGTTAACTGTCTTCACGCAAATCACGTAGGAGCCATGCCGGTATTGCCGAATTCTGAATGGCCCGGTCAAATATGAAAACACCTTCTCAAACAGTCAGCAACCAATGGCAATAGACAAACTGCTGCTGGGTGCTTATAGTGTTGAAGTCTACCGTCTACTCATTTTTTTTTTTCGTGAAAAATCACTAGTTCTAATAATAACTAGGGGCGTGAAAAATTATTTGGCATCAGATTAAACTGCTCAGTACTGTATGCACTAGAGCCAATGTCGTTTCTGCATTGGCTGCTGCGTAAAAGTGAACTTATTCCCTTTCTGTGTGACCTGCGTGTGAGTCGGTAACAAAATTGAGAAGTTTCTATTGACCGGCGCAGCATTACCTGTGGCCGGCCAAATAAAGTATGGTCCAACGACAAACGTATTTCAAAGGTACACCCATTTAAAGTTTAACGTGTTCCAAAATAATAACACGAATTTTGCAGATCTCTGATAGTAACGCGAATAGCTGCAGTATAGTAGACACCATTCTAAACTAGTTTACAGCCCTGCATTCAACTTTGCTACATACTTTCCACCTTAAAATTTATAGGATAATCACTTGAAGTCCCGTAGGTGGATGCAGCATGACGATAGCACTGCACACCAGTTCAGAGCCTTGCGCTTAGCGACGATGTCGCACTTGATGTGCGTGGCAGTTTCGCCCTTATCTCTTCCGCGCTTCTCTCCCTCAAACGTAGAAGACAGATTAAGACTGGCGGGCACCTTATTATGACATATTGTACACTTATTGCAAGCATAGTTGACACCCATACATAGTTGACACCCGTAGCATAGTTGACACCCATTACATAGGTCATGGGTAAAGACCCGAGAAATTTGCGAGTTCAGTTACCTGTAGGCTAGACTCCACAATCCTGTGTACACTCGAGCCTCAGTTGTTTCATCATTGGTTGCTTTCCCCAGAGAGTAGCCAGTGTTACTCCACAACTGACAGTATGACAGTCGCTTCTTGTTTCCTTGCAAGTCGGCTATTGGCTCAGAGTTCTCCAGGGTGTGTCTAATAAACTGCGATACAATTGCAAAGGTGACATCAGTGTACACATGTTTGACGTATACCTTCTCCTGAAATGAACTCACTAAATATTCCTATCCCTACAAATAGGTTTACTTTCATTCTCCTTGGAAATGCATGGTTATATCTAATATTTTTCTTTCGTTATACAAAGAACGTTTGTGTGTTCTTTGAATGATTTTTGCAGTTGGGGTGAGATATTAACTGAAAACTTATTGTTGAGTAATACGCCGTTAGAGAACTAATTCTACATAGATACGTTAAAAATTAACGGTTTGTATGGCTTGTAGGCTAGGCTTCGTAGTAATATGTAATATGTACAATAAAGAAGATATGAAGTGCTCAATATTGGTTTGCTGCCAGAGTTTCAAAGTAAAAATGCATTTTGTTTCGTTTTATTACTGCACGAGAGTCCTCATAGAGGTGTTAAATACCGTGTGGGCGATTGCAAACGTGACAAAATCGTAAGAGCTATTGAATTCTCTCTTGTACTGAAATCAAACCGCTAACTTTTCATTCCTCTAGCTATATCGTCAGAGAAAACACAGACTTGCATGGAAACTCCCACTGAAAACAAGCCACGTTAGCTGTAATCCAAAGATGATAGAACAATTCATAACAAAACCCACAATAAATTTACAAGATCTTGAAATAATTAAATTACACAAATCGACCAAGTTTTTGCACTGGCACAATGAACTATGAAAATATCTTCGTACAGAATGGCAGCTAGTAACAAGAGACGCCCCATTCTCGTGAAATATTTCATGACCAGTTGTGTTTCATAACTGGTTAGTTCATATCTTCAGTGAATAATGGTTTAACAGTTATGCGCATTGGCTGTCTGCCCGCGAATCACACATTTACAGTATCAGGAAAACTTTGTTTGGCCTCTCACGTTAGAAAATGTCATCTGACAAAGACAATTTGCCAATATGTAGAGTGAGTGAAAGGATTTGCGCGGCTTTTAACAACGAGGTATTGAGAGCCGATGAGGGTGAAACGAGGCGAGTATGCAGCAGCGTCGGAGTGAAAGGGTGGGGGAAAAGGAATATCCCCGAGAAAACCCGCTGATCCTCGGCACCGTCGAGGACGATTCCTACACGCAGAAAACTGGGAGCGACAATGCCGGGAATTGAACCCGGGTCGCCTTGGTAGGAGGCGAGTAGTCAAACCACTACACCATCCAATAAGTGGAGACGAGCAGAATTCACGTTATTTTTTAAGGTAGAGTAGAGTTGAAACAAACGCGCGCGCGCGCGCGTGTGTGTGTATGACTATGTGTGTTTACTTTGGTCATGGGACTACATTTGGTTTGACATGCCCTGGGCAGTCTTGAACCAATCGGAAACAAGTAACGACAAGGCAGCCCAATCACGTCCCACCAAATCTAAAGGGAAGATGTTTACTCACTTTTACAGATGCCAATAAAATTATGATACATACTCGAATGTTACAGGTCGGTGAATTTTAGAGTACAGACAAATGATAAAGCGAATTTGTTAGGTCTTTAGCAATATGCAAAAGAATCCCGCTCTTATTCCTGTATGATTTTGAAATCTAGCGTTTTAGGAAATATTTGCGCGACAATTGGGTGTCGCTAACAAAAACGAAAGAAAGATGTCCGACATGTTAGTAATAGGTACACCCTATTTTCGCTAAAATATTTCACGAACAGCTGTATTTCATAACACTTTAGCTCACCTGCACTTTCGTGATTGGTTGATCTATGTGTCACGCGTGTTAGGTGTCTGCCCGCGAATCACAAATGTACAGTAGTGAAGTAACCAAGATACATGCAATATTCGTGTTATTATTTGGTACCAGGCTGAACTTCACAGTGCTGTGTATACCGTAGTCGGCATTTTTTTTCCCTTAGCTGCTGCATAGATGGGAAGCCACGCCCTTTCTGATTGAACTGAGCGTAATTAGGGCATGCAATTGTGAAGTTTTCATTTATTGACTCAGAGTTACCAATGGCATGTTAGATAAAGTATTGTCCAGTGACAAACGTATTGCAAAGGTGCACGTGTTGTAACGTTTAAGAATGGGTTGGACCCCCGCGTTTTTTGTGAAATAGTTGTTTGCGCGAATACGCTTATCTCGGTAAATAAATGTTCTACAAATATAAATTTTTGTCAGAAAAGATAAAAAACAATTATCTATGAACCTATGGTTTTACATTTCTCATATTAAGTGTATTCTTGGAAAACAATATTCTTCAAAATGGTCAAATATTGCATTTTTAAAACTTGCATATGCAGTTTCCTTAAGCGGCAAGAGAAAAGTACAAAGATGCGGGCGTAGTTTAATCTGTGGTCTTTCATCGCGTGTAACAAAACCCCTATGTGACATCTAATTTGCACAGTACACTGGTAGGACTGAAAAACTGCACGCCTTGCACGTAGGAGCGCTGAGGCGCAAGGCGTGCGTGTAACAGTCGCCCGTATCGCTCCCTCTCTTCTTGACCTTGGACGCGGGGGTCTAGCGCAATCTTAACGTGTCCCCAAATATTACCGCGAATTTGGCAGGTCTCAACTTATACTGATTGGCCAGCCGTGTGGGAAAATTTCTTCTCACAACGACACGCCGCCAATAAGCAAAAGAAAACTCCTGGTATGCGCGTATATAAGCTGTTCACGGTAAAATAAGGACCTTTGAAAGCCACCCGCTTAAGATCTCCTTGTATGCATGTTGTGTATTCTTCCACCTTATGTTAAATTAACATTGCCATGGGCCTCATCACTTTACTCATGCGTCGGTAAAATGAAACTGTGTAATTATTATAAATGCAAACATTTTATAAATCTGCTAATTTTTACACACTGAGGCGTTACAAAATCGGTAAGGTATATATATATATATATATATATATATATATATATATATATATATATATATATATATATATATATATATATATATACATATCCACTTATATATATAATTTAAATTATCACAGATGGTTACCTAACACTTTTCATTCGACGTTAATATATGGAACTACTTTCTCTCAATCGTTACCAACTTTACTAAGAGCATGTTGCTCAGTTCGCCAGTTAAAATATATGCAGGCAGGGGCAGTGAAATTTTTCTATGGGTGATACCTAAGGATAGGAAAATTTCGCGATTTCAATGACCTGTATGCTGTACTCCACAATCCTTTGTATAGTCGAACCTCAGATATTTGTTCATTGGCTGTTGCCCCTGAGTTACCCCACATTTGACGGTACGGGAGTCGCTTCTTGTTCCCTTGCAAGTCGGCTATTGGCGCAGAGTCGTTCAGGGCGTGTCTAATAAACTCTGAACGTATTGCAAAGGTAACTTCAGTGTACATGCGTTTAAAATCTATCTTGTCCTGAAATTAATTCGCGAATTTTTCCTATCTCTATTGATATCAAAAGTGCTCACTTTACCGTGAACAGCCTTTAGTAATGTAATCTAAAATGCGCGGAAATCTTTTCGCGAAATTCGTGTGTCTCTAGTTATCAGTAGAGTGAATCCTTGGAAACGGCCAATTATTTCCGGCATGAAGCGTCGTTTCCGGGCACGTAATGTCGGGGAGTTCCATATGACGCGTGCTTAATGTGACACATGATGACAAATATTGATGACAGGGGGGGAATATGAGCCGTAAGTGTGTGTGAGAGGACAGGACTCTAGGTGGAAGGCGCGAGCCGAAGAGGAATTCCCCCACGGCCTGTGAGCACACATGGCGACGAGGCCTTCCTGCTGGCAACTCTTTGAGGCTCGCCGCTCACACGCCAAACATCCGGAGTTGCGGGAAGACGTCGCCTATCTTATTTACCCGGCGCCATTCAGCACCACTCTCTGTTCGTCGCCGTAGTGGACCGACCCGGCTGCCTCGGGTCCAGCGTGCAATCACTAGTAGACAGACACCTGAACAATTCGCGGATTCATTTTGAGACAATCTAGCATTCAAACACGTGTGTTCATATAACTGTAGCCATTGACCCACACGGTGTTTGTCACCTCCTGGAGAACGCTGGCACAATCGTCGCCTTCCATTGTGACAGCAGACAACCAATGTGTAGTTAATATCGGCATATTTGTACATAATACTGTACAGGCTAGCCTGCAGTTCATTGAATTCGCGAATTTTTCAGGTCTACTTGTAGAGCCAGTGATTTTTCGAGGAGAAATATTAGTATACACAGCTCACGGTAAAGTGAGCATTTTTGAAGCCCTAGTTACAGCTTCCTTTCAACAACTTTTTTATCCTTTAAAACCCTTTTCAAATAAATATTCCCATGTAAGTTATAAACACAGTGGGTATATTCTACCGCACTCGGAAGCTAACGTCTAAGGCTAAAATAAAACGTATTTATAGACTATTATTGCACACGAGAGGGCTTTCAAAAGTGCTCGCTTTGCCGCGAATAGCATATACACGGTAAACTTTAATGCAAAGCACCCAAAAGCAATTTGTCTACTATCACGGTTGCTCTCTGCTAGAGAAGGCGTTTTCATATTTGACCTAGCCACTCAGAATTCGGCAACATCAGCATGGCTTCTATGTTATTCGTGTGCAGACAAAAAACACGTGTCTAAAAGTAATTCAGCCAATCGTGATAGGTAAACGACGCTACAGTATTTTGAAATATAATGTGTTGAAACCTTTTCGCCTAATATAACCACCCCTAATCACTAGACACACCCAAATTCAGCGAAATAATTTCGCGACCAGTTCTATTTCGTAACACTTTAGCTGAGATCCACATTTGTGATAGGGTGATCTAGATGTTTACGCGTCTTAAGTGTGTGCCCACGAATCAGAGACTTACAGCATCGGAGTAACTTAATTCTCATTGGCTATTCGACTAAGAAAATGTCTCCTCATAGACACACGCCGCCAATAAGCAACAGGAAACTGCTGGTACGCTTCTAGGGCATTAAAATATAGCAAGCACGGAAATATTTTCGCGCAATGAGGATGTCTCTAGCAATCACTACTGCAACCGGAGCCGCGGTAATGCATTAGTCAGACTACTCGCTTCTCAACTACAGCGAACCAGGTTCGATTCCCGGCGGAGTCGCTCACGGATTTTTGCTTGTGGGAATCGTGCCGGACGATGCCGCTGGTCAGCCGGTTTCCTCGGGGATCTCCCGTTTCCCCCGCCCACGCATTCTGGAGCGGCTCCACACTCTAAATTCTAATCAGTGGGAAACCACTGACTCGCAGTGAAATTCAACTACTTGAATCAATAGAAATGGCTCCACTTAGAATCAGTGGAAAACCACTGATTTTTTTTAGTGAAAAAAAATTCACTGATTAATTTAGTGACGTGAAATAATTTCACTGATTGAATAAGTGACGGCTGGCTATAGGGACGAATTAAATACTGTTTTTATTGAACGTAGCCAAAAAATTATGTGAAATAAACATATTCGCGACAGTTTACTAGTTATATTGCGAAATTTACCGTAATTAAAAAAAAGTAAAAAAAAAATTCGAAGATGGAATTGATTTAACTCACACTCCCTTTCCATTACGAATTCAGGCAGATACCATACCGTATTCGCTACCACGCCAAGTTGAGATACTGAGAAGAAAATATGCCATGATTTATAGTTTCAATTCGAAATCGTGACGATTTATATATGTATTCACTTACTTTTCGTTTTTGGGATAATTGGAACCGTTAGGATTGTTAAAACGAATAGTACACGTGAGTGCACTCTCTCATATGCCTGCATTACATGCAGTTGAAACCTTCAAACAGAGCGCTCGCTGTGATGATTAAATTAAAACGAAATGAAAGCCGCAAAAAAGGAATGATGCCTCTTAAAATGGCGTTTTGAAAGACGAATTAAATTTTAAAGAGTATTTTGCATTGGTTTTATTAGTTTATACGTTGTTATTTAACTTCATACACGTTGTTTTACGGCCATTTTTACTCTCTCTTTAACTGATCCATCAGTAAAAAATAAACCACTGAGTAAACAGTGAATAAAATGACTGATGCATCAGAGGAAATGTCACTGAATAAATAAGCGAAAGGTATCTGGCATTTTCCCACTGAGTAGTCAGTTAAATTCACTGAAGTGAATGTCGAATCAGTCAAATACATTCGACTGATTGAAACAGTGAAATTCTCACTGATGCAGATTTAGAGTGTATACTCGCCTCGCTTCACCCTTATTGGCGCTTAAGACCTTGAAGTTAAGTGCCACCCAAAATCTATCCACAGTAGTAGGGGCGTGCCGGTCCTAGATCAAAGCTGATGCCGCCGCTTTTGATTTACCTAATTAATTTTATATCACAGGGTTAATCAAATTGATTGAAAGGGTTAGTAAATTGATTTAAAGGGTTAATAAAATTGTTTGGAAGGGTTAATAAAATTGATTGTAAGGGTTAATAAAATCGATTGCAAGGGTTAATCCTCAATCCGCTTTAATCCGATCAAAAATATTTAATCTTATAAAAATATTTTAACCTGGTCAATTTTTTGTGTACAGTTTTGTGTAAGAGTGTGCTAAGGGACAAATTTGTTGTTTTCTTTCTTTATTTTTGTGGGTTGGGAGTGTCTCTGGTACGTCCTCACCCTTGGAGCTCTGGCACGCGATTGAGGTGTTATGTATCGGGAAACAGGCATATATGTGCTGAGCTATATGCAAGAGTGCCATAAGTGTTATTTTTTCTGTTGGTTGTTACATTGCTCATAGATGGTGGTGGGAGATTGACGATTTATGGTAATAGCAATTAAACAGAAAGAGAAAATTTCATTTGGTTAACACACAAGAGATATTTCGGAGTGTTAGAATGAGTTCTACCTTGCAATATAAATAAATAACATGCGACAGAAGTATAATGAACACAAATACATTAATAACCTGGTCTCGTAAAGAAACAAGTGCTAAGTGATCACAACTATGTGAGTCTCCAGGTATCCTAAAGAAAATTAATTAACGAAGCAAAAATCTCCCTATTAATATATAAATTAAATGGCTAACGAAGACAAGTACATGGCTATCACTAAACAAATTACGTAACCCAGCTATCCTGTTTTTTTTTAAATAAATGAAATCGCACAAGCACCTCTCCTAAACATGTCTGTCTGCCTGTGAAACTGGTGAGTGAATGATGTCAGTATAGGATGTGCGGACTCATATAAGTTGTTTCGAGCGCCACTTGGCAGGTGCACTATCGCAATAAAAGCTTAGTGAATCCCTTAGTTAACATTCGTAGAGGAACTTCTGAAACGAAATCCACATGTTAAATATATTAATTTATTAACACGCATAAAAAAAAGAAAATTTTAACAGTCAGCGATTTTAATATGCATCAGTTTCTCTCTGGAGGTTGCTGCAGCACTGACTTGGATATACAACTTACTTCAACTTAAAAGCTTATCAAGGTGTTGAGAACAAACAGAACCTGCATGTGTGTCGGCCTACGATTGATTATAGACTGAGCTGAAAAACTCGGAAATGAACGAAATGAGATGTGAATAAGATTTATATGACAAATGGATAAATCTGTGTTTACAAGGCACTTACAAATATATAAATTACACTAGTTGAATTACAAAACACATAATGAAATCGAACCTCTCCCAAAACACGTCTGTCCAGCTGGGAGGTCAGTCAATGAATGAGACATCTGGCAGGCAACAGAGTAAATTATGACATAAACTCTGAATACAACTGACTAAATGAATTACAGAACCTATTTCCCTACCAAGCTACTATTAACAACGAACAATTTAATCATGTCTTCCTGAATGTTACACATGAGATTTAAAAACAAACCTGTCTCGATTTTTAATGCAAATTTTACTTCCCTGGAAAAATTAAGATTTAGTATTGTAAGAAGAATTCAATTTAACACAAATTTCCATTGAAATGCAAGGAGACTTGGATGATGTGAAGAAATCAATAATCCCACAAAGTGTAATCCTGTAATACTTTATAGAAACATAGTATGTATATAAACAAGCAATAAAATTTCCTCAAAGAAAAATCATTTTAAATAACGGACGTACTACAATTTTTGTTAAGTTTGTGAAATTCATGGTACCAGTTAGCAAAATGATAGTTGAAAATACTATGAAGTTTAGCAAACGGATCTCAGAAACACACTTAAGACATTAACCGCTTATAAAAATAATGAACACACTATATAGGCATAACACACAAAAAAAATTTTCTGCAACAAATTAAAACTAATAAAAATATTTATACTAAAACAACAGCTCATGCCCAGAGCAGATACTGTCGCTTAACGAGAATTGCGGCTAACAGTCAGGCATACAATATGCCTACACTCTCCAAAGCCTGCTGACTGACATGCCCGATGATGTTCAGTGTCGTGTGTATCCAGGACAAGGCTCGGCGTTAAACTAAGATGGTTCCGCAAAGCTAGAAGTGTCCACATCGGTCCTGCCTGCAGCACCTGACCCCTTACCCTCCAGCCCAGAATGTGTTTTCGTCCGAAATGAGAGTTTCTCTCCTAGGCCATGCACCCGTGCTATCGATCAAACACAGCGGTCCTCAAAATCTGCCCAATGTCACACACCACCAGCCCAGAGTGTGTTTTCTGCAATCTCGAGAGCTGCCCTGTCCATGCACCCTGCCCTTTCTGTCGATCCAAGGTCGTGCAACACTAGCTCAGAGCTCATTGTCGGCTATCACGAGAACTGCCTGCCTGCCTCGGCCAGACAGTTCCCCAGTTCAGAAAGCATCTTTTGTGTAAAGCATTGTGAACTCTCCACTTACCAATCACCCCCTTGGGCCAGCAGATTTGAACTGACCTTGTCTGGCTAACTCCCCTCCGCCATCTTCCCTACAAAATTTTTCTTTTACTTGGAGACTTAAGCACTATAACATCTGTTTCTCCAACCTAGAGCCTGGTATATTCCCAGTGAAATAAAATTTCACAAGTACTGCCCATGAAATTCATATCCCTGAAATTAAAATGAAGTTTGATTAAAGCCCTAAGATAATTCCCAGATAACATTCCAACAAAAACTTTATATTTTAATACAATAAATTTTCTCCCATTTTAAGAAAACTAATTTAATATTCCCATGAAACTATATTTAATTTCATACCAACACAAATACAAGACGAATTTGGACTCACTATAATTTTTTTAAACATTGAAAAGAAAACGATCTTTTTCAAACACACATTAATAGATTTAAGCAATACAAAAGTACACTTTTTTACTCTCAAACTGTTTTTAAATATTTCTTAATATAACAGTGAAAACATACTTATTCCATCTATGTTTTCTTTATATTTGTGCATATTTCACGTGTAGATTTCTCTGTAAGTTTCCCAGCCTAGAATTTTTAGTTACATATTCTACCATAAAATGTGTTTATATTTGAACTTATTTTATTTAAAAATTATACTTTTCAATGTAATATTAATGAAACTGTACAGGTCCAGCTCCAAATGACTTGTATCGAAGCTGATATCTGTCAATTTCCATTATATTTCAACTGATTTTCCTAAAAGTCATTTAAACCAATTTAAAGGAAATATCTACCATTTTTACATAAGTTAAATTTTATTTAAAAGTAAAACCTTCAATTAGGTTTTATGACTTTCTATAAAGTATGGCTGTGTTTTACCAGTATGTTGATTCCTCAGGCAAAGTAGTAATCTGATTGCTGTGAGAAAATATACTTTTTCTAAGTTTGTTGGTCTCTGTCGCTAGAAGCTGTAGAAACTCGGGTCAGCAGGAATCATTGTATGTTAAGAGGTCTTTATACCCGCCTCTGAAAAATATATTTGTGTCACTCTAGTCTCCATTCCGTTATGTCCCACAAGAACCTTCAAGTTGAGTTGTGGCTTGTAAGGTTTTCTCTAGATAATAGTCTGTTCCCTCTTCTTTTGTTTCAAATTCATTCTGATGTGTTCTATTTTGTCCAACATTTTTGTAATTTTCCCTCAGCTCTTCATGGTGTGTTTTTATTACATTTACTTAGTGGAAATATCATGATTTAATTTATAAACAATTATGTTTCTCCCTCATCATGAAGGAAGCAAGAAACTTGAGATTTTTTTCGTGGAAGCAAGCAAACGTGCATCCTGCTACCTGACTTTAAATTATTTTTCAGCTCCAGACCTGAAGATCTTACCATTACTGCTAGATATTCACTCATGTCATGTTTACCAAGAATCAATTATGTTTAGTAATAATACACAAATTATTATATGACATGAGGAATTTTCAACTAATAAATAACAAGTCACATTACTCCATTTTAACATGAAAAACTTTTTTATTTAAAAAGGATCATAAAGACATCTTACTTAACACTCTAAATAGTCACATCAAAAATACTATGACAGGAAAACTTTAAACTTTTTTTACAATTGACATCTGAAAGCACTACAAGCTTAAAATTCGTTACTTCATGTTACATCACAATTCAAAAAATTAATTACAAACTATTTTCAACATGCTACCACTGAAACACTTACAAGCTTAAAAATCATTACTTCATGTTACATCACAAATAATGTCCCAACTTCAAAATTTTAAATTTTTTTTAACATAAATGTGTGAAAGCCACACAAGCTTATTAACCAAAACTCCATCTTACATCATAAAACTGTAAAATAATCACAACAAATCCTGTTATGACTGAAAACTATTAAACATTATACCATTTACATGTGAAAGCCATAGAAACTTATTAAACAAAACAGAGAGTATGTCTCAGAGGTAAGGGTGAGGGTTGGGGGAGGGCTTGAAGATATTTGAATGTTGTGGTTGTGAGAAGGGAGGGGACTGGGTGTTTGGCCTTCTGACTTCTGGTTGGTGAGGAGAAATCATGCTTCTTGAGCATTTAACTGGGAAATGGAAAATTTTATAAATAGGGCTTTAGCCTCTATACCCCCGTTCCTCTGTTTTCAGTTGTTTGTCAGTTATGTTCGCCTTACCATGTGACACTCCTATCAAGATTATTTTCTTGGCTTTTCTAATCAAGAATTTAACAGAGAACTTTCAGATTTTAACTGAGATTATTTTAACGATTTATTAAATGATCTAGATGCTTTGGCAACAAATTTATTTGATTTTTTGAACAATGATGATGAAGAAAGTGGTTCTACAGTACAGCCATTGCTCTTGTCAATGCATTCCTTAGAACTGACACAGTCGCCTCCAGCATTAGGATTAAGCACATCAGCTTCAGTGTTGACAGCAGTTACAGTGATGTCTGCCCTAATGAAACCTACAGCACTGCCTTCAATGTCTAGATGCTAATAACTTGTTAATATTCAATTTAAACTTCGATTTCTGTATACAAGGGCATGTGAGCTCATTCTTGTCTTGATCCATCTTTACGAATTAGTGGATTACATACAACAAATTATTTAAACTAAAATGGCACTTATTACTTCTGTTATCCCAAATAGTACCATATAACTCATATAAAATCCACAGGTGATTTAAGAGGAGAATGATCATAATCTGTTTCACCCCAGTCACACATGATCGAACAAGTTTGCATTAATTTTGAGTTTTTGTCTGCAGAGAAAAACCTTGAATTAGATCTGCATGTTTTATGCAATTGTTTGAACAATGGGTAATTGTATTCTTTTGGAATATCTGTTACTTTCTCATTCCACACACTTTCTAAAATGTTTTTTTTGCTCGACTCCATCTACAAATATTTCACAAATAGGTATAGCTTACAAATATATTCAATATTCTAATACTCCATTCACCTTCTCTACCACCCACTCTGGTAGTTGGTAACCCAACTATTAGTTTTCTTTTATTTAGGAGTTAAATATTTCCAGTCAAATGGTGATTTGTAGCTGAATACAGTTGTATGTTCTTCCATATCAGTAATAACTAATCATTTAATTATACATTTATCCTTGTACATTGCAAAACATCTCCTCGAAATCGTAGTTCATCGTCTACTGACTCAAGCCATTATCTTCACAAACTTATCTCGTAAATTGTAACTCACTTATCTATTGTGAATTATCAAAGCATAAGCTTGTGTATTTTCTGGAATTGGCTTATTTGCAATTATTTCAATTAGTGAATCAACTACACTAGTTGTAATTGTATCATTTTGTTTGCTTACATCAAACACAAATAACGCTCCTCTAAATTAAATGTTTTGGGTTCTATTATCGGTTAAATGTTTTTGTTATAGTATGTTTCCTGAAACTTTGTATACACATTGTAGTAAATAAGGAATTCACAAGTATAAAAGTTTATATTTAAATCCACATAGGGATATCCTTGACTCTTATATACAGTTTAATATTTTTCATATCACAATTATCGAATAGTGATCTGTCTGATTTTAAATTGTTTTGTCAGTTAGTTTGAAAAAAAATGACAACATATATTGGTTTTTCTGACAAAAAACTTTATTGCATACTCCACACTATTTTTTGAGCTATTGGTAGATTTGGAAGAACCTCTAAACCCCACTATCTGAAAGCAATATCTGAATTCTTCCCTTTTTAGATATATTTTAAAAACTTTACACGTTCACGAGTGTTAATTTCAATATGTGGAATCAACCATTCGACACTGCTTTATTCAAATGCCATACCTTCCTCTTCATTAGCCGAATCATATATGGCATTCAAATGAATATTGCCGAATTGAATAACTAATTCTTGTTTAACATATACTATAACATGTTTGTAGTCTTCAGCAAAGCCAAGTACCACACTGAATGGTATAGCAACTTCGTATTTTCCACCTGGGTTTATTTGAAGTGAATATGACTATCATTACTCCACCCAGCCATAAGTCCTCTATAAAGATTGTTTACAGTTCGCAAGATATATTTCTTTATCATGGAGGTAATTCCAACATCTCGCATTTGATCGATTTCCACAATGTTGAGCAGATATGCAATTCTGTGGATTAAATAGATTATTCAATTCCATACTTTTTTTGTAGTTTCTGGATTACTTGCATTGGCTGTCTTTTTAATTGTTCCACTAAACCTTAAACTTGATTTCGATGGTAATGTGTAAATATTGTGATTTTACATAGAAATTCTTATTTCCGAAGGAAGCATATACAGATCTGCTCGGAAAGGTTCATACATATGTATTTTTGAATTGGTGGTTGCATCATTATAACTGACTGCTTCTTCAACATTAAGTATGTCTTCCATTTCTATTAACAGTATAACCTAATTCTTTTAAATGCCATTTCTTACATTGTGTTAACATCAAGGGTAATTTGTTTAAAGTGAGCATGTTATGCTGGTGTTTACAGCTTTTTATACTTGCTTTCTTTGAAATATGTTACTTAGAGAATCACATCTTAAAAGAACTGCCTACTTTATGTTGGTATTTACTATTATACACAATGGTCATAATGATTGTAATGCACACAGAATGCAACTGTTTATATAGCATTTTTTAAATGGAAACAAATGGTAATTTTTAGTTTCTAAAATTGATAAGTTTGCTGTCTTGATCAACGATTCTAACAACTTTTTCATCAACATGATTCACTATTACTGGAAGCTATATCAAAGTATATGATTTTTCAATTATTTTATATCCTGGAGCCCCCACACATGTGAATACCTGTATTGTATTTGCCAGTTTTCCTATATTTGTCACTTTTCCATTTAAATATGAACCACCTACAATATTAATGTTTATACAACATAAATTTACTGGCAATATATTAACCTGTTTTGATGATTCATGCAATTCATTAGTAGGATATACTCAACATTCATAACCCAACATATTGGCAGTTGCATTGTCTTCTGAGAAATCGATATCGATGTTACTATACATTGCACTAGTTCTAGTATTTGGATTTCCACGTGATCGGAAATGTACATTTTTAGATAATCCCACTTTAATAAATATTTCTAAATCATCCAACTCATAATCACGATCCTGTAGGTTTATTCACCAATGTTACCTGTAAATGATTGATTGTGCATATCAATGTTTAATATGCTGTTGTAAGTAACGAATTAGATTAGACTTAATTGCCATTCTTCATCTAACTCTAAAGTTTGGGAATATACTGCATCCAATTGTGATGAATTTCCACTTAATATCAATGTAATTGACATATTAATAATAGTTTTACTATTACACTTACTTATATATCCTATTTATAGTCAAAAACCCTAAACATAAATGTCCACGGTTGATAGTATTTGGTAAATCTTCTGTTTTTTAATTGTGTATTAATTGCATGTTTTTAAAATAACTACATAATTCAATTGGAGGACATAAATCGCCAAAACTGTAGTAATACAATGATTGATTTATGTTTTTAATTAATGCAAACAAATGCATTCCTTTGTTTTGTGTCGAATCAAAATTAACTATCATACATTCATGAAGATTTGGTTTCTTTGGTAAATAGTCTCTCATATACCCGCCTTGTTTATAAGGGATATCCAGATTCTTTACAAATACAAGAATGTCTTTGATAGTTAATGCATGTTTTGGAAGACTATTTAGGACTTTCTGCATTTTTTTTCACATTTAGAGGTTTTTTGTCCTTGCCCGACTTTAAATGATTTCAAATACATTCCTTTACTTTTTAATTTAACTGCTCTACTAATTGCCGAAACTCCTCCGAGGATTGATCCAAGAGCTGTTAATGCTGGAAATAGGAAAGGGATTATTCCTACTTTCTTTGCTTTACATTTGGTTTTACGTTTTACACCCATGCTTCTCTTCACCTTTGTGTGGTTAACTTTATCCACAACCCAACCCAAGGTCCAAGTTTTTTTACCTGTAGATGTAGATCGATTCTTCCTAATATTTGCTGTTTTATCGGCTAGAATTGTATATGCTATGTCTTCTTTCCAAATTGTTTGTTCGATCGTAAACCATAATGTGTTCTTTACAAGCATTATCCATAAAGTTTATTCCTTCATCGTTCCATGCCAAACATTTTGCAAGTTTAGTGCCAGGTCTGCAAGAATTTTATTTAGGAAAATGTAATACAAATGGTAATTTATATATCAATATATCAATATATTTATATATCAATATATTCAATGCACCACATCCTTTATCGAAACTTTAGAATGAGACATTGTTTTCAACTGAATATAAACCTATATTTAAACCTACATTTATAGTTTTATGTTAGTTTTTTTATGTAATACTGTCTAATTGTATAGAAATGAAAGTTATAAAAGATTTAAACATCTCCTAGTAATTATAAATACGATATAAAATGTAATTGACCACAAAAAAACATGGAATTCTTTTACCATAAAATATACATTGTATAATAAGTGGAAAAAACTTGTTTTATTATGTCGTTGTTGGAACATCCGAATGGACTTAATTTGAAAATGTATATGTGTTTTCTAAAACAATACATCAAGAGAAATATCAATGATTAATGACCATTTTGTTGTTAATTGAAGGAAGGCAAAATTTTCCTTTTACAAATAAAGAAGATATAATGCCTCTGAATGAAACATTTATCCAATTCCATATATATATATATATATATATATATATATATATATATATATATATATATATATATATATATATATATATATATATATATATATATATTTGACGACATTTGGTGCGAACCACATGGTGAAATAGAGCAATATTTTAGTTTTGGTCGACATTCAAGCATTGGTTGTTTTTATATATCGCAAAGTTACGCACATATACCAAAACATAATTTGCATGATAATACAAATATGGTAATTCTGTTTAAAATGGACAACATGAAACTGCAACATACTTACAATGATCATGTTTTAGGCGATATGACATTTACAATATTTAAAGTTATGTGTTTTTACTGTTGAAAAAACAATTATGCTTTTTTTTTATACCAATGCTTCCCTAATATAAAGCCAGATATAGGTCTGGCTTTGATAGTTTTTTTAATTTCCAGGCAAAGAAAAACTAGTATTTCAAAGTTTTGTCATAGCAGTATAAAACATAATCATTACGATAGCTGTTTAACCAAAAATCCCGATGGGAATTTTAATTTTAATTGACATTTATTAAGTAACATGGATATGGCGGTGCAAGATACTGATGCAGCAAATAAACTTTACTTGGAAGACTTAAACACCCTTAGGTTAAACATATTTAAATCACACTCAAATGATATTCAAGAGAAATTAATAAAGTTATTGGATTTGAATGATGTTTATAAAACCCAAGTGTAATTGCAAACATTTTAACAGAAATGAGCAATTGTTTGCAGAGTAATGAATTTAGAATAGAAGAACATTTAAATGAATCTATTAAAGACTTTTATGATATGACAAACATAGTTTTTACAACACAACTTACAGTACTGCAAGAAAATTTGAGAGTTGAAATTCATGAAGTGATAAGCATTACTATTACAAAATAACTTGATACATGAATGGATCAAATAATTCAATATATAAGAGATGAATTGATGAAAAAAAATTTGGTTTAGTTATGCAAACAGATTTGAGAAAACAAAATAATTATTTGTAAACATGAATAAATGATTTTATTAATGGTTTGAGACCTAAGACTATAGCTAAATTAGATGTTGTTTTAATTAAAGTCGATAACATTGAAATGTGCAAACTATTCGTCCTACTGCAACAGTTATAAAAGCAATGACTTAATTAGAATTTAATGTAATATTATCAAAACATGTCTACCTCTACTTCAGAATTATATATCGTTATATCTGCTGTGAAGGAGAAGTATTTATATGTCAAACGAGCTCGTATGGAACAGGAAGCTTTAAATGAAGAAATATAGAAACCTGTTATGAGTAGAATGGATAAATTGTATTCTGTGTTAAATAAACCTAAAGAAACAGAACAAGAAGCAGCCTCTTTCTCAATTACCATGTTATTTAGCTTTGAAACATTCTTTGTATATTCGCGATACATTTGGTGTATATCGACACGCCAATGTCTGGTTCCTGGGAGATTCGGTAATAATGTTTTTGCCTGAGAGTAAAATTAGAATAGGTGATTACATAACTGATGTGAGTCAATGATTATTAGAATTATTGTTTAGAGACTTTTCAAATGGATATTCCGACACCGATTTGCAGAAAAATAAAGAACTTGTTCATCGTACGAATGTAAATATTCGTTCAGGAGAATATATAATGACGTAGTTGGTAATTGGTTTTCTCATGTATATAGGAATAATCCTTATGGATGTGTCGGTAGATTAAAACTTCCCATACCTTCGAGAGAGTCTGGAAATAATTCTCATACGAACAAAATTGTTTCTATTATTGAAGAGATGAAATATGATAGTTATATTACCAATGAAGTTCAGTAAGATTGCTCAAGAGATTCACACCCCTGCAAGAAAAAGGTATTCTAGAAGAAGAGTTATAACTCATGGTTTAAATGATCTTTTTCAATCTGAATAGTGTGAAATGACATTGGTTTCCACATACAATAAGGGATACAAGTATATTTTAACGATAATAGACATTTATTCGAAATATGGTTGGGGTATACCTTTGAAAAACAAAACTGGGAAACAGGTTACCAATAAAATGAAGATCATTTTGAATAAGAGAGCCAAATTTGCTCCAAACCAATAGAGGATCAGAATTTTTTCTATGCCATTCCGGAAAGTAATGACCGAATATGGCTTCAATCACAACACAACATATTCGTAGCTTAAAGCCAGTATTGTGTAACAATACAACAAATCGATCAAGCAATTATTATAAAAATATTTCTCATCGAGGGGGACTTACAAATGGGTGGACTTTTGCCTAAAATAGTTACATTTTATAGTTCCAGATATCACAGAATTATGAAGATGGTACCCGAAAAAGTATCGGTCAATACTTTAATGAAAACTGAGTTTAATAATGTTAAAGTAATCGATGAGAGAAAACAAAAATTCAAAGTTGGTGATCATATATGAATCTCGAAATAGAAAGGAATGTTTGAGAAAAAATTTACTGTTAATTGGTCTTATAAAATATTTAAAATTATTTCAATTAGACAATCACACCCCAGAGTGTATTACATAGAAGCATATGATGAAGATCCTATAAAAGGCAGTTTTTACGAACACGAATTGCAAAAAATCATTTCTCCAAATGACTATTTGATTGATAAAATCATCAAAAGGAAAAAAATATATGCACTTGGTTCCATTGAAGGTGTTCTCAAAAGCACACGATTCGTGGGTTAAGAATCAAGATGTCAAAAGATTGTAAGACAATATTTATAAAATTATACTAAATAAAATATTTCTAATTATTATATTATGTATTTTTTCATTTAATAAATCACTGGATAGGTAATGGGAGTAGTATTTATTCTGTAGTCAATTCACATTTTTTATTGGAATATCGTTTTATTGGATTAACAAGATGTATGGTACAATGTAAAAATGTTTCTGGTAAACTTGCTATACTGTAATGGAAGATTTTAAGCTAAACACTGTATGGTAATACTGTAATGCCACGCTTCAAGCTGCAAATATAGGAATGTTTAGCACCGCTACTATACAAAGTTGGGAATTTCCCTATGCATTTGACTGTTTCCTGAGCAAATGTAGGAACGCTACAATGTATGTATAGGGGAAAACATTGCCATTCCTGCTTTTTTACTAAGCATATACACTGGTATGGTAAATTTCCGAACACTTTCTTAGAGTGTATTTCAATACAACTTAATTGAAACCCACTTTTGATATTGGACAATTCCAACCGTCTTTGACGCCAACTCGCGAATCACTCAAGTTCAGTAGCGACCAGTTAAATACTGATGAGCCGAGTCAAATAAAAAACTGTCTTCTATGACATTATGCTGCCAATAATGGAAGGAAAGCTGTTGGGATAAAGTATTGTATTGAAGTCTAGCCTTTTTATAATTCTCTTCGCAAACATTGGATGTCCCCAGCTATGACCAAATGCTCAGAGTAATTACTTTGCATTTTGGAACACCGCCAAGAACGTTTGCAAAGTTTTTGAAACAGTGACAATATAAATACTCAGTAAACTTCCTAAATTTTATTGGAAATTTGAAACTACATATTATATATAAAATTACCATATATTAAGGAGCAAATCTAGAAATATTGATATTTGCTTCTATGCATAATTTGCAACTCCAATACCCATTTGACTACATTCATTACAAATTCAAGAAACTTATTAAGACTCCACTAAGAAAAAATTCAATAATGCCTTCTCAATAGGTCAGACAGTAATTTCTGAGTTCAAATGTTGAAGTTACAATAGCCTTGCTTGCTCGATCATATTGGCATGAGCATTCATGTCATGAAGGTGTAGAAAATTCCACAAATCATATTGGTGCCTCACTCTGTACATAACCGGTCATAAATGTCATTCGCATGCAAAGCACCCACGATCGTGGACACGGTCATTGAAAGGGCTAAGGACGTAAATTTGTGAACAATCTCTTACACCCTAAACTTGAAACACTGAGAATTGAGCCAAGTGATTTAAAATAGTGAAAGCTGCATGACTACTAATCAGTGCAACATAACCGACTAACATAGTGACTTAATTCACATATTTATTTGTGGTTTCTACTGAACGTCAAGTAAGTCACTTGTCCTGGTCAATTTGCTTTATCCGCCAGTCAGCAGCAGCCTATCAACCGACTTTCAGTGACAGATTTCACTGGTTCGGGTTTAGAGTGTAGATTTAAGTTTATAGTGCCCATCAGAAGCTTATGACTAGAGACCGGAAGAATTCGCGGATTCATTTTGGGACAATATAGAATTCAAAACACATGTGTTTATATAACTTTGGCTTATATAACTTTAACTGTAGAGTCCAGCCTGCAGGTCTTTGAACTCGCGAATTATTCATATCTCTACCTACGACAATGCAAGATACAAATTAAAACTTATACTTTTCATGATAAAGGACCTTAATTAATAAGAAGAAATAAGAAAATAATGTGGAATCATTTCATACTACTTAAAAAAAAATTAACTGAAAATTAGGTAGCATATGGACATTTGTTGGTGTTTTTTAATAGAGTGTTTTCAAACATGTATTAGCACTTGACATAAAAAAAAATAATTGTGTTTTATACATATGCCTTAGAATGCCCAAATGGCCTGCAATATCTTGTTGTGTTTTGTTTCACTTCCTCATTGCAACATATTTTTAACTTTATGTTCAATAATGCACTTTTCCCCACATTTTACACACAACATTGGCACAAAACTGCCACTGCAGCTGTATGTCTCAACATGTATGGTAATAATGGGCACTTTTATTATTTCCTGGTAAAGTGTACTATTACCATTTGTGTGTAAAAAGATCTAACAATAGAAACTCCAGTTTGCTGGCTCAACTTGTAAGAAATATATTTAGATTTCCAATTCGATAATTTTATAGCTGATTTGCCTTGCAATGTGAATGCAATTAGTAAAATTTAAAAAATTGTTTGCAATTTCATTATGGTCCATGTATGGTTTCCTTCTTAAATGTATTTATAAGTGAAAGAAAATATAATATAATATTACACTAAAATATTGATAAATTAATTGTGTCTACATAAATTTTTACATAAAAATGTGCAAGATGATTCCGTTTTTGTGTAATCATTTCAAAAGTGATCATTGGCAAATTATTTAATCGATTTCAATGATTTAATCATGCTAATATGTGTTTCGACAAAAACTATTCTAGATTATTGTATAACATATATTGCACCAAGTTTTTATTTCAGGAAAGTGTTTTAAAAAAATGGTCTTAAACTTTTTACAGGTACTATACTCTCTGAATAATGTTTTGGGATGATGCCCAGCAAGGATGATGAGACAGAATAGACGAGAATACAGAACTGAAATGGTGTGGTGTGATCATTCACATATTGAATGCATGACTATCTGTGAGCTGCTATTGTGTTTGAATTTGTGTTACATGCTCTAGGTGGAAACTATTTTTGGCTCAGTTGATTAACATTTAGTCTGTACATTAACTCGTTGGACACTGAAATCAAATTTGTGCTGAAATATTTCCACGAAGTTCGTGTGTCATTAATCATATTTAGATACTTGCAAAAATTTCTTTATTAACCCAAGACAGGAAATACTTCAATGACAGGAATTTCTTCAGCAGCGGATTTCTACTGTCAAAACACCAGCAGTGGGTAAGCAATGAAAGTCGTAACCACTACAGCAACCTCGGACAATAACCGGCAGCTCTGTGGCGTTTGTGTCACACAGCCAGGAGTGAGAAATGGGGTTGCAATAAACCCCGCCTCCTTCTATGACCACAATTCTTGGCGAGAGTGCCGACAACAGTTGGAAATAATCGCCTTCCAGAATGGCTGGCCAGCCGAACAGCGGGCTTTCTACCTTGCCGCTGTACTGAGAGGCCCTGCACTGAGCATACTACTATCTCTTTCAGAGTGACATCGACTGGAGTACTCCCCCCCCCCCCAACCATTGGTGACGGCCTTGAAGCTGTGTTGTCTCAGATTCAGGATGGGGAGTAGAGGCCACTAGAGCACCCCAGTAAGGTACTGCACAAGCCTGAGAGAAATTACTGTGTTACATGCAGGGAGCTTCTGGCTGTGGGGAGGCAATTTCATGCTTCCACCCATACTTTTATGGTAGACATTTTATTCTAATACCCGACCATACGTCATTATACTGGTTACTTAATTTAAAGAACCTCGAAGGGCAAATAGCCTGGTAGATACAGCATCTTCAAGAATATGACTGAAATAGAGCACAGATCTGGGTGGCTTCACAGCAATTCAGATGCACTTTCTAGGAGTCCATGTGAACAATTCTGTCATCATTGTGAATGTCAAGAAGAAAAGAATAGTATAAATTTCTGAAAGTATGGAGGACAGGAATTCAAGACTCTGTATATTGTCATGATCAAATTAGGAGATATCTGCTTAATGTTCCCATTTTGCATCCATTAGTCTACTAGAGTATAAAGAAGACGTCTGACGACCAAAATGGGAAGAGCTATCCAGTCTGAGCACACCAGTCAAAGAATACTTGGCACAATGAAGTTCCCTCGTACTGAACAATGGTATTCTTTGCAGGAACTGAGAAAGTAATGATGGGAAACATACACGGTTAATGTTGATCTTCCCAGAATGCATGGTTTCAGACGTCTTAAAGGAACTGCATAGTGCGGCAGCCAGTGGGCACATTGGTGTTAATAAGACCCTCAACAAAGTTAGACTTAAACTGTACTGGCTTTATTGTCGGGACGATATTGAGAAGTGGTGCCGAATGTGAGGTACCTGAGCCACGAGGAAGTGACAAAGGACCAGGGGACAAGGTTACCAGAAATAAAATGTTGGAGCCTCATTCGAGAGGATCGCAGTATATATTCTGGGCCCCTTGCCTTTCACAGAAAGAGAGAGCGAGAGAGTGAGTGTGTTTGTATGTGTGTGTGTTAATCAGTATCTACTAGTGGTGCAAGGTTAATTTATTAAGCGGCCTGAGATAATTCCCTTCTCAAACCAAAATAACACATAACGTGGCCAATGCACTCGTAGACCAAAAATTAATTCTCGAGGTTCGGGGCGCCACTAGAACTCTATTTGGATCAGGGACGAAATTTTCGAGCTGCTGTGTACCGAGGGGTAACAAAAATTGTCTACTAACGTATAAACCAATAACTACACCATGTTCGAAGTCACTGAGCTCCCTTGCTCCATCCATTCTGCCGGCATCGCGTAGCAGTAAACAACATCGTATTTTCTTTTTAAATGTGGTGGACCTGAAGGGACGCACCCTATGTTAGCAGACTAACTACTGTAGTTAGTAAAAAAGGGGGGGCAGGTTCTAGGTATGTGCCGGGCCCTAGACCCATTCGCTCTGTAAACAAAGATTGGGTGTAGGAGGAACATGCATCAATCGGCCAAGTGAGGTTTTTGGAGTGCCAAGCTAGCGTTTGTGGTCTGGCCCTCCCCTCCCATTAAACTAGGACTAAGCTGTGGAAGAGTGCCAGAGGCAACCCATAACGAAATACATGCTGGGTGGGTTCTCCATGCAACGAAGGAAAATATTGAATACATGCATTGTTTAACCCGCATTGTTAGCAAGTGTACGAAGGCGAACGATAAACACGAGATGTGAGGGCTTGTAATCCTAATGTAAAATAATCTTTTTCCCGGACGGTTGCCCGAAGGTGGGAGAGGCTTTCCTTCAGCCCGCTTCCACTTGCTGCTATCTTTTAGGCAGCTTGATGTCGGTGTAATTGATCTGCCATTTCTTTAAATCTTGATGTCCGAGCGACGCGATCAGCCGACTAATAGGTTCGCGTGTGAGGCAGAGAGAACACAGTCATTGGGGCAGGGTCATACCATACCAGCACAGGTTCCACCTCAGCACAGATGAAATCAACAGGAACGTGGCAGCCTGCTGAGGGCACCAGTGCTGAACAGTGCACCAGAGAACCTCGTCACCAGATGCAATGAATGCGCTGTCTGAGGCTGGACATGAATGGTGCACCAGACTGTACCACAACACGAGTGTTCTTCATCCGCTAGTATAGTGTTGATTTCCTGTCAATACTTCTGTCTTGCAGATATTGCGGGTAATTCGGTTTCACGTTTGTTCGACTCGTGGTTGACTCGGGTGTACTGGGCAGCCTGGTGATTTTGTGGGATTATTCTTTAAGGGGGTATTTTCACACAGGTAATGTTACGGCCTCCTGTATTTCCAGTTCACCACGTGGTCGTAGTTCCCTAGAGCAGACACCAGGGGGTTGGTTTTTGTGGCAGCAGATTTGTAGAATTGTTCTGCCACATGTCTAATGTGTTCGCGGAGAAGGGGTTATTTCAACTCGACATGTTGTGGGGCATTTGGTATGTAACGAGGTATTTGAACAGCTCTCTTGAGATCCTTGTTTTGCAGTACTGAAGGCGACACATGTGGCATTTTGCTACATAGCCCCAGGTTGGGACTGCATATATAATTACTACAGACATTCAAAATTCGCATTATCATTTGGCATCAGGCTGGACTTCACAGTACTCTCATATACCGGAGTCTGCGTAGTTTCTCCATTGGCTGCTGCAGAGATGTGCAGCCACGCCCTTTCTGACTGAACTGCACGTTATTGGGACACACAATTGTCTAGTGCTCATTTATTGGCGCAGAGTTTCCCAGGACGTGTCATATATGTATGGTCCAATGACAAACGTATTGCAAAGATAGAAGTTCTTAAAGGTTAATGTCTCCTGAAATAATAACGCGAATTTGGCAGGTATCTAGTAATTACTGGTCTTATAAGTAGAGACCTGAAAAAATCGCGAGTTCAATGACCTGCAGGCTAGACTCTACAGTATTATGTAAAAATATACCGATATTAACTCCACATTGGTTGTCTGCTGTCACAATGGAAGGTGGAGATTAGGTTAGCGTTCTCCAGGAGGTGTCAAACACCATGTGGACCAATGGCTAAAGTTATACAAACTAATGTGTTTCGAATTCTAGCTTGTCTCGAAATGAATCCGCGAATTATTCACATTTCCACTTATGAGTGCTGTATATTATAATGTGAAATTTTAATAATAATTCTATGTAATGTGGGTTGTGGTTTCACCAGTGTAAATATTATTCATGGATATATAAAACAGTATTTGAAGGCGGCCAGACCCCTTAATCTCGAGAGGTATGGTAGCTCTCCTAAACTTGTGTAGCTGGTTTAGGGCAAACTTAAGCCTTCCGCGGCATGGACATACCAATGAATGATGAGTTAAGCACACACAGTATATATTTAACCATTTGGTTTCGCACACTCATATAAGAATTTCATCCCCTACAGTAAAATTTACTAAACAAACATAATGTGAAACAAAACCAAAATTCGAATATCTCAACTCTACATGAATAAAAGTGATGCGGATTGGCTTTACACAGAATTTATTTGCTGGTGAAATTAATTCATGAAACATTTATTTGAGCCAAATCAAGATGTAAATGAAATCACAGAATATTAACTAAAATATTATAACTGAAAATAAAGTCGAGAAAATTTCTTATTCTTAAACGAAAGACACTAGCAAGTATGTCATGTATTTCTCTATCAGAGTTATAAGGCAAATATAATTAACTTTATTGAGTTGCTCAGCGGTAGATAATTAAGACTCAAATAAATATCTCGGAGTCTGATATAATGTCTAGGTTGGTTAACAAAATAAAATATTAATCTTGACTGCAGAGATTTTGCCAGCGTAAAGCCGCATGATGGTGCAAAAATAATTAAACTTATTCGTTGAATAGTGTAGCTCTGGATGTGTCTCTGTTTCCCACAATTTCAAAAAAAAAACTGCGACAGTTCATCTGGGAAGAATTTTTTTTTTTTTTTTTTTTTTTTTTTTTTTTTTTTCCAGAAAATGAAAATATGTTTGCAGGATAATATCCGAAACAGCTTGCTAGTGCCGTATTACTTTCTCCTTTTTTTTAAAAAAACTCTTTCGTCCTAGTTACCACACAAAGTTCTACCAGCTTTACCTTATTCTACCAAACTTCTTAATATAAACGTTGCAAAATTACTCTTACTTTCGTACTGCATTTAAAGACAATAAACGAAACAACTACAATTTAACTTTTTAACAAATAACTTGGGATTTGATAAAAAAAAAAAGCATGCTTAGCATTTCTAATAATATAAATAAATATTCACACATCTTATTATGTAATAAAATGAAACACAGGCTTAAATAAAACAGCTAGCGATCTGAACTGAACTGTATAGAGAAAGTATTAAAATAAATATATCCCTTCTTTCAAACGTTACAATATAGTATCATTCCTCCTTCGGTTGGCAGGTTATGTCCACTGTTTAGTAGGGGGTATAACTGAGAAAGGCGGCCTGTGGCCAGGCTCAGTTTAGTTGCAGTGTGGTTTTGCCAAGTTAGTTTAGAGTCGAATATAACTACAAGGTGTTTAGCTTGGTTTTGGTAGTGCATGGATGCTCCAGATAGCCTAGACATAGACAAGTCCAGAGGTATTCTGTGTCCCGTAAACACCACAGCCTCCAACTTTCCCACATTGATCTAGATGCGCCATGTTGTGAGCCAGTGTTCCATAGCGTCCAGTGTAGAGTGAACATCATCAAGCCCTCTGCTTTCTTTTGTAGCAGCGGTGTCTGTAGTAGTGACATCTAGGCGTGAGTTTTCATTTATAGAGGTTGTCCCAATACTTTTGACATATTCTTTAATAGAGTGATTGTAGTTGATGCCAATAGAAAATACTGGGAGTGTGAACAGGCACTAATTTGTTAAATTTGTAATTCAGGTGCCATATAATATTTATTTAACGATAGTAACAGTAGTCAGTACTTTTTAAATAATTTTAACATAACTCTTAATTTCAAATAAGAACAGTTAACAGATATATAGATATTCAAACACGTTAACAGTATTACCTTTTTTTATTTATCAACAGGTGTCACGAAAAGAATGATTATAAATATACAATTTTATAAAAACTAAGTGAATTGCAATCTTACCAATCCATGCTATTGAATACATATATTCACCTTGAATAAGTATGACCAAACAGCAACTACCTCATCTGTTTCCCGTAACGGAATTCTGTAACATTAGAATTTAAATTTAATATCCTCTGAATAATATTAAAATATGTTTTTTTTTCTCTTCTCTTATGAACAGTGCCACCATCAACAGACCAGTATTGAAACAAACTTCCAACTTCGTACAATTTCATTTCATTCCTTTTGTAACACTTATTGCAAAACATGAATATATAATGTAACCAGTGTGGACCAAAATCATTAACAATGAAAAAAGTAACAAGAACCATTCTTTCGTAATAATTAATTTTTCCACTGAATATCATTACTCTAATAAAGTATGGAATTTTATTAAATCCACCGACATACGCAATGAATTCCTTCCATGGGTTAAATATATTCCTGAAACATATAGATCAGTTTCAGTTGTTATGCTACAAAAGTAAGAACGTAAACACCGTCTAAATACAAAGGTTTCAAGTTTGTAGACTTAGCAATATATATATATATATATATATATATATATATATATATATATATATATATATATATATATATATATATATGTGTGTGTGTGTGTGTGTGTCAGTATGAACACATATGTTAACATCTGGTTGGCCAAGCTAGCTCACATTTTCTCGTTTTGTGATCAAAACTCGTCACCGGAATGGCTGTCAAGAACGAATTAAACTTTCTCCCGAAACGCCACATACTTCTGGATATGTCGAATAATTTAGCCAATTTAACTACAAGTAGGCCTATAGCACATCCGAAGTGAAATACCATAGCATTGAGGATTTCTGAATAAAATTTGAGTCAGATACCTACGGGAAAATACATTGAGTGTTCATAGTATTAACATCAGTTCTTGAGTCTTTTTAAATAATACGACACGCCTTTTTTACGGCATTTATTTTAATAAGCACTGGAATGCCTACTGAAACACTAGGTGATCTAATTAACGAATAGCCCACACATTAATACTCAGTCTGTGAGGAAATGTGTTTTGTAAAAATTTCCAGGTGGTAGACACACATGACATGTATTTGTAGTTTTTAAATAAATTATCAAGCTCTACCGAAGCCCTCCGAATTTTGACAGCATTCTAATATAGCTTAAAGGTACGTTGGAAACTCATACACACACAATTTTACATCATGTAAATGCGTTGCAATAGTTTGTGCTTTTTTAAAAAAGAAATATTACTTGCTAATATTTTTGGAAGCCTCTATAAACACGTATCTAATAACATGATGAAAGCAATGTGAAACGTAAGCCGACGAACATTTATAAAATTACATACCCAAATTTCACGGAAAAATAAAACATACCTCCAGATTCCTTAGGTTGCTAGACGCCTACAAGTTAATACTATTTCATATTTGATCTAATACAACAAACCGACACACAAATGTCCATAAAACAGTGGTTTTGCGCGACAAATATTCAAAGAATGTTCTAATTAAACACTGTAGATGGATTATTTATATAAAACGAGCTAATTATACGATTCTGAACTAATGGTCAATGTGCTACCTATTGTACATGCTAAAATAATAAATCAAATGGACAGTAACATTCTTATTCCGCCACTTTCTTACAACAATCTCAGCCGTATTTCCTTAAAATTATGTTTATTATTCTTACCTAATGTTGACGACTTCGCTCTTACAAGTACAGATATCTCACATGTTACACGAAATTGGTATTTTAGATAAACTTTACTTTTACTCAGACTCATAACTACTTTGTAATACCTACAGAGGCAAGCCCTTACGACATGTAATAATTCAATGAAGATACATATTTTGACGGTCCCATATGGCGGCCATTCAAACTAAGTGGGGGAAGCGAACTCAGAGAAAGTACACAGAGGCAAGCCACTACTTCACTGCATTAAAAACCTGTTAAACGTACAATCTTTACATTATGTTACTTTAATTACTTCAGGATAGAGCTTGAAGTAAGTATGTTATTATTAGCATTAAGTTAATTAAGCCACGTGCTAATCTCTATATAAAGTCTGTAAGAAACTGTGTGGAACTATACAGAACTTGTCGGAACATGTTTCTGAAGTGAAGTCAGTTAATCAGAATATATACTATTCGTTTTAACAATTCTGTCTAAACATTTTGCACTCCAGCACATTCGTAACGTTGAGTTTGTGGTGAAAATGAAAAGCAAACATTATTTCTTTACTTGACACGGAATAACAGTGTCATAACTCTGTGTTACGGTGATGCAAATATCGACACTTCTGGCGATTTCGGACACGAAATAGTCGCCCAGAAATACCCTCTTCTTCGCACCTACAGTTCGACCCATTGCAGTTAGTAGCAATTAAAAAATAAAACCTTTTGTGTATATAGAGCTATATTATAACAGACAAGCCGCGGCGAATCAGGGCACCAGCCGTGTTTTGAAAAGAGGGAAAACCACGGGAAGTACTTGAAGGCCGGCGGAGCAGCGAGCGTGGGTCATACCAGAGTGAGCCACCGTAGGGCCTATATGGGACGACGAAGGTTGTGTTGACCACCGTAGCCGCAAAGATGGAGAACCAGTCTTCGGCAACATTAAGGTCATTGAAAATTTGTAATATAATTATTACATATAAAATTTATCAAATTTTCTTCTCTTTCTTTTATTTTTTCACCTTCTTTAATAGATTTTTGTGTTCTTCTTTTAGGACAAGAGTATTATCTAAATATTTTAATTTTCGTTTCTGTAAACATGATTTGTCTTATTACTGCTCTCTCTTTTTAGTAGATTGTAAATATGGCAGAAAAATTGCTTTATTTTCTTTTAAATTTATTAACATATAGATTGTTTGTAATATTTGTTCTTTTTCTTAAGACAATTGGTATTATATTATTGCTTCTTACTAATAGTTATTTTATATACACATTACTTTAGAGATTGTATAAAATAATGTATTAGATTTAGAAAAATATGTTTCTTCGCTTTCAATACAACATTTTTGGTTTATGTATATAATATTCCTATTTTCTTCATCTTCTAAAATCTCTAAGTACTTTACTGGCAATAAATTAAAACTAAATGCGGATAGAACATACTTAACTAATTTATATCTTTCTTCTTTATTCTCTGTTCTTTCTGGTAATTTAATTTGTACTCCAGTTATTTTTTTGTTATTGTTTTTGCCCAACAGACATTATGCAAATGATTATTAAAAACGACACAACAACTATTTTGTAAAGAATTTGATAATTTTTCCATTATGTTAGCAAACGTTACAGAATAAAATAGTGAATTTTGGAAATTATCTCCACCGTTGTTTATTAACTCTAAACACTCTTTTAAAGGGTCAAATTCTTGTTCTTTTTGCAAATTTGTGTTAATATAATTATAGACTGTTGCTTCTAATCTTGAAATTCCATTATCTTTAGCTAACGTAGAAGCAAATGTTTCTTTTAATTTTCTATCTGGACAATTTATAAAATCTATAATATGGTTCTCAAGTTTCTTGTTTACTCCAGGACATTTTTATTGGCAAATAAATTTATTGTAGATATTAACTCTAGAATAATAATTTATCCATGTTAAACAATCCTTTCTAACAGAATTTTATTATTAACTATTACATTTCACTCTTTTTTATATTCTCCTTGAATGCGAAAATTAAAATTATTTATTAAGTAGGTACACATATCTTCTTTATTTAAAATACCTGCAAAATCTTGTGTTATATCCAAATCCAAATTTAATAACATCTTTTACTAAGATCTTTTAAATTTCTGGTAACTCTGTTAATAATGTTTCTAACATTACATCTCCTAACTCTATTTTATAAGGAATGGCAAATGGATTTTTACATCTTTGTCTAATAATTTCTATAAACCTTTTATAATTTGCTTAACACCTTTATTTGTTTGTACATCGGAATCTAATAAGTATGGAATTTTTTATTTAACCCCATGTCTTGCCAAATTGAATTTAGAAGATCTAGATATTAAAAAATTGTTAAAACTTCCACAAACAACTTTTTTTCCTAGAAATGTTTTTTTTTTTTTTCATTTTTCCTTCATAATCTATAAAATCTGTTATTTTAAAAATCTTAATGTTATCGCAAAAAGGTTCTGTAATTGGTTTGAATTTTTATAATTTTTGTTCTCCGCCTGCGTAGATAATATATCCAATATTTGTAATAAGATTATTATTATTTAAGTTTTCTTTAACGAACCATAATCCAAACCTTTCATTGGTTGGTTTAATTATATACCCTAGCAACTCTGTAATAGAGTATTTGGTTGTTGCCATTTTGTTTTCGGCTACTATTTATTGAAAAAAAATTTAATTATAAAATAAAAAAAGTAGCAGAATTGTTTTTTGGTGAAAATTGTTAAAATTTGGCAAAACTTGCAAAATGTAAAAGTAGCTGAAACTGGGGTAGCAGAAAGTATTGTTCAGTGCTTTTCTTACCTATATGAAATCCAATGAAATATCATGAAATTTAGGTCAAAATTTTGCTTTCGCTATTCGTGCAAGATTTTTTTAGGGACTAAAATTCGACGGAAAAGCTTGATTTGGTGTTGAAATTGCTTGATTTTGGGGAAAAATTGCTTTCTTCTTAAATTGAAAATTTTCGTTTCTAGAAACATGAAAAAGTATCTTCAAAACGATAAAATTGCTTGAATTTTGGGTTAAAAACCTTGATTTTCGGTGAAAAATTGTGGTGGTCCATGATCGGCATTATATATTTACTGTATTTTTATTATTATTATTTATTGGTATAATGGCAATTTTCTGAAAAGTCAGTGGGTCATACCAAGTTCGTTTAGGAATGGAGGTTTTAATTAAATAGAAGTGTTAAATATAGTTTACTGATTTTATTTACTATAGCTAAAACTATATGCTCTCGACCCAATCTCTCACAATATATTGATATCACTTGCTGTTTACAATTAGTGAATTAAATCAATACAAATTACAAATACCTGAAGGAAATTTTTGCATTTAAATAGTTAGAAAGTCAGTCCCTGTAGACAGTGTATCAAGTCCTATTCAAGTATTTTTTTTAACATTATATGTCCATATTCGACAACTCAATTTACAATACAACCCGTACTACATGTCCATTTAGTCCAACCTCATTTTAGTCCATGTCCACCACTCTGCAACGTTTTAGAGTTCTCCGAGCATCCTCACGCACAGTAGCCTTCACCTGGGTTTCACGCACTCTCATCCATTCACACCACGAACCCCTCGTCCATCGTCGTTTCGCGATCTCCCGTCGCTGTCCGTCTCTCACTGCATTTCACTTCGCCCACTGCACTCAGCCAGATGGCCTCCGCTAAAGACTCCCTACCTTTAGGCCGCTGCAATATTTATATGGTCGTAGGCCATCACCCAGAAATTTCTCTAATTGCCGCGTTGCACCGAGGTCATATTTCCCAGAATATTCTTGCGTGTCATCTAAACTCGACGGCTTCTACAGCAGTGAGAAGGAGGAGGGGCTGTGACATCGGTCGGGTCGCCACTGTCAATCATCTCCTCCCACACACGGACGAGCGACGGGGCAACGCGCTTGTCTGCCTGTTGGTGAGGGGAGGATCGAGATGAGACGCCCCCTACAGAGCCAGGTACACGCGTGCGTAACGGGAGTTCGCTACCGATGCGAGCTACAGCGCATAACAGTATTATTAAATTGTGGTGTTTGAATAGGAAAGCTATAATTTAATTTCTGTTGGTTAGCTCATTTTAAACAGTTTTATATAAATGTAGCTTTTTTAAATAGAAACAGCTTACTTTTTTTTGTGTGGTCTAGCGGGATTTCTGGAAGACTTGTTGGCAACATTGGTAGTACTATTGTGCTCAGATTGGAAACAGGTAATCGGGAAGGGGAGAGTACGACAGTTAAGCAGAAGTGTCATCCCCTAAAGTGAGGAATATTGCAATATGTTTGTACTTGTAGCCATTACAAAGCTCCAGTAAGCTCTTTGTACTGCACTGCATGTGGAACGGTTAATTATTGCTGCAGTCCATAGAGGGAATATTGTGTAGAGTGCGCATTAGCATTAGCTGTTTGCGGTTATTTAAACACTTTTGATATTAACATTTTAAATATGTCACCTCCCCCTACATGAGTGTATTTTAACTGGCATGTACCCAGTAAAGTTGGTAACTAGACGGAGGCGAAGAAGTTACATGTCTTAACGTTGAATTAAAAGTGACAGCCAAATCTTTCAAAACAACTTAAATTATTAATTTTTGTATCCGTTTCTTTAATGCATAGAAGTGTATAAATTTGCAGAATTGTTATATATTTACTTAGCTTATCACAATTTTTAGTTTCATTTGACCGGCGCATGAATAACGTGATCAATCCCATAATAATGTTAATTTCATATATGACTGAGTGAGTGAGTGAAGAGATTTGGGCGGCTCCTAACATCGAGATTTTGAGAGCCGATCATATGACAGAGGAATACACAATCAGCATACAATTATAGGCCCCATTTTAAGGAGGGCTTACAAAACTACTCAGTTTACCACGGACAACCTATAATTGTGTTTACAGGAGCAAACAGTAAAAATACAAACGTGAATGGCATTAGGCGAATATAAGCAAGCTTAACGCAATTTCCAAACGTTACAAATTTAGGTGCGAAATAAATATCGCTATTGCCAAACGTATCTCTGTACTTTTCTCCTTTCGCTTAAGGAAACTGCACAGGACAGCCCTGAAAATGATATTCCTAACCATTTTATTATTGTATTTTCATTAAGTTATGGTATTTAAATAAAGTAGTTGTGTATGCCTACGCTGTGCTAAATCCAATTTACGACAGAACATTTAACAATATGTGAATATATTTCGTTATAGTTTCATTGTAGTGCGAAGAACAAAGTATATTATTTAAGTATGGCCAAGCACAATACACTTCTGAATATTTTACGCAACTACATTTATTTGATGAAAATTGCTTTGTTATCAAATTTACTTGCTTACACAAAGAAAAAAATCCGGAACATATGCGACACCAGTGCTACCTAGCAGCTAAAAATTATAGTTGCCAAATTAACAGCACTAAACTCCCCAGCATGAGTAGAATAAACCTTAATAAGGGGTAGATAAGTACGGTCGTTCCGATTTTCGCGAAATTATTTCACTACCAATTGTATCTCATAATCATAACAGGTTAGTTCATAACACGTTCATGATTGGATGTGTACGTATTATGCATCTTAGTTGTCTGACCGCAAATCACACAAGTACAGGATCGAAGTAAATAGTTTCTCATTGTCCAGTCAAGTACGTAAATGTAAACTCGCAAAGACATACGGATAATAAGTAAAATAAAACTGTCGGTATGACCATACGCAGGGGCACCTGTTTTTCGCGAAAATATTTCAGGACAAGTTATGTTCCAAAACAGTTTAGTTCAGAACTACTTTTGTGATTGCATCATTTGAATTGTTACACGTGTTTAATGTCTTCCGCGAATCACGGACAGTCAGTATTAGGGATTGACTCGCTTGTGTAACAGACTCGCCTCACACAAAGACAAGTGGCCAATAACCAAAGGACAGCACATAGTGCGCACAAAGCATATCGAAGTCTAGCCTCCGGGAAAATCGTTTCGCGAATATTACGTGCCGTTACAGATAAGGCCATCTGTTTTTCGCGAAAATATATATGAGCAGACTAGACTTCAACTAGGTATGCGCACACTTGCAAATTTTCCTTGTATATTGGCCACGTGTCTGTATACGAGAAGACGTTTTCTACTCGATTGAGTCAATCAGAATTAAATTTCCCTGACGCTAAACTTCGGTGATTGGCTGGCAGAAACCTTTGACGCGTGACAGATGAAATCATCCAATCACGAAATAGGCTTAGCGGTTAGTTTGCTCGCTTTCCACCAAGGCGAACAGGGTTCAATCCCCGGCAGGGTCAGTCCCGGATTTCCGCATATAGGAATCGTGACGGACGATGCGGGTTTTCTCGGGGATCTGCTGTTTCCCCGCCCTTTCAATCTGGCGCTGCTCCATACTCACCTCAATCACCCTCATCGGCTCTCAGGAACTCGCTGTTAAGTGCCTCCCAAATATCTTCACTCACTCACTCACGGTTCAGTACTAATGTGTCGGGGGATTTTTTTTTTCGCGAAAAACAGGTGGCTTTTCTTATAGATAAGGAGGACGCAGAGCTTGGCGTTTCCTTTGAAGTGAACGATCTCGCTCTGTGACTGGCTGCGCGAGGGTCTGGGAACGTACCTCGTGTCTGATTGGCTACTGCATAAGCTCCCTTACTGGAATGGGCTACCGGCTGCCACGTCAAGTGTCCAGGCGCTCATAACAGTGCGGCCATTTTGCTGGCGTGCGTGGATGGAGCGGCTCCACCTCCGTATCCCAGAGTTGCCAGACAGCGGGGAATATTCCCGTTCTCCGGCAAAGTTCAGAAGTTGATGACGGGACAAGGGGAAGAAACGAGAACTAAACCGGAAATTCAAACTTTATTTTCATAAGTCTTTAAAAAATCTGTAATCTATTCCCAGGACATAATAGTAGGAGCCATATTTTCAACACGTACACTTTATCTCTAACATTTCCAGTCTTCTTGACACTGTTCTGCACTTGCATACTAAATCTTTCTACTGTGGTTTTGTAATAAAGAAGTGGAGTGTATAAGCATACGAAAACTAGTAGTAAACTAACATGGGTCAAAAACATCTGTCTTTACAATTGTATGAAAACGTGATTTTCGGGTGTATGCCTAAGGCAGGAAATTGCGTGAATTTTGAGGGAATTTGTGCTGGTATGATGTGACAACACTGCTGTATTGTGACATACTCTGTCAGTTCTATACCATAAGCCAAAACCTCAGTTTTGAAAACCAACTATCCAAACTAAGGATTTAGTGGAGTGTTTATACCGCCACACGAAACTACGTTTTGTTAACTTGTGTTTCGTGTGTCATATTATGCCGGAAATCGCTGTTATTAAAATAACGAGAAAAAATCCTTCAGGTATAGTGATAAGAAAAGGAATTAAATTTTCAGAAAATCATAAACATGAAAAAAAAAGTTATTTAAAGTTTCAGATATTGCTAAATAAAACATAAATAAATTATTGTATTCGATAACTGTCTTTGATATGCATCGTATTTTGTACTTACGCAAAAGTTATGTAATTACTTTACATCTGGACACATTATTGTTAACCAATTAATAAATTGTATATAATACTTCGCCAAATCCCAGTTGTACGTACAGTTCATGCCATGTTTAGAAACAGCTGTTTAGACCGCACACAAATCCTAACATTCAACGCGAAACTTGAATTACAAACTCTTGGTTTCGAGATATGGTCAAACCTCTTTATCGCGGTGTTCATACCACACACAAACTCTGATTCCTGAAACCCAGGTTTGAGATGACGGTGTTCGGTACATTTATACCGTCACCTGAAACCCAGGTTTGAGATGACGGTGTACGGTACGTTTATACCGCCAACTGAAACCCAGGTTTGAGATGACGGTGTACGGTACGTTTATACCGCCAAACGAAACCCAGGTTTGAGATGACGGTCTACAGTACGTTTAAACTGCCAACTGAAACCCAGGTTTGAGATGACGAGAGATTGTGTGCTTTATAAAATCCTCGAAAGTGATGTTTCGCCGTACCATTCAATGGCCGTACCTAGAAACCAAGGTTTGTAATTCAATTTTCACGTCGAAAGTTAGGTATCGTGTGCGGTATTAACAACTAAAATTCGGTTTCGTTTCTAAATACGGTATAAAATATACGAATGGGATCTGTTGCAGTGTAAAACAAGATGTTGAATTGGTTAACAATAATTAGGGACAGATTTATTTCGCGAAAAGATTTCAAGACCAGTTGTACTCCAAACCACTTTTGCTCGTTTGCAATTTCGTGGTTGGATAATTTTAAATGTCACGTGCCTCAAGTGTATGTCCGCGAATCACGGCCGTTCAGGGTTGGAGTACTTTATTACGATTGGCCCATTCCATTAAGAACATGTCTTCTCCCGTATACATGCGGCTTTTAACTAGACCCCGAGAATTTCGCGTTCAATTCTAGATAAGTTGGAATTCACACACATGTAAGTTCATGTTACGTTTGTAATTGGTTGACGTATTTTTTGACACCTCCTGGAGATAAATAAGCCAATAACAAACTTGCAAGTAATTGTGCACCCAACCACCGCCTTTTACTACCCCAACAATCAACCAATAAACAGTTGATATCTGTATGAGAGTATATAAGACTGCGAAGACTAAGCCTACAGGCCACTGAACTCGCGAATCCGTCGGGTCTCTACTATCTAGGGATAGGAAAATTTCGCAAGTTTAATGTCCAGTAGGCTAGACTTTTCAGTCCTCTGCATGCTGGAGCCTCAGCTGTGTTTTCATTGGCTGTTGCCCCACACATGGCAGTTATGGGATTCGCAAGGTGCTTCCTTGCAAGTCTGCTATTGGCTCAGAGGCGTGCATGGTGGGTCTAATAAACTGCTATCCAATTGCGAAGTGATTTCACTGTGTATGTATTTGACGTCTATCTTGTCCCGAAATGAATTCGCGAAATTTTCCTACCCCTACTTAGTTGTGTTTGTGGTCGTAGGATATTTAGTCTTCTAGCATGGCCTCAAAAAATATTTTGACGAAATACAGCTGTCCCTAAAAATAATGTGTGTATATACAGAATGATTATATAATTTCGCTGTAGGTACAAAAATAACTAGTACACAATATATATATATATATATATATTTATTTATTTATTTATATATGTAGTATCTTAAAAAAGTTACATAACACCATTTTTTAAATTATGTTTCATCAAGAAATATATGCAACTTTAAATAACTTTTTCGTCTTATTTATGATTTTCCGTATAACGTATTTCCTTTTCATGTCACCATAGTAAAAAGGATTAGTTTTATATTAATTGTTTTGATACTAGTGATTTCAGGCATAAAACAACATTTTCAGAACGGAGTTACGAATGACGGTATAAACCCTTCACTGAAACCTTACTTATAGACTGTTCGCGGTAAAGTGAGCACTTTTGTGGCCCTAGTTAATTTTCCTTTCAGCAATTTCTTATCCTTTAATCCCATTTTAAAATAATTATTTCCATTTAAATAATGAACAATTTGTTTATATTCCACCGCACTCAGAAGTTAACATCTAAGGCTAAAATAAAAATATATTATTGACTATTATTCCTAGATACCTAAAGAATTCGCGATTAATTTTGAGACAAGCTATAATTCAAAACAAGTGTGTTTATATAAGTTATAAGCCATTGGTCCACACGGTGTTTAACACATCTTGGAGAACGCTGGCCCAATCGTAGCCTACCACTGTGACAGCGGACTACCAATGTGCTGTTAATATCGGCATATTAGTATAAAAGTGTTCAGAGTCTAGCGTACAGGTCATTGCAATTGCGAATTTTTCAGGTCTCTAATTAGTAATTATTTCAAATAGGAGGGCTTTAGAAAATGCTCACTTCATCGTGAATAGTCTATAGTAAGGTTGTTTCCGAAACTGAGGTTTCAACTGGCTCAAGTCCTGATAGACGTAGTCTGTGCAGAGGTGGATAGTCACGTAGCTCGCTCGTGAGACGAGATGTGCCACCAGAGCAGACCGTGGCGACAAGCATTACACGCTCAGCAATCTCCCCGGACCAGAGGGAAGGGAAGTCCCAGGTGCCCCGCCCCACACCGCTACAACAACCCCGGTCGCATAGCCACAACAACCACGCAGTACAGGTCACTCACCAACGTCGGCTCCTTTCACACAGCTTCGAGCCGAGGTTAAGAGAAGCGCGTGCGTGAATACCGGCTTTATCTTCTTATTCTTCTGCTCGTCCCAGTGCAAGGCGGACGATCGTCTCGCAAAATGAAACTATCGCCGCAGAGTTGGCTCGCAGAATAGACAAGGTTACAGAAGAGAAGCTGTCTAGAACACATCGAGCTTCAGTCACCCGAGACAGCGACATGGCGGCCGGCAAAGAAAAACAACTCGGCCTTACATTACACATTTAGTTATCAAATTACAGCTAATTTTCATTGTTAAAGGACACTTATTTTGAAACCATAACTAAACCTCTCTGGCAATATATATTACGCTGTAGAACGAACACAAGTTTTAAAAATTTGTCGAGTAATTATTACGTAAACCGCGGATTATAATTTTGAATAATTGTCAGTATGGGCATCTATTTTTCGAGAAAATATTTCGGTGCAAGTTGTGTTCCGAAACACGTTAGTTCACAACCACTTTTGTGATTGGATCTTTTGATCCATCTTATTTGCCTGCACATTAATCACGGACGGTCAGTATCGGAAAACACTTGATTCTGATTGGCTCACTCGTGTAACAGGCTCTCTTCACACAAAGACAAGCGGCCAATAGCCAAAGGAAGGTTGCAAGTGTGCTCGTAGGATAATGTAGTCTAGCCTTCGCATAAAGCTTTTCGCAAAAAACAGTTTGCACTAGTTACTAGAATATTCTTGGCGTTTCACGGTTACCAGATAATATGTCGGTAAATTTTGGCAAGTACATCTGAAGGTATTTGTAAACCTAAAATATCTTATTATGAAAATTATTTATTTATTTAATTGAAAACCAGGTTAACCTACTCAGTCACATTGTACACAATTGTGGACACGTTGCAAATGAATGAAAGTTATGACAGGAGCTGTACAGAGCAAGGCACCACCGCCCAGTCTTGCATGTGGCTAATTTTATTTGTGGAGTGTTCTACGCCACCTTGATGTGAATGGTTAATGCCAATATTATCAAACAAGCAGCACGTTGCTCATTAGCTGAATAAAAATGATGAACACGAGTACAGTTCATACCAAGAAATTACGTGATTGCAACACTCCAACTCGGAAATTAATGTGAGACCGAACGGGTTAAGGCACATGAATATGGAAAAATTAACATGTCTGATGAGTAGGAACATGTAGAATTAGCGCTATCCCCCCCCCCCCATAGACATCACGGTCGTGTGTGTAATAGAGCGGACAACGTAGGCCTATGCTAATTGGTTGTTGCCTAGGTGACTAGCCATTTTTCTTCTGACTGTATGCCACTTGATTCAGAATTACCAAATTTAAAGAGTTAGTTCATTGGTGTAGTGTCACCCTGGGTGCGTCAAATAAATAATGGTCCAATGAAAAAAAAAAAACAGAATAAAATCCTCTCTACATTAAGGATTGTAAAACAACTCGAGATGTCCGTGAATATGCATGTTTTCAGTCGTACTAACCAACTTCCTATACAAGTAAATATGATCGTCAATCTCAAACGTCATCTTCTTATGAGAATACAGTGACGCATTATCAAACACACTAATGACAGCAGTATTGCCCATCTTCACTTCATGAACTGGAAAAGTATTCCAACATATTACGTGCATCGATGTCACTAATTTCCTTAGGAGCAGGATACTTTTGGTTTTTGCGCTTTTCTGAAGAAACACAGTTCCAATAGACCGCTCCCAGCTTTAGCAGTAATTTCTTGAAAACCAAAACGGTAAAAAAAGACAACAAAATATATCTTTCTTCTGCATCAACAATTTTAACAGTCCAAGACATGCCTTCTTTATCAACATCCTTTGAAAACGATAAAATATTATGGTATACTTTCCTAGGGTAATAACCCGGCTGCGAATGACTCAACACTGCGATGTGTCTTCTCTATTGACACGGAACTAAGTGAATGGAAATAAACGCGGAAGCTACTTACATACTAGCTGAAATCCTTACTCGAAGTACATTGTTAGAAATACTTAAAAAATAATAATAATAAAAGGACCCGGATCCTTACGCTCCCACTACTAAGAACTTAAAATAAAATCGCGTCGCATTTAACATGGGCGACGACAACCGTGGCATCCAGCCGCACGCGCCACCAGTATGGCGTCATTAACTAGCTACACGGCGCGATGCCACTCGTCAATCTGCGCATGGTAACTTACTTACCAGCCGACAGCGCAACCAATAGGAAACACTTTTGTACTTTTTACTATTTGACTATAGTCTTACAGTTGTATAGAGAAGAAAAATTTACAATATACAATTTATACAATATATTGTATGAACACTGTAAAAAATATTATGGAAAGCTTCTAAACTGTAATGGAAGTTTTTAACCTATGCATATTATGGGAATAGTGCCAGATTGATAAGAAGTTGCAAATATAGGAATTTTAAGCGTCGGTACTATGCAAAGTTGGGTACTTTCCTATGCATTTGACTATTTCGTGAGCAAACTTAGGAACGCTGTCATGGACGTAAAGAAAAATGATTTACTATTCGCACTTTTTCATTCTACGTATACACTGATATGGTAAATTTGCCAATAATTTCTTACAGTGTATGTATTCTCAAGAAGACACTTAGCCGATACTACTATCGGCCAAGTGTCTTCAGTACTGTACAGAACAGCAAAACTGCACATGTGCATGTACACACTATACCCCAATCAGTGACAATTTCACTGTTTAAATCAGTTAACAGCGCCTGACTTATTCTACAGTCGCATCAGTCAATTTAACTGATAGAATAGTGAAAAATGAATGCCAGGTATCCTTCATTTATTGAGTTAGGGATATTTACCAATGATTTATAGATCATTACGGTCACAGTTTTTCAGTAATGTGTATTTTTTTTTTTACTTGTGGATCAGTTGAATAGCGTATATAAAATGACGCATAGACATAAACAGCAAAATATCGAATAATTTTTTATGTGAGTTTAGTTTTTTATAATATAATTTTACGAGGCAACATGGACAATTCTGGATTTCATTTCGTTTTTACGTCTTTAGATTAGTTCTTACGTAAACTGTATTAATTTGTTCGGTCACGCATTAATTTGTGAGCAGAAGTGTTGCAATCGTGTAATATTTTGATGTTGCTGTACTTTAGTCTACTGTCCACTTTTGTAACCAGTGGGCAACGTGCTACGTTATTACAGACGTTAATATAATCCATTCATAAACTTGATGTGTGGTAACTTTCGCGAATCACGTTACATGTTAGAAGACTCTAAAGACGTTGATTGGGCGCTGACGCCTCGCTGTGTACATTATTGGCCATAAATACCCTTCATATGCAACATGTCCACAATCGTGGACACAATGACTGAAAGGTTTAAATGTGTTGAGGTGAATCTATTTATAGGTACTACTTGTTTTAACAATCCTAATATTATCAGCTGAACTAAAAATGAAAAGAGACATTTATTTTAAAGTTATATATTTTCGATATGTAAATATAATAAGTGTACATTTTTCTCCCTAATTGTCAGCGTTGCCTTGGTAGTTCGATCGGTAAGGTGACGGTTTAGAAACTAACACGTTCGTATATGCAAGACACGCTGAACGATTCGTACAATCCTCTTGGACGCAGTGCGTATTCAGAAATCGACATTAATACAGTGATAGCTTTTATGTTGGATAAACGTTTAGTCGATGCTGCCACCAACACATTATATATATTTTTTTTTTTTGAAAGTGCAATGGTTTAACAGGTACTGTACCCATAGGTGAAGTGTGTAACTAGCATTTAGTTTTTGAAGGTACTCGTCAAATTCCATTTGTTGGAACATCTGGAATGACAAAGTGTATGTATAGGGGTTTATGAGGATGTGTTTGCTGAAGCCTTTGTTTGTTGTTTGCTTATTTAGAACGGAACTAGATAACAGCAGTGTAGTCACAACCAAAGACATTTATGTGCTTGAGTTTCTCACGTACCAGCACACTGTATTTGTTTATATAACTCCGTCTTTAAGTGTAGTTTAAGTTCTCAAACTCAACTGATTGCTGGGGCCACGGTGGCTGCGCTGTTAGCTTGCTCGCCTCCCACCAAGGCGATCCGGGTTCAATCCGCGGCCGGGTCACTCTGGGTTTTTGCATGCTGTTTGTCGGCGTGTTTTCTCGGGGATATCCCGTTTCCCCCACCCCCTCATTCCGGCGCTTCTCCATACTCACCTAAATCACCCTCATCGGCTCTCAAGACCTCGATGTTAAAAGCCGTTCAATCTCTTCACTTCACTTCACTTCAACTAATTGCCATGCTCTCTTTATTATTATATTATATATTTTTACACACCTTGTCTTTCTGCAGATGAAACAGAAATGTTTCATAGTTAACGCAGCATAATTGTTATTGTGCTTGTCGAATAAAGGAAGTATAGCGTCACGTGAATACGACTACCAAAAACAGAATACATACAACACTTGTATGTACGTACACGTATTATAACGAAACATAACAAGCAGAAAAATCACTGTCTAACTATAGACAGAATGTTCGTGAAACACAGTGCCCAAACTCCAGGCAGGCTTTCTTTGAACCAATTGTAATACAAAAACACTTTATAGGTATATAACGGAAAGTATTTTTATAGCAAATAACTGTGTTCAAAATTTCGGCGTTAAACATAGGTAGTAGCCACGTTACGTGACGTATGTGATACCTTAATGTTAACGCCTATTACATTTGCAATTTGTCGTAAACGAATGATAACACCGTCTTGTTCTCCCGGTGTTGTACGCCTCAACTATGCACAAAATTATTTGATATAAAATACGTTTGTGGATATACGTGTATAAGGTTTTGTATTACTATTGATCCAAAGAAACTATGTGTGGAATTTGCGCACTGCGTTTCCGAACACTCTGTATCCTATTAGGGGAAACTTACCATAGGCAAGTCGACAAGCACAGAAATGTCAAGAGCGTTTCAGAATTGATTCCTTCCCCTCTATCCCTAACCTAGTGTAGCATAAGCACGCGTGGAAACATTAAGGGGAACGTTCTCGCTTTCTTCCTCGTCGAGTTTATGTTAGTTTAATAAATGTATTTATGTCTGGCCCAGTTGCGCATTTAATTATGAGCTCAAATCCTGCGGTTATTAAATATTTCTGTGTGCGCAGCACTTACGTTGGGCGTGCCTTTTGCAGCCAAGCCAACAACCTGCAGGTAGTTTATTCGCAGTATCTTCACGCTTTTTGACTCAAACATTTGAAAAATCACCCTAGGTATGACATGTTTGGGTTTCTTCCTAAATACGCAGTGTATTGCAAGCGTTTTATACTTCTACCAATATTTAAATATATCGTATTTTCCGTTAAATTGATCTTTTACGTAAATTTTATCTATAAGTTATAATAATGTTACGCGCTGCAGCTCGCACCGGCCGTGAGCTCCCATGTTGCGTGGTCCGGCTCTTTGAGGAAGGGGGAACCCACCTCGTCTCTCCCCTCCACCTAGCAGAAACGCGCTCGCTGTCTCATGCACCCCACCGGGGGGGGGGGGGGGGGGCAGACTGGGTATAATTAACAGCGGCCAGACCTAGCTGGCGTCACAGCCCCTCCTCCTTCGCCCTGCTGGAGAAGCCAACAACGCAGGATTAAGCGGAATTTGTCGGTGACGAGCAACGGCCCTACAAATACTAGCCACAGCTGGACTGCCGGCAGTCATTGGTAGAGGTTATCTGGCTGAGTGTGGATTGCGAAGTCTAGTGGAGACGACGGCGGATGAGGTGTTCGTGGTGTAGATGGACGAGAGGGTGTGATATCCGACGAGTGAAGGCTACTATGCGTGAGAATGCTCCGAGTAGTCTAGAACATCGCGGACTGATAGGACCTGGACTAAACTGAGGCGGGACTGAATAACATGTGACAGAGACTTTATTGTAAATATTGGAACTGTCATATATGGACTCATAATTTGTATAATAATTGAATAGGTTTTGATACACTGTCTGTTGGGTCTGATTTATAATTATTTAATTACATTAATTTCTTTGAGGTAATTATAAATTATATTGATTGAAATCATAAATAGTGAACAGCAAGTGGGATCAATTTAATGTGTGGTGTTGAGTCGAGAGAAATTTATTTGTATTTATTGTAAATAAAATTAGTTTATTATAATAAACTTTAATTTAATTAAGACCTCTATTCCGTAACGAGCCTGCTTTAGTCCACTGACTTTTTAGAAAGGAATTATAACAAGATTTCATTTATAACTAACATGAATGGAAACAGAGAGAAAAAAATATGTGTTGGTGATGCTAAGTAATAGTCCTCATGAAAAACATTATTAATTTGAGTGGGCACGAATGAAGTGCATTGTCTCTCTGGTGTAATTTTCTGGACTTTGTTAAGCTTTTTCTGCATGTGGTGGAGGGATATCCTGAAAGTAAAACTTTAGCTGGTCTCCAGGAAAGTTGGAAATATTTTTCGCTACTTTCAACTTATCTGAAGCCCTGTTAAAGTTGTACTTTTGGACTACGCATTAGTACTTATATTCTGTAAAATGTATACTAACTTAAACAAGTCTGGAAGAAAATGCCAATGAGAAACATACGCACTATCTTTGTGAGCTGGAAAGACAATCAGAAATAATTATTTTTATACATAACTGTGAAAAATTTTTCCTACATTGCGTTCGTGAAAACTTAGAAACGTCTGCTTTACAAATAGCACAAAAAACTCAATTAAATAATATTAGGGGTAAATGAAAAAAATAGTTTAAAAAACCTTTACCATGCCACTTTTATCTCTGTTTTTAATTAACATTGATTAAGTAGAGGCACCGGGTTTTCGCGAAAATATTCCACGACTTACCGTTCATTGCATAATACCTCAGATTCACTTTCGTGAATGGCCGATTTCCATGTTATACGTCGTGGGGTTCCGCCTGCGAAAAGCAAAGCAAAGTGTCGGAGTAACCTAATTCTGCACGGTCATTCAAATAAGAAGATTTCCTCTGGCAAAGAAACGCGACCAATAAGCAGAAGAAGACTGCCGATGTCTCCGTAGGTTGTTGAAGTATAGCATGAACGGAACTCGTTTCGTGAAAATCGGGTAAAATTAGATAAAAATAATAATTTACGTATTATTTTCGGTACAAATTAGAATAGAATAAGTTAAAGGTTTGTGTTACTTCTGCAAGGGGTTCGCACGATGTCGCCTCATCGGGAACCCATGGCCAATAACAAACTTGCAACCAGCGCAGTCCCAATAACCGCCTCCCACTCTAACAGAAAGAAACTAGGAAGTCGTTGGAAGCTGCTCGGTTGTACAAAACACTGTGAAGTCTAGCCTACTGATCATTCAATTCGCTAATTCTTCAGTTTCGTAAGTATAAGTGAAAGTATCAGTTGATCATGAAAATAGCTTAGCGCTACGCTTCTGACACACGATTTATTTATGTAGTAATAAATGGATGGGGTTATTTTACAAAGGGTTTAGTTCAGAATGTTGTAAGGGTAATTTGAACCGGCTATGTATCAACCTACTCACAGTTCTTTCACGTGCTTATTTACAGTCATAAGTATCATTTACGTATTTCCTGGAAACGGTGCGTGAAAGTGTTCGAACCTCTGCTTCTATGACAGAAGGCAGACCATGGAAGGGCTTACGCAATAAAATATCTGGGAATTTATTTAAAGATGACTGAACACTTAGAATAATATGCCCGAGTGTAACTAGGGCTGAGCTCAAAAGGGAAATTAATTGTTTGCGATGCCATAAAATGTTTCCAATGCGTGAAGGATTATATATTTGGCTTATCCGGGAGTCGAAAATTTGAATTCTCGTTGTTCCAATTTGATGCCTTATCAGTAGTACGACCTGTTTTCGCGAAAATATCCACGCGGAGGCTAGACTTCAATATCCTATGTGCACTCTTGCAGCCTTCCTTTGGGTATTGGCCGCTTGTGCGAAAAGAGTCTGTTACATGAGTTAGCCAATCAGAACTAGTTTCTCCAATACTGATCGTCCGTGATTCGCGGGCAAACAGATGCGACGCGTTACAATTCAAATGATCCAATAACCAAAGTGTTTCTAAACTAAAGTATTTTGAAAAACAATTTGTCTTGAAATCCTTTTTCACGAAAATCAGGTGCCCCTATTTAGTAGTAACAGTAACTGTAGTTATTCAAATAAATATCAAATAAATTTTCATATTATTTAAATTTATAAAGTTACGTTTTCATTTGTATCACAGTGTCGTTTTTTTATGTGGGCTGATCTAGGATAGGGAAATTTCTTTACAGTGTACTCATGAGATTCGTTATATCACGACGTGGTATTTTTGCGAACAACTTTATTACGGTGTACATACATACATAAAACCAGGGGGCGACCTTGCTTCTAGTTACATAGGGAGAAATGGAGAGTTCTGTTTCTTCACTATAGCCATGTTGTAACAACCAAAGAGTTGAAATTTTAAGTGTCGAGATTTCAATGTGGCTATTATTAGAGACCCGAGAATTTCGCGGGGTCATTTCTAGACATGTTGGAATTCACACTACGTTTGTAATTAGTCGATGTGTTTTTTGACACCTCCTGGAGATAAATAAGCCAATTACAAACATGCAAGAAATGGTGAGCCCAACCACCGCCTTTTACTACCACAATAATCAACCAATAAACAGTTGATATCTGTATGAGAGTATATAAGACTGCGAAGGCTAGCCTACAGGTCATTGAACTCGCGATTTCTCGGCTCTCTAGCTATTATTTTCTGAGCTTATTGATGTTTGGCTTAGTAGTTCGGCTGTAGCAGATATTTATTAGCATATAAACGACCGTAATTAACATGTGTGTGATATATAAACCAACACCTACAATGTCACAGTTTTGGGCGTCACAACATGACGATCAGTATAAATGTAACTTAAGCTACATCACAGCAGGACAGCTCTTGCCTATTCATGGCTCCTTGTATAAAATGTTCCTGGACGTGAGCGAGGCCGTGCAGTTTCCCCAGGGCAGGAGGAGATAGCGACAGTCAACCAGTGTTTCACCAACTCTTAGAACACAGCTTGTATCCACGGAAAACGCTAATCTGGTCACCCTGTTTGCACGACACTACACTCTGATAAGTAATACTGCGCGCTCTCTCGGTATTTGCTCTGCAGGTGAGTCATCTCGGGACAAACGACTCTACGTCTTCCGTAGGACCGTGTCGAGGAAACTTACAACTAAACGTTTCTCAAATTTTCAACGACGATGATGCCGTTGAGTTGTTTTTCAGGATCTATGTGGCTAGCGACTGGCAAAATTTCTCACTTTTTCTGGCAGCGCATAATTGTTCACAGCGATGTTTAGTTTATATTGTATACCTACATACAATATATTGTACAACATGCAAAACTCATAAATAAGTAGTTCACAACCAATTAAAATTGTTACAAAAGTACAATGTATTTATGTTGCATATGATAATTGAATACATATTGTAACACTAAAATAATTTAAATGAATTTAGTTTTATTTAATGTTTAAAAAATATTTAATAATATAATGGTTTTATTTAATATATAAGTGTATTTCCATTCTCGATGCGAAACAAACAAAATTTTGCAATAAAACCTCAATCTAGTAGGGCGATTATTATAATAACTGTGGTTGTATGTAAGGAAATATTGGTAGTAATTTTAAAATATATTTTTTATAATTTTTTCATGTACGTAAATTTCAGTAATAAAAACCTTAACTTTCGTGGCTAAAATGGATGTGCATTAAATCAAGTACTAGAATATTTGTAAATATTATTAAATGTTATGACTAGCGCCATCCAATTTCCGCGAAAACAATTCCACGGAATCTAGATTGCAACATCCTATTTGCACACCTGTAGTTCTCCTTCGGTTATTGGCCGCATGGCTTCGTGTAAGACATTGTGGTACTTGACTAGGCCAATGAGAATTAAGTTGCTCCCGTACTGAACGTCTGTGATTCGCGGGCAGGCACATAAGACGTGCAACAGTTGAAACCAACCAGTCGCGTAAATGGATCGGAGTAAAAGTGTTTTGAAATTCAACATGGCAATAAATATGTTCGCAAAAATTATTCTTTCGTAGTTATTTCTAGAGAAAGGAGGAATTCGCAAGTTTAATGACCTGTAGGCTAGACTTCACAGTATTTTATATATTCTAACACAAATATCAACTGTTTATTGGTTGATTTGCTGTAGCAGTAAAAGGCGGTGCTCGGGCACACAATTGCTTGCATTTTTGTTATTGGCTTATTCATCTCGAGGAGGTATCAAAAAACACATCGACCAATTACAAACCTAACATGAACGTACATGTGTGTGAATTCCAACTTGTCTATTAATGAACCCGCGAAATTCTCGGGCCTCTCTTTATGTCACACAACCGGAGCAATTATTATGATGGTTTTATTTGATGAATGAATGAGCGAAGAGATTTGGGCACCTCTTAACAGCGAGATCTTTAGAGCCGATGAGGGTAATTTAAGTAAATATCAAGCAGCACCGGAATAAAGGGGCGCGTGAAACGGGAGATCCCCGAAAAAAAAACCCGCCGACCAACGGCATCGTCCGGCACGATTCCCATTTGCGAAAATCCGGTGGCCCGGCCGGGAATTTTACTTGATGAAGGTTTTCTTGATCATGTACTTTCTGAAGCAGCCACAATAGAAGTATGCTTCAATTTTGATTAAAACATACTCACATTAATTCATTTTAAAACATTCCAATATCTAGATTGTAGGAAAATGTCTAACGTTGTTACAAAAAAATATGCATTCTTCTCTCTGTTGTAAAATAAATCGTACTTTTATGACAATTTCGGTATAGGTGGTTCACGATAAAGCGAGCACTCTATAAATCAACCTTTCAAAAAAATCATTGTCCGTTTAACTGCATATATTTAAAGTAAGCAAGTACCGCAGTACAGTAAAGTTGGCAACGAGTTTCGAGAAGTAGTTCCAGATCGTAACTTCTCACTAGACACAATATAAAACGTTAACTACCCCTGAAGTTCATCACTTTCTTTTGGTTTTGTGCACATGAGAATAAGAATAGCCTAATAACAACATATTTGTATTTATAACAAATTTATAACATCACTTGGTCAATGCATCGTTTCAAGTTATAGGGTCCATTGTTTTGTTTACTATTTTTTTTTATGTCTTTCCCATTCCTGTGTTAAATGTTCTGAATTCCGTGAATTTATTTAGCATTTCCTGTCCCGTTCCTTGGTTTGTTTTCATAAGTGCCTTGAACAACATGATAGACAGTATACTATGCGCAAATGACTCGGCTTGAAACAAATCACCTATTTTTTCACAAACAATTCTTTCGTGGAGGTTCTTCAGTACAGCTTAGTGAACATAAATTTCTTTTATTCAGTTTATCAGACAACAGAAGAAACTGTCAACCATGACACTCAAACTTCTCGTGGAACAACAGGCTTCAGACTAAAATCAAGCACAGTGTCAAAATACAATTTGAAAGCTGAACATCGTAGTGTGTGTATCAAGTAATTACGCCAACATGGTGGCCTTACACATAAACAAAGCTACCATCATGATTTTGGAAGAGTCCGTAAAACATTGAAAGCTGTTGTTGAGTTGCTTGATAATGATTGGATAAACCCATCTGAAAACAATACGAAATATATGATCAGTTTATCATTAGGGATTGTTGCATCACAAGACGTCACAAAGATCTACTTCGTGGGCAAGAATTGGGACTAGCAGCTTACAACGGCTTTGTGGAAAACATGTCGAAAAAATGGCAATGACTTTTATGAACCTCAAAAAAATGAAACTGAAAACTTTCAGCAACATGAAAGAAATAAAGACTACACGAGGTAATGCGGAAACTATACTTATTGGTCGCCACCAGTTATTTGCATTTTCTTGCAAGTTCAAAAGGATACTTGGTATGAAAGAAGTGCTGAAGCATCCACTTGGGCCCCTTCCACGGGGTAGCAAACTGTGATGGATCCCTGAAAATGACTAACAAATGTGCTCTTGGGCGACATATAGAGCAGCAAACACAACCTCAAATTGATGGTATGGAAATGATACACGCAATCAATGGAGAAAATCACACATTTTCGAAATGATACACACAATCAATGGAGAAAATCACACATTTTCGGAGATATTACAAATACTTCTGAAGACTGCTTTGCAACATAGTAAGAAAAGTGACCATATAGATGTGGTTTTTGATGGTTTTACATGTCTACCAAGAAAACTCCAACGAGCAGTTTGAGAGACAGAGAATAACATCACCTGAAATCCTTATTTCGAAAATAATACCAGGTCATAAAGTAAAAAATTTGAGGCGATTGCTGTCATGCACCTCTAGCGAAAATGTGCAAACACAAATTTTGTTCATGACTGGAAGACGAACAAGCAATGAGTATTGGGCAAAAAAAGTTGTGTGTAACACAAAGAATGAATGTTTATTTGTAATTGAATGTCAGGTGAAAGATGTGCACTCGATTCAGTGCAGCAAAGGAGAAGCAGATACACAAATATTTCTGCATGTTCTACATGTTGCCCAATCACAAAATTCATCAGTGATTATTGTATCAGAAAACACTTATGTTTTCATATTTTCTCTGGCTTTATATTGGAGAACTGTATGTGACATATACATGTGGTTGGGAACAAAGAATCGTACAAGATTAATATTTATTAAAAGAATAGGCAGGGATTAAGGTTCATCAATGACTTTGGGGTTACCAGAAATACATGCCTTTACAGGATGACATTGTCAGCTCATTTTCAGGTCAAAGTAAGATTAAAGGTTTTAAACTGCTGATTAAGTCTGAAGAGTTCAAGAAATGTTTTGCTCGTTTAGGCGATGAGTGGGAATTGGCAGAAGAGCTTTTCGAAGTCCTGCCGACAATTGCATGCATAACGTATGCTTGCCGTAAAGAGAGTACATATGAACGATTTTCATTACGATCTGTGGAGAGAAAAAGGAGGATTAGCTCAATCATTTTCTCTTTCTCCTTGCAAAGATACGTTACACCAACGTGTCTTATGAGCGAACTACGAGTGTGCCATTTGAAAAAGAAGCCTGGAATGTGAGACGATCACTAAGCCTCCAAATCTAGGGAGAGTGACTCTTAAAAATTACTGAGTGCTTGACGTTCATTGGATGACAGGATTGCCTGCCTCCCAAAACAATTTGGGACATGATAGCATACAACTGCAGGAAGGCGTCTAGATCGTGTTGTGCATGTGTTAGTAATATTATTAGTTGTACAGGTGCTTGCAAGTGCAACACTTCATGGTGTAGCGATATCGACAGTAATGGATATGGAATAGGTGAGGGAGAAATAGTTGAATATTATGACGACAGTGATAGAGACAATTAGAACTAATGAATTTCACATGTTTAAAACTTGTATGATGACGGTATTAATTTCAGCTACACTTACAAATATCTGAATGCTTTGCTAGGAATTGTGATTTAGGTAGACTCATTAAAGGTGTTAAAATTATGTTTACATTAGTATTTATTGATAACTTTTCTGTTTGCAATTTCCAAATTATAAACGTGGGGATAACATGTTTATGACGGTACATTTCAACATTATATGCAGTTGTGAGATGTTTGAATTCTGGCTGTGTGAATAACAAAACGTTGTGCACTCTTTGATAAATCACATCAAAATGAAAATGTATATTTCAAATTCAAGAAAAACGTATAAAATATTAGTAAAAGTTGTACACACATTATCATGACTCAGTGTCACTGTCCATAAAATGCTACATTGTTCATACACTTAAAAACCTACTTTTTGCATTTAACTTTGAAAAGGTTAAAATTACGAACATGGACCTCATGACAAATAATGTGGAGCAGCTCGAGATCTTTAATGTATAAAAAAATTGTCAAAATCGGACTAATGCGAGCAGAGATACAGTAGATTCCATAATCCCTCCAACCGTCATTTTTAAATAGCCGCCTTTTTTAAAAGCTCTTCAGTTGTGCTGTCCAGATTGCCTTTTCGGCATCCCTAGATTAGGGAATCACTGATGTAAAGGATTATTTGTACCTACATTTGGTACCAAAAAAACTATCTGGCCTATGGACTACTAGGTTTGAGGCGAATAGTCTGACCACTATGTCACCGCGGCCTCCTTGCTCCTCCAGTTTTAGATACTGAAGAGAGGATACTGCGCCACTCGCAGGCACTAGCAGAGACTCTGCCCACACTAGCTAACTGGTCGGGCCGCGGAATAGATAGGCCGTCCCAGCAGCGGAAACATTTGTCGACCATGGCATGGCTGGGGATGTCGACGTTGGCGATGGTCGCAGTTGGCGGTCAACGTGCGCCGCTCGCCCGTGAAATTGTGCACAGGCGCGCCCCGCCCCTAATTCCTCACGTCCTCTTCCGGTTGACGCTCTACTCGCTAGCTGCCGCTTCCTAACAATCACTCGCTGGCGCCATTTCCCGGCTTGCGGCGTCTGGCCAGGAACCACACATTACTTAGACAATTCCAACTTAGAACAGCACAACTTTAACTTCATGAAAAACAAAACACATAGGTTAAAACTATCATAAATTAGAACCATCGTAACTTAGAAAATCACAACTTAGAAACACCGTAACTTAGAAAATCACATCTCAGGACAGTTGTAACTTAGAAAGTCATAAATTAGAACTATTATAACTTAGAAACGCAACTTAGAGAAGACATATGATTGAAGCACACAACTTAGAAACACACAATGCAGAACCGCATTATTTAGAAACGTTGTGACTTAGAAAACCGTAACTTAGAACGATCATAACTTAGGAACCAACAACTTAGAACTTTAAAAACTTAGAAACTTACTATACGGAAACTTAACTTAGAAAGTCATAACTTATCACTGCCATAACTCCGTTACGCGCAGCTTAGAAATATCATTACTTAGAAACGCACGACTTAGAAACATCATAACTTAGAAAATCAATTCAGCACCATCATAACTTAGAAGCACTCAACTTATAACAGTCGTACAGTAGAAAAACACTACTTAAAATTGTCATAAGTTAGAAATACGTAAGTTAGAAAGTTCACAGGTTAGAACCATGTAACATACAAAAGACATAACTTATAAAATTCTATTTGATATGTTTCTAAGTTATGTGTTTCTAAGTTAGTTATTTCTAAGTTATGACTTCACCTCGGTTTGCCTACAGGCGTTTTACCTAAAGACTTTCTGCCAACGGCATTTTGTCAAACAGCCGTTTAGCCCACACTGCGTTTCGCCCATAAATTGTAAACTTACTTTATTCTTAGACAGGCATTTTACCTACAGGTGTTTTGCTTACATATCCATAATCTTCCTTACATTTTCCGATAAGCGTTTCACCTAACAGGAGTTTTGCCTAACAGGTAGTTTCTTTACTGCACTTTGCCTAGCAGTCGTTTTGTCTACAGGCGTTTTGCGTAACAGTCGTTTAACCTACGCGGCTTTTTCGCCTACAAACTGAAAACTTCCGTATCCTTCTAGACAGGTATTTCGCCTGCAGGTGTTTTTTCCTAACATTCCTTTAGACTACAAAATAATTTGCCTAAAAATGCATAATCATCCTAAACTTAAAAAAAAAAATAACTTTTTGCCTACAGCCATTTTGTCTAACTGACGTTTAGCAGAAATATTAGGTAAAACGACGATTCCTTTATTTCTACGTGCCGTCCGCGCTTCTGGAGCTATTCGCACAGAGTTTCTAAAGAAATAAACTGGCTGTCTTTGGTAGTGTATTTGTTATCAGTTGGAAAATATATTCGTGCAACCGACAGGTTTTAAATTCAGTTTCTGAGTAGTAAAATCTGACTTAAATATATAACAAATATAACGCACTATACTTGAACTGAAATATAATGATACGTAACTATTTCTACACCAGCGGTATCAAATTACAGTAGTCTTGAGGATAATATTTCGGGCTGCTAATCCAAAGGGAATGGCTTTAAATCCGATATCTACCGATGGAATTTGCAGGTCATAATGTAAAGTGGCATGAGATGAGTAATAATAGAGTTCATTCTTTTAAATTTTGGTGTTGTTGGGTAAAATTTAATACAAAAACTGGTAACCAACGTTAGCAGAACATTGTTTGTTAGTTGGCATTATGTAGGCAATAACTCATTTTCGCAAAACATTGCTAACTGTGGATAAATGTCTGTGTGAATGCCTTTCTGAAAGATAAAAGAATATTATTCAGCAGATGAACAAAATAGCCCTACTACGAATAACCAACGTAATACCAACGATAGTTAGTGGTTTGGATTTCTGTCATATTAGATTGGTGATCTGTAATATACACACGATAAATCAACGTAAAGCCAACTAACAGCATTTTGGTTTTTTGATTTATATTGCATATGTTTGAGAGAAAGAGAACTTAGAGAAGTGTGCAGAAAACCATAAATTTTCATCGTCCCAATAATGTAGATAAAGGGTCGTATTTCAGTTGGCAGCCAACGCAAAAGTATACGTTTGGCCAACGTTGCCACGAGTGACATTCTGACGTTGGGCCAACTTACCTACGTTTTCCGACATTGGCCCAACGCCAGAGCCAGACGTTGAGCCAACGTTGGGTCAACAAACAGTTGCTACGGGGGGATGTAGGCCTACGTGTGAAATATTTCGGGGTGTATGGGTGTTGTCTTTAGTTTCGATGTCTTGCGTAATATATTGAATAACGCTCGTAATACTAAAATAAAATAACGGCAATTTTGCTTATTAAATGTTGTTTCAGCGTTTTAGCAAATTATTTTTACTACGCTTTTGTAAGTACATCGACTTATTCAGAGCCAGTGTACACAACAGTGCACGTGACGGTTGTATCTGTCCGCCAGTGTACATTACTAGTCTTCACGCGATACTTATGACTAGTGTGTTTCGGTACAGGCATTTCATGTTTGCAAGGAATAGTTCCACGCAGAAAATGGATTATATTTTCCTGCTTGCACACCGAGAAAAAAAAAAGCGGAAACTGAAATTCGTTTGGGACAAATAAGTCGTAAGTTTGTATGTGGCGAAACAAGTATTGTGTTTATGGAACAAAATTAATGTTTTACTACATTTGTTTGCACTATCAATTCATCACATATTTAAAAGAAAAACTATTCTGCATTTAAAGCAAAATTTTATACTGCGGCTAAGATGTGTTAAAATAATTTGATTGAAGATTAATGTAATTTAATTATGGTTTTCCCATTACAATATTCTCAATTTTTGTTATTTTAATTTTTACATTGAGTGATCACCGGCATTTAGAAAAATGTTATTCATCGGCGGCCTAAATGATATTCGAACCCAAAAAGCAATAGCTTGGAAGTTTGATGTTCTATCCACTGACCTACCAGCTGCAAATATGTGCTGATGAACTGCATGTGATATACGAGTAGCTAATGTAAACGTTAGTTTTTATTTATTGTTTTTTTTTATCTGAAATATTTTACCGGAAAACTGCCTGATACTTTTTGTTTTGGCATCCTGGAGTGCTAGGTTGTGTGGCCAAAGATGGCGGAGTTGAGAGCTTGGAATGTCGAGTGAATAAAAACGTTCGTGTATCACGAGATGTGTTTAGTTGTTATTCCTGAACATAACATGTGGCGACGAGGATGGGATCCTCGAAGACTTCTTCGGGAAGATTACTAACAGTTTTCGGGGCAACTTTGTTTACATACAATCTCGTGGTCGGGTTACATTGTTTCGTCAAAGTTCTGGGCTAAAGAGATAATTTCGTCATGCCGGCAAACAGCCGAGAAATCCTACGTTTGTGCAAGGCACAGAACCGTTAGAGAATTACACTGAACGACTAAATTTGTATTTCAAGGTGGCGGATACTAAATAAACTGATAAGGTTGCAGTATTACGCTCAATTAAGTCCAAAGTCACTGGACGAAGTCACTTCTAAGGAGTGTATAGACAGTCTTACTAAAATCCTAGCTCTTAAGAATACCGTTGTCGCCGAGCGCTTTAAGTTAAGGCAACGCTGGCAACAAACAACATAATCTGTTACCGAATACATCGTAGCAATCAAATTCATCGCAACTACGTGTAAGTACGGGGGTTTTTTGGACGAAGCATTGAGAGATAGATTGGTTTCCGGTATGTTATCGAGCAGATGGTTAGGCGGCTGCTGGCTGAATCCGAAGAACTTAAATTTGCAGAGGCAGTCAAGATAGTAGTGGTTATTGATGCAGTGGCGAAGTCGGCAACCCTGATGAGTGGAGAGAACAGTGGAGAAGAAACTGTGATTGTAGAGCCTACATGTTTCAGGCAACTAGCAATAGAGGATGTGCAGTACGTCGGTGCTAGCAGAGGACATCTCCAGCGTCCACCTCAGTGGGGTGGTTTCACCCGTCAGCCTTATAGGGAGACGGCCAGTCAGAACCGGGCAATACCATCGAAGAAACAAGAGTTCGAGAATGCCTGCAGCTGTGGGGTCCGTCATCATTCAGGCAGCTGTCCAGCACGGAGATGGATTTGTAATAACCGTGGCAGTTTGGGACATATTGCTAAGGCATGCCGCAATCGCAAGGTAAATGACTCGTCAGTTTTAAGTCTTGTTTGTGCGTAAGCCTCGGGTGTACCGGTGGAACCAGCTTCGGTACGAATAAAGTTAAATGGTGTTGAAATACTTTTTGTGGTGGATATTGGAAGTGCTGTTACTGTTTGCAGTCAGGACCTCTACAAAAAAAACTAGGGGCAAATGCCTTAACCCCATTCCCAGGGGAATTAAGGGCTGCAAATGGCATAGGGTTGCAGGTAAGCGGAGTAGTGCTGGTGTCAGTCACAGATAAGGTGTTCGGGTCCTTGTACATTCTTTCACTGTTGGTAGTAAGGGATTTATCAGCACCTTCGCTTTTGGGAAGAGACTGGCTATCATCATCATGGCCAGGTTGGCAGGACCACCTACTGGCTAATTCACAAGTGTTGTCTGTGCACCTTGTTGGTCCTAGTGGGGTGGCCAACCGAGCTGAAGTGTTAGTATACCTTAAAAGTAAATACAAAGGCATTATCTGTAGTTAACAATGACAGACCCATTTATGGTTTTAAGGTTAGTTTAAATTAAAAAGGTAGTGCCATTCCAGTGTTTCATAGAGTTTATGATGTTCCATATCCCCTTGTTCAAAATGTGAAAGAGAAGTTGTACAAACTGGAACAGGCTGGAATTATTTCACGTGTAAAGTCTAGCCCATGGGCAAGTCCCATCGTAGTTGTGCCAAATAAGTCAGGCCAGATTCGGCTGTGTGTGGATCTTTAAACAACTGTAAGTCCTCATTTACGAGTTGACTAGTATCCCTTGTCTAGAGCAGATGATATTTTCCACAAATTTGCAGGGTGTCAGGTGTTCTGCCATCTGGATATCACCCAGGCATACTTACAGCTGGAATATGAGGAGCCCTGTGGGGAGCTCTTGACTATCAACACCATAAATGGGTTGTATCACTTTAACAGACTAGTGTTTGGCCTAGCTTCTGCCTCAGCTATTTCACAATCAGTTATTGAGTCTATCCTGTTCGAAATAGGAAATGTAGCAGCCTATTTGGATGACATACTGATTGGAGGAAAATATAGACAAGAATGTGCAAATAATTTAAATTTAGTCCTTGCAAAGTTGGATGCTTACAATGTAAATATCAACACAGATAAGTCTGAATTTTTGTAAGTTCTCTGGAATTCTTAGGGTTCCAGTTTTCTGGGCAGGGAAAATCGCCCACAAAATCGAAGATCGAGAAAATCATGGCTACTCCCGCACCTACATATACCACTCAGTCGAAATCATATCAGTCTTTGTTGAACTACTGTAGATAATTTACTCCTATGTGTCCAGATTTGCTCAAACGCCTCCACAACCTGTTACACAAAGATTTTCCATGGGTCTGGACATCTGAGTGTGAGTTAGCCTTCAACAAAAGCAAATCAGTCCTTGCCGAAAAAGAATTGCTGGTTGTATTTTACCCAACCAAGGAGATTGTGCTCCACGTAGATAGTTCTGGGTATGGAGTAGGAGCAGTGTTAAGCCACATTATTGATGGAATAGAGCATCCAATTGCATTTGAATCTGCAATGCTGACCATAGCCCAGAGAAATTCTAGTCAGCTGGATAAAGAGGCATTAGTTGTAATATTTTGAGTAAAAAAATTCCACCTTTGTATAGTCACCCCTTCACTATTGTCAGTGATCACTAGCCTTTGATGTAATTGTTTTCTGAAGCAAAAAAACTTCCCCACATGGCTTCCTCATTCTTACTACATTGGGTTGTGATCTTATCTGCATACAATTATTCAATCGTTTACAAGAAGGGCCAGCATATTACCCAGGCAGATGCAATGTAATGTTTACCCAGTACTGCTACAGTTGGAGTTAAAGAGTGCAACTTCCTCTACCTCACTACACCTTTGGTCTCTCTGGAGGAGGTGGCACAATAAACAAAAAAGACCAGGTGCTCAGAAAAATTATCAAGGTATGTAAAAATGGCTGGCCACATCATTGCTCCAACAAAATACTCAAACCTTTTTTCACCATGCGGCATCAGCTGTCCATCAAAGAAGGAGTTCTATTGACTGGCATCAGGATAGTCATTCCTAAATCTTTCTAGGCAAAGGTGTTGTGCATTTTACACCACGGCCATGCTGGTGTAGTACATACTCGTATGCTAGCTCGTTCCTATGTGTGGTGGAAAGGCATGGATGAGGATATTTGCAGAACAATTGAGTGTTGCTCAGCTTGTCAGCAAATGCAGAATGCACGTAACAACAGTTTTCGGCTAAATCGGCCTGCACCATAGGACCCACGGGAGCGAATTCACCTTGACCTGTTTCATTTCAACTCTGTGGAGTACTTGATCTTATGTGATGCCTATTCCAAATGGGTGTAATGTTTTGTCTTACCGATAGATACCAGTTTTCAGCCCGTGCTCAAGTGCATGCTGGAGGTATTTGCCTGTTTTGATTTTCCATGTACAATTGTATGTGATAATGGTCCCCCATTCTGTGTGCGAGACCAAGCTCAATTTTGTAGACTTCGTTCTATTAAATTGTTGTTCACTCCCCCATACAACCCCTCTTCAAATGGGTTAGCTGAGAGATCAGTACAGACATTCAAGAAGTTGCTAACTCTAATTTTAATGTCTGGTCCTAGTATTGCTTAATTGCTGAGTCAAAGGTTGAATGACTGTCTCCTTGTGTATCGTTCCACACACTCATCAGTGACTGGGCTCTCCCCCATGGCATCCCTGTTTTCATACGCCCCACACATTCCCCTATCGATGTTGATCCCAAAGGGGGAGGCTCGGAGAAGCAACCCAACGAATAGATGTTTGTCTGGTTACAAGATCAACCAAAAGGTTTGGGTCAATCTGCACAAATCCAAAACACTGGCGAAATGGGCACCAGGGTGAATAATGCAACAGGTAGGGAAGGTTATATATATAGTCAAAACAGGATAAGATAGTTTCAGGAAGATCCACCAGTGCCAGTTGAGGTGCAATGCTTGTAAGGAACCAGATACAAACGAAAATTTTCCCATGCCATGGCCCCTTCAGCAACCATGTTAGACTGAGCTAGAAATCGCAGATCATCATGATGGACAGCTCAGAAGGGGAGGAGGAGGTGAATAGATTTCGTGAGTTCCCCCATGATGAAGGTGAGATAACTCACCGAGTTTCCAGGTGGAGATGCAGGATCCGCACTCCTGCACGATATTCACTCACCTTGTTTGATTAAAGTATGTTGTATCTCTTTGCATAATCTTAACATTAAGTAATTTAACTGTGGGTTGATGACCTATGTAATTTAAGAGAATGTTCCTAGGTAACTAATGAAGTGTTATTTTTTAAAAAAATATTGTTGCTGTGCTCATGAGCTGTATCAGATAACTGTTGTGGAAGGAACTGTAATTTGTATGTTGCATAAAGTAATCTTGTAGGCCAATGTAGTTACGTAAAGGAATCATGGCCACGTCTAGAGAAACTGTATTTTGTAAGTTGCATAAAGAGATCTTGTAAGAGAAGAGGGGAAAGTAGTGTTGTGTTGGCAGCCTGGAGTGCGAGGTTGTGTGGCCAAAGATAGCGGTGTTTAAAGTTTGGAGTGTGTTGTGAATAAAAATGTTCGTGTATCACGAGATGTGTTTAGTGGTTATTCCCGAACATAACAATACTAAGCATTTTATCTTATCACCATGCTTAATAACGTGGAAACTTCCATTATGAGACATTTATTATGTTTATGTTCTACAATTTGTGATTATTTATATGTTTTTCATGACTACTGTCTATTTATGAACGGTATCATGTGTACATATGTTATAATTTAGACAACACTCTCAAGTATGAACATGCTATTTCCCCTAAGGCAGAACACCTTGCAGCATCTGAAACCAAAAGAAAGAAATGTTAGAGAGCTTTTCTTTCACACATTTTTCATAAGCCATTACACAAAGTAATAACAATTTTCCTTATTCTCCTGTTATGCTGAGTTATAGTACGCTGTTTGGTAAAACTTGAAAAAATTTGACAATTCTACCAAGAATTGAACCCGGAGTGCTGTTTGAAAATCCTCGTGCCTTACTGACTTAGTAGTAATACTAACTCCAGTTACCACGATGTGATATACATTGTTTCTAGTATTAACCTCCTACACATTCATGTTCAGTTTTATGCACATTATTTGTGCTTTCACCTGAAATTATTTTAACGAGGCTGTTTACACCAACATTACCTTGAACCAGCCATATTTATAAGCACTAATGGTATCCAGATTATCACATGTATTGCATATGAATGCTTAAGCTGTATTTTAAAACACATACTCCTAAACAATGTAGCCAGCCAAAAGAAAGCTGGTACTTCAACCACTTGAATTAGCTGTTGCAGATTGTTCAAGGACAATTATATTAGATCAATTTAAAAAAAACTAGTAATCTGAATTTACCACGATAATATGCAATGTACGATAACAATCGCGAAGTGTTTGGCCAATCGCATTATTTTTTAACAATGCTATTTGATTGTTTTCTTCTGGCACAAAAGAGTATTTTTGGGTTTTCTCAGAGTGCTCCCATACCGCGAAGATGAAATGCGAATACGAAGACCTATCTTTGAACTTGAGAAACATTGATCCGCGACCTGCATAATCGATAACTGGTTGTCACCAGTGCCCATTCTGCGATTGAATTTTCACCAAAGTATAAATACGACCCTTTTATACATGTTGTTTCTGTATAATTCTTGACTTGGAATACTACGGACATAAAATCCCAATAATGCATCTGCTTTGTAGCTTTTATGGTACAGTATTTACCACTCTGCGCAGCATGCATCGACATGACATAACGACCTGTAGGATGAAAACTTCAAGAATGTCATTTCAGTGCTATTTCTGCCAGAGGCAGTTTACACAGAGTGATATTTTGAAGAGATATTCTAAAAACATGTACCTCTGGTTCTCTGCAACTACAACCAACACCGCGCACACCACAATCGGCACTGTATGCAGTGCAATCAGTACCCCACACACCACAAACAGCACTGCATGCACCACATCAACACCACATGCACTACAATTAGCACTGCACACTGCAATCAGCACCTCATGCACCACAATCAGCACCGCACGTACCACATTCAGCACCGTACACACCACAATCAGCACTGCAAACACTGCAATCAGCACCACATGAACTGCAATCAGCACAACAGGAACCACAATCAGCACCACATGCTCCTCAATTAGCACCGCACACACCACAAGATAGTAGAGGAAAATTACATATTATCAAGCAAGATGTTACTTTACACATATGCATTCATGCTGAAGATGAAGATATTTCCCACAAATCGTGACATGGAAGTATATTTTCGAATACAATGAGTTGCATCATCGTGGGACCATCGTGTTGTGGCAAAACATGCATCTTACTGAGCCTACTGGAAAAACCGAAAGGTCTTCGGTTCGATAACGTGTACCTATATTCAAAATCGCTTTAGCAAACGAAATATCAGCGATTTGAATGAGTACTGGAGGCCATGGAAGGCTTAGGTTTTTCCCATACAGCGATAATGAAGCCATCATACCTCCGAGCAAAGCACTGTCAAACTCGATGTTTGTCTTTGATGACTTTGCCTGCGAGAAACAAACTTGCATTCGAGAATAATTTTGCATGGGACGACACATGTATGTGGACTGAATGTACCTTGGCCAGACTTATTCGCACATACCCAAACAGATGCTTCGCGACAATGCAAACATATTGGTTCTGTTTCGCATGAACGATATGAATTTACGTCACGTTTACGACGATAATGTTAATGTGGACATGACACTATCAGATTTGTAAGATATGTGTTCCTTGTGCTGGAAAGATAATAATGGATTTTTTACAATCGTTAAGGACTGTCCGCTACATAAGGGAAGGTACAAGCATGGGTTCGATCAGTTCATCGCCGTCTACCGAAAGGTTTCGTCTACTGGGAGTCAGCATGTTATGTCATCAATACCTCATGCTACATCAATGGGTACTTATGATGAGACAGTTAATGCTAAAGACGGAATGATTGAGTCGGTTTGTGCGGAATGTACACTTGCAAGATGTTCGTGTGAAGTCGACAAACTTCAAAATAAACGACCATCAGCTCTAAATACTGATGAACATACAACTCCTGCTGCAAAGAAAAGTATACTATATATTGACAGCATTGCTGATGACTATGATGACAGTGATATTGTTGAAGATGATGATAATTACCTCGAAGTTTCCACACATTTCACCAACGAGTTTTCTTCGACAAGTGGTGTGAAGGTGGAAGTTGCCGAGAATACTGACTATATGATTACTGAAAACCCGAATGAACTTGTAGACAGACTCGAATTTTTGATCGATATGCAAAGAGGTGCGTATTACTCGAAGATGAAATAGGTGGTTGCGATCATTAAAGAATTTAAGTATAGGGGTTATATCATGTGATGTGATGAACTGCTTTCGTTTGAAGTTGTAATTACAAAATAATAATATATTGTTATTGTAGAATAGTTGGTTTTTAATTATTTTTTAGATTTTTATCCTTATATTGATCTTAAAGCTTTTAGTAAAAATATCTATTTAAACAATTATGTATGTAGGCACAGTGCTATTGGAAAAAAAATATTTTTTAATCGAATGAAAATGAAAGGTTTTTAATATCTATAAAATAAGTACCGACAGCTCGCTTGGCAGTGAAATCGAGAAATTAACATACTAAACAGTAACATAATATGCTTGCCGACTTTTATAGATTTCTTCCAAAAAGTTTTTGTTTTCAAGTTAATTTAATGTCATGGAGTCAAGGTCAAGGTAGTCTGTGTCTAATATGGCATGGTAATAGTCTGTAATATAATATGTCTGTTGATTTTTATGTATTTTTTCTCGATTTTTTGACTTGAAGGTTATTCAAGGTCATGGGGTCAAGCCCCAGCTAATCTGCATCTAATGTGGTGGCCTGCAATGTCATATGCTTGCTTATTTTTATGTATTTTTTCTCTAGTTTTGGTTTTCAAGTTCATTCAATATCATGGGGTGAAGGTCAAGGTAGTCTGCATCTAATATGGTGTTAGTTGTCTGTAGCATAACATGCTTGTTGACTTTTACATGTTTTTTTTCTCGAGTTTTATATTTCAATGTCATTATTTAAGGTCAAGGACGTCTGCATCTAATATGGTGGTAGTAGTCTGTAATGTAATATGCTTGTTGACTTTTATGTATTTTTTCAAGTTTTGGTTTTCAAGGTCATTCAAGGTCATGGGGTCAAGGCTGAGGTCAACTGTATCTAATATGTCAGATGGGTGACGGCTACAAAGATGGGAGTTGAATGAGAGTGATAGACAAACTTCCAAACAAATTATCCTTACCAATATGGCGGTCATGATGCTTATCAATATGGCGACGAACGAAGGTGTTAGACAAACTTTTAAGAGTTTAAAAGTTTCTTTGACAAACATGTTTATAGGTGGTTCACAGTAAAATGAGCACTTTTGAAATCCCTGCTTAAGATCTACTTGAATGCACATTGTGTATTCTTCCACCTTATGTAAAATTATCCTTGCCATGGGCCTCATCACTTTTTTCATGCTTTGGTTAGGAGAATATGTGGAGTTATTAGAAAAGTTAATATGTTACAAATATGGTATTTTTTACACTTCGGTGCATTAAAAAAACACAAAGCGAAATAAATAACTTACACAAATGGTTACAAAAAACTTTTCATTTAATGTTAATATATGGAAATACATCCCCTCCATAGTTACCAACTTTACTAGGCGCATGTCACTCGGTACGCCCATTAAAATATATGCAGGTAGAAGCAGTGACTTTTTTCCAAGGTTGATTTCAATAGTGCTCTCTTTATCGTGAACAGCCTTTATCAAGAATTGCACAACACAGATAATGTGCAGGGTAGGTGGACTCCTTAATTAATATCTTCCGGTTGGGGTTGAAGTGCGGGAGACACATAACAAGGGCAATATGTAAGAGCGGGAGATAAAGAAAGAACAAGAGAAAAAGTATCATCTGGATTAACATTGATGGCCAATGGCAATGTCCACCGAGCTCCCTGTATACAAGGATATGACGCCGTCGGGTGAGACACGAGACGAACGATGACACAATTTACTTACTGCAGGGGGGCGCCAGCGGTGCTTCCAAGTCACCACACTGTGAGACTCAGGGTAGTCAGGGATGCTGTAAGATCTGTGTGTCCATCTCATCCGAGCATACTTACAAAACACTGAATATTACTAAACATTTAACACTGAAAAAAGCGGGAGATAGGTGGTTTGACGCGAAATTGAAACATATTTTTGTACACTGGTAGAATTGCTTTTATTTTACCACTCTTACATATCGTGCCAGGAAATGATTTAATGATTAACTTGTCCGGTCAGACAAAATTACAGCACTCTTCGGAAAATTATTCCGATGGCATTTCAAACACCCAAGTATTGCTAGCACTCCTGATGGCGGAAACACCCACGTGTGCGATTGACCGCGTAGTTGGTTACAAAACATCAATCACGGCAAAAAATTATAAGAACCCATTTATTAAACAATACATATTACCCTGAGAAAATTGTGTATGGCGCACAAGAAATTACAAAGAGAAACACTGTAAGCACGATGGCACAAACACATATTTGGCGGTGGTTAACCACGTGGTAGCAAATTTTGTGGCTGTAAAACAATTTCCATGCAAAACCCCTAAACTACGTGCACACAAATATACCCTTAATATTACCCATGGCAATGAAGAAGAAATTATGATGGGAGATCCTCTAACATAGGCGGATGGGGCTTGATTCAAAGTTGTGCGGGCCACATACCCTCCCCAACATCTGCCATTAACAACTGCCACTTCCAGGCGATAAACAAATTACGGTTAAAACCAAGCGCAATGCAGTATCGCAACTGATAACAACATCATGTTATGTGAAACACACATAAGTGCAAACATGTTGGCCAACATTAACATTTGATCCACCACCTTAACAAACATAATTACTCCTTTCAGGTACGTTAACACATCGAGAGAAAAATGAGGGGTAATGAATTTAACACTTCTTGCACGACTTTATCAATATAATTATATATATATACATATATATCTTTATACCATTTTGTATGTTTCCCTAAGGAAGCTCGAAAAATTTTCCTATTAATTTTAATAATATGATTTTTGAAGGGTGCACTTTTTTAGTATCTAGTGTTATGACCTTGATCTGTATTTATATCACTTTGTATATTTAATAGCAAAAATAAATGTTCAAATATCCCCCACCCCTCAATTCAACCTTCTTTTTAATACAATGGAAAGGAATATAAAAATAAACGAAAACACCAAATAAATATTCATAACACATAATCACGGATGGCAGTTACATAACACATAATCACGGATTGAAAAACCAATTCCACATTACCAAAAATAAAAAAAAATCACCAGTAGTACCAACTAATTACCGATACAACCAATTCTGATCACCAAGTTCCATCTTCATCTTCTTTCGTGAATACATAGATGGCGATAAGGTCCCAGCACATAGTGGCAGTGTATAGAGACACGAAGAGCTGCCGCTGAGTTTCCCATTCGCATGTTAAATGCCGAGCGAGTAGGTTAATGTAGTAGGTGCGGGCTGATGATGGACTTTTCTATTTTCGTTTTGTTTTTTTTTTGTGTTCTTACCTTGTTTCGAGGTATTTATATGGTTGTATTAATAGTATAATTCCTTTTTGGTGAATTCATTCCCCTTGTTATTAAATAAGGAAGGTTTATCATAATATTGTGTCTTTCACTCAAATTGTCGATACAGATTATAGGTCTTTGACAGTTAAGATCCTTGATATAGAAGAGAGTTATATTTTGTTGTCTTTTTTGTACTGTTTTGGTCTTCAAGGAATAACTTCTAAAGCTGGTGGTGGCTTGTTGGAAATGTGTTTCTTCAGAAGGTCTCATGTCGAGAAGGAACCTCCACCAAAGGATTTTAGTGAGATTGATCCAAACAGGTTAATTTGTAGATGACTTTTCCAGTTCATGAGGGCAAGGCAGAAAATAATGCCTTAATTTGTGTTTTTGGTAATGCATCTATGTATTCATGTAAGAAGATGAAGATGATACTTAGTGATCAGATTTGGTTGTATAGGAAATTATTTGGTACTACTAGCGACATGCTTATACTTGGTCATGTGGGCATCACTACAAGCATAACCCATGTTCTGCAAAGGAGAACTTACATCATCATGTTAAATTATTATACTGCCACATCATTTGCAAGCATGTTGTTAACTGCCCCAAGTGTTTCTTTTTTTAATTACTGGGGGCCATATTTTTCCCAGAGTAATATGTTTCGTTTCATTAACAGGGTTTTTGTAATTTTTGCCATGATTGATTTTCTTTAACCGATCACATTGTCAATCGCACATGTGGGTATTTCCGCCTTCAGGCATGCTAGCAACGATTGTGCGTTTGAAATGCCATCGCTATATATTTCCGAAGAACAAAATAACTTTTCCAGCCAGATTTCTATGAATTTCACTGACAATATTGCCATTTCACCTGCATTACATGGCCCGCTAAGAACTTCATCCAGTGGCATCCGCACCATGTGAGAATGCTTTCAAGCATCTTCGTGTTTATTGTGCCTGTTCACATTATGTTTCATGTTTTCTCGTCAATATTTGTGTAATTTTTACAGTGACATAATATTCGTCCCAGCATGTTAAGTGTATACACCGTAACCAACACACACACACCATATTGTTGTGGGTTGTGGGCACAAGTGAAAGGACAGCTGTCAACGAAGTTGACACCTGCCTGTGTTCGAGGGCGATGCACTGCAGGCGAGAGAGTCACCAGGGGACAGCAGGGTAGGCACTGACGTCGAGCTGACCAGCAGCCCATGGACGTTAATACGGCCGAAACCCCCCCCCCCAAAGAGATTAGTAACTTGGTGTGTGTTAGAGGTTGCTCGTTCAGCGAGACTGGAGCGATCCCCGATCAGCAAGTCTGCCAATCCTGGAGTAGCGTCGGGCGGAGCCAGTGTCCAGGTGATCCAGTAGCTGGGTCGAGACCAGGATTCTGCAAGCTGTCTTTCTTCAGCACATCTCCACTACAGCAGCCGATGGAGGATTTCCGGCGATTCGAGGCTGTCAGTGCTAGGTAATCTTGAGGGCGAGCATGATGCGATACGATTCGGGTAGAGTGATTAATGCAATCTAAAATAGTTATTAAATCAGAGAAGAATTAGTCGTTATTTACTAAGAGGTAGGAATTAAACGTAATAACTAAAAACATTATAAATAAGATAGTTCAGATCTGAAATATAAGTAAAGGTAGAAGGTGTAAAGAAGTGTAGGGTTGATTTTATCTGTGTAATTTGCAATTGAGTTTAGTTTTATTTATGTAATAAATTTTGATATTAATGAAGCAACCAGATGTAGTAATTTAGAAAAGTTAATATAGTCGATCTTCTTACTTTGTTGTGGGCCTTGAGCCAGTGTGGTTATGCAATAATATAGAGACGTTGTATACTTGGCCAAGCACTACTCCAAATGGCGGAGGCTTCGTGGTCTCTTCACCATAGTTTTTTAACACTTGTCTGAGTTGAAATTTGCATTGTGTAGGAAGGCGGAAAAGGTACCGACCATGCGTATCGCATTGCTTATAAATTCATTTCAGACTTCAGTGTATTCATTTTATAGAATTTTTTAATCCCGGAGCTTGCAACTGTAGTAGTAGTAGAGAGAGAGAGAGAGAGAGAGAGAGAGAGAGAGAGAGAGAGAGAGAGAGAGAGCTACCATAGAAAATGAAAAAGCGAATTCAAGACTGCACAAAGTCGGAGTCGTGATAGGAACTTACGAACACAGTGCAATGTACGAGTCTCACTTTGCACTCAACGTTTGTAGTTGTAGTGGCAATAGTTGTAGTAAAATATTACTTGCTTACTGTAGTATATTGCATGTCAGTTTTACCCGCTGGGTAGAAACGTTTGGAAATACTTATAGTTTTCCTAGGCATAGCAATTAGTTCTGTAGATTCCTTGTAAATTAGCACAGTGGTACATGTTGGCGGAGGGTGGGTAGGTGGCAACAGCATTCCAGCAGGGACGTTGTACACGGCAATTTAGCCTTACACAGTTTAGCCAAACAACAACTGTAGTGAGTATATGGACACAAGGAGTAAATCAGCATCTGTCAAAAAACTGATAAAGAAGGCATCGTTAGACACTTCTGAGCTCGAGGAGTTAATTAGACAGTGGCAAACAGGAGAGACCATTTCAGGGCCACGAGCAACAGACGTAGGCAAGAATATTGGGTCAGAATTCTTGTTTAATAATAGTCTAGAGAACACACCTGTCGATCAGAATGAGAATGATACACTGCTCGATGGGAAGGAGTATCTAATACCTAAGGAATGTACACCAGCGGCAGCAGTTGACAAGCATCAGTATGAAGTACCTGCTATAGTGGATAGGGAACGAGGACTGATGACTGTAGTGGAAAATATTCACATAGTCGTTAATCAACCAGAGAGAAGCTACCGATATTCTGTAGTGAAGGCACAGAACAGGTCACAGAATTTTTAGAACAGCTTCACACCATAAGCAAGGTGAACAGCTGGGACAATAAGTAAATATTTCACCGAATAAAGATTCACGTTAAGGGAGCAGCTATAGAGAATGTGGTGCAAAGTCGCAGTCTAGAGCTTACATAGAAGAATGTCGAGGGCAAACGCCATAACATGTTTACCGCTACTGCAGAAATAGAGAAGTGCAAGCAGCTTCTATATACAAGGAGGCAGCAGCTAGGCGAAAGTGCCCAGCAGCATGTAGAAACCCTCCAATATTATAGACGCAATTATAATCCGTACGTTAGTAATGCGGAATTCATTAGTATAATATGGAAGTAATTGCTTCCCTCCATCGCCAATAAAATTATAGGACTTGAGAATGACACGATTAAACAGATGAGACGGAACCTGATCCAAGTGGAATTAGGGCTTTATCGCTATAATGAGGCGGTGGCCCACATTCCGGGCAACGCGGAATTGGAAAGGTTCCAGACGGAAATCACCACACTTGAGGAGGAAATAGGTAAACTAACTATCAAGAAAGAGCAATCGCAGGTTGCATCGTGACAACAACAAACACAGAATCTAGACCCCTACATAAGTCGTGGGTGGCTGCAAAATATTCGACGAGTGTACCTACCAAGTTGTCACAGTAAAGATTACGACAGGAACGTATTCAGGTGGCAACAGAGACAGCAAAATGTGACACAGCCACACTGGCTCAAGGCCCACAACAAAGTACCAAGATCGACTATATTAACTTTTCTAAATTACTACCTCTGGTTGCTTCATTAATATCAAAATTTATTACATAAATAAAACTAAACTCAATTGCCAATTACACAGATAAAATCAACCCTACACTTCTTTACACCTTCTACCTTTACTTATATTTCAGATCTGAACTATCTTATTTATAATGTTTTTAGTTATTACGTTTAATTCCTACCTCTTAGTAAATAACGACTAATTCTTCTCTGATTTAATAACTATTTTAGATTGCATTAATCACTCTACCCGAATCGTATCGCATCATGCTCGCCCTCAAGATTACCTAGCACTGACAGCCTCGAATCGCCGGAAATCCTCCATCGGCTGCTGTAGTGGAGATGTGCTGAAGAAAGACAGCTTGCAGAATCCTGGTCTCGACCCAGCTACTGGATCACCTGGACACTGGCTCCGCCCGACGCTACTCCAGGATTGGCAGACTTGCTGATCGGGGATCGCTCCAGTCTCGCTGAACGAGCAACCTCTAACACACACCAAGTTACTAATCTCTTAGGGGGGGGGGGTTTCGGCCGTATTAACGTCCATGGGCTGCTGGTCAGCTCGACGTCAGTGCCTACCCTGCTGTCCCCTGGTGACTCTCTCGCCTGCAGTGCATCGCCCTCGAACACAGGCAGGTGTCAACTTCGTTGACAGCTGTCCTTTCACTTGTGCCCACAACCCACAACAATATGGTGTGTGTGTTTGGTTACGGTGTATACACTTAACATGCTGGGACGAATATTATGTCACTGTAAAAATTACACAAATATTGACGAGAAAACATGAAACATAATGTGAACAGGCACAATAAACACGAAGATGCTTGAAAGCATTCTCACATGGTGCGGATGCCACTGGATGAAGTTCTTAGCGGGCCATGTAATGCAGGTGAAATGGCAATATTGTCAGTGAAATTAAAAAAAGAAACACTTGGGGCAGTTAACAACATGCTTGCAAATGATGTGGCAGTATAATAATTTAACATGATGATGTAAGTTCTCCTTTGCAGAACATGGGTTATGCTTGTAGTGATGCCCACATGACCAAGTATAAGCATGTCGCTAGTAGTACCAAATAATTTCCTATACAACCAAATCTGATCACTAAGTATCATCTTCATCTTCTTACATGAATACATAGATGCATTACCAAAAACACAAATTAAGGCATTATTTTCTGCCTTGCCCTCATGAACTGGAAAAGTCATCTACAAATTAACCTGTTTGGATCAATCTCACTAAAATCCTTTGGTGGAGGTTCCTTCTCGACATGAGACCTTCTGAAGAAACACATTTCCAACAAGCCACCACCAGCTTTAGAAGTTATTCCTTGAAGACCAAAACAGTACAAAAAAGACAACAAAATATAACTCTCTTCTATATCAAGGATCTTAACTGTCAAAGACCTATAATCTGTATCGACAATTTGAGTGAAAGACACAATATTATGATAAACCTTCCTTATTTAATAACAAGGGGAATGAATTCACCAAAAAGGAATTATACTATTAATACAACCATATAAATACCTCGAAACAAGGTAAGAACACAAAAAAAAAACAAAACGAAAATAGAAAAGTCCATCATCAGCCCTCACCTACTACATTAACCTACTCGCTCGGCATTTAACATGCGAATGGGAAACTCAGCGGCAGCTCTTCGTGTCTCTATACACTGCCACTATGTGCTGGGACCTTATCGCCATCTATGTATTCACGAAAGAAGATGAAGATGGAACTTGGTGATCAGAATTGGTTGTATCGGTAATTAGTTGGTACTACTGGTGATTTTTTTTTATTTTTGGTAATGTGGAATTGGTTTTTCAATCCGTGATTATGTGTTATGTAACTGCCATCCGTGATTATGTGTTATGAATATTTATTTGGTGTTTTCGTTTATTTTTATATTCCTTTCCATTGTATTAAAAAGAAGGTTGAATTGAGGGGTGGGGGATATTTGAACATTTATTTTTGCTATTAAATATACAAAGTGATATAAAATACAGATCAAGGTCATAACACTAGATACTAAAAAAGTGCACCCTTCAAAAATCATATTATTAAAATTAATAGGAAAATTTTTCGAGCTTCCTTAGGGAAACATACAACAGGGCATAAAGATATATATATCTTTATTTATTTATTTATTTATATATATTTAGATTGATAAAAGAAGTGCAAGGAGAGTTAAATTCATCCCCTCTCTTTTTTCTCTAGAAAACATACCCGAAAGATTAATTATGTTTGTTAAGGTGGTGAATCAAATTTTAATTTTCGCCAACATGTTTGCACTTGTGTGTGTGTTGCATGTAACATGATGTTATATCAGTTGCGATTCTGCATTGCGCTTGGTTGTAACCGAAAGTTGTTTATTGCCTGGAAGTGGTGGCTTGGTGGGGCCCGGAAGTACATCCGGTGATATTGTCCCAGCACATAGAGGCAGCGTATAGAGATACGGAGAGCTGCCACGGAATTTCCCATTCGCATGTTAAATGCCAACTGAATATGTTAAAGTAGTGGGTGCTGGCTAATCCTGGGCTTTTCTGTTTTTGGTTTATTTTGTATTCTTACCTTCGCATCTACTATTTTCACCTACTTGCATGGCATTAAAATTGCGAATGGTGAAACTCTGCAGCTGCGCTCGGTATCTCTAAACGCTGCTGCTATGTTCTGGGACCTTATCACCAGATGTAATTCAGGTCCCCACCAAGCCGCCACTTTACGAGCGATAGACAACTTCCGGTTACAACCAGGCACAATGCACTATTGCAACTGTTAACCACATCCTGTTACATTCAACATGCACAAGTACAAACATGTAGGCCAACATAAACATTTGATCCACCAACTTAAACATAATTACACTTTTCGGGCTTTTTAGTAGATGCGTCCTGTGAATTGTGTATTATTATCAGGTAATAATCGACATGGTACCCCCAACGAGAAAAGAATGCTTTCTCAATTACTTTCCCGACAGTTCTGTCCCGTGCACTCGACACCACATACGCATCTGTCCACCTCGAAAATATATAATTGACTACTACAATGAAATGTTTACCTGTTGATGTTCTTGGACACAGTCCCATGAAGTCTAAGGTCACTGTTTCAAATGGTTCATTTGTCAATCGGGGCTGCTGTTGTTGGCTTCCATCTGTATGTTGACTCTTACACTTGTTGCATGTTACACACTTTCTTACGAACTGTCACATGTGTGCTGACATTCCTGGCCAATGGAATTAACATAAAATATTAAGCTTTGTTTGCGCGACATCCGGATGTCCCGTCAAATTATTGGTGTGTGCATATAGAAAAACTTTCTCACATGCAGAAACAAGCACAAATAACCTCAAATTTTCCGAGTTTTTCGAAGTACACTATTCCTCACCACGGTCGGTCACCCTCTGAATTTCTACAGCATTCAAGCCACATTCATACTGCAATTTTGTAGCAATGTGACATGTGGCCTGTTGATTGTTTAAAAACACACAGATTATGTCTAGCTGTGATGTTACCGGTAAAAGAGTGACATTTAGGCATTGTACACTTGTTTCAGATGCCGTACTCACGCTTTTCGGGGTGTCTTCCAGTGTTTGAGGTTCATGGTAGTATTCCCTTCCTACATACTTTTTGCCCGAAATGTATAAATCTTGCAGCTGGTTCCATCATGGTGTTTTGCTCCGACAACCACAGGACTCCAAGGATCACATCCTTATGGATGCAATCCGATATAATATTGTTGTTACCATCTCTACAACTCGAACTTTCATTGTTATGGTGACCTTTCCCATAACTTCACTTGAATGCTGTGCTGTTGCAAGATGAGTTTTTGTTTTGTTGGTTTGATGGTGGTGACATTTACAGAATTTACTCTGAAAAAATTATGCGAAGCTGATGTGTCAATTAAAGATCTACTTGATTTATGAACACTGGAATATCGATGAAGTAGTTATCATGACCAATTATCTGTGATAAAAACAATTTGTTGCTGTGTTACTTCCACTTTGTTTGCATTGTTATTGGAGTGTGTGGCATCTGGTCATGCCACTCCTATCGTATTTTTTCCGCCGGCGGTTGTTGTCGGCTCCCTCTCTGATGTGGATAATCTGCCCATGTCGGACAATCAATTTCCCAGTGAGCTCCTTTACACCATCTGCAAGGATGTGACTGTTGTCGATGTCCTCCTGAATATCGCTGCAGTACTGAACTACTTGTTGTTGACACTGTAGAATCCATTTTCGAGGTAATGTGGTGTGACGTTCCCCGTGGCTGCGTCTTGCTGTTTACAATTTCACTCTGTCCAACTGTCTGTGGTATAGATGTCGTCTGCTCGTGATGTGGTTGTATGTTGGCATGGTCACGGCGCAGTTTAGCGGAAGTGTTTGCATCTACCAACAAAACTGTCTGGATGAAATCACTCTCGATTGTGTGTATTCAAGGGGCTAGTGTGGCGCAGTATTCTGCCCTTGTTGAACCGGCTACTACCTCCAGGATATCCTTTAGTTCCAGCTCTGACTGGTGTGTCCTGACAAGACTTATCTTCTGTGTAGCAAAATTGTATAGGGACTCCTCCTCTTGTTCTTCCAGTACTTCTTTGCTTCGGGCCCAAAGAGACGTGAAATTGTTGGCAAAATGGCTTTTGAGTCTGTTTCGAAGTTCCTCCCACGTAATGCCATAGTGTGTTATACCCTTCCAACAGGCTTTGGCCTCCCTGTGGAAACACTCACCTATGCAATTTGGCCAGTCCTTCTGATCTATGCTGTAATGTCGTAGACATCTCTCACAATACTTCAAGAATGCACTCAGGTCTTCGCTAGCTGTACCGGAGCTCAGCAGCCATTTAGATTTAGTTCAAGTGTGAAAATTCTGTTCCCAGTCACAGTATGTTCTATTCCACTTTGCGGATCGTGTAGCATGTACTTCTTGTAACATTGAGGTGGAGTGTAACACCGCCATTGTTACAGTTGGCAGAATTGGTGAGGGGCTTGGCAACGTCAGCTGCAGTAAGCTCTGTTTCTCATGTGCGATTTGTTCGAAGATGTTATCATGTGTTACCAGGTCTATCAGATGATGCATTCCTGCTTTCAGTGGCATTCCAAGGAAACCTGTTGTCCTGTCTCCAGCTCTCAGCTGTTCTCCTTGCATCATCTCCCAATCTGATGTATTTTGATAACATTGAAAACATTGGATTAAATGTTTATTTTCGGTGTTTCTCTTTCCCGCTTGGATATGCACCACATTGTGGTAAATCCGGTAGCACTGTCTGCATACCAAAATTGCATTACCATGTCCATCATATTTTGTTACATTTGAACGCTTATGCAATTAGTTAAGAAAAGAAGTTGTTTGTCGTGGCTATGTTCTTGTCAAGCGCAAATTGTTGGTGGGCACATTGGGTTGACGAAATATTTTGCCTACGAAAGGTGTAGGCAATGCATGCAGACATCCTCTTGATTTTCGGAGATAGTGCGGGCAAATAATCCGCCACTAAGTTCCAGATTGGCATGTTCCAATTCTTGTTGCATCCGACGTAAAGCTTCCGGTTCCCAGAAAACATACTCATCTTCCTGAAAAATGTCTATAAGCAGTGGGTTCGGGTTTGGGGTGCGATGTAAACATTTCCCACACAGTGCTGTTGGTTTACCATTGGTTGTTCGCCACATCCAGTATTCGCGATCACGGGCAGACGCGGTTGTGGTGCAGACGACATCTCTCCTCTTGTTTACTCTTCAACAAGGAATGTGGCCTCACAGTCCCCGGCAATCACCCTCTGGCACGTCACGGTAGAAGTGGTCCAACCAGCTCGTTGCAGCTCGGGGGTAGCAGCTATCTCTCAGTGAAGATGACTTGCACCAAGATGGCATCGTAGGCTGACATCACAACGCACTTGCTGTTCCAAAATGGCAGTTCCCTTCTCGTACTTGAACAATGATGAACATTGGCGCCAAACTGGTTTTCTTGTTTTCCGGCATTTTCCCTGTGTTGAATTTTCACTTTCAACATTGTTTGATGGCTGTTGATGAGGAAAAAATTTGCCAGTAACAAAATTATGGGAACCAAATTGTTCAATCGGAAACTATCTCGTGAGCACGGGGTCGCATGTGGACATGCGGACAAGGAACATTTTGAAACAAGGAACAGGAACATTAAGAATTTGGGTGAAAAACATGGGTACACTGAATTTCCACTTACCAAAGTTCATTGAAGACAAAAGATGTACACTCGTTGCAGTGCTACTCACAGACCATAGCAGTTAAAGCCGTACTAGTTGTGGCACCACTTGACGTAAGCTCTCCTTTGCAGTCCCTGGGTAATTCTTGTGGTGATGGCTGTTATAGGTTATGTCCAGTGCTCCCCTCAGTGTAGAGAACGAAGTAATTCATTAGGTCGTGGGCCGATCACCTAAATGCAGCACCCAGATGTGCAGACATCTTTGTAAATGTTGTAAGTAACTATGAACTATATCCATCCCTGGCCTGGTCTAGTAGAGGTTATTTAAGGTTTCTCTAAATGCTTATACTAATCGTCGAGGGATTGTTTCGTCCATCCCATGCCGATACTACACATATTTCGGTTAAGAGATCGTTAGGCGATCTCAGTAAATAAATCGGATGCCGAACTTTCAAACATACTCGATTTATTTACTTGCTCCCTAATATGAGGCACTTATAAGAACATGGATCCTATTAAGTCGGAGCACACTTAAACTGATGTGTAAAAGATGTACTGGGTTGCTGTGTGACACTTTTCCTGGATAATAAACGATTTACTGTTCCATAACATAGACTGACTATTAGTTCACTACATGATTATATAAAAATTGATGAAGGTCCGGGGAGGACGCAACTACATGTGTCCGCACAGCACCAAGGCTGCCTTCTAATTGGACAGCTTGTCCCATGCAACTATGAAAAACCGTTATGTTTTTCTGTATCACATTATATTTAATGAATGATATGCTAAGATGACCTTAAATAACAAAACATATTACAAGAGGACTTTCATTTCACCCTTAAAATATCTAATATTACAATAATAATAAATATTTGTTTCGCTGTAAGTGGTGGCTTAACGGTAATGTTAGTTCCTTACTGCGTACACAACACACAATTTCTGTTTTTGATGACGGGCAAAATAAATTATATTGTTTGATTTCACACATCACTTATTTTAATAGTGTATTTTCAGTGTTCTTAGCAAAGTTCTCATATTGGTAGGTTTTTATATATTTAGGTTAAAAGCAGGGTTAGAAAACCCACGTGGTCAATGTTTACGTTATGTTGCTGGCGTTCACGACAACCTAACCTCACACTACTGTCCTGCTACTGACAGTACTGCCTACTACTTCCTTTCTTATGCAGCTCAAAACTTATTTATTAAATTAGCGATAGGTGCTTATGGTATTCAGACTAGAAAATTACACCATAATTTATTATAAACTGCGCCACTACTACGAGTCTAAAGTGCTATCTCTGTAGCATGAAACCAATGTGTGCTCTACTAACTTCAATCATATTGCACTATCTAACACAAAAAACACTTTTAAAACTACACAAGAAACTATTAAAAAATAAACATAAGTTGTGCCATGAATTTTATGGACTGCAGTGACTTACAGTGACATTCTGCATCACGTGCATTATGTTGCACATGTACGTTGCATTTGGAACAAGGGACATTAGCAAAATATATTTCAGAACACTATTTACACAATAAAAACAAACAACACACATTATTACCATTTTCCAAATAATCACATGTAACTGAGACACGACATGCATAAAACCATTTTATTTACATCTGGAACAGACACGTCAAATTATACACATAACCCTTAAAATCGCTTCGAGCATTTTTATGGCTGCAATACCATGGACTCTGTGCATTTACTTGCCTTCCGCAATTATAAAACACTTAAATAATCTGCTTCTACACATTGCACACTAACACTGCATCGGTGCTCTTGGTGTGTACACTGGGAACGGTGCTCTGAGTGCATCAGATATCTCGGCGACACCTCACGTGGCAGATTGGTCGCGTAGATAGGGAGAACGGCCTAGGGTGCTGGCTTGTGTCAATGGCAAAAACCCTAAAACACGTTTGTACAAATTTACCCTTAATATTGCCTGTGGAAATGAAGCAGAAATTACAATGCAAAAGTCTCTAACATAGGCAGATGGCGCTTGAGTCAAAGTTGTGCGGACCACGTGGCATCTCCGACTACTTTCCTCCTTCCACGATTTAAGTTTCAAAAAGCCACAACAGCCGCAAAAGATTAATTTAAGCAGAAGCATGATGCTGGGGATGTCCGGCAAAATGTATGCAAAGGAAAGGTTAACAGGTAAACTAAAGTAAACTACGAAAATCTAACTCAGTGCAAATATATGTAGTTAGTACGTGACAGTGTCTTACTTCGCCAACTCTCCTTGAATGACTGCCCAGAGACAGGGGTCGTTTGGACCTACCATTACAGCCTATGGGATTCACACGAGCGGAAGTGCTATGCACACCGAGTAAAATATTATTACGTGAAAAGAAGTGGCACTTAAATTAATTTTAATACAAAATTATTTAAACCATTTCAAACCAAAAATATAATAATCAAAAAAATTGTATTTTGAAGGCGTTCATGCCATAATATCAATGTCTGTTTCTTCGCACGGCGCACATTTTGAATTTGAAAAGAACATTCTGTAATATTTATGAAAAGACATTTGTAACATTTTATAACACTTTTAGCCCTGAAAGGAAATTGAGACAATTATTTTACACTAAAACAACAATAATCCTGTTACGAGAAAGTCTGTGTTATGGCCTTTTTGCACACGTACTTACCCACATGTCATGTGAGTTGCGAGCGCCGTCATGGTCTGACTGCCATTGGCTGTTAGCCGGCGTCAAATAGCATGCAACAATATGCAGCAATTAAACGTACATTAGATTAGTGAAAAACTGGTGCACTAACCACGCACCATCTGTATGGCTCATTGCAAGGTTCATTGCTTCAACTATATCTGAGGAGAACGCTTTCACGCATTTTTCTGTGTGTGTGTGTGTGTGTGTGTGTATATATATATATATATATATATATTATATATATATATATATATATATATATATATATATACACATACACACACACGCATATATATATATATATATATATATATATATATATATATATATATATATATGCGTGTGTGTGTGTGTGTGTGTACCGCATGCTGCACTGAAAAAAAATCATGGTCAATACATTTTATTGTTAAGAATCCAGATCCCACATTCCCTTGTCATAATTAATTATACAGGAGATTTTTTTTAGTTCAAAGATTTATCAAGATTTTATTCTCATTAAAAGTGATTTTTAAAACTACAATTCTGATTATAATCGTTTAAGTGGTTTTTTTCACATCTGGAAGGAATTCTGGAATAATTTACAAGCCGCCTAGTGCTTCGTTCTGCCGCTAGCTTGTGTACAGCACTTGTGCTGGGGGTATCGCGCGGGTGTCTCCCCTCCTTTCTCCTCCCCCTTTCACGGCTTAGCATTTTGATTCCGGCTATTCAATGTGATGGACACGTTTTAATATCTTCTGCTACCACTCTACTGCCCATTCGTTAAATCATCTACCATACAACTTGGCACTCGTGGGGCCTCTCTTCGCTGAGGATACATGAACCACAAATGTGCAACAAGTATTTATTGTTTATCTATAAATGTGGTAAAGTGTAACGACGCTGCCACTATAGTTTGTAATTTTTGGGCGAATTTAATTATGGAAGTTACTGGTCAAATACTTGTAGAGGGTGGTGGCATCGAGCCTAGTAGGGTAGTTGTCAGCATGGTGGTTTTGTTTGATAGCGCTAAAGTAGAATGTTGGGTTGCGGCATAACATTAAATTTAGTTTATAATTTGGAATGCATGATCGAAATTTCAATATGTAAAATGAATGGAGTTTTTAAGCACTCTAGTATTTACAAGTTTTTATGTCGCCCTAGGCTGCCTGTTGAATTTTGTGCATCTGTTGTCCACAACACCCTATTTCAGTAAGTTCTTAATGTCGAGTATTGAGGTATTATGAGAGGTCACTTTGAAGGGAAGATGTGCCGTGGGCGCCTCTGTAGAAATTCTTTTAGGATCTTTTAATATGTATTTTATTGCCATGCAGGATTTATAGGTTGTTATGTCACTTCCCTTTGTCAATAACTTTATTGTACCTGCTAGAGCTAGATAGTTAAGAAATCTTGATTAGGACCCGATATTCACTGTGGTTATTGAGTAATGATTGTTGTGACATGTACCACATGCTCCCACCTTAGGCCGTTACATATATCCCGTCGCATCAGCATCCACGACCTTGCACCACCATGTGAGAAGTGTTAGTACACAAGCCAACATTCCACATGTGTGCGCATAGCATGTTTGTGTCATGTACCAGTGCATGTAAATATCTTGTGAGTTTAAGTGTTTTCTTTTGCCTGGTTTGATTCTGTTGAGACGATTCACAGATGGTAGAGAAATATGTTTGTTTTGATTTCGATTGCCAAGTTTTACATTTTTAAAGACATGTCGTTGTGTGTTTGAATCATGTAACTGATGTTACGGGTCACATTATGGGTCACGTGACATGCAAGTTAGTGCATTGCATTTAGAGCCTGTATTACGACCTCTAGTTACATATCAGGTTAAAAGTTAATTACCAACTTGTAAAATAGTGTATTACGGCCTCTAGTTATTGCAAACTAGTACTGTTATCAAGGGGTTAAACTATCTATAACTTCCAGTGCTAGACAAGCATTTATACCTTTAGATAAGCTTCAAAATGGTTTCTCAAACATCAGATTATATGCATGTTGGTTTTGGAGATTATATAAAATATGAATTGAAGTTTTTTGCAATGTTTTATGTTATGTAGAATAGTCCAGCAAAATGCAAATAAACCCGGCGAATGTCGATAATGACACAGAATATTATTTTTGGAAATTGTATTATTTTTAGTTGTGGAAAGTGTATTTTGTAATACAAAAATCGGAGATAAAATATTAGCACTAGGCATAGTGTCATTTTGAGGAATTGGATTCCTTAAAATTTGTGAAATAAAATATTTCCCGCCCATTCTCAAAATATTAAAAAATATAATTAAAAAACACAGGCACAAACCTCAATCTTGAATGGTAAAAAACCGAGTGTCATGCATTGTGATAAATTTTATGGAGATTAAGCTAGCTGCGAGAGGATTGATATCACCAGCGACAGTAATAATTATGAACAAATCTGTTGTCTGCTTGGGTTTGATTCATAGTTTCTATTTAATTCACTTTTACTAAAGAAGCATTAACATATATACTATGCAAAACACATTTCGCACTAATTACTGACTACTGAACATAAGCCACGATACCACAAATATAGTGACTTTTATTGCCAACATACATAGTACCGAACCAAAACCTTGGATTACTTATCTAAAGGATATCTTAGCTAATATAATATTCATAATACAGGTTGCCATCAAATAGCTTATCTATGGAATAGCTATTCCACACATTTATCTAGAGATCGTAATACAGGCCCTTAGTGTTATCTTCCAGGGTTTGTGTATGTGCGGAATAGTAAATTCTGAAAGTAGGAAGTATTACCTACGGTTAAAATAGTCTGTGCAATTTGTTTTCATTTTGCAATGTTTACCTACTGCAATGTTTTGATCACCCTAGAATAATAGAGTCACCTAGCATTAAGGTAAGTAGTGTACACAAATCGTGTACAATAATAATATTTGAGAGAGTTATGTTTACATTGCTGTGTTTATTAACTATAACAAGGTTTATTTTTGTTTTATTTACATGTGACCACGTGTTGTTGAGGTAGTATGGTGGCATTACCCAGAAGACTGGCCAGCAGGGCCGAGTGGTGGAGGCCGTACATGAACTCCAGCATTAAGGACACTTGTCCTCAGACAACAACAAACTTTACCCGATTCTCTTTTAAGCCTTCCACAGTGTTTTATGACTATGTACATATTGCATCAGACAGTCCAGTGTTAGAAATAGTTATGTAAGGCATCGCCCGAGAGAGACGTACAACACATGTGAAAATCACACAAATTCAAGGTAGGACACAGACACCAGACACATGGTTGCCAACAAACAGTGTCCGTTCCTAATTACATTTTATTTCTCTTATGTATACTTGTTATGTTATGTTTTAAATCATTTTCAGGGTTCTTTTATCATTTGTTGATCATTGTCATTACCATCCATACCTCACATAAATAAATATATCTGAATAACAGCACTTTTGTGTGTCGGGTGGGAAGTTGGTGTTCGGGTGCCAAACTCCCACGACCATGATGGTCACTATCGTCATCGTATCCAGTGGGGAAGGTCCTGCATCAGGCCCATTCTGGGGACTTCAACTTTTTGCACTAACCAAGAAGCAATAATATTTTAATTTTTATATTACTGGGACCTTTTAACTTTGCATAACCCTGAACCGAGGGACCCCTCCCCCCATCTCGCAGTGTGGCTCGTTTGTATACGGCCGAACCGTAACTTACAATTAATTTCATTTTGGCTTTGCGCCGCTTTATCAGTGTAAGAGCTCTCCAAGCTTCAGTGGAGATGGAAATGTATTTGTTAATTAAGTAGAGTAACTGCGTACACATTTGTTTATTGGTAATTCGGACCACATAAACACGAAATTGAATTAATGGAAGAAGTATGTTTTAATGCTGTGGGGTGACCAGAACAACTCTTATGATATTTAATGGCGTATACGGAGTGCCCGACAATCCGTAATAGCCTAGGCACAACAAGATTTTAGAGGAACTTCTCCATCATCAACAACAGCAGATGGCTGGTACAGGAGGTGCAACCACTTTGGATGATCGGCCGTATGCCCCCGAGACAGAGAATCATCATGTTCGCTGCTGAACGGACTTGCACCCTGGGTAACATTTCCACCACAAAACCGAACCATTCCACATAACCTCAACATCCCTCCTGGACCAGAAAGGTGACCCCGTCAAATGGCTTGCTCAGCTGTGTGGCTTTCACGTCCTGCCATAATGTTTCCGAATCACACAATACTTTACAATTCATTTTCCATGCATACCTGCGCACATTTTTCTACCATTTCTCATGGCCATGTGCAACCATCATTTTGAGCTTTGCCTCAGTACCATTCGATATTGACGAACCTGTATCTAATTTTCTCATTGTACCAGGCATCAGCATTGAGAAATTCATCCAGAGAAATAATGCAAATAACCAGGGAGAAGTTTGGCCCCAAATTGAAGTGCAAAAGGGAGGAAGCCGATCGCCATATTGCCACCAAGGAAATCACGTGTGATGCCGCGACTGCCACCATTTTGGAAATATTCGATCATCGAAGGGAAGTGTATCTGACAGCCACCTTCCACCCGTGCTGCATCGTGACCAGCAGAACCACCCCTACAGTGGAGCGACACAAGGGTGACAGCCGCGAGCTGGGAGGCCACGTGGCCCAGTGAAGACGAACGACAAAGTGGCTGCTGTGCCGTGCATCCACAACATACAATCAACAACATCGGGTTTTACTTCGAGATGCAAGTGACAATGTGCCAACATTGCAAAAAACAGAATCATGTGGGAATGAGCTTAATTGTTATGAATCACTTCTTTTGCAATTGTCCATTAGCACTCGCCTCGTCGACCGCCGTACAACCGCAACCAGGACTACCGACCTACTGATGGGAGATGGAAGCAAAAATGGTTACCCATCCACAAAATGAACACCTCACAAACCCCATTGCCATAGCGGTCACCCATCCAAGAAATGAACATAGAGCAGACCCCATAATCGTCACGAGTCAAAACCAACAGCATTCTGACAAACAACATCAAGTAACATGATCTGTGCAGCAGCAGAGAGGATCAACAGTGCTCCATTCCTCAAAACAAAACGAATGGATCACCATACTAGCAACATCGGGTGTTGGTACAGCCACATCATCACCTTTCAGCAAGCCGTCAAGACACAACCTGCAACACATTCCCATCATTCCCACTGTGGCATTTGTAAACAATGAGCCAACCCAAACGGTGCATCAGAGTATTGCAACGGACTGCGGGACAACAACAACAACAACATCGAGTCTGCCCCAACTATGCCGATACTGCCCCATAACATGATATCACTGGCACATTGGGTGCCGAAATCGACCGCAGAAATCTATTCTCAGGACTGTCAGACACCCAAATACACAGTGCGATTGGACGAGTGAGAAAGCATCTACACAACAAAATCTGGTGTGCCCAGCCGATACTAAACTATCAGAAACCATGTGTGCGTGGCAGAACATTCCCGTCATGACACCGCGAAAAGTTTGCGAAACAACAATATGCAGCATCGTGTTCCCACTGAGTGTAAATGAACCGGTAGGACCGACGCCCAGCTCATGCATGAGGCGTACGGAATGGACATAACCACCGCCACATTGGCAGAAGTGTAAATATTCATTACACAACAACAAGAAACGGTGACAGGGCGGGCAACTGAGTGTTGTAGTTCACCGACTTACAAAGGAACATTGCGAACTGAGTGCGCCATGTCTCCTATGTAAACATTGCTCACACATCACATGGCCACAACATGTGTGTCAGCGCGTAAAACTCAAGCAAGATATTAGGCCACCAGGGCCGAATCACAGTGCATAAACATTGTGACATTTTCATCCAAACATGACCTTACATTCTAGATTAGACAAAATTAATTTCAGTCTCATTCACACCTGCCATTTTGGAGTGATGGCGCGTCAATCATTTGCCACGTTTGTTGGTTTACATTCGGCCCAACTGTCAACAACATAGTTCATCACGTTTTGACGTGCCAGGGAACTTCCTACCCCCTTACAAACCCTCCACATCATTCATGACGCCGGATGTAACAGCAACGTGTGCGGGGCTCGCATCCTTACCTAAACAACAGAGCATACATCATCATAACGAATCGCATCATTCAGAAAATTCGGCATTTGCAAACGCAAGAGGTAAACAGAATGCAATCCGCAACACACTAAGCAGAAGCATCCAATGCGACTGTGTCTAAACGGGACTCTGCGAAGGAGGAAGTTTCTGCTCTTTCTGCACCTGCCAACATTAGCAACATACATCCTGTCATTGGTGTGCAAGACACACCTTCATGCGATCAGCCGGAACTTATCAACACACCACAGAGGGAATTACATTGTTCTCATTAGCATCATCATCGGGACCATCGACCACAGGAGAAGGGGGCATGATAGTAAAACGTGCTGGGGACGCCCACAACCCCAATCTACGTAGCCCACATTATCCACCGAGCAGCAGCAACATTAACGAGTCAGGAGCAGAATGCCTGTCGTCACCAATGCGCCGCTCGAAGTAAGCCTGCATCACGCACCATGCTACGTGTACCACATACAGCCATGCATCCACAGCACAGCAGCCGATGCAGCCCACATGGCAGCCACAGCAAGTTCCACAACAGCAGCGCAGTGGATACAATCTCTGGCCTCGGTAGAAACTACATTCGCCGGCGACTTGATGTCACGATTGAAGAGACTTGGGACGTGCGATTGATGTGTACCACATGCTACCAGCTTAGGAAATTATGCACATCACGTTGCATCAGCATCCATGACCCTGCACCACCATTCGAGAAGTGTTAATCCGCAAGCCAACATTCCACGTATGTGCAAGTACCAAAATTTGTCATGCACCAGTGCATGTAAATATCTGATGATTTTAAGTGTTTTCATTCGCCAGGTTGGTTTTTGTTGTGACAAGTCACAGGGGTAGACAAATATGTTTGTTTTGATTTCGAGTGCCAAGTGTCTTTTTTTTACATTTTTTTCAAGAAGCGCCATTGTGTGTTTGTATCACGTGGCCGATGTTACAGGTCACGTGACATGCAGGTTGTGACGGGTTACACCACATCACCGCACGCCTTTGAATAATCATCCAACTAAAAACTCTTAAAATTAACAGCCTGGGCCACACCACACACGCCCTCGAAAATTTAAAACTAATAATAAATTAGCAGGCCAGACCAAGCCTTGAACGAATTAAAATTTTCAGCATGCTGTAAATTTTATCTATGCCTTTTGAAGGCAGCAGGGGCGGCGGCTTATCCCCAGCCTAATCTGGACTTTATTATGATGGCCACAGGGCAAGACAAGGACATAGGTCTGTACCTCCCTCATGTTGAGGGGGCAGCTTCTACCATATAAGTAGCATTCTTGTTTAATACACATATGTAAGCTCCTCAAGCGAATAGGTCCTTTACATCATTCTGACGTTAGGTGAGGGCCATTATGGCCGGAAATTTTGAAATAATTTAAGGCATGCGAAATGTTGGCCTCTTAACCGAACTTTGATACTGTTGCCTTCTGTAATCAGTTTTGTAATCAAACCATGAAGAAGTATGTGACCATGTCTTAACCAGGCTTTGGGTGATTGTAACCACTGATAACCAAAAACAAAGAATATGGTCTTAGTATTTTGAGTATGCGGCTCGGTAATGGTAGGCTATATGCGACTTTACGAAGTTTAGTGCATTTTTGCAAAATTATATTTACTCGTGGGAGTTAAGACTAGTTTTGTTGAGTAGTTGCTCCCATCCACTTGGGATCGCGAGTAGAATTGGGCATTGAACATTGAAGTTGCAATGTTCATTGATTTTCGACCATTACATTGTTACCAAATTGGTTTTCCTGGTGTAGGAACAAAAATTATTCTGTAATCTCAGGAGGAAATGTTGACACTTCAGACATAAATCCACCATTTTGTAACGATGGTAATTTGTGGTAATTGACCCCAATCGATTTTGTGATGGCCTTCTGTATTTTTACTTATTACATGGCCAGTTAGAGGCATAAATATAATCTGTGTAGAATGTTACAAGTATAAGCTGAATAACTGCGAATTTATTGTACCTGAAATTTCTGGTTGCCTTTTAATCTATATTTGGCAACAAGGCTTTTTATGTAACCTTTTAATAGTTTCGTTACTGAAGGGAGATGAGATAACGTTAGCTTTTCCACATGTATGTAAAATTGATACCACTGAAAGTTTGTCCACATGTAAGATTAGTGGTAAATAAAACGAATTGAAAGGAACATAACCAAAATAAAAGAATATTACAACACTACCATGTTTCTGTTACAAATCGTTTACCACTATTAACTTAAGTAGATGTCTATTGCAGATCTTGGCACAACTCAATAATAATAATAATAATAATAATACTAAAATTCAAGCAATTACAAGCCAAATTCAAACAATTTCCTAATTTTCTGTAAAATCTTTCGAAACGCTACTCAAAATCAATCAAATTTAAGGTCAAAATCAAAATTAATTTTCAACTTGTGTTCACTCTTTGCGAGGGGTTCTTTAAAGCTTTATTTGCAAGTTAAATAATATTTTTCATAAAATTCCAAGAATTTTCATACTTTTCTTGTGATATTGTTTTTGACAAATTGATTTAGCTTGCAAATTTAGAGTGAATTTAGCCTTTTTTTGACTTAAATTCGGCCTCATTCACTTTTGAGAAGGACACTGATCAAAGAGTGAACGAAGCATGATTGAGAATGCAGATATGGGTCAAAAATAGCTTGATTTTTGGGGTGAATTTGAACAGATCAATCATGTTTTCAGAAGAAACAAAAAAAAAAAGTTGCTTGAAAGTGAGAAATTTGCTTGAATTTTAGTCAAATTATTGAGTTATGCTAAGATTTGCAATATACATCTACTGATTTATAAACAATGTTTGCATATAAACACAATTGTCCCCTTTTAAAAAAAATGTTCAAATGAAATTGGCACAAATAAAGTTGAAAGAAATAATCTCGCTTATATTTAAGAGATTTTTAATTCTATCAATCACTTGATGTTGGTCAAGGCATCAGAAGGCTGGCAATGAATGCCAAGGTGTTGGTCAATAAGGATATTGGTTAGGTGAGGAGTGGTGAATACAGTTTTGGAATCTTGGTGGAGTTAATTACCCAGGGCGCCAGATATTGTCGAGTGGACTCGTTCCTCAGGGTCGTTCGGCCGACGGTCACGGCAAATCCTCCAATTGCAATTGCTGTCTCCTCGTAGAATAAAATTAATACTGAGTGAACAGCTTCCTTACTTGTTGCGTTGTGGGATATCTTTGCTCCGCACACACCCATACGAGGCACTGTTACTTATTACACCGACTCGTGACCATTTAAATCATACTTGTACAGTAAGTTTGAGAAAACTGGCGACGAACTGGACATTAACTATATGTGGTAACTCGTCACTGCTGCGATTTATTCAGTTGCATTATTACATTCCCATCGTGAAAAGCTTACATTTGGTGCTGCATACGAACCTGTAAGCTCGGGTGATACTGAGCAAAATACACGTCACATGAAATAACTTAAGTATAATTTAAGCCTACCCAGGCGATGCAAGCACTGGGTAGGCACAAGGGGCGTTGGAGTGTCGGTCAGTTGAAATACGAAAAGGTTCCGGTGTGCTAAAGTAACTATTGCTGTGAAATGATTAGCCAAACATGGTGATGGCTGCCCGAGTGGGCGAAACACGAGACCCGAAGTGACGCTGCACACTCCTCGCAAAGACGAACGACTACTGACTTTCTTCGCGCGGCATGCTGGCCAGCTTGGCGGGCTGGCACCCCGCGCTGCACTACTTCCTTGCACACATAATTTGCAAATCGGACATGTAAATATTATTCATTGTACCAAACATTGCACTGCGTTGATGATGTGGAGATGAAAGACACGTGAATGAACATTACAGAAAATTACAAAAAAAAACTTTGGAAACACTGAAGGTTTTAGGGCTGCGAAGGCAGGTGTCGTAATTAGTTGCATCCCCTTCTGTGAACTTACCTTGCACTTTTATTGCACAAATTAACTAACAGTAATTTCACAGGGTCTATTTTCGGATTCCTGCGACACGGGCACATAGTCGTGCTCACTCTGCTCTGCACCTGTGTCGTTCCTTGCCACACTGCACTTCACTTGCGCTCGTAGAGCGCGCACACACACTGCGTTATGGAAGCTGGTGCGGCGGGAAAACGGGCTAAGGAGAAGGCGTTCAACGTGGGCACATGCCACACTTTAACAATACATCTAAAAAAATTGGTATTAAATGTCGAAAATGTTTAAATCCTCAATTTAATAAAATAAAACATTTATATAGCTTCAGTAATCTGTTCTTTCATATAATCATAACTTAAATTCCATTGTCTAGTTAAAATAACATCACAAATTGGATGTGCTTCAATAGCTTTATTGAAATCAACACTAATTTCTATATTTGTTTTTTTTCTTTAACTACATGTGATTTCTATATATGTCATCAATAATACACAAATATATTCGACCCTAAAATGAATAAAGATTGGTTTTTCAATCAAAGTTTACAATCGGCTTATAATAAAGATCGTTATTTCTATATATAGTAACCAGTTTTGTTTTAGAAGTTCGAAAATTGTTATAAGCAAGAAACGCTTTATAACAAAAATTATTGTCAATATCAAGATACCAATTTTCTTTAGAAAAATTTAGATTCTACCATTTTTAACACAAATATTATTCTCATTACAATGGTCAAACATAGAAGGGTTGACATACTGTTCAGCACATTTTTTTTTCTATTAGTTTGAAACCAACAATTACAAAATCGGGCATTTAAAATTGTAAATTATTAAACTAATCTTTTATATCAAAGTTAAAAACAGTTTTTCCAGTAGGAACTTTTTGTAAAAATTGCGAATAATCAAAAGTAATATGTCTTTAAGGGTTTTTGTATATTTTTTTTCTTTAATTGCAATGTCCATGTTAGCTTCATAATCAACAATAGACCACATAATTTCTAATTTTTGAATAACAATTTTACCTTGATCAGCACAATCTCTATCTAGTATACCATCGGCTTTCTTATTTTGAGAGACAAATAAACATTTTTGTTATCGGATGAATTACGAATAAAAGTAATCTTATAACCAACATTCCAATAAACCTCATTGTTATCTCGAATAAAATCAGACAGATATCTCGGTGGATATTTTTTTTTTGTTTAGCACAACGAGCAGCTTTTACTCAATAATAATCATCAAAACAAGATAACTCTAAATAATGTTGTTCACCTGAAGATCTTATCAAAGTATTCATCACTCTCGGAAGTTATGCCCAGATTATCAATAGCCACAATAATATGTCCATGTATTGAGATTTCTACTCTAGGAAATTGACAAGGAAAAAAGTTGGAACAACCATCAATGTTATCTAACTGATCATAGTTTGTTGCATCTCTAACTTTCTCTTTTTTTTGTAATCTAAACTGTTCATAAACATGACGTCGGCAAACAGCCAGCAGCGCCAAATCCCATGACGGCGCTCACCACACACGTGTCACGTATCCAGCACATGCGCAAAGAGGCCAATCACTTTGAACGTTCGTATGTTATTTTCAGTGTAAAATGTTGTCCATTGTATTTACAGCATTTGATATGTCTTAAAATATGTTAAATAGTTTGTATTTTATAACCAAATAATTTAAAAATAGTAACAAAGTGCTTAAGTGCACTTTGCACAAAATACAAAGTGCACACCGAGATTAAGAACATTTAATATTCAGGCATGAACGCTGCCATAACGAGACACTAAAATAATATTGAAATTCATAGAAATAAAAACACTTTATTTAATTTGTGCCATTTTGTTTTACTACTAAAATATTTTACTCAGCGTGTATAGCATTACCGCTTATGTGAATCCTGTAGGTGGCCATGGTAGGTCCTTGCGATGCTTGTCTCTGGACTGTCTGTCGAGGAGAGCTGGCGAGGTAAGGCACTGTCACATACACACTAAAACTTTTATTCACTGATTTGTGTTCCCATAGTCATTTAGTTTACCAGTTAACCTTTGTTTGTGTACATTTTTGCCAGACATTTTCCCCAGCAATATGCTTCCGCTTTACTAATTCTTACGCCCTTGTGGCATTTTTAACATAATCGAGGAGGAGAAAGCTGTCGGAGGTGTCATTCGACCGATGCAATTTGAATCAGGCACCATCCATCTATGTTTACGGCATTTCATTGTAACTTCTGCATTATTACTACACACAATTTTAAGGGCTTTATTTTTATGTATCCATTTGAGGGCAATTTTCATGTTTGAATATTATACGGCGACCTCACGTATGACCACATGACCAACTGGCGCCAAGTCTTTGTATATTCCATCGTTGCATTTGAGGGGTTATTTATAAAACATAGTAAGTCAATTTTATTCACGGTTCAATGAATTTTTCATGTAAATTGATTCTTTTTTTTACTTGACCACACTGTCACGTTAATGTTTGATTTTATCACCATCAGGGATGTTACACGCCTATAACCAATGCAATAGTAAAGAAAATAATTTTCTCAGCAAGAATAATCTTTTGTCTGAATTTAGTTAGCCATTTCCCACGCAGAAATATTACAATTTCACCCACACCACATGGTCCGCTACGAACTTCATCCAGTGGCATCCAAGCTTGTTTTCACACGTGTGTGTTTGTGAACATTCATCTCGTGTCCCATCATGTTTCATGTATCATTCAAGGGTCTAAATAATTTTGTAATTAGTGTATGGTGCAATTATTCTCATCCTGCCGGCTCTGTGGATAGGTCGTCACCACACTACCCGTGTGCTGGAGGGCGAGCGCCGATGAGTTTACTTTAGTGATGCAGAGTAATCACACGTGTTAATACATATTAAGGGTTTCATTTTTAATTCACCGTGTCCTGTTTTCAAGGAAAACCAGTCAGTCCACTCTAGCGGCTGTCGGCCTTCTTCCCTTGTGAATGCTGTACTTTCATGCACCTCGGTGAAATCATCCATCTAGGCGCGTGCTAGAGTAATTGTGGGCTGGGGAGCACCCAAGCAGAATTGGCTAGTCACGACTGAGATAATCATACTTTCATTGGCGCATTGATGTGTATGCATAATAACATTAAAAACAAGTCTACAGTGATCTTAACTCTTTTAATCAGTAATGACAATGCCCTTGCCACATATATTTTATTAAGTGTTTATTTCCAGTAATGTTTAGTAAAAAGTAAAGTATTCCCTACATGTTTGTAAGTACGCAGGGGTGAGATGGAACACAGCATCCATTATAACCCTGAGTATCAATAGTGCGGTGACTGGGCAGAACTACTGGCACTCAAATTACCAGTATGTATTTGTGTCATTGTTCGTCTCGGGTCTCACTCGACGGCGTAAATATATATATTTTTCTACTTATATAAATGAAGATAAAAAGCTTAACTTTCGATATACCCATTAATCAATTAAGAGATTTGGGTATAGATACATTTTCAACTGAAGATCAACTTGAGTGAAAAAATTAAAAGAAGGCAAAGGTTTCTTACTAGATTTATCAATACCAATACTCAAAAAAATACTAAAAGAAAAACAGGAAGTGATTTACACATCATAGAATTTTTAACCATTTTATTTACAGCTTCAGGTGTGTTCGGTGCTTTAGCTGGAGGAGCTAGTGCACTCTACAATTATATTGAACAAACTAAAAAAAAAATAATAATAAGGAATTAGAACAGAGACAATTTAACAATGGAAATTAAAGATGGAAGTGGTGTAGTTGCTAAAGAAAGATGAAGGCCAAAAAATAAATTGAATGCATACCCACTATCTAATGTCGATATTGAAAAATATGCTTAAAAAAAATCAGAATTATGTATATGATTAATTTCGATATTTCAACAAATCCTGGTACTCATTGGGTTTACTATTTTAAAGAAAACAACAAAGTTTACTATTTCGACTCATTTGGAGGCAATATTCCTAATAATTTTACTAATTATTTTAAAAACAGAAATGTTTATTACAATGATGATAGAGTTCAGAATTTTAAATCAGTTATTTGTGAACATCTATGTTTAAATGTTTTATATCATTTTTTCCAAGAGAATTTAAGTTTAATGATAAAATTTCTATGTTATTAAATGATTGAAATATTTGGGAAATTATTAATGAAATCTTTAAATAAAATTTTTGACACAAGTACTTAAGCTTTAAAATCATATGTAGATTCACAAAGCAATTCCAGTGTTTCTTCTTTACAAAAAGAACTAGCCAACTGTTTTGATTATACAAAATCGTAGGTTTCTTTTCTAGGATCTAGAATTGTTAATATAAGTGAACCTATAAATAATAAAGACACGGTCAATAAGTTATTTTTTGATAGCAGATTATGCAATAAGGACGGAGATTCAAAATACAAAACCATTGTTTCTGCCAATGCATTAATAACAGATGACGAATAAAAACACAACAGTAGCGTTTCTGATTAAAAATCACATATAGTCAAAATATAATACCATTGTTTCTGCTTTACAAGATCAAATAAGTAAAGTTTTTACTTACACAAAAAAGTTATGTTCCTTTTCAACATCGAAGAATTACTAGTCTGGCTAATCATATAGATGGAGATGATGCACTCAATAAAAGATATTTCGATAAAGATATAGCTGATAAATTGCAAAATTTAAACAAATCGGTTTTGAATTGCCGCGATACACTTGTTAAAAAAAAAAACAACCACCACCACCTCCAATAAAGAATAAGATGTTAAAAATACAAAATTTAGGCCAAACAGTTTAGACTTATTGTTATAAACTTGTTGATTTGAAAATGGAAAAAAAATCTCGCATATTTGATTTACGTGGAAAGTGGGATGAAAATAATGTTTTTTGCATAGAAGATTATGTAAACTTCTTTTCTTATTAGATGGATTGTACTGTTTATAAAATAATGTTTACAGGTGAGTTTTTAAATTTTATAAATTAAAAAAATGTATTATCTAATTATTTTATTAAAGATAAACCAGCCAAAATGTAGCAATTGCTTTAGAATCTATATTAGTTAAAAGAAAACCAAATAACTTACAAAACAATGGCTTAGAAATAGATCATAAAATATTCAGTGAACGTATGCAAAAATATAACATCAATCACTATTCTACATTCAGTGAATTAAAAGCCAGTTGTGTAGAATGATTTAATTGTACAATGAAGAATAAAATGTGAACGAAATTTGCTTTGAATAGCAATTACAAGTGGGTAATATTTTTAGTATTTGGTGAAAGAATATAAAAGCATAGTACCATTGGCATGAAAGCTATTGACATCAATAAGAAAAATTAAAAAAATTTAAGATAAGATTTTGTAAATGTGATTGCTAAACCGAAATACAAAGTTGTTGATATTGTCAACATGAGCAAGAGTAAATGATTTTTTGAAAAGGGTTATACAACTAATTAGACAATAGAATTATTTACCATTTTTGAAGTTATAAATTTTGATGTACCGACCTACAAACGGAAAGATGACAAAAGCGAAGAAATAAAAGGTAGTTTTTATGAATACGAAATTATGAAAACAAACTATCCTGATTAATACTTGGATGAAAAAGTCTTAAAATAAAAAGGCAATAAAATTTTTGTATAGTGAATGGGTTTTGACAACTCTCATAACTCTGGGATTAATAAAACAGATGTTTTGTAAATTTAAACTTTTTTTGCTTAAGGTTGCCTGGTAAGACACCATTTATATTTTACTTAAATGCACAACAATACGATTAACCACATCGCCTATATCAAAATCTATTTCATCAGGATTAAATATTATCAATTTGAAATTTGGGTCTCTATATACTTTTATCTTTATATTTCAAAACTAAGATATCTATCTTTATGGTTAAATTCGTCGCTCACAATAGCTAATTTGATAACTGGAAAATATTAATCTGCTTAGAAATTAGTTTCATAGGCTATTCACGGTAAAGTGAGCACTTTTAAATGCCCTCTCATTTAGAATAATAGTCAATAAATATATGTTATTGAAGCCTTCAGCGTTAACATTCGAGTCCGGTGAAATATTTGCACTGGATTTATTACTTACATGGCAACATTAATTTTAAGTGGTGTAAGCATAAATAATGGCTTATAGAAAAAAGTAACTAGGGCCTCAAAAGGTCTCACTTTATTGTGAACAACCTATACCAATGATTTATTCGTTATTCTACATTTTGTCAATAGTTGTATTAACCCTTTTTTATTTATATAAACTGTAGCACCATTATTATATTTCTTAATGTTTTCAAGAAATGATTACCTTCATTACCAGTATCCTCATTTCACTACGTTTTTTATAAGCATTTTTATGGTTAGCACAAACATGGTCCATAATGGCTTTTGTTGTGTTTCTATATACTAAAATTTCAGCAACATATTTTTCTCTAAACCAAGGCTCATTGTTAACGTCTAGCACAACAGTTACCTTTTTATTGTTGAAAATTAAATTATTTAAATCAAATAACATAGTATTTCCATTATCTTCTAGATGTAAGTTCTCTAATGATTCGGCCATTTTGTATGTAGGAAATCTGTTTTTTATATATAGACCATATTCATTGACAAATATAGCACTGCCTCTTACTCAATTCGACCAAGAATATTAATATCATTAATCAATTGTTGTCGAGTATAATTATTTCCAACAATATTAAAATAGTTATGAAAACACTCAATCTGATCATTCATTGCTTCTTTCATTCTTTGATATAAACTGATAGAATTTGGAATATAATCAAATCTCAATATTTGTAGACAATTTGTTCATTTTTAATCCTATGCAAACTTGTTTGAAGATTTTTCCTGTGTGTTCTAATGAGATAAAAATCATATTCACAAGCACCATCATATAATTTTAAAAGAACAAGATTTGGATTTAAATTTCGATTTTGTGTTTGTGGTACAAAATTTGGGGCCATTTCTCTGATTAACTCATTTCCGAGATTTATTCCATATAATGCTATATCAATAGATTCTCTTAAATTTTCTATACGTTCGTCTTAATTTTTGTTTAGATCTTTTAAATGATCAAATTAGTCATTTTAACTTTGTTCATTTATTTATATCTTCTACTTGACCTTTATATAATTGCAATACATCTTTTGAATCTCATATTCACCATGTTTTCTAATTGAAGGAATGACATCTTCAAATATCCACGTTTTATAAACTTAGCAATTTCACAATCCGAACTAAAAATAAGTTCATATAAGCCAGGCTCACTAATATAAACTGCTTTGCCTTCATTATAAGAGAGGTGGTACTATCTATATTTTGCAGAAACTTTTTTATAAAGGGCATCTTTTATATTTTGATATTCTAAAATTTCAGCAGTATCTTTGCCACAAAACCAAGGATTATTTTCCTAGTCAATAATCATAGCAACTATTTTACCATTGTAAATAAATTTGTTATTTATGTCTAGAATTCAGTCCATTTTTATATGCAAAACTATGCACAAGTGAAATTGGCTGGGGGGGGGGGGGGGTGTATATATACATATATTCTTTTTTATAAAGAAAATTAAAAATTGAAGAACATAATTTTATAAAATATAGACCAAATTCATTGATAAATAATGTATTCATCTTCAATAAGGAGTGTGTGCTATTTGGAGCCTACACAAAAATTCAAATCTTTTTTTCCAATTATAAATTGTTATATAAAATTAAAGAATTCTATGTGGGCAAATTTCTTCTTCTTAATAAATTATTTTCTTTGTAAATGAAAGATGGAATCTCTGCTTAACAAGTTGAACAATTCGCTTGAATTCACCAATCTACAAGACCTACAAAAATATTAATGGTTTGCTGCTACAGATTTTGAAATTTATGAATCTAATTTAGGTAAAATAAAAAATAATTGCATTCTAGATGGCAAACTAAAACTTTCATTACCAGAGCGCTATGTCAAGATACTTGATAAAAAATTCTTTGAAATTATTAAACGAGAAGAGTTTTTCTTATGTATAAAGGTTTAAAAGAAATGAAAAATGGACAATTATTCCATGGTCTAGAGTTCTCTTAAATACATTTTTAAAGCAATAGTAAATTTTTTTTATTCTTTTGAATAAATTAATTTTTTTATAAATAAACATGACATCGCCTATCTTTCCTTGCAGTTTGACCAGCCTTTTAAAAGGCGACAGTGGCTCACGACCACCTTCATATTAATGAAATAGAGCCTCTACTTAAAAATTTGGTTCACAAATTTCATTCAAATTTATAAAGTTAAAGCTTGCAATTATCACTTAGATAACATTGACAACATATATGAACTTCGAGAAATGGGTGAATACCTAAAGCAAATAGTAGTTGTTTTTAAAAAATTAGTGGAGTAACTAGTATAACATTTTTGTTTACGTCAATTTTGTTTTATTTGAACCCCGACAATGAGGAGTAAGTTGGAAACAAACAGTCTTCCGTATTTGTCAATGAATATGGTTTATATAAAATTGTTGACTTTTTATTTTTCTTTTTCTTAATAAATTTCTTACCATATAAATAAAAATGGAATATCTGCTTAACGAAATGGAAAATAATACCATATGTAAGCAATGAAAAAAAATGTGATGAAGTTTTAAACATTGAATGTTTTCCATCATATAAACACACAAAAGATAAGCACCTGTACAAAATGTATCAATGAATATTCTAGAAGTCGCTATGAGTTAAATAATGAGAAAGTACTATGTGAATGTGGAAAATCTGTTTGCAAGGTAAATCTCAAAAGGAACATAAATACTAAATTGCACATTACTTATGAAATTTTACAAGGCGATCATTCAACCAAGACATGCTCTGTATGCAATGAGAATAAGCCTATCGAATCTTAAGCGCCTCATAAAAACACAATAGATAAGCATTTTAACACTTACAAATAAATGTTGTACAGAATATGCTAAACAACATTATGAGTCAAAAAAAGAGAAAGTACAATGCGAAAGCGGAAAATATGTATATAATCATTCTATAAAAAAGCATAAAAATAGTAACTCGCACATTACAGCAATAGATATTCTAAGTACTTTTACTATAATAAAAATTTATTATGTATAAATATGGCAACGAGCAATCTAGCGGCTGAGTTGAGAGAAAAGAGATTGCGCGAGTTGAGAATTATAGGTAAAGAATAAAAAATAAAAAATTTATATAAATTACATAAAGATGATCTTATTGCAAATATTATTCATGCAAGAGAATATAAATTTTAAAATCCTATCAAGAATCTAAATGATTTAACAGTTGCGGACTTAAGAACTAAAGCTAAAAGCTTCAACATAAACAATATATATAATTTAAGAAAAGCTGATATAATTACAGCTCTTATGCCAATAATTAAAAATTAACAAAGAAACAGAAACATTGCAAATTTACCTTTTCCAAAAGGTGGAATAAAATATAGAAAAGTCAAAAAGGATTTTAAAGAAATTTACTCCTTTTCCACTAACGTATATGTGAAAAACAAAAATAGAAAAATCAATAACATCTATGAAGTCAAGAAAGCTTTCAAATATAGGTTATCAACATAAAAGCTTTCAAATGTAGGTAATCAACATATAAAATTGAAAATATTTTAATATAGTGTTGCCCAGAAATTTTTTAGCTTCAGTATAACAACAAGTATTAAAAATATTATGTGATCAACTGATAAAACTTAGAGCTGGGAAATCTAACATTAAACTTGCCGCCCATTTTCCAAGCTGGAAAACTGGCAAGATGCTAATTTTCTACGACATTCATCACACACTTTAACAATATTGAATGAAGGAGACATTACAAAGATCTAAAAACAAGCAACAAATGAAATGGTAGCACAAATAGAAAACATTGAAAGAAGTACTTCAGATTGGGCTTTACACAGCATAGTTCGGTTGCAACTAGCAATAAAGAAGTATAATCCATTAAATAGTTTGTCCTATATTGAACTACCATAAGTGATTAAGAATAAAAAAGAATGCATTAATGTGATGAATGAGGTTCAAAAATGGTTTCTTTGGGCAATTAAATATGCACTGTTTCCAGCAGAAAAAGATCCACAAGGAATAGCTAAATATAAAAAATGTGGGTCTTAACATTGACAAAGCAGTAGATAAATATAAATATCCCACTAAAATTGACTATATACCAAAGAGAGAAAACCAAATTGATGTGTGTATAAATGTATACTCTACTGATGACAAGTTCAGTGTATGTCCACTAAAGCTTACAAAAAATAAAAGGGACAATCACCTAAACTTAATTTGTTTCAAAAATGATACAAAATTCCATTAATATCAGATTAAAGATTTATCTAAATTACTTTCAGCAAAAAAAAATAAACACAAAAGTACAATTTATGTGTGTGTGGTGTGTGTTCAATTTTATTACTCTCAAGAGAAATTAAATAAACACACAGAAGATTGTTCTACAAATGAAGCAGTAAAAATTCAATTACCTTCGAAAGGCAAACAAATTTTAAAAATATTAAATATTCTATGAAAGTTCCTTTCACAATATATGCAGATTTTGAATCAATTCTAAAGAAAATATCAACTACTAAGCCAAATCCAAAGGAAATTAAAAAATTTAACTTAATCAAAAAATATCCAGTTTTAACAGAAGATGATATCGATAAAGATCTTTACAAGGTGGTACCCAAAGACAGATATAATCTTACTAAAAATCAAATAAATAACATTGATTTAAAGTTGAATGATGCATCATACACAATGAAATATCAGCTAAACGAAGCTTCTGGTTTTTGCTATTATATTGTATCTGCTTATGGTGATTATAAGCCACCAGTTGTTTATCGAGGTCTATTTGCAAATGAACATTTTATAGAACAACACGTATTCAGTAGTTGCAAATAGGAATTACAAACAGCAAGTCAGTGTGCATTGTAAAATGTGTTTTGAAAGTGTATATTGTAAATAACGTATTTTGAAATGGTTATTAGAATGTTTCAAATGTACATGACTTAAAAAACTACCATTTCAATTCGTTTTGCAGTGTAACACACATATTGTATGGAAAACGAAATTCTCCAAAAATATTTACATCCCAAGTGTGTTTAATATTCTATTACATTAACAGTGCAAAAAAGGTTTATCTAAATTTAATGCTTAAAACAGACACAATTTTTCTGCAATCATCACTGGAATGCTACGAATACATTAATAAATAATAAAATAATTAATTATGCAATAACAACTTTAAAAACTTTTGCTTGTGGTGTGTGTGTCATTCATATATATATGGGAGAGAGAGAAGGGGGGAGAGGGGAGAGAGATAAGGGGGTAGAGGGGAGAGAGATAAGGGGAGAGAGGGGAGAGAGATAAGGGGGAGAGAGGGGAGAGAGATAAGGGGGAGAGAGGGGAGAGAGATAAGGGGGAGAGAGGGGAGAGAGGGGAGAGAGGGAGAGAGGGGGAGAGAGGGGGTGAGAGGGGGAGAGGGGGGAGAGGGGGGAGGGGGGGAGGGGGGAAGGGGGGAGAAGGGGAGAGGGGAAGAAGGGGAGGGGGGAGAGAAGGGGAGGGGGAGAAGGGGAGTGGAGAGGGGGGAGAAAGAGGGGGGAGAGAGAGAGACAAAAAAAAAAGCAAATGACTTACTTGCTTTTTAAAACATTGATAGTGTATTTTATTTATGGTTATTTGTTTTAAACGTCATTTTGTATTTTTGCTAACATCCACTAGATACAAAATACCAAATACGTCATAATTTTTGTATACAAAATTGTGTCAAGTGATCATTTTGCCAACAAAATCTGCCAAATTGGACATGGCCACAGTATCGTAAGAATAGCTACAGAAAAACTCAGTCTCATGAAAGACAAACTACAGTCTCTCCCAACACATCCCATCCACTGGCAATAAAATTAATGGAGGCCCAGCAGTATGACTTAGCCAAAACAAAAACAAGGAAGGTTGGAATGGTACACTAGATTGATCATAGCAATTGGTTACACTCATTGGTTTATTCATAGACAGCAGCTGTGGCGCAAGGATATATTGTGACCATGCTATGTTTCTATAACTGTCAAAATTTAAGTTCGATATTCTGAATGCAAGTGCTACTTTTTTTTTCGACATGCCATTTGTGTTTACAACCAGTATTTCCTATTTATTGTACATGTTTTGTGTTTACACAATCTGTGAAAATGACCAATGCAAAACAACAGAGTAATAAATTTATCTTACTTCCAGTAGCACAATAATTGCTATTGTTTTTATCTGGCACATTTCCTCTATCTGACTTAATCCAGAAAAAACTTAAATGCTTGTTTTTCTAAATAAAAATTACTAAGCTAGCTTAGTTCAAAAATTGACATGCCTGATGTGCTTTTTTAGTATTATACAAATATTTGTAATTTTGTAACACTTGACAGGCCTACTGCTAGATTTCAAATTTGTTTCCATCATCTGTAGTATTATCTTGCGTGATTTTTCTTTGATTTTAAACTTTACCATAACTTTGATTGAGAGCAATGAAAATGTAGTTTACAAATATTGAATTGCATAAGTTTTTTTAACTCAGAGCATAGAGTATCAAATTATCCGTGATATTGAGCTAAAAACTGTATTGAGTATCACGAACATGGTATCATCCCACCCATAGTTAAAATGCAGCCAGCATATTTGGCCATTTTTTTTTTACCCTTGTTAATGTAATCTGCTATGATGCAGGACAGCAAATTGCCCTCTAGGCTGTTTGCCATGCTGCACGCCCAACTCCATCATATCAGCACGCACGGCAGGCACAATTGGATCTTCCACACAAATGCAGTTAAGACTAAGGTTAGAAGGATGGCTCCGGCAATGAGTTGCAGTGGAGACACAAATGTGGTGAAGGAAATGCAGGCAGAGCTAGGAAGCAAGCAGGCTGGTCAAGATCTGCGGTGGAGATGATCAAGAGTGGTCAAGGCAAAGTCATTTTGTTCCATTGGGACCTTCGGCACGAATGCGGTAAAGACCCGGGATAGACTGGCGTATGAGAGCAGTGGCCCGCTATTTACAGTCTGGCTGATCATTCCCATTCAGTCAGCTGGATAGAGGTGGCGATGGAGAGGGGGTAGCTGTAGCATAGTTTCCTCAAGGCATGACATCACCGGCCAGCTTGGAGAATCGAGATGCAGTGAAACGTACTTGTAGAGCCATCTGGCGGCGTGTTGTACTAACGTTCCTTCAATGCATAGCTTCAGTGGCCAGTGAATAATACAATCATTGGGCTAGAACATCCATTCTTGTCGCTGTTGACAGTACAAACTTTTAACATCTCTTGATGCGTGGTCAACAACTAAAAACTCAGTTGGGATCAGGCGGCAAGGCTTGCTTACTGATGAGACGAAGTCGTAATATCATTCCTGAAAAACCGTCATGCGTCAACCTGTAGCAGAGTTACCCAGTTGTAGCAAATTATGCTCCAAATCACAAACATTTCCAACACTGAGGAAACTGGCATCCCATCTGATACCACAAATGATATTACATTAATGCTCATGGAGGGTACTTATTGATGTGCCCACCTTAGAAGCATGCACGCTCGAGGTGGTTTTGCAATTCCCAGATTTAGAACTTCTGCTAAGCAACACACACAAATTTTTAACTAAATTAATTTTTTTATATTATTTAAAAAACAAAATTGCATAGTAAAATAAAACATTTTTATTCATCACATTTATGTGAATATACTTATGTGAATGACGGAGAGCCATATGCCACTATATCTACCTTACAAATTAGCCCTACAAGATAAAAATCCAACATTGGAAATTTACAATAATATTATAAACTACACACTTTAAGAACCCACAGCTGACAAAATTAATACCGTTATTTTTTCCAAAAACACTAAGAAAATTGTGGATCATGAGAAATTGTCATATCACAGGCAGACACTTGAATAGATAGGCATCTTATCTTTCATTAACATTCAACTTCTCGAGTCACCAGTTCAATCCTGGGCTTGGTGGGCAAGAAATTTTAGATAGGAATTTTTATGTGGGGAGCACTGCAGACACTGCCATGATGAGAGGGTATATTCAGGGCACTATCCCGTTTCCTCTCCTATCATCGACAATTTTCCACTCACCCCATCTTAGCTCTCACCTCATCCACTCTTCAGGCTGGCCGAAGCAATTAGTCATTTCCTAGGATAAGGCACGTAGCTCCAATTAATGCCAGACTACTCTAGACAATGTTCATTCTGCCTGAAGACTGAAATCGAGAAATATTATAATCACAGTCAACAAGCACATGCCTAACAAATTTTAAAACACAAAAATTAAGAATTTTTCCTCCAAATGGTTTAATGCAGGACACCTCAACATAAAAGTTAACGATTACTACTGTTCCACCGACTAAAAAGATACGCCAACACAATATGATGCAAATATTTGAATTACAGCACATAAATTGGTTTTCTTGATAATACTAAATACATTTTAGATTATATGTTTCATTGTTATTTTATTACATTTCTACAGTCCAAAGATATATAAATAAATATGCTTCTAATATTACCTCATACTTTGGAATCAAATAGGCATAAACTATTAGTGCAGAATATTTGATTTAATTTTTTCAAGTAGTGTTCAATAATGCATCATTGTAAAAATATTATAGTGGTAATTTTCCTAACATTATTTTATAGTGTACAAAATGTGCTTTCGTTTTCTAAATAATTTATACAGGAAATAACTTACCATTGTATTGTGAACACTTTATGCCACAGAGAAGTGTTGTTAACATCACACGTAAAACTTCACTATTCTACAATTTAAAGCAATCCTTTCACTGAAGACAGTTAAATAAAATATCAATAAATACTCTGACAAATACAAATAATAATAATAGAAGAAATATGTTTTTGAGAATTGTACAGTCTTAAGTTAAAAAAAATAATAAAAATAAACATCAACTCTTATCACACTAATGGTACCCCGAAAGCAACAAAAATTGTCTTAAGTATAGAGCTGAAGTTAAGTGACAGAGGTAACTGAACATCTGAGCTGCCACTTGCTTAGTGTAGAGAGCAGTAGCTAGTTCTAATGGCACTCTGTGTAGGTGGTGACTGTGTTGCCGACGCGCTCCGTCCGTGAATAACAGGTCTGGCCACTCTTCTGCCGGTGTGACTGGTGGCTAGAGTGGACGCTCGAGAACTGGGAGCCGGCTTGTCTGTGCCCATGGCCACCGTGGGAGAAGTGGCTGCCAAAGAAAGAGCTTCCATCGCCAAATGCATGCTCTTCATTTCCAAAGAAGTTCATGAAAGGCTCCTCCTGCTCGAGACAAAAAATTCGAATCACATTACAGTTTGCGACAGGAGTAAATGAATGTAGAGTAAATGAATAATATTGGTAGAGGAGGGAATCATTTTTGAAACACACAGTAAAATGCTGTTACCATTACTGTCTAGTATGGGAAAGGTTGAGTGAAAGAATGAACTTGACATATCTTGGCCACCTTTCACAATATCACTTTCAAACAAACTAATTCTTTGTTCATCTTTACTTGAACCACATCATAGAAAAATCATTGAAACATTGTTGACACCCTGAAAATTGTAAGTAAACAATGACATACTGTTCAAAATTCCTATAAAATAATTAAATTTGGCATATATCATATGCGGCAATTTTCACATAACCAATATAATTTTCTCAATTTATCCCCATGCCTTCATAATAAAACTTTTTGCAAAAAACCGAAACACTAAAAATACACAGTATAAAATATTTTGCAGAAATTTAAAGTTTTAAAAAATAAAATGCACAATCTGCAACAGCTGAACAACTTCAGACATTGCATCAGCTGCCATTTCAATCAGAATACCAGATGTTTTAGCACAGGCACAAGAGAATTCTTTTGCAACACATAAAACTGAGAACATTTTTTCTGAACATGGCTACGTGGAATATTATGCTCAACTTAGAATGAAATGAAAACATTCTACTTCCGTGACATCCACGTCACCATTTTTGTATTAAAAAGCTGGAGATATGGTTTTCTTCCTGGCTTTTTACATGCCCTACATGTTAGCACACTTCACATGACTGGTTATGTAATTTCTACCACCATGTGCTATACCAAAAATCACACAAAAAGTACTTTTTGTTCAACTTGCTCATTTTTTAACAAGATAGAATCACACATAAAATAAATCAATCACATTAACAAAAAATCCTCACTATCAACCTCAAATTGAAACATGAAAAAACACATTCAACTTACCATCAGCTACGTACCATATACAAGTCACGTAAGAGCGATTTCTTGTATATCGTGTTATCCTAGATATAAAACACAAATACCTAACATGCTCTAAAAGTACACAATGATTGATAGAAATGTAAGCGGTATACACATAATATCCACCTTCATATCACTGTACGATACGTAAAGCAAACAAAACTCACAGGCACTTTAAAACTTTTTCAATGAAGATGGCAACAGCTGGGCAGTAAAATTACACTACTTGATTAAAAAAATTCAATAACGCGGAGCTATTCAGCAACTCAACAGCTTCACTTTATGGCTACAGGGCGTGTAAATTTTGTTGGCTAAAAGGTCATATACAAAGAGAGGCAAAGAGAAACAGAGTCTCGGATTTGGCAGCAACAGCCAATGAGAAAGGAAATGTCAATGACACGGAGACTTCTCTATTTACGTTGTGCCATTTGTCCGGCACGTACGTATAGTATTTGTACTTTACTGCAAATTTTGAGTAACATATTTTTGTGGCAAAGCACCACCACTCAATTTTGAATTATTAATTAACTAATGTTTTGAGATACTGAAAGCAAGAAATAAGGAATTCATAGTTTAGATTGTTTACCTTTTATAAACTGATGTTCCTGTCATTTAAAAATTACGAAGTGAAAGAAACTCATATTTAACTCTCTATTAAATTCTTTACATATTGGTTCCAGTATTTGCGACTAGAGTTCTCTATTATTTGTGTTTCAGACATAACTGTGGTCATGTTCCAGCATGGAAATATCAGTATTTTATGTGATGTAATAACTGGCTTGAATTCTAAAATGTTATTGTAAAATTTTGTAAAGAGAAGGATAAAGAAAATTCTAAGTTATATGTTTGTAACAGCATTAAACCGCAGTGTGTGTGCTCTTTGGGGAGTCTTCTACTGTATTCTTTGGTGCTGATCCTACATTTTTCCCTTCTTCACATCAAACACATAGACAAAATCTCACCTTTTTGGTCATGTAACTGACTTGTACCCCCTAGAGGTGAGTAATGTTATTATTTAATTTAGGTGATTGACCGGAAATGTTAAATTTTCACTGCAAAATGTTTTCTAACAGCCCTTACTATTTTTGTAGTGTGGGGGTGGTTTGGTTGCTGCGAGCCAGCCATGAAAATGGCCATTGAAAGCATGGGCCAAATGGTGATGTAAACTTCTTGACTGGTGTTTGACGGGCGGCTCCAGCACTTTGCTTTAAATTTCGGCTAGCCCTCAAAAAATTTAATAAGTGGAATGAAATTCACATTAAAAAAATTTCAGTTTAAAAGAAAATGGATGTTTAAGTTGTTATGTCGAAATGATCTTTCTTTGAAAGAAAATGGTAATTTAAGTTGGCTTTAGTTATAAGAGCAATAAAAACCAAGTAATAGTTAGGTAAGAATTTTAAATTAAAGCATAAATGGTACATGAAAAGTCAGGGCCCTTCCTTTCATAAATATGGAAATAAAAATAAAAACAGAATAACTTTATCAACAATGTGAAAGAATGGTTAAATATTTATTTATTTCAAAGATATAATTTTTTGGCTGTACCACCAAGATTTAATATTCAAAAATTGTTATCAAACTGTCAAATTATGTCTATTTCCCAAAAGTAAAGTGTTTGCCAACCCGGAATGATATTTTTTTTGTCTTCACTTTGCTCTCATTAAAATTGAAAATGTGGTAAATCTTGTCCTATAGTTTATTATAAAAAAGGAATGTATTCAATAAGTTAATCAATCAAAAAGGTTTTTGAAGTTAAAGAAAAAATATTCTGCGCACATGCATTGTGCACCACTTAATACTATTTGAAATAAGGTAGGCAATCTTAATCTTGCGGGGCTCTGCCGTATGTTGTTGCCTTGCTCCATTTGATGGGGCTTCCATTTGGTAAATTGAGGAAAGCAGAACCAAATTCCCCTGGAACGTTTTTGGGAGCGGTAATTGGGTTTTTTGAGATGTTAACCTTACTTTTAGGTAAGCAGGTTTCCAAGTCTAGTTTCCGCCCCAAATAGGGTGGCACAACATCTTATACCATCTCCAAATTTACTATTAATTATTTTACTGATTTCTCATAAAACATTTTTTTTAATCCATAGAAAAATCACAACCTTCCATAAAACCATAAAATATTGCATCTTTCTGTAAATTTTACAGGCAAAATGTTAATATTGGCAGTATGCTTATATTTATATACTCAACAAAAACGTAAACTACTATTAATTTACTCCTAATTGCTCTCTTGTAACACGGTTCTACTCATAAAAAGGGAACAAATTGTTTGTTGTTTGAAAGCTATATTGTGAAAGGTAGCAGATACATACCTAAAATCATTTAACATGTAAAAACCCTATCCTTTCATTAGGCAGCACCACCAAGACATTTTTGAAAGCACTATCAGTCAGGAAAACTTATTAAACATGTGTGTAATGAAGAGTTGTACATTAACTTGCTAAGAAGGAAACCTATGTGGGAAATTAATTCAGAAGGTTCCACTGTAATTTCATTGGTCCCAAAATCCTAAATTCAGTAAAAAATTTTTTCCACACATTCCTGCTTTTGGCAACAATTTGTCCTGGTCCCCTAAGTGTAAAAAGGGGGTTATTACATAACCTTTCAAGTACATAGAAATAAAACGACTGCATCTGACAAATTACTACATATTTTAATGCTTATTTCAGTACGTACAAAGTCTCTCGACAAGGAGTGAATGAAGAGCACATGTTGAAGAAAACAAAAGTCTTCACTACTGTGTCCAGCAGGTATCTGGGTGCATGAGCTCCCTAGTCTTGAGGAGTGTCCCCTTTCTCCGGTGACCCCTCTTCACCAATATGAGACGCTCCCAGATAACTGCCGGCCACACTACACAGCAATGTACAGGTATAATATTCAAGTCATGCCTCACAAACTAAATCCAATCTTCTGAAGAGCCGGCTATGTGTATAGGCAGCCACCACACTACCCATGTGCTGGAGGGCGAGCCCCGACGAGTTTGCGTAAGTGATGCCACGTAATCACACGAGTTAATGTGTTTCAACAAGTGTTTTCATTTGTAATTCACAGTGTCCTGTCTTCAAGGAAAAGAGTCAGTCAACCCTAGCGGCTGTTGGCCTTCTTCCGTTGTGAAGGCTGCACTTTCACGCACCTCAGTGAAATCATCCATCTAGGCATGCGCTAGATTAATTGCGAGCTAGGGAGCACCCAAGCAGAATTGGCTAGTCATGACCAAGATTATCATAATTTCATTGGCACGTTGATCTGTATGAGCAATAACAATAAAAACAAGTCTACAGTGAACTTATCTCTTTTATTCAGTAGTGACAGTGTACTAGCCACATATATTTTATTAAGTGTTTATTTCAAAGTGATCTTTAGTACAAGTTTAAGATAGCCTACGTGTTTGTAAGTACGCACAGGTGAGACAGACACACAGCATCCCTGAGAACCCTGAGTCTCAATAGTGTGGTGATTGGGAAGCACCGCTGGCACCCAAATTACCAGTAAGTATTTATGTGTCATCGTTTATCTCATCTCTCACCCTAAGGCGTCAATACACGCATGCACTCACATACATATTATATATATATATATATATATATATATATATATATATATATAGAGAGAGAGAGAGAGAGAGAGAGAGAGAGCTCTCTCGCTCTCACTCTGACTCTCTCTCTAGCACCCTCTTTCTCTCTTCTCTCTCTCTCTTGTTCCGACTCTCTCGCTCTCACCCTTCATCCCATTTTTGCAAAGAGACATCCACTTGATCGGTTAACACATAAATTTCCATTGTTTTCTCTGAGGGATGTTTTTCACATTATGGAGTATGGATGCAATAGTTTTTGTCAAAATTACCGAGAAAACAATATTTCACATTTTGCAAACAATTCTGCCAGTGTAACAAGTAACTGCTGTGACCAATTTTATGCAGCATGCAACATCTTTCATCATTTCCTTCTGCATCTTCATGGAATAATTTTTAAAACTTACCTACTGTGATGGATCATCACATTCCCCATACAAAAATTTAATCACTCATCCCGAATGTCTGCTCAATTTACCATACCTGGTGATGCCGGAGAAATGGTTGGAGCAGTGGGGGTTGCATCTAGCTGGATAGCTGGTCATCTGTCAAAAACCGATACGAGCTGATGGTGTATGGCACAGCGATTGCCTCCCCCCCCCCCCATGCCCTTCTCATACCACTCCAACACCTACTGAAGCACACAACTTTTCGGCCACGTGGTGAGGCAGCATTTTAAAGTGACCAATGAGAAGAGAGAGAATGATTTAATTGCTTTGAGAACCCAGAACTTTCGTATAAATAAACATTTTTGTGGCTTATGAGGGTAGAGAGAACCTGATATTAGCTATGGACATTTAGGGGAATTTATTCTCCGTTTGATAAAGCTATGGGGGAGAGGTGACACAGGCAAATAAAAAAAGGCAAAGCTATGTAACTTTTTTATTGTTTTTTTTAGACAATTTGTTAGAAGTTTCTCCCCCCCATGCCCCCCAGAATTTATACAAGTGTTTGTGAAGATCTTGTTGGTCATGTATAAAAGTTTTTGTAGAATCACAGACTAATAAAAAGGTTGTGAAAAATTATTTTTCCGAGGTCCTCCTTCAAACAACACTCATTTCCTTTAAGATCTTAGGTTGTGTGCACTTGCTCCTGACAGCTGTTTCTCTGATATACGTGCAAACAAAAAAGGTTAAGTATTTGGAAAAAAAAAAACATATACTGAAGGGACTAAAGGACTGTCTCGTGCTTTGGAGGCTATCCGTTGCACTACCTTATTTGAATAACTGGAAAATTAATTATTTGTTTTATTATGATGTACATTATGAATGGCAGGGCCATAACAAGTATAAATAATTATTCGAAGAATTAGTACAATTGCAATAAATTTTTTTGGGCTACAAAATCTAAGGTACTTAATTCTAAGCTGCACCCTTGTTTTCAAAAATATTTTAGGAAAAAAATGTGGGGCTTGGAGTGGAGTAAATACGGTATAGTACTAATATGCAGGGTATGTTATAATTATCATCAGGGTGTTTCACGTGTAATGGAAAAAATTCTAAATGTGTACCATGAGTATTATTAGTGTTGAAAATATTTTGATGGTAGAAGTGTGTGTAAATATGACCACCACTGTAAAGTAAGTGCTTTTTGAAGTTCTGTTTAATTTATTTTCAGCTAATTTGCATCTTTCTGTTTCATTTAATTTTACACACTGCCATATTTTTAAATTTTAAATTGCAAAGTTCACATTCCACCATTTAGAAAATTATGATCTACTGTACTAACTCGACAAATACATGAGTGGTAGCAAAGATAAGGCTTCAATATTACAAAAACCTGCAAATTACTATACATATACATGTTTGTGTAGAGTAGTTGATTTCTTATATAATGCATTTACTACATATTCTACTCTCTGATGTTACAAGAAAATTGAAGTTTTCGCACGTTATCAGCTGAAGTTGTTGTAGACATACACTATCAGGGTAAATATTTTACCTCATAGAAAGCATAATCATAATAGGCAACAGTTTGGTGCAGTTTTCTCCCCAAGATTAATGGTATGCAATATTTACTGTTTGCGATAGACTATACAAGAATGCTAGTTTGATGCGCACAAATAAATGAGCCCATTATAACTCCACTGGATTGCTACACAATACCACCACTGTAATAAACACCAGGGAGCCCCAATTTTTTCAGTCCCATCCAGGTAATCTTAATTAATGTAAACTTAACCTGCATGTAGGAACATCATGAGTAAAGCTGATGATATATTAAAGAAAACAACAATTAGCTTTGTTATGGCCACAAATCAATTGGGAATACAAATACAAGCCATTATTAGACAGTATAAAAATTCTCAGAAGCTGTGTAACAAAAGTCCTATAGTGGTGATGTATAATAAAAGATAATGTTTAAAAAATTTTTTATGTGATATAAAATTAGTGTTTGGGCCAGCAAGAAAGCGAAAATTCACTTTGAATTGGGCAATATCGTCTCTGAGAAAAATCAAACCATGGACTCAAAACTTCAGTTATATATGCAACAAGTTAAATTGTGAAATTGTTAGAAACCTACATGCACTTGAACCTCATTATGGCACCCAGTCTACACAAATATCTTATTCATAAGGACAGATTTTTGGGAACTGTGAAAAGAAGACAAAAATGTTAAAGTCTGCCACAAAATAATATAAAAACACAGTTACAAGCTGCAAAATTTACAAATAATATGAGTTGCATGACCCTTACACTCATGTAAAAAAAACAGCAGGAATTCATTACAATTTAAGTTTGCTAGTGTGCAAGCAAGGTTGTTGGCCTGTCAGCTATTACCACAGAATGGCCTCCGCTGCTGAAGTTCTCTTTTCTACGCTACTTGTCTGCCGAGATACATATGCGCAGTACCACACATTTCACACCCCACCGTTTAGTAGCTGTTCCAGCTAATATTGAAACAAACATCGGTCGTAAGCAGCAAAAAGAAAACTCCACCTTCTACCCTACTTACTTCCTCACCTGTTCTACAATCTTTTGCCCGTTAAAGCCACTTTTTTACATTGAAAGGTTGTTCTGGGCCAATGGGAGTTTACCACATTTTAATCACAACAATTTTATCAATTTAAATAATTTTAACTTTAATAAATGGATCTCTCATTTTTTTTTCATATCAAGTTTCAAAATGTTTTGCTACAGATGAAACTTTTTATTTAAAACTGTAGCAGCATTGCATTTTTTTTCTAATATTTTTTTGTACCCGTTAGGTATAGGCATACACTGATGGAGTACAGTTTTAAAATGAAGATGTCAGTGTGTTAAAGTATTATTTAATTAAGCAAAACATCTACTTTATTCACAGGAAATGTAAACATGTGCCATATCACGCTGTACAGTAAGCCTATGTGCAATACCACTGACTGTATTTTTTATTAATTTTGACTCAATGGTCACTTCTGCACAACTGGAATACATTTCTGCTCTGAATACATTGCTCTATTACATTCAATTATACTTAATCTCATTTCCTTGCAGCGAATAAAACACTGGCCATATAGTAGCCCATGCATGATGTTGCAGTCTACTTTTTAGTTAATTTTAGCTCCTTCAGTAAACTTTACTTCATAACTGGGGTATCACAGTACTCAGCACACATTACCTTAACATAGAAATTTGTATCTCATAAAAAAAAACATAATTTTTCCATTAGATGAGTGAAAATATACCCAGTTAGCACATAATTTTTGCATTTGATGATTGGGGGGTGTGGGTTACATGGGTCATAATTCAGCAGTATCTTATCGTACCAACAACTTGGTTGTACAGACAAATTTTGAGGAACCGCGAGTGTTTAAAATCGAGGTTCGACAGGACATGTACCTGGTGCTTGAAAAAAATTTGGAGCTGGTATGAACAGAAAGATGTTTACAATGTTGATGTTTTACACTATGATATAGGAAAAAGTCCAGACCAGTTCAAAGGGAGGGAGTTGGAAGAAGCAGACTAACTAACGGTCCTGTCGAGTGACTACATGGATGTCACTTATAAGTTAAAGCCATTCATTATTGCAAAATGCTCACTTCATGTCTTCTATGATGTGTGGAACCTCTCTGTACATACATAGCATGAAAGAATGAGTGCATGCCTTATGAAGATCTTCAAACAGACTTCATGTATCTGATGTTCAGATGTGGCCACAAGCATACTTAGCATAGTGTTCTAACATTTTAGTTCTCTATTACATTTTCTGCTTTTAACTGCTATAAGTATAGAGGCCAGGAAACATATTTTAACAGCTTCAAGTTTTCCTTTAACATTAAGTGGTTCTACTTTCAAAAAGAAATACAATGTTAAAATATGAATCAAATTAAAATTATTTTTATTTATGCCTAAGAAACTGAAAAAGTTATTTGTACATGTTTACTAATAAGTTGAAGGTGCTTTATCCAGTATTGTCCATTTTATATAACATCAGTAAATTTTGACAGATATAGAAAAATAGGGCAGCCACAATGTGTAAACCAACTCTAAAACTCAAATCGCAGGCACTGAAAGACTTATGATTTCAATCCAGTATTAAATGTAGGATACTACAGCTGATTGCCATTCCAACCAGTTTTTGTTACGACCAAGTAATATATTTAGGGTTCCGATTACTTTATTGGTGAGGTGAAAAACTCTTAGTTTATCTTCTTTCCTGAGATGGGATTGTTTTGTAGCTCTTCTTATGAAAGCACAGCAACTCAAAATATATATTGGGACAATAAATACTGTGCTGTTCATACAGATGTGAGAAATGCGCTATGTAAATATTTTCACCAAAACTTTACTTTTACTTCACACACAAAAATATTGGAATTTCAATAAACTGAACTATGGTGAAAATGGCTTTTTTTTATGCCACTTACATTACAAACATTCTAGCAACAGTTTTGAAAACAATTATTTACAAAAAGAAAAACTTTATGTTCAATTTATAATTCCAAAACACGTGTTGTTTGGACAATTAATTTACTAAAATCACTTTGGTCTGCCGCTCTTGTTAAATAATTTATGTGTTGATTTATTCAATTAACTGACACTTGAACTGTTTCTTGAAACCAACAAACAAACTCCAGATCATAAATACATCATTGCTTGTGCTTTGTAACGGTTAAGGGAAAAGGTGAACCAAAGCACACAAGCAACTCTTTCACAAAGTGCACGTGTCAGTATTTAATTCCACTGAAGACTGATAAAAGGCACCTACAATAAAATACACTTAATAAAATGCAGTAGAATCTTGATTTAACAAAATGTTACGGTTCCTGAAAATCTGTACTCTATTTCAATATTTTGTTAAATCCAAATTTACCTATTTTAACAACCCCAATACCAACAAGTTGTCATGAACACATGTTTATTTCATGTGTTTCATTGTACATAGTGGAAAATTACATTTTTATTTAAATTAAATACTAATGTAATTCACAAGGTGGACATAAGACCATAAACAACTGTAGTTGACGGAAATAAAATTTAAACAGTATGTGCTGCTTAACTTTTAACTAGTGCGAAATCTTTTTCCAAAAGCCTTTTTGTACAAAATTTAGACGATTTATTAAAACAATTTAAATTCATTTCAAAAGGAAGAAGTTTTATGGGTAAAAATTAATGTGCACTGCTTACCTTTGAATGAGTGCAAAATCCATTTCCAAAAGTTTATTTGTACAAAAATTAGACAATTATTTAAACAATATTTAATTCATTTCAATAGGATGGGATCTTCTGGATAAAAAAACGACCATAAAAATACCTCACGTTGACGAGAAAAAGTTCAAACACCATGCACCGGTTACCTTCTGAGTGCAAAATACATTCTCAATTACTCTGTGTGCAAAAAATAAGTAGATTTATCAACAAAATACATATTTATTTCAAAAAGCAGACATCTTCCAAATATTAATGTATATGCCACAATGCCCTGGACCTTCTCTTACCACCATAAAAATGTAAATTTTGTGCCACCTACTACTATATGAATATATTTTTTTGTCAGTGCGAACGACATCTTTTCTCTCTAAAATGAATTAAAAAATAAACAGCTGTTTGTACACTGCATCACAATCATTCTTTAATTTATCCAACACACTGATGGCCTGCAACAGCACACGTACAGACAGCTGATGCAAAGGATATGACCTACTTTTTTCAAGGACAACTGCAACTCATGCAACAGAGAATAGGGGCGGGTTGCAGCAGAAACAGGTAGTGTTGTTTCCAAAGTCGAAGCAAAAAAAATGAAGTCGTCAATAAAAAGATCAGAACTGAAATCCAAAATCGTAAATATTGTTGTATTCCAATAAAAAATAGCTTGAGCAGGTCGTCACCACTACAGAACATGGTGTGGTTACAAGATAAAAGGTGCTCATGGGAGGAAAAGGGAAGATCTATAACCCACACTCTTACTGGCTACTGTTGTTGCTGTCTGTGCATGGTTGGAGGGTAGCTAGGCACTCAGCAGTGGGAGGGGTGAAGAACAAAGGAGCCCTTCCTGACGTGTCGCACTAAGTCTAACTCACTAGATGAGTACACTGCCAACTCAAATTACCACCACCATAGATTTAGATATTTATCTATTTTTTGTGTTTGGCACATGGTTTACGGGTACCTACCGAGAAATACCTGCGTATTATTGCAATGGGCCAGTGAATGTATTTTTATTAGGGTTTCATTGCAAGTTATTCCATTTTAGGAAGGATATTTTAATCTTTGCATTAATTTTTCGTATTATTTTTTACGGTTCCAGAAAACATTTACTTTATATAGATATTTTCATTACTTAGATGTTCATTACTTCAGATTTCAACGGTATACAAATACGAAACTAATATGCTGCAGATATAATATTCCGACTCAAACAGCAGGAACTTGCATATAAAACATGACGAAAGCAAGTGCAATGGCATTCACCGGGTAAGTACATTTCACATAACTGTAACATACCCATGCTATATTGTAATTACTCCAAATGTTCTTAAAGTCCATGCCCTATAGCCCAAAAATGGTATTTTATTCTAAAAGCATAATTTAAACATATGTTTTACTGTAACTACCATTAAAGTTCTGAATTATAATTTTTAATGCAGAGTACTATTGTCTTCTATAATTATTGGAAAGACCACCTGCACTCTTGTACTTATAAACAACCACGATGGCCACACTATTTTTTTTCTGTAATGTTTCCTTTCACATGTTCGCTACAGACACTCACCATATCTTGTTGCATTTTTGTTTATTATAACTTGATTTGGAGAACTCGCATAAAAGAGAATTCTGTAACTGTCAAGGATAACTATGAACAGAACAAAAATGTGTTATACTCTTAATACATTTTATCTCATACAATAATGCCACCAATGCATAAAAAATTTAACCAACCACCACATTTAAACTTATTAACCACCATAATAACAGTCAATAAATTATTTACACAACAAAATGAAACCAAATTTCGCACGTATTCACAGGAAAAACAAAAGTTTTAAATTGCCAGAAATTGAAGAGGAGGAAAATTTGTATTGCCAGCATTATGAAGAAGCAAGGAAAATGTCTGTTACAGTGTTACAACATCAAATTAGAGGTATATAAAAAAAACAAAGGTTTAGTTCAAGTAGTTGATTAAGTAATTTTCCTGGGAAAATATAATTATTAGTTTTACCTTGAAAGGACAACTCAAGCCACAGAACAAACAATTTGGGGTAAAATATTACTGAACACAAATCACTATATGAAAATGCGAACCATTTCACCAATACTCATACACCAGTAAGAATTGCAAATATACATGTGAGACACAAAAAAAAGCCATAAGCCAGGTACAGTATTGCATGGCAAGGAGAAAATGTAAGCTGCTGCTGTAACGCTACAAACATCTAATTTTTACCTAGCTAGAAAAGCAACAACATAGTTCGGATACCAAAAACCAAAACAAGGTAATTCCAATTAAATTTAAAAAATACCACAGAAACTCACTGTTGCCAACCCCTATTATTAAGACCATCTCTCTTTAAAGACCCATTTTTGAGGAACTATAAAAAAAAATTCCGTAAATATGTTACAACTTTGAAGGAAATCAGCAAAAAAAAAGTCTCTAACACATTGCGTTCCTATTATCAAATACTGTGTACTCCAAACAGTGCATATCTAAAAAAAATACCAGCCGACTTTTGATGTATAGAGGACTGGCTGGGTGAGTTAAAATCTGTCAAATATTCCAAACTCCCTATTATGTCCATCCCTCATTAATAACTATGTGCCTGGAAACAATGATGGGTCTTAATAGTGAAATTTTTATTTTACAAGAAACAGCAGCGTAATTTATTATTTAGCATGTACTTACCCGATGTTAGATGAGTATATGAATTTCAAACTCATAAATGCTGAGAAAAATAATGGAAGTACAGGAGCAAATTGTAGAGTAATGGGGCCAATCACAGGCCATATTTCAGTGCAACAAAAACTTTACTTGTAATATTTGCATTTCACGAAAACAAAAATTTACACACTTGCTGAAAATATTGTTGTATTAACTTTATTGCTTATTGTGCTTTTATTTGGTAAAAGCACAAAATGCTACCGCTAACCAACTGTTCATTTTCCAGCCCTTTTAAAACTCCCACATAGTGTTACAACTTATTGATGCCATTGTGAAGCTAGTGCTCTTCGAATGTGATATTCCCTTCGCCATCAACTCCGGCACGGTGGTTTATGCTCTATGCTCGGCTCCCCTTCTTTTCCTCCCCTGTTCTCCTTCCTTGCTTTTTCCCTCCCCCTTCATGCTTCATAATTTTTTATTGGGGCATGATAGTTTATTTAAGTTGTTGCATGGCCTGGGCTCCTCCTATTCTTCGCCCCACCAACGTCTGAAACATGTTGCCTGCAGAGAAATACGGAATGGATTATCCGCCGCACCTTTTCGTCCAGAAGGATGTAGCTGCTGTCATGTTGATAACTTAATTTTACTTGTTTTTTTTTGATCGAGCCACTGAGCGATGGGGCATTAAAATGGCGAGTCGTGGAAGAACAATTTGTTTGTTTTTGGGCTGTTTTTAAATGTTTTGGTATTTTCTGTGGCAAGTTGTGTTGTTTACATTTTGTTTCGGACTACCTAAAAAGATGTTACTGTTTTTACCATGTTTTAAAGTGCAGTGTTTGTCCCCTTCTTGGCTGCCCAAACCTTAATATTTTATGGTCAGTTGTTTCCAGAACTCTCTTGTTGGGTTTTTTTAATACACATTAAGTGTGGTTAGTTTTGAAATATATTTATTCAGTAGGAGCTTTGCCAAGTCGTCTCTGACTGTCTCCAACAAAATTAATTTTTAAATGTAATTTTTAAATTGCGTACTTCAGAAAATGGAGGCTTCGATGGGCATGGATTTTGCTGCCCTGCTTTTTGGTATATCAGTAAGTAAAATGGGGTCACATTCTAGTGAACTACTAAAGGCTCGGCTTCACCCATTTTGCAGAACTTATTTGAGTTCGGTTCATAATTTCAGTTTCAGAAGTATTACTGAAAATGTTTGATTATAGAAAATTTACAATTTATTACTGGTTGAAAAATTATGTATTTAATTTTCACTGTGTGATATTTCCTGCTTGCTAAACAACAGAACTTGACTGATCAACTACATATATGTTCTCAACATTTTACAGCTAGCAAATAGCACATAATGAAACTTTAGCAATTTTTCCTTTGATCCTATTTCCATCTTCCTGCTGCTTTTTTATAAAAACATTGCTTTGTGATGAATTAACAATGTATACATTTCACCACCCTCAAAATTTAATGCCTGATGCTGCAATAAGATGTATTTATTATTGGTTAAAGCCAGTTGAGAGGGCCTTAAAAAGTGCTCAGTTTAGCGTGAACAGCCTATACCTGTTCGTAACTAATACAGACACACACGTAGCACATGACACTTTGTACGTTTACATTAGAGTGCACACTATTCATTTGTTACTAACTAGCGCATCGTTCAGTCACTCTTTCTGTGTTTTGTGGGTGCCTACCCATCAGGCAACACAGTTTCTATTCAATTTTACTCAAAAACAATTCGCCTGAGGGTGTTGCAACACGATAACCTGTTTTGTTCATTGGGCCCTCTTGATACAAATGATGGCATAAAACCTCTAAAGAATCTTATGGAAGATTCTTTAAGCCACAAGCTTAAGTTTGTTAAGCCAAAAAGGGGGTGGCTGCCCCCATTATTTAATGATGGCGGTAGGTATTCGAAACAATTTCTTCGCAGTTTGCCTACCTTGATAGCATAGAACAGAATCTAGAGAATTGTACTTTATTTGTAAGTAGTTTACGATATTTTGCCAAAATACGATATTTATTTTCTACTCTCAAGGGAGAATTTCTCCCTTAGATTTGAACCGGCTGTAAGTCCCATTATATAACTGGACCTCATTTTCGACAAGGAATCACCTCACAAAGTTTGTAACATACTCTCATGTACAAACTCTATATAAATATACTGACATATATATATATATATATATTTAATTTGCTGAAAAAATTGAAATGATATATGCACGCATCAGTGAAAATTAATTAATTTATACATTAAAAATATTTTTCACTCTATATGCCATACATTTTACTTATTATTCAGCTGTTTAGAACTAATCTAAATAAAACACTAAAATGTTAACTGATAACTATTAGATTTGTAAGTTTCTCTGTTGGTTGCTATGTCACATGTACTTTCTTGTATTTCTCTCGAATACAGATGTAAAAATATTAATCATGGTCTGCACAGATGAACTTAGTTATGAATACTGAAATTATTTTCACAGCACTCCATAGATAACTGTGCAATTATGTGTGATGTGACTGATTATGTCTTAAAAAGCACTATGAATATGCACTGTTGCATAACATTTCAAGAGTGTTGCATAACATTTCAAGAGTGTTGTATAAATTAAAGGGAACTGATTTGACGGCATACTCTTTGGTTCCAGTAACATTTACTTCCAGTTTCAATTTCTGTAAATGTTTTGTTAGTACAGTATACATTAACAAGAAGAACTCATATTCACACATGCTTACAGAGGTGTCCATGAAACAAGCAGGCATGTATGAGCCTGGGCCATGTAGCACATAACCTTTTGTTCAACCAACCTTGACATTGGTTTCAAGGTTGCTGTTTGAAGGGAAGTAGGTGTTCTACATAAAGCTGGGTCACATAAGGAGAAACTCTCATATTTGTGGGTAGTCATACTTGACCTCCTGGCTAAAGTTGGGTTGCAAACCACAGAGTTGGGGTTAGTATCTCTAGGACCAAGCATAGCTTACAAACACCCATCGGGCCATGTAAACGGTTCACACTTCCTACTGGACCAACTCATTAATCCACTAGCACAGTCATTTGTCAGCTTCTTATCAGGGGTACACAGGCCATAGCATTTGATAAATGAAAAAAGTGGATAATTTTAACTTTATTTATATAGAAATTTAACTGGAATGACTAAGAATTTTTGGTGAATAGTTTTTTGGTACATAGAGAATCTACTGTATTACTCTCAGAAGTTGCTCAGCAAAATCTCAGCATGATGCAGTAGTCAGCTGTTTACTGTTATACATTTTGTTTGCCAAAGCAAGTATGAATTCTGTTAACTATTGAAAATTAGTTATTTACAAAAATCTCCACTTTTTTTTTAGTGTGAAGTGAAACAGTTAAAAATAGAATACAGAAAGAGCATGCATAATGATTTAGCGATGAATGCAAAATGACTCGCCACCATGCCCCAATCACCCAGCCTGCAACAAGGACAGACACAAAGGCCTACTTACCCAATGCGCTCCAAATGGCTGTTCTTGCGGCACCTGGCAATAAAAACAACATGCAGTCACAAGGTACAGAGCCAAAACACATCACTGACACACAACAGTAACAAAACAATGCAAGCTCGTGCATATGTGCATGTCAGAGGCAATGCCATTCACATTAATTGAATAACATTACTAATGGCCTGAAACCACTTGTCATGGTTCATCAGTGTTTGCCAGTAACAAAAGAACAGTCACCAGTAATCAGCAATTATTTACACGTCGTAGCAACATATCAATTTTAAAAATTTAGCAGTAATATTCGCTAAGGCAAATGAAAAAGAATGAAGTATGAATTTCACACTTAATTTTGATACTGATGAATATTTTTAAAAAATTGTATATTGCATGACTGCAAGATTATGGATTTTTTAAACATCATAAGAGTGGGATGGACTCCAGCATTTTTTTGTGAAATAGTTGTTTACGCGAATACAAGTATATTTGTAAATAAATGTCGTGCAAATACGACTTTTTGTTAATAAAGATAAAAAACTATTATCTATGACCTTTATTTTCTTTTTACTTTTGTCATATTAAGTGTATTCTTGGAGAAAAAAATTAGCGAAAAAGGTCAAATATCTCATTTTTAACACTTGCTTATGCAGTTTCCTTAAGCAGCAAGAGAAAGATACAGAAACAGCTTAATCTGCGGCCTTTCATCATATATAAAACCCCTATGTTACAGATCTAATTTGCACAGTATTATAGCATTACGATGGAAACACTGCACGCCTTGCGCATAGGAGCAATGCATATTAGTATAGCCTGTGTCGCTACCTCACATCTTGACTTTGGACGCGGGGTTCCCACGGGGGTTCATCCCACTCATAAATAATATTTTTACATTCCTCTCCTCAAAATTTCTGAAGGACTAAATCCTATTTGAATGTTATCCTGTAGATCTCTGATTATCTTCAGAAAATACATTTGTCTATAAACACCTGAAGTCAGATTATACTGGCACTGCATGAGCCCAGCAAACTACATCAACTATGTATTCTCAGTAATAATTTTGCCAGATTCACCATTCTGTTCGTCCCTCTTAGCTTAGCAAAGTAGAAGAGCAAATTCTTTCTCCACACACTGTAGAGCTCGCCACACTAGACGGCAAAAGCGCTATCATTGGTGCTAATAAATGTAAAAATTAGGAACGTTGAAATGTGTCTTCCTGCCTTAGTTTCAACAGAAATACCTTGACTAATTTATCAGTATATAATAATAGAGATTCGAAGGGATAGGATTCACTTCGGCAAGCAAGTCAGACGCAATGTTTACGACTTACACAGACATGTAGATGTTAACTTACAATCCGTAACCCTAGATGCCTTTGATCACTGTGTTTTGGCCGAATACCATGCAGACTTTGAAAACATTTTGAACGAGAAAAAATACAATTTTGCACCATCCAACCCGCTTACGAACCACAGTAGCCGAACACGAGATCAAAACAATTTAAAACTTTGAATTTGTTGTCGAACCCGTGCCCGGCAAAGATAATCAGTTAGCAGACACCTTGTCACGTTCCCCTAATGAGAGAAACAGCGGTAGACAAAGAGGAGTGGGAGGACCGTCCTACCTCTGGAGAATAATGACATTACTCCAGTAGTGTTGCAACAAATTGCGGCAAAACCATCACGACACAGTGCCTGCTAGCAGAAACGTGCGCAGATGACTTCTATGTGTACGTGTTAAACCAACAGCAAATGTCCATGGAGGTGAAGGAGATAAAGGCACAATGTAAGAAGGAAGTGTTGAGAGGGATGGAGAGAGATTGACAACTGTCTTGGGAGACACGTAACAACAGCCAGTCAGGAGTTTGGTGGTGCCTCTATGTGCCGCTACGGGCATGCACTACTGTCATTCACGTCGCCCACAGCAATGGCCTGCGGACACCCTGGTGCAACACAAACCGTGAGTAACATTACATCGTCCTATTTGTGGCCCAACCTCACAACAGAGGTTGTGTGTGCAAGTGCCATAAGTGTAATGTTTACAAAAACCTAGGTCAGATGGGAACGCCCAACAGCAACCGAGGCTACCGTAACGTCCTTTTGAAGCTATTGCCCTAGACCTAATGGGGCCTTAGTAACACTCATCACACACAAAAGGTTTCATACTTATGGTAACAGACTTGTTTACACGATGGTGCAAACTGTATGCATTGCCGAGTGCATGCATACACCACATTGCTGCTACCCTAAGAAACGAGTTTTTTCCCTGCTGGGGTTATACCAAAACACTCCTAAGTGACAATGTTACCCAGTTCTCAGGACCACGCTGGAAAGGTTTCTGTACAGAGTGGCACGTCAAGCATCACACTACTGACATTTACCACACACGTGCAAATCCAACTGAATACCGGAATCAAGAGATAAAAGCACAACAGCGCTTAAGAGTTGGCGAAGCTCACTCAACATGGGTAGAGCACATATCAGACATAGCTTTCTGTTTACGTAACTACACCAACGAAGCTACTGGGAAATCTCCTGGTGAGTTTTTGTATGGCACGGGCCTGGCACGCCAAGGAGTGTTAGCCTGCCGTGCACCAGACGTGAACCCAGATGTTGCAGACTCTTGAGGTAAGGGAAGGGGAAAGAAGGGTGCATCATCACGAATTGTGTGAAAACCAGTAACACATGTTCGAAAATGGCTGCCATAAACCAAACGACCACCTAAGACCTTGTTACTAGGCGATTTTGTTTACTTATGTACGCACCACCTGTCAACAGCCAAACAGAACTTTTGTATGGGACTTACCTCCAAATATACAGGACCACACAGGGTCTTGGAGAAAATCAGTCAAACGTTGTATCTGGTATAGGTCAGGCCAAGAAAGAGGTGTAAGGTCCACAGGGATGACATTCACGCCTCTTTAAACCCCTACGACGTTTACGTAACACAGCCACCGGACAACCAAGAGGATGACAGTGCAAAACAAAATACAGCCTCTTACCGTATCAAACAAAATTGTGCCTGTAAACACCAACGTGACCTGGATGTCCGATGGTATAAACAGCGACCGGTCATTCACTCAGTGTGGTCAGAGTGAAGAGAAGAATTGTAACCGAAACTTATGTATGGCTGCAGAGGGAGAAGTAATTAATGTTTTGCTGTGGCTTCCCAGCTGCCACGCCGCCTGCTGCCATACCTGCCACAGCAACAACACAGTTGTCTGCAGCACAGGACACCAGTGACATACGGAGAGGGGAAACATCACCCCTCGGCTTCCCCAGCTTTCCAGCCGCCATGCAGCAAACTGCTCATCAATGAGTGTGTGTGGGGGGAGGGGGGGATGTCACCCCCACACCCAGCAACAACGAGCTGCAACAGGCACATCAGGCAGATGGGAGTAGCTCTTCTGCTGCCTCAACCTGCTTGTCGGTGTATCACCGCCAGGCCCACTCACAACAACAATGCCGCGGGTGACCGCCCCGCTTCAAGCCCGCATCAACCAGGGTTTAGGCGTGCCAACTCATACTGCCAGTATGCACCATCCTGCAGGCCCTGAGACAGGGGTACCTGCAGCCATTTTGGATGCCTTACATCCTCGATGCCGTCGGTGACCGCCCGAGGCATATTACGAGGTAAGGAACTGGCCATTCCCTACTTACAGGCTCAGGCAAAGCCCCTCGCACCACCCCACCTCCAGTGCTACGAGAGTCGCCGCATCGCATCAGGGGGGTGTTCAACATCGCCCTCACTGTCTCGTTCAGGACGTAGTCGAATGATGCTCTGCTTGTGCACCAGCTGTGCACTTCATGCGTTCTGTGTAAGGGTCACTACAATTGTTCGTGCATGAACGAGTCCTTGAACCGGATCACGACCTGTTTGACAATTGACATGAAGAGTTAACTCAGCCCAGTGTGTTTACAGTGCTAAAATAATCTGTGCCCCTGAAAGCAGAGTCTAATTTATAAAAGGTAAAGTGTTATCTCCCTATTGCTCCCCTTAAGTGAGGCATAATAAGCCTAAGAGTTCAAACCCACGTGTTACGCTTCTATATTAAACACGAAGTTCAGACGCTCATAATATATTTTTTCAGTGTTTGAGACATATTTGTTTTGTTTTGGAAAGGCAGCTTTTAATTTCTTCAATTCTGTTAACTTGTAAAGTAATTGATACTGGCAGTTCCGGCATCCGCCATGCCACGTGCCCAAACTTAAATTCTGTCACGTGATATTACATTACTGATCTAAATTTAATAACTTCTTTTTGTTAATTTTTCTAGCGTTTCCTTATGACTTATTGCAATGCCTCATGTACTTGTATCAAATTTGTGTTTATATAAAATTTCTCTCTCAGAATTGGCGTGAGATTGCTGGCATGATGGCCAGCCATCTCGTCCCCACTCTTTAGTATTGGCTTAGCGGGCGTAGGGATTATACGTGCATCGCAGGAGCCTTCACCTTTTGTCTCATCATCTTTAGCCTGCAATAGCGTAATTTTAAGAGTACCAGAACCTTTATTCTTATCACTATCAGACTCATTGCTCCGGAGATTTTAATACTGTAAACTCATCTAATGTAGTGAACAGTACTTTTCCCATTTTGGCTTATATGGCAGGCCAAATTTCCATGCCCGCTTTAGTCTCAGATAGTTATACTGTATGATCAGTGTACCATCCCTTTCTTCAATATAACCAGTACTGATCTGAACCTATGTTTATTATTTCTCAAACATAAGTACCTTCAGGACCTGGCCCACTCCAGGCAACCCTACTACTTAACCAGTGTTTGCAGACTGTGTAAATTTAAACTCTCTCTCTAAATTAGACATGTACTTGTGAGGGGATCGCCATGTGGCTGTTGACTTGCTACCGCCCAAAGAATCAGAGTCCTTGTGCTCACCCGTGTGTTGATAAGCAGGCACCCTTTGTGAAAAGTGGTCTGTTCAGACGATACTTTAAGAACTTATCTCGTAACTTTTCAACATTGAGCCACGGTTTGCTTAGAATCTAGCGTACCCACCCCTCACTAGTGTCAGAACCATGTTAAGATTGATGGAAAGACAGCAAAAGATTGATGAGAATATTGTGAAAGATTGAAATATTGCTGGCCAAGAAGAGCACGAAAGTTAAGACTATTTATCGCCCTCATACAGTCCAAGTTTCCAAGGCCTAGCGGTACTGGCATTTAAATTAATGCTAATTAGGCATATAAAAGTATTGGTAGATGCTGATCCATAACATGATTATAACATACTCGTGCATATAGTAGCTATTAGTATGATCGGCTTGGTTTATTCATGTATACATACAATGAAAAAATCTGAGTATCATATTTATACCTACAAAACAGTCAAGATAGTGAATAATTTACAGAGTCTGGCATGGCGTATTCATCAGTCTTTACAGCTTTGTTCCTTTAATGACAGTATTTTTCCTAGAAAGTTTTTCACCGCGACTGCTAGGAACCATACGTCAGCAGTGTTGCTGACTAAGACTGGGGTTTTGAAGTTATCTGTACAATCTAGCTTAGGACTGTGGATCCCCATCAGGAATCCACCAGTCCAACAGACACCACACCATTCAACAGCCACCCATTCTAGACCTCAGGGGATAGAACAGCAGCGCCCCAACCACTAGCAACTCATCCAACCAGGGTGAGACAGTACTCTTGAGTTGTATCTCTACCGGAGCACCTGGGTGCTAGCAGGGGTATTTGCTCGAGGGTTACGGCCTGGCCTTGATTGCGAGCTACACCCAGTAGTGGCAGGAAGGCGGTCTCCATATAGCTCAATGCTTCTGGTTCGTGCCGGTGGCAGGGGGCCTTCTGGAGCACCAAGCGCATGCCAGCAGCCACTGCTGGCAGAACACTAAGGTAAGGATCTGTCTCGCATCCGCGGTGCACAGCGTTTATTGTTCAGTGGTAGTTTACACTCTATGCCTTTTAGAAAAGGCACAGTACAAAGAGAAAGGTGCAAAGGACTGCTTACGACGACACGGCAGCATGTACTAGCCCCTCCTACTTTGAGTAGGCACGCTGAACGGGACAGAACCACTGTAACCTGCTTATTAGAGAGGCCTATTACTCCTGTATATACGTATATTTATTTCACCCCACACATATGTATCCTCAGAGCATACAATCCAGTCATGCGTGGATTAGTACACGGTACAGAGACAAGGTACGGGTAGCCAAACCCAGGTTTTGGAGTCTCAAGTCAGCTGCCTGGGACCTATGATACCGTGTTGGCCAGCACGGTATCATCATCCTACAGCTAGCTGTCTGCACCTCCAGTTCCAGCCAGCCGATACCAGCAGCATCATCTGAGTAAGCCATGTATCCCAGACACCTCCTGCCAGTCGATTACCACTGTAATCCATCCCACAGTGGGAAACGACACCAATATGGTAGTTCCCCGAAAACTAGCTACCCGACCAACCATAGAGAAGTTTGTTCCAAGTCGCCAACCAACATGCCCAGTCAGAGTAACTGGCATTAAGTGAAAAATAAGTGAATAAACCCATAACGCTGCGTGCTTGATCTCACGCAAAATCAAAGCTACGGTGACAGTGCCAACTGTCCGTTAACCCGGCACGCATTAATACTGACACTTATATTTACATATCAATAACTACAATGAAGAATTAATTTTCATTTACTTATAGCTGTGTGAAGTATTGAAAAATAATTCATCTCTGTGTTGTAGCTTGTAATGGCAGCACAAACTCCTATTCCCTGTCCAAACAGTCGTGATGCTATATATACTATTCCATTCTGCAAAAAAAAAAAAAAACCACTGAATTTTCATGAAATCATTCATGATTTTTTGAGCGCAATTGAGAAACATTTTGTTTGACTCACTGCAGCTATTGTAACACTGTGAACTAGGCAACAGCACGCAGTCATGACAGGCTGCTGCCACAAGCTAGTGGGAAGAGCGCAGCTGGTTGACTGACCTTGAGCAGCCAAGAAGTTCCGTACCTGGTGTAGTGCCATCATTCCAAATGTGTCACTTGCCTCCAATCCCACAATCCCACCAGTCAGTCTCTCTCTCCACTGTACACATGCTTGCAAACTTCAATCTTACTGGTCACTGTCGTTGCTGCTCATCGCTTCCCTGGCTCCACACTTAAGGCCACAGAAGGCTCCAGACACTTGACTCAGAGGCTCGTCATGGCTTATATAATTAGGGATGTGAAAATGTGGTTTATGCAAAACTTCAAATTAAAAATTCTCAAAGTCATGTAAATTTCAAGCACAATGAAAAGTACAAAATTAGAAACAATTCTCTACCATTTTGATACTGTACAGCAACAGAGTTATATTATATGATGTTTGCTTTGCACATGCATTAAGACAGTCTTGCATCTTTTATGGTCCACTCTGCAATAACATTAATAAAGCAGGAACTACTTCAAAAACATTAGCAGTAATAATTACCCAGCATAAAAACAAGTATATTTGTGCCAGCAAAATGCGAAAATGTGTCTGGTTATTTCATGGGGGTTATTTTAGCATGGAAACAAACCGTAAACACTACTAATGGCCACCTTGAATTCGTACAGCCAGCGAAACACATTTATTTACTTTTGACAGTCACTATATATTTAATAATCATATGGCAACCCATTATTTTAGTCTATTATATTTAAAGTTTGTTCATTAAATAAAATTCAGACTTAATTTCCTCGCTTACAAAACATTTGTGACACAAAATTTGTATTATGTTGCAATGTGATTACTATTCCACAGCTAGTGACTTGAGAAAGCAAAACCACTACAACATGTTATACAAAATGGTGTCTGCCTATAAATGTGCATTTGTGCCATGGTGGTGGCAGGCATGCAAACTACATAAGCTATCTTTCTCCTATACAGCAGCGTAATTATTTTCTTATGTACAGCACCTATGGACGAGCTCCAACATGTTTACATTTTACGCTTGTGGGATGGTTATTTTGTTTATGAATGTGAGTGAAAAAATTATTGCACGAGTGAAAAGCTAAGTTAATTTTTTTCTAAAAATGTGTGCGCTACACACGCCACAATCACATTTTTTTACAAGAATTATCCATTTTTTGCATTTTTTTTTCACAAGAAATTAGAGTTGTTCCGATACCAAGTTTTCCGACACAGATACCTGTACCATTTCCGATACCCAGATACCATTGCAGATACCCAGATACTGATATTGGTTAAGTAAAAGCATATACCAATACTTAGTATCTGTATTGGGACAATTCTACAAGAAATGTCTGTTTCACATTTTTATGTTATAAAAACTAAATTCTGCATTTTTTTTTTTGCAAATTTTCACGTAAAAATCATTACACCATTTTTTCCCATTTCTACTTATATAGATCAGTGGAACTGGTCCAGAACTTTCCTTGCACCCCGAGTTGAGTTGAGTTGAAGGAGTCAAGGCAACAACCAGAACATTCTTACAATGATAAAGCTAGGCACTCAATCATCTCGAGGACAGGAGCAACACAAGTCCCAATAGCCTTGTCGGGCAAGTAACAATGATTCGGCATGCCTCGCTTGGATTTCTGCCTTGCTGTTCTACAGTAACCAGTGATATCAGTAGATACCCGTGGAGGGGAGGTAAAGGCAACGAAGAAAAAGGTGCTGCTTGTAACAATACAACGCTGGACATGGAAATCGCTACACCCATAAAGTGACATCTATTTGCAATACAATTAAGATCATATACAATACAAATTGCACAATGCCAATCATTAAAATGACTACACAGAAATGTCACTGCAACATGCTTGTAGCCAGTACCCAGTATTTAAAAGGGCCATCTAACAGGCTGCACATTGAGAGGGAGATCAGTATTCCATGCCACTACAATAGCAAAGAATATCACCAACTATACCCACTTGAATGGGGTTATGTGGCCGCACTGCAAGAAGCTGGATGGTCGGCTCATCATATGCTATTAAGCTTGGCCGTGCAGCCACTTCTGTGACATGATGTGTGCATGCGTGGATACGTAAATGTTGTATATCACGTATAGTAGACACAGGTCGTACATCACGTATACTAGTTACTGATCCTGCCAAATGCACTACAGATAGAAAAGACTGTCATATCCAAAGACGTGCAGTAGCAGAATGTGGCATAACATCCACCGAGATCCTGCAGTCTGTGGGAGGCCTGAACTGTATATGCCGGTCTTAACAAAAACTCTTTGTCACCGTTTCACACTGGCTGATCTACATGTGCAGTAGTAGGAAGTATGGTGATGTGTGTTTTGGGACACTATCCATCACCTGTATGATGGAATGCCTCATCACATCATTAACTGATATTGGTTATCTAACTGATATTTATATCATATTGACAGTATGCTTTGCAGAAGACTAAACTAAACAACGCTCACACTAAAGACCAATCACTATTGATTTGTACCATTTATTAGCCTGTAATGATTTAAAAATGTTTCATGTACAAACAGTGGGTGTAGAAGTTTCCATGTCCAGCAGTGTACTTACCAGTAGGGCTTGCCAACAATATACTGCTAGGTACTTAGTACATAATTGAGGTACCAAATGTTTAAATTTTTGCTTAAAATGCCAAGAAAGACTTGGTTACAGAATATCTTTTACTGATTTTTGTAGCATTTGCCATATCTGCATTATCACTAAACTTATGATACATAAGGGATAAACACAACACCTCTGAGGCGTGTATTATTTAAACACCGGCAGTCTTATCTACAATACCACTCTCGGTGACATCAGGTTAACCACAATATTTATGGAAGATGGAGCCTCATTGGAGCCTAATTAATATGTAAGAAAACAGCTACATTCAGCTATAAATGGTACATAAAAACATGTTATTTTCAACATGTCCTGGTTTACATGTTTAGTCGAGTTTGGTTGGGTCAAATAAATGCCTGGCTCACAGGGAGGACTCGCTTGTACTCTGTTACGACTGTGCCAGTAAGAATCATCAAACATTGGTGACTGCAGCAAAAAGCCTGAATGGGGAAATCCAAATACCGTTGACATATCCAAAGCACAATGATTCTCCATGAATCATACTTGACCTCATTGATCATTTCTGTGAATGACATTGTAACTAGCCACCATGTCCAGGAAGAATCTGCTTTCATTGCTGTGGATATTTACTTCGATACATGGGGAGTGTTTTAAAGTCATTAGCACTGTCGTTACTTTCACAGAGGTGACTAAAACTAGGGGCCAAGAATCTTAACAGCCAAAAAGTGAACAAATTAAGGTCTTAGGCCGTGAAAAGTATTCCTCTTAAATGAAGTATTTTGGTTAACTAGGAATGCCTGGCAATGAATAGTCAACAAAAAGAATATTTCAACATGCTGAGCCACATAACTGTGTGTGTTCCTAGCTTGACGTAATATAGGAGACAATCTTAAAATCAACTGCAAATAGTTGGACCTGGTCTTATGGCAGCAACTTCACTAACAACCTGCAAGTACATCAAAACACTGGGGAGTACTCTATGAGCAAACAAATGACTTTTAAGAGCACCAACTACACAATACATGAATTGTTAAACAAAAAAACAGTAAATAAATATGTTAGAAAATGTCACTTATACAAACCATGAAAACATCTTCAAAAACAAAACCATGGCCTTGGCCATGCCTGTATTCTCCACGAAAGCCATCATGGCCCCCAAAGTGAAAGTTCTTCCCCTGCTCATCAAAGTTGCGAAACATGTTATCAAAGTTGAAATGGAAATTCCCACCTCCGGCTCCAGCTCCTCCACCATTGAATGCTCCGCTACCTAGCTGATCATATGTCTTCCGTTTGGTAGGATCTGACAACACTTCATAAGCTGTAAAAACAATGATTCATACAGAAATTCAGTGAATAAATCACACTACCGAAAAACCAGAAATAACTATTATAACAACCTGAATAGGAGCCCAAATTTACACTCTAATGGATTCAGAAATACATTTACTGCTCCCAACAGTATCAAAACGTGACATCAGACACTTAATTGAAAGCTTCTTTGTGATTACCTCAAAACCCTGCCACGAACCATTACATAATATTTCAACACTGAACACTTGTAATTGAATCTAATTACTAATACTACAGTGATGTGCAGAGATTCTCACTCACTGACTTCGATAACCTTTCTGCCACCATTATTAGCTGTCTTACATATATTTCTAATAATACCAATGTTACAAAGTTGTTCGACTAAAAAGCCATCAGCAATGGATTAACCTGTTTCGCAATAACATTACCAATATTTTGCCTGTAAGTTTTTAGTAGTATTCTAACAACTTATACAGCAGTACACATATTACAGCATGAACAAATGTAGCAATGTACAGCTTGCATGTTATCCAGTTACAATATATTCTCGAATCAATGTTTTCAGAGGACTGGCAGAAGAAGTGAATATATGTAACTTAATATATATGGAATTTACTTACAGATCCAAAATATACAATGCATATCCTCAGAATTACCATTGAGAATTCTGGAATAACTAATTTAGTTGTAATTAAAGACTAATCAAATTAAAATTCTATAAAAGAAAAGAGAACATTTGAAACCATAAGCGATACTCTAATTATTGGAAATGCATTACAATTCAAGTCACATGGAATAGTACCTTCCCACAACTCGACAAACAGATGGTTACAGACACTCCCCTTAGTTTCATTCCTCACCATGGTGTGTGCAAGATGTCCAGCTCAACCAGTAAGTTAAGGGTGGTTTTTGATGGTAGTGCAAAAACCTCAGTGTGCATTCAATGACATTTTGCTACCAGTAACCACAACCTGGAATTATATTTATGATATTTTGAGATTCAGCCCTTACATTGTTGTCTTCTCGTGTGACAATAAGCAGATGTACCACCAAATTCTAATTCATGAGGATGACCGAACTTTCCAACTGATTCTCTGGCGGACAGAAACAGCTTTTCCTCTGTCAATTTCCCATTCCTTGAAATATGTACCCTACAGCAGTTGGCCTCAGATTCAAAAGCCACATTTTTACAGTTGCAACAACTGTCAAAGATGCCCAGTCATTGAAAAATTAGTTGAATGAGCTGCTACGGCTGGGTGGTTTTGAGCTTAGAAAGCAAACATTTGTAGTTAAATTCTGTGTTCTGGCAGTACTGTAGAGCCTACTTTATACAATTTTGTCAAACAATTGAATAAAATGAGGTTTTCTAACTACACAGCTGAGTTGAAACCCTATCGTTGTATGCTCATTGAGTGGGATGCTTTTGTGTTTATACTCCATATGTCTGCACGTCACTCTCTAACAAAACTGTCTACGTACAATAACGTGATGCTTTTCCACACATTGCTCTCTTTTTGAACTTTGATGTATATACATATCAGCTTCCACTTTCGTTAGTTATATATTATATATACACTTTGTTGGTTGCTAAATACATGGTGTGTAATTTAAGACATCAATCCTACAGTGTAACAATTTTTATAACTGTACTGTGTTACTTTAGAGAGCATAATATCTTGAGTGTTTAGTACAACTTGGTAATATAAAAAATATAAATGCTCCAGTTGGCAATTAAAGTGTATGTGTTGAGAATTAGATTTAGTTTAAACATATATTTATTTATTGTGGGTTCATAGGTCATACGTGACGACCTCATTTAAGTCAATTTAGGGAACCCATCTTATAAAAAATATATTGTTTTTATTCATTGTTCATGCATAAATTAATGATCAGCAGATAATGTGGTGACTATTGTAATGACTTATGAGCTCCCTACATGACCAAACTCCAAGTTCCAGTCACCACAAAATGTAAAAGTTGGGGGACGTCATCGACATACTTGATGTAACTGATCGGTGAAAGGGCAAATAAATACTACACTACCTGCATATCAGCCCAAGTTACCTCCTGCACTCTGGGCTATGTATGAGTGTGTGTGCTTGCTCATAACGACTGCCCCCCACCCCACCCCTCAACAGAAGTCTGTGGTCATTGAAGTGACAGACTTGTGCATTTACGACTTTGTGTTTACGTATAGAAATGATATCTGCATTTATGATGCTGCTTTAGAAGAACATTAAGTACACTTACGTTTAGTACTGGAGGCTTTGAGGGAAGCGGTTTCATGGTAAACCCAGAAAAAAAATTTGTTGGGTGGAACATTACATCCCCTATTTAGAATTTACTATTTCTGGAAATAATTTGCATACTGTTGCTGAAAAAATTATAGCAGTAATACATTTATAGCAGCCTAAAAATTCCAGAGGTCTAAAACATTTATTGGGTATAGTTGCATTTAGGAATATATTCATTCCAAATTTTTTACAACTACGTGAGCCACTAAATTTGCTTAAAATGAAGAATGTGGATTTTGTGTGTGGTGCAGTGCAACAACCTGAAATTCCATGAATTAAAGTAGTGTTTAATCAGTCCACCAGTGTTAGTTACACTTGCAAGGTTTTAGGAAGGAATTTGTTTTGTACTGCAATGCTAGTTCACTTACCTTGGACACCATGTTAAGTCAGCAGGAAAATGGGACTATGTGCTTGTGTTAGCTAGAAAGTTTCTCACAAATGAAGAAAGAAAGAGTTTCCAGACACTCAACTTCAACTGACCATTAGTGCGCAACGCAACACTTGGCACGACATTAACAGTGATAATTGGGCTTTGAATACTTGATTTCACGTCCTGGTATTATTATGTATGTTACACAAACTATATATTGCTAAACTGTTCAGACTGACCAGGATTTGAACACATGCCCATAATACGATGGCCATAAAAGAGGAGCTAGTATGATATCAGCGGAGCACAAGAGGGGACTAACTCCGCTATATATTTCCACACTGTGCAAGTAAAATGTTGTCGTACAATATTTGGGCACTAACATTTTATTTAGTCTCTGATTTCGCTCCATATTCATGTGGTGTGATTCTTATGAGCATGTTCTCGGACATCATGTATGTATGTATATTTGTGTGTGTGAGACATGCAGCATCCCTCTCCTTTAGCCGGCTCATCATGCTTCATCCGCACAGCTGTGACGTGCCCTTTATTGGGAAGTCTGCTCTCCGTGACTCCTGCCTTGGTGCGATGTGCTAGGAGTATAACCCTATTTGCACGACGTCCAAGGCACTGCCAGAGTCAGGTGACCATCCCACATTGAATGTCCTCAACAGCCAACTTTTGAGGGCATAATAATTTGGGCCGACCAATATCAACAACCCCCCCCCCCCCCTCAGTACAGTTGCCACTGGGGAAATTGATGCAGCGAGGGGGCCCCAACATCTACACAGTTCCAGCAACCCCCTTCTTGCGCCCCCTCTACACATGTTACGTACCCCGTGTATGCATGTGTGGGCAGCATGATTGTGGCCTAACCTAACTGGAATTTTACCAAATGACTAGTCACTTTCAAATTCAGCCTAAAGTCTTGGCACAGAGTTTTTATTGTTTTACAGCCATTCATGCATGACTACCCACACCCCTCCTGGGGTGAAAGTGGATTCACCCAGCTTGAGCCACTCAATGCTACCCTACAATACTCGAAATGTCAGGGTGCAATTTATTTTAATAATTCTTTTGTTCAGTATTAGTAAAGACTCGGAAGCATTTTTGAATTAACTTTCTCAATAAGTGTAATGCCAATACGTTTTTGTTTTTTATGTAATTTGTGTATTTTAATCAATTTAATAAGTGCCTCTAAATTTTGTAATCAAGGGTTATGTTACATCAGGGTAATTGTTTCTTTTATTACTAGCATTTTGCATTTTCATGTCTCTCTCCCGTGCTTTTGGGCTGAGCTCTTGGTAAGGCTCCACCTCTGGTTCAGTTGGTCTTCTAGCGGATCTAGTGGTCACGGATCACATGCTTCTGGGCCTTCAGCGTTTCCTACCAATCAACACGTAGATTCACTACTTTTTTATTTTATATGGAACCTTAAATTAACTTTGGTCACAGAGAGGCAGCTCCACCTCTAATAAGTCCCGCCAGCTCAAAAGTGCTGCAATTGTGTGTATAACGTAATTGTTCCATCAGCAAAGTGCCTTTTACTTACACGCAGGTTGCATACATGCAGAACTTGTTAGAATAATGTAACTACCCCTCAGGAGGGTTCATCATCATAATTAAAGTCTACCACGAAAATGATTTTATTTCACTACCAGCAGCTCCACAGCAACATAATTGAGGGTCCTTTACCCACTTAACTACTGCACCCCACACGTGACGTGATTGTTGGCATGTAAATTTTATCAACGTGTGAGATGGCTGTAACAATCTCACCCGGAAATTAGCGGTGTATGAGGGGGAGCCTACATCCTCATTAGGCAGGCAGGCAGGAAGGAAGGATTAATCCTTCAACAATAAGATGTTATCCTTAATGAGGGGTGAGTTTAGGAACAGCCACGCCCCTAGAGAAGAGTCTCTGCTCAACAGAGCTGGTGCTGTTACTATCCAAATTCTACTAAAACCAACTTTCTCAAACCTCTCACCCCATATTCTCAACATCTGTTACCCGCTCCTGAGCACATGACATCCCGTCATATGTACGTGTGTGTGTGTGTATATATATATATGCCGGCTAACAGCCAGCGGCACTAAGCCCATGATGGAGCTCACCACACACCTGACATGTGTGCATGCACATGCGCAAAGCAGCTCCAATTGGAACTTTCCTATAACGGAATATTATTTGTAGTGTAAAATGCGTCTTTATTTTTCAGGTTCAAAAATGCCTTGGAGTGTTTGAAAATGTATATTTGTCAAACTTGCAAAATGTTTGGTTATGAATTCAAAGTATGCGCTGCGTGGAGATTACGAACAGTAAAATTCTGCATCAACGCTGCCAAAAATATACATTAAAATGATACAGAAAATTTAATAAGAAAAATCTAAAATGTAAAACAATATTTAAATTATTTTGAGCCGCTTTATTTTCATATATAAAAGTTTTACTCGGTGTGCATAGCACTTCCGCTTAAGTGAACACAGTAGGCAGCTATGGTAGGTCTGTACGACGCTAGCCTCGGTGCAGTCGTTGTAGGAAGTTTGGTGAGGTAAGACGCTGTCACGTACGCACTTCAAACTTTTTGCAGTGATGTAGATTACCATAGCTCTTTCTTAGTATACCGGTTAACCTTTACTCATGTATGTTTTTGCCAGATAATTTCCCCAGCATTATGCTTCCGCTTAAATAATAATTTGTGCCCTTGCAGCTAATTTTAAACTTAAACGAGGAGAAAGGGAGGGAAGATGTCAGAGAGGTCATGTTACCCGCGCAACTTGAATCAGGCACCATCCGCCTATGCTATAGGTGCTTCATTGTAATTTCTGTATTATTGCTGCGTGCAATTTTAAGGGCTTTGTTTTCATGTATGTATTCAAGGGTATTTCTTATGTTTAATTAATTTACGGCCACGTGATATGTAAGCTGCAATAAAATACAACTCTCTTCTACATCGACAACCTTAACTGTCAAAGACCTGTCATCCTTGTTGACATCCTTAGTAAAAGACAAAATATTAACACATACCTTCCCCGGATAATACCTTGAAACACATGACTGACGACGAATCATTATGATGTGTCTTCTCTAATGACACGGAGAGAAGTGAATAACTACAGGACGCAACCTGGTTATATACCGTAGAATTCCATAGATAACATAACGAAGAACACGCGAAAGCAAAAAACACAAGTCCACAACCTTTAAATTCTAACATCCGGTAGAGCAACTATTCTAAAGCTAGACTCGGCAAGCTACAACCTGGCATGTTAGCTGCTGGAGCTTTGTGTCGCCCATCGGTAAGTCTAGTCCGGGCGATGCAACATGAAGCTCACTTTGAGGTTATGTACCACACGACGACTCCAAAAATTAATAACTACTAAACTATTTGAGCGCAAGCGTCGAGTACACCAATTCCGTCGACGTCGTCCGAATAGTATATTGCATTAGCCACAACAGTTGTCAAAAACGTGGAATATTTGTTTTAAAATACAATGTGAATTTAGATTGGTTGCTGCAAAGTGGCCTCGTAGTTTATAACAGATTTTGTGCGTTTAATGATTTTAAAAGTTGTTTTGATGCTTTTCCTGAAAGTCAGATTTGTATGCATTTGCCATGAATTTTGAGAGTTATTGTGTGTTTCAATGTACATGTATAATTGGGAGTGTATAGTCCATTCCCGATTGGAAGCGACTTATGAAAATCAACCTTTGAAAAAAAACCTCCAGGCATAAAATGTCAACCTGTTTTTTCAATAACATGTGTTCCACATATATGTAACACTGTGGTTAACTTTAGAGTACTGTATTATTGAATAAATGAAACTTTTCCTTAATATCTTCTATAACTTGTAACATTTATTTCTTTTCGAAATATGAATCAACAACGGTGAGTGCAGCGACGTGTTGGCAACGCCCGGTAAGAAATAGTTCACAGTAAAAATATTATTTTAACCTCATTTTTTAGTATTCTATCTGTAAATTAAACGGTGCCTATTGAAATATTTAGGTACCCGATGGCAACATCTCACTTCTACAGTTTAAAATAACAGCGGAAAATATTGTGAGTAGGTCGTAATGATACGGCGTTCTTTATCAAGCAAGAGCAGCTTTGAAGCAAACTGTCTGCTGAGCGAAGCGTGGCGCTCTGGCGCTTGCTTGCTCTCTCTCTCTCTCTCTCGCTCTGCCTCTCTTTCACACTCGGGAAGTTTCACTTCGCTAGTACGCGGCCAAATTGTACATATTTTCAATTTGAGCATATTTCATACTTATTACAGCCCAATAATGATTTTCCAATTTGTAATTTACAACTGAAAAGAATTTTAATGATTAAATACGTATTTTAATATATTTAGATACGATGACGAGGTAGAAACAAAGTGAAGTTGGCAGACGTGGCGAGCCATGACATGTGTTGCTGTTTTACCAAACATAGCGCAAATTATACTTATTTCGAAAAATACTTCAAATTACCACATCACGTTTGTAGACGTGTTTTTTAAAGCTACCTAAGCAAATTACGAGGTTGTGATGAATCTTTTTTTCCGCGGCAGTAATATAATGTTTAGGGGTGTTTCGTTAACCGCTGCGTGTGAAATAGCATGGCGTGGCTGCATAGTGATAGTTACGCTGGATCTGTCTGTGTGCGTAATTTGAAATATTTGATATGAACTATTTATACTTTGTAAATATGAACTCTCTTTATGGCAAAGTTATTTATTTACATCCACGTCTGTTTATTTATCACAACGTTGTACCTTTGCCCTGGTGGGTGTCTGAAAAACCGTCTTGTAGCGTGATTTTCCACCAACCCCAACAAAATAACCAAGCCCAGCCCCAATAAATTTCAATAAACCTAATACACAGTAAGTAGCAATATATATAAATATGGGCAGAATAAAAGTTACGGTAGGCTTATTTGTGTGCACGTTCACAGCTATATGTTAAGTTTCTATAACAAAAAATGAGCGACACGATTTGCGTGCTGATTTTAATGTCGCTTTTTCGTTGGACTCTATTCCTTCGTTATTGGAACTGAGGCCTTCCTTTTAAAGAAATAACCCAACACATATCAATAACAAAAAGTTAAGTAGTACAGTTCATTACCCCGCAGTTGTAACAGTGTTTAACACAGTCACCGAAATATATTAACGTGCTTTACATGTAATGTGCTATGTCGTCGAAAACAAATATGTTAATGTAACGTAACCGTAAAAACTATCGTTAATTGAGGCATTTTTAGAACGTCATAAAGCTGACCTAAATAATGTTATAGACCTAAATTGTGAATATTCATACAAAATGGTTTTCGAAATAGATTGAAGACTGAATTCTTTGAAAAGTTGTAAACAGTAAACAACACATTTGACAGGTATAAAAGTAGAATTTATATTTAAATGTATATTTTTAGGTGTAGCGAAAGTATACGAACACATGTACACACACGTCATGTAAACATTGATTTTGACAAATGCTACATGGCAGTCACATGGCAATGTTTGTTTACATTTGGCGGAAGGATACGAAACGGGCCTACAAGTAGATATTCAACAGGGCTCCGAATAAGTTGCTTCCAATGGGGAATGGACTACAGTCAATTTAGTTGGCAGCACAAAACTGTGGAAAAAAGACCTGCTTTGAGCAATGAACAAAAAGTTTGTAAAATTCCAATTAGAAAGTCAATATACCTCGATGGTACAATTGCAAAAAGATGGTGATACAATTAGAGGGTTTATTTGTGTAATATCATGTAGGCCACAATTTATTTGAGGGTTCTACGTCAATTTTATTTAGGGTTCAATGTATTTTTTTGTGTAATTGATGATTTGTATGTCTCACCATGCTGTAAATTCTCACGTCTGATTTTCTTGCCACCCGGCACGCTAGAAGCTCAAAACCGATTCAATCTGAAACGGAATAATTTTTCCAAACAGAGTAATATTTTATCTGACCAGAATCTGCAGTCTTTGCGGAGAAATACCACATTTTCACTTGCACCCCATGCTCCGCTGCAACACTAATACAGCCCCAACTGCGCCATCTAATACTGCTTTCACACGCTTGCACATTTATTGTGACCACTCATGCAATGCCCCATCATTTCCCAAGTGTATTTATGTGATTGTATGTAATTTTGTACGGTGACATTATTTCAGTCTTAGCCGGCTACATGTATAGGCCGTCACCTCACTAACCACGTGCGGCAAGACGAGCCCCGACGAGTCGGCGTTAGTGATGCCAAATAATCACGTGTGTTCATGTAACTTGTTCATCTTTGTCTCATTTCATTACTCTCTGTGCCCTATCATCAGGGTAAACTGTTAGTCCACCCTAATGGCTGGCAACCCCCTTCCCTTGTGAAGATTGTGTTTTCAAACACCACAAAGAAGCCATCCACTTAGGAAGTGCGCTAGAGTAATTGCGAGCTGGGGAGCACACAGAATTGGCTAGACACGACCGAGAGTAATTAACTAATAAAATTCTGGCACGTTTTCTTTGTACAAGTAGTAATAATAAAAGTAAGTAGTACAGTGCAACAAGTGTTTCTCTTTTTGTAATAACAGCTACCTCTTGCCATCGTTTTCTAAAAGTTTAGTAATGATGTTTACTAAGGCCAAGTGTATCGTAAGTACGCTCAGGTGAGACAGACACACAGAACCCACAGCATTCCTGAAAACCCTTAGTCTCACCAGTGCGGTGTCTGGGAAACACCGCTGGCACCCTCATCAGTAAGTAATTTGTGTCATTGTTCATCTCGTGTCTCACCCGACAGCGTGTGTGTGTGTGTGCATATATATATATATATATATATATATATATATATATATATATATATATATATATATATATATATATATATATATATATATACGCACACACACGTATATATAGAACCCCCCTCCCCCAAATTCTTTTAAAAACTTTATTCTTCAAAGGAATACTTTAATGTATGTATAATGTGTGTCTATTTAAAGGAATGTGCAGAATTTTACAGTAACTTTTACAGTAGTAAAATTTGATGATAGGTGTTGTATTAAGTTGGAACATTTTATACAAAAAGAAAAAGATGTGAATTGGGTATTTTGTTCACGAACCACACATTTTTTTTCAACATCTTTCTGCGTTTTTTTGTGCCACCTTCTAACTGTTGTATTGGGCAATTTTTTATGCTATACATGGGAAGAAGGGAAAGGGACTAACGTGAGGGAATTGCACTGAATTAGCGGAATAATGATGGTGTAATCACATGCTTAGGATTAATTCCACCTTTACATCTAAAATTATTTTGATCAATTGCAAAACTAAGAGGGTTAAATTTTTTAATGACAACCTTAAATACTGCGAAGCCCACCTGTAAAAATTGTTACTACCAAATTTGTTCTGCTTACATATTTTAATAAAATTAAAGCTTTGATTGCCACACAATCAATTTAAGTGTCATTTGCCTTTGAAAATATTAGTAATTCCTCAATTCCTTCATGGCTGAGCAATAGTTATATGTAATTTTTAGCGAGGCGAGAAAACAATTTATATGATTTAAAAATTGTATCTGAAGATCAATTCTAGCCGTACTTTGAGCCTTATAAGTATATAGGAATTTTTCTGGGACCTTAGTACACAATCACAGTAAACTGATACATGTAAATCTGATAGACATCCACTACTTGATTTCCCACTTGATAACTTAAAACTACAAATGGATCTATAATAAGTCTGTTATAGATGGTTTTCCTTAAAGCTTTTGTGTACAGTAAATATTGACTTAATATTTTATTTTCACCCTCCCCCTCCCCTCTATATCACTAATATATATATATATATATATACATATATATATACATATATATATACATATATATATACATATATATATACATATATATATACATATATACATATATATATATATATATATATATATATATATATATATATATATATATATATATATATATATATATATATATATATATATACATATACATATATATATACATATATATATATATATACACACACACACATTTTTTAAATAATTTATTTGACCATCACTGATAGGTTTTTTTTTACTTTAACTTAACATAAAACTTAATGGTAATTGCAATCCACATATACATTTTACAGGATTACAGCATTCAGTAATTATTTTAGTATTCATGTTTTTTTTTTTAATTTAAATTTTTCAAAGACATTTTTGTGTTCTAATTTATTTTTCAAATGTAATTTATTTCTTCTTCAATTTTTTCTCTTTTTTCCAGAAGTAGTTGGGGGGGGGGGGGGGGGGGGGTGTTTTGGTATTCGTTTTGTGCATTTGCTGGAGGCGACTTCTAGTGGGACGCTTAATTACAGCGGCCGCATCACAAATTAATGCCGGATTGATCAATTTTAATTCCCTGCGCCAACCTAAGACAGGTTAATCTAGTTGGTCCCAGAAGTGTGTCTAGGGATAGATTGCAGTGCCATGTGTAAAAAGAGGGCACCAGTATGTAAAATTTTGAGTTTAAGTGTTTTAAGACGCTGTCTTTTGTACAGCTGCCGCTTAGTGTGAGGCAGATGATGCAGATAATACCAGAGGTAACATCAACCCTATTATAAAACCGGAGGGGCACAATTTGTTCTTAATTGTACTTCAAAGCTTAGATAAAGTATAATTCTTTATGATTTTGCACAGAAGGTGTAATGGCAAAATTTGTAATGAGTATGATGTGAACCAGTAGTCCACAGCTTTACAGACCGACACCAGTGCCAGAGCATATTAATTAAGGCTAATTACCCTGATAAACTACTAGAACTATTTTTTTTTTTTTAATTTATTGGAAGTTGTAAAGTTTACTTTCAATTTGCTTTTGAGTGACATTTGTAATTATTTCAAGTGTCAGTCAACATTATTTTCATAAAGACAGGATGTGTAGAAATACAGTAAGTCACATGAAGAGGATTAACTATAGGGAATACAAACATTTTAATTTTGACAGTTTTGATCATACTTTAAAACAGCAATAAAGTTTCTCCATTTAATTTTAAATTTCTTGTTTTTTCATTCCCTAATTATATACCATACAGATGGCGATCATTCAACATAATCAGACTCCTGACTAAGATTGAACCAGATATTAGAGAATTTTTCTAAGTTTTAATAAAGTCAGCAATTTTAAATTTTCTTTTCACACATTTTCAAAGTTCCCTTTTGCCCATTCCTAACTAATAAAATCTGAATGAAACTCAATACCACATATTTTATTCCCTGTAGTTCAGTAGAAAGTGCAAGTTATTTCCTGAGTGATCATGTATTTGCCTTGTGTGAAACTTTATATTAAGGAGTGTTCATTGGTATCTTGAAAGTGTACTTGTCACTACACTTAACACTGAGTTGTGTAATAAAATGAGAACTGAACCCAATGAAAAATTCCAACACACTTCTAACACATTAATAACCATTACAAGCAACCAACCACATACTACATAAAAAAAAGTGGCACACAACGTGTTCGCCTAAGCTAATCAAGCTGTCAAACAATATCATAATAATTTTCTTGGTGCTAATCAAACTCAAAAAATGGAATCAAACCAAAGAGAAAGTTATTTTCTATGCAGCACAGTCCTAGAAAGTGATGACAAACTCTAACACAGAGGAAGTACCTCAACTGACTGATTTGGTAAGTATGAATGGAACCCCAGGTACGAGAAAGGAAGTGTAGTACACTCTAAACCAGGAGGGGCAAGGGAGTACCAGCACACAGCCACATCTACCCCTAGTATACATAGCCTGATAAAACCATCTTCAGACCCAACACTGGCCCATGTAATGGGAATTGTAAAACAAATGAATGAGAAAATAGATAAACAGATTGAGTGTACGAGACAACAGAGTGAGAGGTTGGAAGCTGAAATGAAATAAAACAGGGAGGAAACGAATCAACCGTGTAAGAGTATGAAAGCGGAACTGAATCTACAGTGCGATACTCTAGCTCAACAAAGAGGAGCATTGAGCATAAATTTAACACAACACAGTGAAATATTCGACACCTTTGAGGTCAGACTGTCTCAACAGGCTACAGACATGAAACAGCTGAGGGGAGAAGTAAGGCAAAACACTGAGACCCTTAAACAAGGCTTTTAATATTCAGATCCCTAAATTACAGGAGATACGAAGTGAACCAAAAACCCTTAACCCTGAACTTGAACTCATCCCAGTAGAGAATTCAGACCCAGTCATTAACATGGAAAACCACTGTGTTTCTGTACCCTAGTACCTGAAGTAGTAGGCCTACTAAATTCTGGCTGTGTGTGTCCAGTTGAAAATGCACATTGTGAAACCACACATGTACTTGAAACCCAACCCAAATCAATTTCCACAACCAATGGAATGGAGTGCAGTTCACCACCCATTGAAATGGATGCTATCCCAGCTATGCTTGCAGAAACACCCATGCTGCCTCACCTGCCTAATGTGAAAGATGTCACCACATACATGGATGAGGATGCAGTAATAGCAGCATGGGAATTTGACTCGGTAACATGTGAACACAACTCAATGGCCACAAATGTATCTGAATCATCAGCTCAGTCAGACACAAGCAATTACGGTTTGTTTGATCAAACACCACACGATCTGACAAGCTTGCTTATTAAAGCTAGAACCAGCCGTAAACACAGAAGGGGCAGGAAAGTGAGACAAAATTCCAAAAACCACAAGACTGCTCGCTGGTTGCACAAGGAAAAAAGAAAATGTTCAAGGAGAAGAGACAGCATGGAGGGGCGCAAGAAAATGCACAAAAGTTTTCACACTTTTCTCACATCCGATTACTGCCATGCCAGCAGGCAGTACAAGGCCTGAAAAAAAAAAAAAAAAAAACACACACACAGTGGAGTCTCGCTAATCCGAACACGTGTTGTAGGATGATTCACTTGCGAAAGGGGGTGGGAAGGGCCATAAACTCCAGTGCCTTTGAGCGCTTCCTCAAGTACAGTACACTCGTTTCATATTACAATAGACATTATTTGCCTATTTAGATTAAAATTATTAAATAAATTTACATTATTTCAGTTAATCCAAAAATTTGCTAATCCGAACAGGGTTTGGTCTCAATTAGTTTGGATTAGTGGGACTCTACTGTATTTGACCCAGGAGGAATGAACAGCAAGATATAGTTACACACTACCACACTTCAAGCAGGAAAGCAAATGATGTTTGGTTCCTAGGTTGTAACCTAGCATGTAAGCATCATGGTTAGAGACAGTTGCAACCAAGTATCTACCTACACTGATCAGCACCACACAACTTGACGAGAAGCCACCCATCACTAGTGACGACCTGTTGGACCTAGTGAAGAAATGCCTATACAGTTCAGCTGAGTCGAGGAAGAGAGATCAAAATTTGTCTACATTTTATCAATTTCAAATTGTTGACATAGTATTGCGATGGACAAGTCATGTAAGTTCTTTGTGAGGCTAAGTTACACATAAGCTACTTCTGCTGTTCGACAGACCTTTTAAAGTGACTGAAGTTGTCACGGAAAACTGCTATGGTTTATCTACGATGGACGATCAATAAGTTGGCAGATATAACATCACGCAGCTCAAGCCCTACAAGAAACCTGAAGTAGCAGTATTACAGAGCTTCCTCTAGGCCCAAAATTTTACGAGTAAATTTGACTCACTGGTTTGAAAATTATGAGTCAAGCCAAAAGAATTGTGAGTCGGAAAGAGCTTACTAAATTTTATTACAAGATAATTTGATCTTTTTTATGGTTTTCTTCTACTTTAATATTAAATAAAATATATTTGAATATGTGTTATAAATATGAATACGGTACAATCATCAGTGGAAACATTTGACACATTTGTGGTAACTGCAAGACTATTTGTATACTTTTGAATTATAGTGATTTGAATGTTATTTCCATACGAGCAAAATTTTCCACTGTATCATCAAAACAATGAGCAGTTCTAATTGTTACTTTCTCGATCGTAATAGGTGCAAAACAACCTCATCTCGCGAAAGACGATAAATTTGATAAACTAAATTTTCCCGCCCCACTAATATAGTAAATAGAATCATAACTAATATATTAGTTGGGTAAAACTAAAATGAAACGGCACCAGATACAACAAGTCATCCTCACATAACCTGGATAACTTTAAAAACATGTTTACATAAAAACATAACCAAAAAAAAGAAAAAATTGGTATTACCATAGAAGTACAAATCTATGAAGCATGCTGTGTGCCTTTGTCACATAAACGTGTGGCCAGCACCTAGTGGCAATGGAAAATTTTGTTGCCATTTTTTGAGATAAGTGTTCAGTAATTTTTCTAGTTATCACATTTGTATATTACCAATGAGGTTACATTAATTATGCGACAAAACTTTAAAAAGGACGAAATGTAAACAAAATTAGTTTATTGTAGAAAGTCACTGAGATAAGTTTATTTCCCAAACACAGCGATATCCCATTAGGAGTAGATGCTCGTTGGCGATATCGCTTTGGCGGTGTATATTCGATACATCGATTGTGTCGACTTTTTGATGCCAACTACGCAGTGAAGCGATTTATCGAATTAGCGCCGTAAACATGAGGATTCACAACGGAAATGTATTTTTCGCATATTTATAGCGGTTTTTGTTGTTTTTCGCAAGGTATGTCATTTTTCATGAGAAACTGTGTATTTCGAGATTTTGCAGCCCTGAAAAACAGCCATCTCTACTCATGTGTGATTTGATGCACTTAATGACTATCACTGTGAAACGAAAAAATAGCAAGTACAATTTGACTTGCAGGTTTTAATAATAAGAGTCAGACTGGCCTGAAAAGTACTTAGTTATGCATAAATTGCGAGTAAACAGGAGCCCTGTACAGTATATGTTTATTTATCTAGTAAACTGATTTTGTTGTGTGTGAGTAAAGTCTATGGGTCACAGTAAGAGTGATGATTTTATGGAGGTTTAGACAGAGCTCAATGACAGCAAGTAATTGTATACAGCCTATAGTACACTGTATTAATTATGTTTAAGTGACAATGTTTCAGTTATGTGTAGATTTTGTCCTCTAGAACACCTTGAGTGTTAAGAGTTGATTAGCATGGAAACAGTTGTGCATTGTCCTCACGCTTCATCGATACATCACATGTGCTGCACTGTAATGTAGATTGCTACCTGTCGTCATTTTGTGCTATTCTGTCTCAGATAAACTATGTTTACAAACTGCCTACGGCTATAAGTTGACGCCAGCCACTGCCTCCCAAGCCCGTTGTCAGCAACCACCACTCTACCGGGCGCTAGTGCACACTGGTTGGGCAGTGAACAGCAGCTGATACACTGGAGAAACGCCAGTTATGAGTGCATCCAAGTGGAGCACTCGTGTTGTGAGCGTGGTACAAGAGGAGTGTAGTGTAGAGAATACCACGTGCACCCACACGCACATGTACAAAAAATGAGACACTGTAAAATGGGGCGTAATTAAAAAGGTAACATTTATTAAACGCTCATGAACGCCAGTCCACGCAACTGTAATATATGCAACCCTACACCATTTTAATGTCCCTGCGGGCTCCAGTGCTTTTGTTTGTTCTACCATTTTCACATATTTCACCCCTATCCTCATCTCACACAGTGTAATTGTGTTTTAAAGGGTTTCATTGTACAAGGAATTTATTTATGTAAGAATTGTAAGTTTCAGAGTCACGTGGATATGTTTTCGCACAGTAGTTGTGCATAAGAAAGTAGTCCGCATGGCCTGGCTGCTCACCAACCACCGGCCAGCACGCCACAAGGGCACAAAGGTACAGTTAATCATACTTGTGTGTCTCTGGGAGGCAGACATGCGGACCGACAGGGTTGCGTTTCGTGTGCTTGAGCGGCAGTTCATCTTTTGTGAACTCATCATGTTAATGTGCAATAGACTTTAATTATACCAGAACATTTGTTTTTCCTTGGCCGCCTAAGATTCTTCGCCTCCTCCCTCCCTATGGTTAGCATTGCCTAGGGAGGCTTAATAATTTAAGCCTCCCTAGTTAATTGTGGCAGAGTGCCATTTCACAGTGTAACCTTGCCGGCAGGTAAAGCCCGGCACATAAAAGTAAACGCTTTCTTATGGGAACATTAATAAAACCCCTACGAACAGACACGTAATGCATGTTCTCATTCGGGTTGCCTACGGTCTTTAGGGGCGCGGGCCCCTACCTTTCCCGCCAAATATTCACAGTGTTTTCAAGTATTTTACAATGTTTTTATGTCTTCGTTTACCTAAATATGAGTGTGTGAGTTGCCCTAAGAACTCACTGTGTAGATTGGTAAAGTATGGTAATTCTTCACTTCTGGAACAGTCAAAGAAGGACGTCGCCATGGCTGTCGGCACAAGAACCAAGGGAAAGGAGTCTGCTCTACCGAGAATTTACACTGCTCACTGACAGTGTCTTGGCGCCGAGGCAATACTACATAGGTTTTCGTGAGAAAATTCCAACAAAATCCTTACGCCTCCCAACCTTTAATTTAGCCCCTTTTGCTCCAACCACCATCAAAGTAAACGTCACAAGAGCAAGCGCCCAAGGTCAACACGTGATAATTTTGAGCTAAAAGCCACATACATCAATGTCCATGCAATTTATTTCAAGGCCAAGAAAATTAAATTTTTTTATTAAGGCCACAGACAGTGTGGGAATGTGAACAGAATTACAACTTGTCAGTCAAGCATTTTTACAGTATCGAATTACAGTTGGATTTTGTGTGTAGAATGGTGTTGTGAGGGAACTCACATTACAGTATACAGACACATACTAAACACAATACACTGGGAACATAAGGTTTCCAACTACCTTGTATTTGACTCACATGGAAATGGTAATCAAAATTTATATATGCTGGGGCATATTTTATTGATTTATTCCAGCATGTTGTGCCATAGTTTTATTAGTGATGGTTTTCTTCTCTCAAGTTGTGGGATGAACTATAATGATTTTTCACCATTGATTTAATAACTCTGCACTATATTTTATTTTTTACTTTGTATTATTTTTGTTGTGTATATGTGACGTGTTTCAGGTGATTTTGAAATTTCTTACAATTCCAGTGTAACTGTTGGAGTATATGTTATGATATTGTGTGATACGAGTTTCTTTTGGAAATGTAGGTGGTCGTCGTCGTGGTCTTGTTATCTCATCCATCATTGAATTAGGAATTTGAGACTACCAAAAGCACTCCCAGAGCTCAATTAGCGGTGTTTAGTTTTCGACGAAACCTGAAGAATAGATTGTTTCCAGAATACGACGTCGCGACGACATAACTTATGGTTGTTTTCCAACAAAAACAAAAGGTGACTGTTGAATTTCCGATAAGATGAAATGAGTTTAATAATGCATACTCCAATAATGCTGAATGGAGGTGGTAGGATGCCACCACCAGTTTTCTTTTAATTTTTAATTTTTAAATGAATTTACTTTTGATGTAAATATTAATAAATTGCTGCTAGACGTGCATCAAGACTCAGTTAATAATTTTTCCTAATGCACAAGTGTTAAGTGTGATGATAGTCTAAATCCTTTATCCAGCATACTAACGTGACCGAGCCATTGCATATTTTCGCCAGTTCAAAGAGTTTCTCTAACAAATAAACAAAGTAATTATTTTCGTGTTAGTATTCAAATCACACTTAAAACCGAAAGTGAATACGATGAGAGTGCAATGGATATATATTTTTGTGAGTTTGCTGGAAAACAACATTATCCTGTTACGCAAGGCTACGAATGGTCTGCAGGAATGGCTAGCCTCAAATGCACAATACTAATTTGATGTGTTTATAACAGCTTGAAGTCAGCTTTGCGGATTCCTTCGCACATAGAAATTTGTTTCTTGCATGTAAGCAGTGAATGAACTGTATTTGTTCAACGAAAGACTCCTTGGTACTGTAATTTACAGACATTATCACAGAGAGCTTGTCGACCAACCGACATCACAACATAAGTTTCCCCACGTAAACTGCAATCACCGTTGGAGAAAAGTGCTAGATCGCTTGCGCAGCGCAACAGGAGATGCGGAGTAGCCAACCATAGTGGAGCAAGCTAAGTGTTTGAACTACTAACACACACATTGCAATTTTTGAATTAATAAAGAGTTGTGTGAATTTGCGTATTATTTTATGAGTGTTCTGTATGAATTAAACTCATAATTTTCTATTCTTTCATATTTTCATGGTATGTAACAAGGGCTTCATGCTCCTTTTTTTATTTTTATTTTCTTCTTATTCTTCCCCGAAAAGAAGATAATATTTTTCTTTGTGTTGGTAAAATGTAAAGTTTTTCCTTCAGTGTTTATTTTATTTAAGTCTCATAAAGAACACGTGGTTTCTCTGTTTGCTGTTTGACAGATGTACTATGATATTTTAACTTGTAATGCTGACAACTATAAAATTTAGTAATGCTCTGTAAAATTTTATCGCTGACAGGTAGGGGTGATCTATAATGGATTGTTCTCTTTAAAGCTTTTGTTTACAGTAAATATGGACTTAATATTATATTTTGTTTTTGATTGCCCATAATAGGATTTTTATTTTAACTTGACGCAAAACATAATGGTGAATACAATCCATACATCCATTTTTCATAGTTAGAGCTTTCAGTATCTATTTCAGTATTAATATTTTTTTTTAATTTTTATTTTTCAAAAACATTTTTATGCTGTAATATATTTAATTTATTTTTCATGTGTAATTATTTCTTTTTCTACTTTTTGTTAATTGAGTGTTAGGTTTTTTCTGTGCTTTTCAGGTGTATGGTTTTCAGTCCCCCCCCCCATTTTTTTCAAGAAGTATTTCCAGGTTTTGGTACTCGTTTTTGTGCAGTTGCCAGAGGTGACTTCTTGTGGGACGTTTAATTTAACGGTGGCCATGTCACTAATTAACTAATTATCGCCGTATTAATCAACTTTAATATCTGGCACCAACCTAAGATATGTTAATGTAGTTGGTCCCAGAAGTGTGTCTAGGAGTAGAATCGCCACACTATATGTTAGAAGAGGGCATAGGCATGTGAAATTTTGATTTTTGAGTGTTTCAAGACACCACCTTTTGTAGACAAACTGCTTAGCGCCAGGCATAATGTTGCCATAGATGGAGCCAATAATACCAGAGGTGACGCCAACTCTATTATAAAGCCAGAAGGGCACAATTTGTTCTTAAATGTACTTCAAAGTATAGGCAAAGTATATTTTTATATGATTTCGCACAGAAGAAGGTGCGAAGACAAAATTTATAATGAGTATGATGTAAACCAGTAGTCCAGAGCTTTACAGAATGACATCAGTGCCGGAGCACATTAATTAAGGTTAATTACCCTGATGAACTACTTGAACTGATTTTATAATTTATTGGAAGTTGTAAAGTTTACTTTCAACTTGCTGTTGAGTGAATTTCGTAATTATTTCAAGTGTGAGTGAACATTCCTTTCATGCAGATGGGATATGTAGAAACATGGTTGGAGATGTGAAGAGGATTAACTATTGGGAATACAAACATTTAAATTTTGGCAGTTTTGAACATAAAGTTTCTCCTTTTAATTTTTTTCAGATTTTTCATTCTCCTAGTTACATACTATAAGGATGGTGGATCATTCAGAGTAATCAGACTCCAGACAAAGTTTGAACCAGATATTTGAGATTTTTTCAAAGTTCTAATATAAAGTCGGCAATGAAAAAAAATTTTTCCCCACCTTTTTGGAGTTCCTTTTGCCCATTCCTAACTGGTAAAATCTGAATGAAACCTGATACCACATATTTTATTCTTAGTATTTCAGTAGAAAGTGCAAGTTATTTCCTAATTGATCCTGTATTTGTCTTGTGTGAAACTTTATTTCAAGGAGTGTCCTTTGGGAAGAAAAAGTATTCATGTAACTACAGTAGATGAACGTGTCACCACAATTACTCCGACTAGTGATAGCTCACAAGTTCCTACACTTTACAATGAGTTGTGTAATAAAATGAGAATTGAACCCAAAGCAAAAAGCAGACACACTTCTAACACATTAATAACCATTACAATCAACCAACCACATACCACAGTTTAATGGAGAATGGAGTGAGTGGAGGGATTGTGATGGCTCTTACCATTGAGATTTTGAGAGCCGATGAGGGTGAAGCAAAGTGAGAATGGAGCAGTGTCAGAATGCAAAGGAGGGGGAATTGGGGAATTGGCGAGAAAACACACAGACCAGAGGCATAGTTTGGCATGATTCCCACACGTGAACATCTGCGAGCAATGCTGGTTACTGAATCGAGTTTGTCTAGGTGGAAGGAGAATTCTCACCGCTACACCACCGCACACCCACAAATGGTTCAATGAAACGTGTGAGTATATTCTTATTCATTTGTTCATCCAAACGACTTGCATTTCAAAATTTCTTTCAAAAAACCATTTATTGTTCATAAAACAATAAATTACAATCAAGTGGGGTGACTTCGGCTCCATTTTCACACATTTTGTCTTAAAAACTACATAAACAGACCAACAGCTATAGCTATTATTTTTGTATTATTTTTACTGAATAGAAGAAATTCTCAATTTATCATCACATTTCAAAACTATAAACACTTCCTAACCTTTATAACTTAGTTTCAAAAAATGGGAAAATCTAACCTCAAAATGGTATAACTTTGTCTCAAAATAGGATATAGCTTGAATAATTGTTTATAACGACCACTTAAACAATATAACCCCATTCTTAATCGGCAAAAATCAAACTATTAGATAAATACATAGCTTTACTGCCCATAATTTTTTTCAAGCTAGCAAATCTACCTAGTGGAATCCATGATAACGAGCTTGTTTCTTTATACCATATGGGAGATAGTACCACATGAAAGATTTCCAAGTGATGGGACAAAGTCCCTTTATGGTAGACAAAACCACCTCGGTTGACAGTTTTACAATCAACACATGCCACAAACCAAATCAAGGGCTGTATAAAAATTAATTAGTACAAGGTGGTTTTCTATGTAGTTTAGACCTATATTTTCAGGGACATAAGCCAACAATATAATATAAGTTTATATTTTCAAGTACATAATCCAACCATATCACATAGCACGATCTTATGCATATTATTTGCATAAATATGCCGCAATAGTGATCATAACCAATGAGGCAACAACAGCAATTTTTTTACATCTAGTGGCAAAGCTCGTTATGAATCGTGATGTAGACCAAAGTTTTTCTCCTTACAAGGATAAGCTGGTTTCAGTTTAGTTCATATAATCACTATAAATACACAAAAAATAAATTGATTAAAAAGGAAAATGTTTTGGAAATCAGTCAAAATTTTAACTTTCCTTGCTAAATTAATCTGGAACATTACTACTTTATGAACTGTTTGCCTACTTTTAAATATGAGGAAATGATACAGAGGTCTGCACGTCCAGCCAATTGCATAAATAAATTCATAACATGAAAAGTAGTGATAGCATGATTTAAAGCAGTAAAGAAACTCAATATCAGCCCTCACCTGCTTAACAAATATGAATGGGTTCCAAGGGATGATTGTGTACTATACCATTTTTAGGGTTTAATATTCAACTTCTGTACTGCACAGTCTAGAGCTTTACCACAATGACTTCTCTCAGCCCATTGTTTCAGCTGGCCATACAACATCAGCGAGACAGCTTAGCCACACCACAACCATACAATAACAGAAAGAATGATCACTTTGGTATGCATTGCCAACCATTCTGTTATCAGCAACATAACTATGCAGTTGCCTCCACCGCATCCATTTCAATCTAGCATGGCACTATGTGGTCCTGGGGCTTCACATGTATACACAGTTAAGCATGCATGTTCAGACATGTCGATTTTCTGCCATCCATCAGATAAAGCTTCCACATGGCGGTGTATCCTGTACTGGTTGTTCATATCTCATATATACAACAAGCCATTCGGTTGGTGAATTTGCATCTCTCCTCATGATGTTCTGCTTCAGGACTAGAGGACTCTGTTGAATGAGGAGTTCAACAAAACATCCTGAAGTGGTTGAAAAACTCTCACTCGTCCCTTCTTAATTTACGATACAAAGTGTACCCATTTCCTGACACGTGAATGCTTTATACTTTTTATGTAAAAATAGTACATGCAAAACAATATATCATTACTGTTCATGAAGGAAATTTGACAGCAGCTTGGCATGCCATCACATGATGTAGAAATGCAGTTTGCCATGCTGTAGAAACACAGATTGCTCGGCAGCATGTGCCGTCGTAAGCACAATGTTGCCGCTGTGCCGTCCACAGCATAATGCTGTGCTGCACATGACAAGAAGCAATTTTGTCTGAAAGGGGCTTAAGCAGTTACCCTATTAGTTTATCTATGGAAACACTGGTAACGTTCAATTCATTCATTTATCATAGTTTTTCCATGTACCTCATACGTATTGAAACAAAGCAGTATGAAAAGTCAAGGGTTTTGCTGCATTGGCGAAAATAGTGTTGCGACGGTATTCCCTGCACATCGATTGAAAACTCAAAACCACGGAACCTAATAGAAGTTGAGAAATGTGTTGGCCGTTGGGACGGCTTACCTTCGCTGCGACAGGAGTGCATTTGACGAGCTCCACGTCTCACATCCATTGGACGTGCTTGCTGGTCTCCAAGTGAGCGTACAGCGGGGCTGTTGCAGCCTGTGAAAGCTTGGACTGCCCTCCCTTGTATGTCACCTTCACCACGTGACGCCAGCCAGTCACGTACCACCAGAGTGCCTGTCCGGGACTTCCGGATATCGACCGAGTGAAGATCATTTTGTAATTTTCTCAATGATTTTGAATAAAGGAAAAATATAGGTGTCACGCCCAGGTTCGGGGAGACAGGGCAGGGTATTCACTTAGGCAGAAACTGCTGTACCATCAACATTTTAAAGGAGGGGGGCTTGCTGCCATTTTAAGTTAAGTATCACGTAAATAATCGTTAAAGCCATATTTTATATATCTTGTAAATATTTGGGGAAAGGTCAATTATTTTTATACCAAATGTAATTTGTATTTTTATACCAAGCTATATATTGTAATATTAGGGGGAAAAGTTATTGGAAAATGAGTTGAAAATTTATATAAACCTTTTCACTGGAACCAACCCAAATCACTTTTTTGACAACATTGGGGTCTCTCAGCTGTTTTCAAACTTTAACACATACATTAAGGAAGCACTGAGACAAAGACCTCGTCCTGTGTGTTTTGGCAAGCACCGTCACAATGTTTTGAATGTGTCATGACTTACAGGTACCATTTGTGTGAAGTGTATGTGTTCTTTACAATGTACATGTAGTAAGAAAATGCAGTACACTACAGTAATATGGCCATATCTGCTAAATTTAGAAGACCAAAATATTACCTTCACTGAAAAGGGGCACGTTTTAATTTACTGTATATGTAATAAAATTAAATCTGTAGTTATAAATGTAAATAGGGCCTAAAGATATCTGGTCTATGTTGACACTTTTAAAATGCTCAACTTGAAAACTTACAGTTTTGCAAATGTGGCCATAAAACTCTCAAAACGAAAACTTTTCAGTTATATCATAAATAAATAAACAAATAAATAAATAAAAATATAAAAATATATATATATATATATAAAACACTACAAGTAACACATGCCTTGTTCACAAACACAAATGCACATACCAACCTTCTGCAATTTCTTTGAACTTGTCTTCCGCACCCTTCTGCTTGTTTTTGTCTGGGTGGTACTTGACTGCCAACTTCCGAAATGCTCGCTTTATGTCCCTGTCTGATGCAGTCTTCTTGATGCCAAGCACATCATAGTAGTTCTTCCCGCTATCCGCAGCTGTAGTGAAGGCAAAGCTCACACAGAACAGCAGCGAGAAGAGACACAGCAAGTAAAGTCTCATATTTTATGCTTTCCTAAAACAAACATGTTCATCGCAGAATGCAATTACAATAGCAAAACAAATGTTGACATATTCCCAAGATCACCTACTACTACAATTTCAAATCAGATACTAAAATTATGACTACTTGGCAAAATTTTGTTTAGTATTTTTCATTGATTGATTAATTTATTACCATTCATTTTTATTAGTACATACCAACATGGACTTGTGAAGTATAATAGAAATAGTTCCAAATTTGATTGTGCAGTAATAGCAAGCTAGTCCAGTTTAAAGGCATAATAAAAAAAAATTCATAACCTAAGAGGTAATGGGCATATTTAATAACAGCTCGTTTCAACAAATAGAGCAACTCAAAATATTTATTTACATACCTAGCACACTTAAATATGCGCACCATTAGTAGTATAAGAGACATTGAACCTGTATTCAATCTCGCTCCACGAGTTGTGCAGCATTGTAAGTGTAAGATTGTTGATAGTTGTGCAAGTGCAACAGCACAGGTCAGGCAGATCACAAACTAGTGTTTGGTACACTTGATTCTATACAAACCCTATAGGAAAAAATCAAGCGGCATAATGTCTGGGCTTCTAGAGGACCAAGAAATTAGATGACTACCTCTCCCAAGACAGGGCTCAGGAATCACACGGTACAAGAAATATCTCACAATTATTGCATAATGGCACGGCACACATCTAGTTGGAGGAAGATAACGCCACAAGGAAGTAGTGGGACAATGTACAACTGCAAAATGTCCAGGAAAGTTGTTCCATTAATGTTATGGGCCATCAAGAAGAATGGGCCTATGAACCTGTCCTTCAACAATGCGCACCACACAATTCACTTTTGGAGAGATATGTTCATACTCTATCACTACGTGGAGGGGTTTTTTTACTACATCTGTATGCTACAATTGTGATTGTTAACCCTCCCAGAAGTGTGGAACGTAGCCTCATCCGACAAAACAGACCACATCGAGGAATGCTTCGTTTTATTAAATTTTATCCAGAATTGCTTCCGCAAACACTTTCCGTCACGGCTTGTCCTAAGGTTTGATTTGCTGACAAAGCTGCTGTTTGTACGCCCACAAGTGCAACTGTTTATCAACATCATAATGTACTGTTCAAACGAGGAAACTGTAACACACTATATGCTTGTATTGACTTCCTGGAGCTCCGCAGGAAGGACGTACAAATTACGTCAACAGTAGCCTCTGAAACTATGAGTTCGGTGTGGTGATCTGATATTGAAAGCAAACTTCCAGTTTCTTAAAGGTGTCAATCTCATCTCTTGGTTGATACGTACGTGGGAACATTGTCAGTTGGTCTCAGTTGATGCTCTTGCCAAAAACTATGTTGAACACATGTAACAAACTTGAGCTCCATGAAAGAAAGAAAACAGAAAACCTTCTCCTGTAAAGTCCACATGACTACTGACGTGCTCATCACATGGGCGTTGCATGTGCAGTGCAAACTGCCACCACACATGATGGCAAACTGCCACTAAGCAAAGCAAATGTACCAAACACCAGTTCGTGACCTACTTGGTCTGCACCGTCACATTTGTGCAGCTATCGAAAAGTTACGCCTACAGTTGACGCCGTCTGGCGAGACACGAGACGAATGATGACACAAAATACTTACTAATGAAGGTGCCAGCAGTGCTTCCCAGTCACCACACTGTTGAGACTCACGAGTTCTCAGGGATGCTGTGGGTTGTGTGTGTCCATCTCACCCAAGCTGATTACAATACACTTTGCAATACTAAATATTTACTAAAACATTTTATCACTGAAAAATGGTGTGGCAAGGACACTGTCACTACAAATAAAAGATTGGAACAATGTGACACTTATTGTCCATTTCATATAAGTGGTCTCAAATTTGACAGTTTAGGAAAATAGTGCCAATGGCATCTGGGTGGCTATGAATCCTTCCGCCACAGCTGAACCGTCATTAAAGGTGACTGTTTGCAAACAAACACCATGTGACTGCCAGTATTTGTAAACAAACATCATATGAATGCCTGTTTTTGTAAACAAACTGCATGTGCCTCCTCCCAAATGACTTTTAGAAGCTGTGAAGGGCTGTTCAAACAGTTGCAGGTTGGCAACAATCCCATTTTTTTTTAGTTTATATATATGTTATGTAAATGACTAACAGTCCATGCCTATAAATTGATAATTTTTTTTACCTTGCGACAAATTTGTAACCAGGATGCATGAAAATGAAATTGTATTTTGACTGTCAAATGAATAAAAGATATTTTACTGGTTTTTTAATACACTCTTAAATATATTAATGACAACTAATCTTGTCACACTTATCTGAAGTTCTTGTAAACATAAAAATTTAGCATGGTTTCCACGAACACCAAATACCAAGATCCCCCACCCCAGGAATGCACAAATACCAAAATACTGCCCCCACCCCCCCTTTCGCACCTTCTTTTCAAAGACAGTATATATTCTTACATACATGCTATAACTACTATTGCATTAAAAGTAAATAATTCAGCTTTGTGATATGATATGACAACAAACTCTGTACAGCCTGGTACTTTTATGGTGGTTATAATTCTCAGGATGTTAAAGTATGTAGGTAGCCAAAATAATATTTACGCAAACGTTACTTAATTTCAGTAATTTTAATAACTCTCATTTAGTAACCCAAATGTTAAGTATTGGAGGTGAACATACAAAATACTTTAATAACTTTTCTCAAATACCTGTGTGTTCAGATTGTCATGCTGCGAATAAAAACTTATTTCTGACTAACTCAGTGTTGATATTTACACTGAAGTTCAGTTGCGCAACCTCCCTCCTCAAAATTGTGAATACAGCCCTAGGCTTGTTCTCAGGTACCTAATGAAAAACTGTATTTCAGTTCAAGAATGTTACAAAGTGCTCTAGAGAAGCAGATGTGGCCTACAGAAACAATATATCAAATGAACATGTTACTTACACACTAAAAAGATAGTCCACCTACCCAAGTTTGAAGACAAAGTTAATTTTCCTTAGCGATAAATTTTGGAATGTCGCAGTTTCAGCTGATGCACGAGACACTTCTTTATGATGTTGTAGCACCTTTGTTGGGAGCTTAAATTGAAAGAATTTTGTTTGATAAGCATGTTGTAATTTACTTGATATCAAAAAGTCATCTTTCCAATGTAAATCCTGTTTATATGAATTATTCTTCTGTTACTCTTACAACATTCTTAACAACATATGAGCGCTTTTAATTTGCAAAACCAAAATGCTCAAAACGTTTATGAAAGAGTCTAACGTTGAAACCAACATGCCATTATGTTACATTTAAAAAATAGCTTTTAAAAACAGGAAAAAACCTTTAAATTTATTTGCTAACAAGTATCCCTGCCTAACAAGCTTGGGGAAATTTTATATACATTCTAAAAAAATACAAGTGATACAACTTACAAGTTTGTATGGCCACTAAGCTTTACATTTTGAAACCCTCCAGAACCAGAGTGTTACAGTTTCAATCAATAATAACACAGAGAAATGTTCATAGCAATGAAATGTGGGCCCAATTAGGGTATCATCTTTATTTTATTTTGAGTAGAAAAGAAAAAGGTGAGCAGAGGGTGAAAAGGGGTAGTTGGGGGGGGGGGGCCTTTATTTTATCGTCTTTCGTGAGACGGGATTATTTCGATGTACTTACGATGCCGGAATCACATAGCCCCAATGCACACGACATGACGGCCAACAGCCAATGAAATACAAAATAGATTGTCGTAAGCCCCCGACCGATTCTGTCGTCCGATCAGCAATTTTGGATTAGAAACTATTTCTATTCTTCATGTCGTGCGGCACGACGCGCAGAATGACCAACATTGCAAAATGAAATTGTATGGCAAACTTTACCTACAATGGTAAATGCACAGCTTAAAAGAAAAATGAATTGAAAACTACTGTATCTAACTCCTAAAAACAATAATTTTATCTTTGTATGTATTAGTGATATCAATTTGTCCTCATTATGTATTACAAATTTCCCTCTTGTCCACCGCCTTTGGGACTAATGTAGCCTATCAGCACCTTCTAAATAGTTAGGTTAAATGCAGACAGCATGGTGTCCGTCATGATGTAAATTCAAGTAGTCACATTGAAATGTGTCATGGTTGCGTTTTTGGTAGTGTCGTGCTGTGTTGGTTGGGGCTACGTGATTCCGGCACGAGTATGTGGCATTTTGAGTTACATATTGTTTTGATGGAGCTCAGTGGAAAATTTTGCTCGTATGAAAATAACATTTAAAATATTTAACTTCGAAAATTATAACTTTAATGAAAATACAAAACACATTACGTACATAGCTGTTCGTATTTGTACAGATGCAGCAATTTATACACGCACACACTTTGACCAAAGTTAACCTTACACTCGAATTTACGATGTAGACGAACCAATATTATTCACTCACTACAAAAGTATGGAATGTGCGGCATTTTTAATTACACGTGCATTTCAATAATTATATCAACAGTTTACAAATACATTTTAAAAACACGCAAACTTACTGTTGTAACCTCTTGAACACATGTTTTTCTATGACAATCCTTGTGAGTTTACTTCACTAAAATACGTTTGTCAGTCACTAGCATTAAATAATTTATTTGCCTAATTTAATTCATTCAGTAAAATCAACACTGCACACGTTTCGCGATACAAACAAACTTATGTACGGAAATTATATTTGTTTCACTTCATTGTCGAAGACGGTTAGCAAAATGGCGGAAAGAGCAGGTTTAACGATGTACCGATTAATAGGGGACTTCCTCAGGGGGCGAAGGCAGAGGGTGAAAGTGGGGAAGGCAATATTGGAGGAAGAGGAGGTTACGTCAGGGGTACCACAGCGAAGCATGCTGGGTCTTTTGTTATTTACCATAATGGTAAATGACATGGGTTTGGAGATTAGCAGAAAAATAAGATTGTTTGCACACATGCACACAATTGCGTTGTGTATGCTGTGGGGGGGGGGGGGGGGGGAATTTGCAGGCGGACATTTACAAGATATGGTTGTAGACCAGGAAAAATAAAATGATACATGTAAGAAAAACTAAGGTAGTGAGTTTTACAAGGAAGAAGATGATAAACAAGGACATGTACAGACGGGAGAGACAAGAGATAGAAGAAGCAGCAGAATATAAGTATCTAGGGATTGTACTGCAGGGAGACCTTAGATGGGAAAAACAGGTAGAGAGGGTGGTTGAAAAGGGAAGAAGGGCTGTGGGTATGATGGGAAGGATGCTGAAGGGAGTCAGCTATAAGGTGACGGAGAAGGCGTACAGAAAAATGGTACAGCCAATGTTAGAATATGCTGCAGCAGTATGGGACCTGTATGTAGAGATGGAGGTGCGAGACCTGGAAAAGGTGCAGAGAAGGGCAGCAAGATGGGTGAAAGGTAGGTGGAGAAGGCAGGGGCAGGATGATGAAGAAGGGAACTATAGGCCATCAGTGATGAAAGAAATGGGATGGAGCTCATTGAAGGACAGGAGGAAAGTTGAATGGCTAGTCAGGATGTACAGGGGGGTGAATGAAGAGAGAGGATAGGGAGGGCTACACTGCAAGCTAAGTAAGGTGGTGTTTAGAGGAAGAGGAAACAACAATGAGAAGCTTCAGAGGGTGTGGAAGAGAACGGAGCGGGGTAGGCAGTCCATGCTTGTGAGGTCTGTGAGGGAGTGGAATGTGTTGAGGGAGTAATTGGTATCAGTGAGAGGGGTTGGTAACTTCAGGAGGGGAGTGGAAAAGGAGTTTGTTGGGTGAAGGAGAGGTGAAAGAGCTCGCCACCGGGAGGTAGACTAATTGCGAGTGTATGTATGTACTAGGTACATACTAATTGAATATTACATTTCACTCAACAAAACGCACTACAACAGTACCTACAACCATGTTTGGAAAAAGCTGATAAAAATAATTAACTACCGATTAAATACTCCGACAACACTATTAAGATATTCGTATAATAAACATGATGAGAAAAAAAAGTGCATGCACTACTGCCTTCACCGGGCTGGAACCATAAACATGGCTAGCCATTGGCTGGACACGTTTAGTGTTCATATGGGTTGACATACTCTGTAATAAATGCTGAACATGCTTTTAAAGTCCCGTTACTAATAGCCAAGAAATTTTTATATTGCTTTAGAAACATAATTTAAACCATAAATGTTGTAAGTATAATTAAGATTTTAAATTATAAGTTTTGGTTCCGAGAACTATTTTCCTCCAAATACATCAAAATAGCCAACCTAACAACACGAATCCTGCAGCAGTTCATCAGCTGATATAATACTGTAGGAGCGAGAGCATTTACTCTCTACATAGTGTGTAGGTTGGTCACATTGTGTGTCAAATTTGAGACCATTTATATGAAATGGACAATACTTTTTATTTTACCGCCCATGCAAATAACATACCTGGAAATTTAATGGTGATAAACTCGCACGTGACTAGCTAACTCCATTTGGGTGCTCCCCAACCCGCAATTATTCTAGCGCACTCCTAGATGGATGACTTCACCATGGTGTTTGAAAACACAAACTTCACAAGGGAAGGGGGTCCACAGCCGCTAGGTAGACTGACGATTTTCCCTGAAGATAGGGCACTGAGAATTACAAGATGAATCAATACCATGAACATAAACACATGTGATTACTTGGCATCACTAGCGCGGACTCGTCGGGGCTTGCCTTCCAACACGTGGTTAGTGTGGTGACTGCCTATACACATAACCGGCTAGGACAGAAATAATATCACCATACGAAAATTACGAAACTACACAAATATTAATGAAACAAGAAGAGGCACTATATGAGTAGTCACAATAAACACGCACATGCATGAAAGCAAGCTTAGATGACGCGGATGCTGCTGGATAAAGTTCACAGCGGACTAGTGGTGCAGGTGAAAATGCAATATTTCTCCGTAAAACAGCAAATTAACTTCAGACAAATTGGTTTTCATTTGGGAAAATTATTCCCCTTACGATGGAAACATTTACAGGCTTGTAGCATGCCTGATGGCGGAAAAAGCAAACATGAAAATGACAGCGTGGTCATACACAAAAAGCAACAATTTATGTGAAATTAATCGAAACCCTGAAATAAATCATGGCACACATGATTTTACACCTATAAGACCTCAAACCACAAGGATGACACGGATATTGACTTGGCATTATGTGACTGCGTGGTAATACGTGATGTGGCCGTAAAATGATTAAACATGAAAAATACCCTCAAATACATACATAGAATTAAAGCCCTTAAAATTGCAATGAAACGCCTTTAGCATAGGCGGATGGCACCTGATTCAAGTTGCACGGGCCACGTGGCCTCTCCGACATCTTTCTCCTCCTCCCCACCATTAAAATTCAAAAAGTCGCAAGGGCACAAATGATTTAGTTAAGCGGAAGCATAATGCTGGGAAAATGTTTGGCTAACATACGCAAAGAAAGGTTGACCAGTATACTAAATTGAAACTATGGTAATCTATACCAGTGCTCAAAAGTTGTAGTGCGTACGTGACAGCGTCTTACCTCGCCAGTTCTCCTCGATGGACTGCCCAGGGGCAAGCATTGCGCGGACCTACCATGGACGCCTACGGGGTTCACATAAGAGGAAATGCTATGCACGCCGAGTAAAATATTTTATATTGAAAAGTAAAAGGCACTTTAGAAATTAAAATATGAATTGACATTGTACATTTTTAATGTGTAATTTGTTTTCTTTTAATGTCTATTGTTACAAAATTCTGGCCAGAGTAGAACTGTTCTTTATCTCTGCGCAGCGCGCAGTTTTAATTTATAACCAAGTATGGGGCAACACTTTATGAACATACAAATGTTAAACATAAAACACTATGAACCTGGAATAAAAGAAAACTTATTTAACACTTGAAAAATACAAATTTCCCATTATGGGAAAGTCCAGTTTAAGACCTCTTTGCGGACGTGCTTCCCACGTGTCACGTGGTGGTGAGCGCCGTCATGGTCTTAATACTTGCTTGCTGTTAGCCGGCGTCACAGTGCTGCACAACACATGGAGAGAGATTAAATACAGACTCTATATCTGTCGTGCTACAAATGGTGTGCATAGTGAGGTGTGCTAGGTAGGTAAATAAACATTTTGAGTTGCTCTACTTGAAGAAACAAGCCATTATTAAATATGTCCATTACCTCTCAAGTTAAGAATTTTTATTTTATTATATCTTTAAGCCAGACATACTGTATTAACAGAGAATACAGAACACAAATATTGTGAAGTTTTAAAATTTTGTTGTTAGTATAAGGCATGGAGCTAAAGAAATTTTTCCATTCATTCACTATATGGGGCAGCAAAGTGTGTGTGTGTGTGTGTACGTGTTTTTGCAACACTGATGGCACATACCGAGGTGAATGTGACAACTATCCACCTCTGCATCCCGATTACATGGGAAGACTACATTTTTTGTTGCGATAGGTAGCTAGTTTTCACAACTGGCCATCTCTCTGCTGTGGAAATGTTTCGGTTCCAGCAATGTCCACACTGGAAGTTGAAAATATACATTTTATGATGATCCCGGAGGTTTCATATATCCATGTTTTGAGTCAGTCTGGGGAGTTCTACGTGAGTCACCAAAGAGAATAACACCCCAATCTTCATAGTCCTCATCACTATCATATTTCATGGTATATACTGCAAATTACATCAAGCCCCAGTGAAATTCCTATCAAGTGTGATTAGAAATGACCATACACACCATTTGCAGGAATTATTTTGCCTTTTTTTTGGGGATAAAGTCCCTTTTCTGAATAATTACCAATCCAATTCTTTACAGCATAATTCAACAGAAATACCTGTCAACTGATGTAAGTTTAATGAAAAAACATTCCCCACACAGTTTATGCAGAACTTAACAATGATGTTTGCTAAAGCTTATAACATTTAAATGCCTGGCTGATATGAACGTAACTTCAACAGAATATGAAATACATACTACTGACCTGATGAAAATACAGGCTCATACAAATCAAACAGTTTGAACACACGTTATAATAGTGTTTTAAAATATTCTTAACAGTTGAGGAATGTTTCATGTGCAGTATAAAACATTTTCATGGCGTTATTGTTTCAAAATGAGTGACATGTGCCACAATATTGATATTAACATGTAAACTGGGAACTTGCAAATACTAAAGAACACACGCAAGTTTATTTAAGCTTACAGAATTGCAAAACAGATCACAAATATAACAAAACACACTTCCAAAGTTTCTCCAAGATTCAAAATTTATACAGACTTAAATTGCATGAAGTAGAACATTTTCCAGGTCAGCAATATGAATTTCCAAAACTTCAGGGACAGAAATCACACAGAGATACAGCAAAAAATGTAAGAAATTTTTTACTTATTAAATAAATTAATATTTTATTACAGGAATTACGAACTAAGACATAAAATCATGGTCGCAAAATGCTAGAATATGCTGCAGCAGTATGGGACCCGTATGTGGAGGTGTCAGGATTACAGGGTGGTGAATGAAGAGGGAGGATGGGGAGGGCTATACTGCAAGCTATATAAGGGTGTGTTTAGAAGAAGAGGAAACAAAAGCGAGATGCTTCAGAGGGTGTGGAGAAGAACGTAGCTGGGTAGGCAGTCCATGCTTGTGAGGTCTGTGAGGGAGTGGAATGTGTTGAAGGAGGAATTGGTATCTGTGAGAAGTGTTGGTAAGTTCAGGAAGGGAGTGGAAAAGGAGTTGGTTGGGTGAAGGAAAGATGAGAGAGCTCGCCACCGGGCGGTAGCCTAATTGCGAGTGTATGTATATATATATTGTATATTATTCTGTTGACAGACAAGCATGGACTCGAATAAAAACAAAAACAATAAACCAGCTGAGGGAATGGTCCCTACAGACATATACAAGGTTGTTGCTTATTTACTTGTTCAATGTTTATTTTGAGGGAAGTGTTAATAATAATTACCTTGTTTGTTTTGATTCTTGTATAGTTTATCTACAGCTTAAAATATTTATACTGATATGGTAAATATTGACAAATGATAACTTTAATATAACTAATTTCTTGAGTCTTTTATATATATTCCCAAAACGCAGTTTGTTTACATGCAGTTTAAAGATATTCTTCTAGCTGTCAACACTGACCTAGGTAAACAGGCACTGGGTAGGAAAGAGTTTTAATTGTCGCTACACCATTTCTCCTACGCGGTAAGGAAGATAGCACTCTCCTTCCAGATACTATATGATACAGACCACCGTAATTATAGGGCTCAAACCGACAAGAATTGTAATATGTCTGTCAACCTAAGTTTAGTCAGTAAGCTACCTGAGGAGAGTTTGTTAGTTGGTTAAAGTTTCGAGGGCAATTAAGAAGAGGTCCGGGTAAATCTAGCTAGTTATTTGAGTGCTCGCCATATGATGCTGACGCCAACTGATTAAAATATAAGACGAACTCTTCAACTTTAGCTTCTGTACTAGTCTATTTCTGGATCCTTAAATTTTCTGCCATCCAAGTTTGATGTTGTGTTGAACTGTTTGGATAAATGTTTACAAGCCCTGCAATCGTTAATATCTCTCACTAAATTGAATAAGGATTTCTAAAATATGTATAAAGGATAAATGTAATTTTTTCAAGTGAACCATCATACCCGGTAGTTACGAGATTTAAATGGTTTGTGGCTTCACCTACTGAATTAGCCACGAGCAAATTATTTGTGTTAAAGAACATTAACTTCTGCATTATTACAGTGACAGATTTATTTAGCTGTAGTTGAGTACTGGGAAAGCCTATGGAAATAAAATTTCAGTAATTTTACCAAGCCCCACCTTAAGATGTAACAAGTTTAAATTGGATCAGTCTGAAGATTAAATGATTTTCTCTTATTTATCTAAGTGTTTTCCCATGCATATTGATAGTTAATGAAAAGCATAGTAATAAATCAAAGCGTGGTATAATAAAGAGAGTCATTGTCCTTGTAATTTATTGTAGTTAGTTTCTTTACCAGTGTTAATTATGTCCTAGTGTTTATTTGCAGTGCTGTCAAGTTGTTTCTTTTCTTTTACTGTGTGGAAATCTTATTCCTGTCTTGTGGCACCATGGCACACACAATCTCTATGCTATTAATAGTCATTCCTACAACAAGCCCATACACCTGCTTTATCCACTCTCACATAATTTCTGTCCTGTGTGACACTGCATGTTAGAATACTACTGTAAGAAAAGTAATATCAATCTTTTCACAGCTAACTAGAACGTTGTCAGCCAGATGATGTGAAAGAGTTTGAAACATAAATGTGCCTCATAGTTCTCTGCCAACTGAACTGTGAGTATTGCAGTATTTTCTTACATTAAAATACAGGCAGTTATGGGCAGTGAATTATTTCATAGGGTGATTTTAAGATTGCTCACTTTATTGTGAATCAGCTATATATCACTGTCATGGTGCATTGTTGATAAAAGAAGGAAGTTCTTAGATTTTTTCGGGATGTATGACACCAAGGTCATGTTATTCGCAAATCCATCTATTCTGCTTTTCATTTCTCTTCCTTACACAAATATAAATTCAATTGATATCTCTCTCCTATTCTTATGCAATGCACCAACGGTGGTCAGGTTTTTCATCTGTAACACAGCAGCAAGAGGTAAAATGCAGAAGAAATTGTCATTAGTGTTGTTTCTTCCTGATCGTTTGATGTTTTCTACACGCCTTTAACAATATCAGTTGGCGAGTTAGAAGGTTTATACTGTCCTTCACGTTGGTTACCCACATGAATTTCCATTTTAATGTGTACCACCAAGTCCTTGTCCAAATTTTCAAACCATATTTTGCTGGTTTGCTAGGAATGTATTGCCATAACTTTGTTCTTCCTCTAAATGGGACCACTTGTTCATCAATATTATTATACGCAGACAATGTATAGTGTTTAGGCCTACTACAGTTTCCCATAAGAAATTAAAATATTTCTCCAACTGCCCTGCTTTCTAATTGCTCAAATATTAATTCTAGTCAAATAATTGTTTTAATCATATTGACATCCATTAATGTTTTAATTAAAGGACATGCACGTTGTTATATTCCAGTTTGTGAGCAATTAACTGAATTTTATGTAAATTTAATTACCATTATAGGTGAATCTAGCAGGACTTCATTATAATGTTTGGCATATTTTCATGTCTAGTATGTTAAGGGTGCCATAGGTACATGTTTGAAGAATAATTTATTTCTAAAATGTACAAATTTGTAAACATTATTTGTGTCACGACATAAGATGCTGACTATGTGAACATTTGTGATTCAAGAGTGCTATTAAAAGTGTTTCTTTGCGATTATTTCCATGTGATGTTTTAAATCAAATTATTGTGATAAAATATTAATGTTTCTTTGCAATTATGTTCATGTGATGTGTTAAATAAAAGTACATATTGTGCAGCTATAAGAGAATTTCGGTAATTCTTAAGAATAGGGGCTTTTCTGAGAAAAAAAAAAGAAAAGGAAAAATCTCGTAACGTGGTATTAATCCACTCTACTAATTACACAGAACACAAAATTACTAGGGGAATCAATATTTGATCAATAGAAACCTCATAAACAATAGTGGGAAGGGCTATGAAGATTAGGGAAATTGTGGGGTAAAATGGGCGAAAAATACATAAATAATGTAATATTTATTCATGAAAAAGACATTAAACTGCAAACAAAACTGAACCAAACATTAACTAAATAGACAATATTACCAATACAAGCTACACATATAATAGTGGGGAATGCTATGAAGATCAGGGAAATTGTGGGGTTAAAAAAATACAAAATAAGTACATTTTCATTATAAACTTTAACCCCTCAATTTCCCTGATCTGCATAGCCATTTACACTATCGAATTTGTAGCTTGTATTGGTAATATTGTCAATTTAGGTCATGTTCAGTTCAATCATTTTTGCAATTAAACATGTTTTCATGAGACAATATTAGTTACATTACATACTGTAAATAAAATATGTTAAATTGCAAAAGCCACACACATTATTTTTCAGTGTAAATAGGCTACACATGAAAATAATTTATGGGGAAACTCCAAGCTTCGTTGATGCATGACACTTTGCGTTACCACAAAAAAAAATTGCCACGCGCCTTGAATCACTGTTTTGGGGATTAACTCCCCTGCTGGCTGGCTAGGACTCTGGCTCTGGACATAACGTATGGTTACGCTTGTACAGTATTTTTGCAATTTAACATATGTTTGTGAATAAATATTAAATTACGTACATATGTTACACTCGTTTTACCCCAGAATTTCTCTGGTCTTCATAACCCACCCACTATTGTTTTTGAGGTTTCTATTGGTTAAATGTTGATGCCCTTAGTAAATTCATGTTCTGTGTAATTAGTAGAGTGGAATTATACCACTTACCAAAATTTTTTCCCCCCAAAATTTATATAACTTCGCAAAATCTCACCAAATCACTTGCAATTCAAACGGTGTATACGAATATGCACGCCACAACTTCGGTCCATTTGACCACAATACAAACACACACACTAATCACCGCACATATATTATAATTTACCTTTTCCCTTGCTATAATAGCATAGAAACACTTGTAATTACACACAATTATTAGATTTAACACTTCGAACAACATGAATTGCAGTATAACACATGTTTAATCACTTGTAAATCCGAAGCCTCATACAGGACCGGTGTAAACCAACATCCTGCAATTTCCCACAATCCTTCTGACGTCAACCACTCAAATTACATAATGTTAAGACACTGCTCCACACCTGTGTTGTTTACCTGTATAAACCTCAGCACTGCGCTATAAATATACCATGTAAATGACGTTTTACACATTAAATATTAGTTGCAAATGGCATTCTTACGTTTTACATAATTCAGCGACCCTATATAAATACATTCTACATAAATTATACGTATTTTATAGCATAAATGCAGCAATCTTAATCATCCACCTTCTTATAACATTTTAGTTTTTTTTTTTTTTACAGAAAACTACGAAGCCCCTCCACAATTCCTAGTATAGTTGATTCACGATAACTTCACCATTTCCTGAAGCCCTCTCAAATTTCTATTACTGGTTACTGATTACGTATCCTTCCGCTACACGTAAACACTGCCATGTGACTTCTACTTTTATAACTGTCAAATGCATTCGTTGTGGTTTACAGCTGTTCAAAGAATGCTGTCATACTTCCTATGAATGTTCACAACTTAAGTCTATAACAATATTTAGGTTGGCTTTTTAACTATTTGTTACACACAATATGGCATGTTACACATAATATACATTAATATTTAGCCATGACTGTGTTTGTTACAACTGTGGCAGAAACAAAAGTAGTATTTAACCTGTTGTTATTAATATGTGTTTGGAATAAACATTTAAACAAAAGGACAACCATTCCAACGAAACGACACAGTAAATTCAAGCACGCAACTCGTGTAGCTTATTTATTGTATGTAGCATCGACAAATGTAAAAGATAGTGGTGAACATGCAAACACATAGGCCTGCTGTAATACTTATTCCGCTAATATTTCAATTTATTGGTATGTAGTGGTTTGTAGGTTTATTTTATTATTTATTCAAAATTATCTGGTTGGACTTAGTATTTTTTTTGGGATTGTGGCAGACATTCAAATCACAGAAACGTAAGCTCATTAAACAACTGTGTTTCAAACACCTAGCGCGAAAGTACAACGTTGTGATAAACAGACGTGAATATAAATAATTAACTTTGTCATAACATCAGTTCATTGTTAAAACGTATAAACTTTGCACATGCTTGAAATCCACACACATCTGGCCTGCGCAATGATTACAACACAGCCACCATAGATTGAAATGGTACTACACTCTTACACAAACGGGGATCACAACACTCGTTACAGTATATTAATTATCCCTGCTGTGGAAACACATATTTATCACAACATTGTAACTTCCCTAGGATGTTTCAAAAACACGAGTACAAACTTGACGCTTCGTTCAGAAACACGCCATGTCATTGACATGTTGCCACACCATCGCCAATCGTAAGCCACTATAAAAATGGCCCGCCACCCATATTGGGGCAAGCACGTGGTGGCTAGAGCATGGGCTGGAGAAAGTTGATAAAATTCTTGATTCTCCTTTCCACACCACATCTGCCAACTTGCTGGATTTGTAAGTGTCGCGCAACGAGCTGTGTTGCGCCATCACATCTATAATAGAAGTTGTTGCATCTAAATAAGATATAATACGTATTTAAACAATAAAATATCATTTCAGTTGTAAATTACAATCTCATACATCATTATTGTTGCTGTAATTAGTATGAAATGTGCTGAAATTAGAAATAACAAAATGAATACTTATCTTGGTACACAGGTGGTACTGTGTGTGTGTGTGTGTGTGTGTGTGTGTGTGAGAGGAGAGAGAGAGAGAGAGAGAGAGAGAGAGAGAGAGAGAGAGAGAGAGAGAGAGAGAGAGAGAGAGAGAGAGAGAGAGAGAGAGAGACACACACACAGACAGACAGACAGAGAGAGAGAGAGAAACAGACAGACAGAGCTTCGCGTATTGAACATTTATTCTGAACAAAAAAATCACCAGCCTACGCATGGGAATTTGCACAGATAAAGGTTTGATTCCAAAAGGCCAAAGAAAGTGTGAATGGACTATAATTATGATTACTAATAATCATATCTAACACATCCCGATATTTTTCCGATTTTTGAAAAAGCTCCTGTTCTTAAGAATTACCGTGAATTGTAATGTGTGGTATTTCATTTGACTGTGAGAACTGAAGGACTTACGTACTGCTGCCACCAGCCATGTAAAGTACAAAAGACGGTAATTCTTAGGAATAGGGACTTTTTCGAAAATCAGAAAAATAATACCTGGATATGTTAAATATGATTATTAGTAATGATAATTACTAGGAATTTTTGAGGGGCTACAAGAAGTTTTCTGTAAAAAAAATCAAATGTGATAGTGAGGAGGGTTATCAAGATTGCTGTGTTTATGCTATAAAACACTTATAATTTATGTTGAATATATTTATATTGGGTCACTGAATTGTTTTATATGTAATATTCCAGTTTGAAACAAATATTTAATGTGGAAAACGTAATTTACAGGGTATATTTATGTAGCGGCATTGAGGTTATACAAGTAAACAACACATCAAACAGTGTCGGAAGATTATTTAATTCTGGTGAATTACTCGAGGCTTACCTCGTCTATTTCCAGGTGGAGTGTATTATGTAATGGATAACTAGTAGAAAGAAAAAAAATACATATAGTTCAAAATACGTGATAGTTTTCGAGATGGTGTTTATATACAATGTGCATCACCATTGTATTTGGTGACCAATGGGTAAAACTGCAGTTAGCGTTTTTGACTCATAGACGTTGTGGGAATGATCAGAACTAATGGTGGATGTTAACGGTTGTAAGGTGTTTCGAACAGTGTGTGAAGGCGAGTTTTTAATGCAATTCATTCAGGTAGACTTGTTAAATCACATAATCGTGTGAAAATATGAGTATGTGTGCTATTATATACATGGAGTTATTTAAATTATAATATTTGTTCGGTAATGTAAGTGTCTCTGGAGCATCATTGAATAGGGTACTCATTGTGTAGTCTATATTGCAACCTATTATGATGTATTGGGAGAGTAATCTAAAGATTGAGCTGAACATAACCTAAATTGACAATATTACCAGTACAATTTAGAAATACTATAGTGGGGATGGCTATGAACTGGAGGGAAATTGAGGGGTAAAAGTTTATAATGAAAACATACTCATTTTGTATATTTTTAACCCACAATTTCCTTGATATTCATATCACTCCCCACTATTGTATTTGTAGCTTGTATTGGTAATATTGTCTATTTCGTTAATGTTTGGTTGAGTTTTTTTTTTTTTTTTTTTTTTTTTTTTTTGCAATTTAATGCATTTTCATGAATAAATATTACATTATCTACATATTTTTCACCCATTTTACCCCATAATTTCCCTGATCATAGCCATTCCCCATCACATTTTGTAGCATGTACTGTGAATATTATGATGCCACTAGTAAATGTGTTCTGTGTGAAGTATTTGTCGATTCCTACCATTTCCCAGGATTTTTTCTGTCACAAAAACCCATATTCTGGGTGATTATACCTGCCTTTTTTTTTTCTCCATCATTTAAAGCCGCAATTATTAACAATTATGTAACCTTCATTATAAAATTCAAGTCTAAAAAAAAACTATCATTCCACATTTTTTATGTGTAAACAACTATGCACTCTTGCACAAGTGGGAAACAATCATTCCAATAAATGTAGGTCAATTACAAATGTGGACTATGTTAGAAAAATAACGATAGCTGTCGCATATGGATACTTCTGTCTGTTGGCCTTGCTCGCGATCACACACGAAACAACCATTCGCACTTAGGTTTTACACGTCATTTTATTCAACATTACTGAACTACACTAAATGCCTGTTATTTATTACGTTACCAAGCAGAACCGGTTGTCAGGTCTGTTTATATCAGAGTAAAATTAAATTATGAAATGAACACACTTGCCAGGCTTCTGAAAACTTACAGCTGCTACAATACCTACGCGTGACTTTAACATATTATTATCATTTTGGAGTACAATATGCATTAACTGATAACACTAAAACAAAGCTGTACAAATATTCCGCAAACGAATAAACATCACTTAATTTCAATTGTGGTTTTGTAAACACACAAAACCAACATAAATAAAATTAACTAAAAGGAAGCCTACGAAAAAAAAAAATACGTATCGGTAAACCTTTATACTATCCTTCCTCGACGAACGTCTGGAGAAACTTTAAACAGCCGTACCAATTTTAACTGCAACCAAAACATTATTTACAAATCACATACAACTCGATCACGTGTACACGAAAAACAATTCAATTGGTTAATTTTTTATACATCCATAGGGATACCGCAAGACGGCACAAACACTACTACAAAAGATCGGTACCTAAAATTGTTTTCATTTCGCGGATAATACCTTTGCTAGAGCACAACAATGGGCGACAAAAACATCATAAACAACCTGCTATGTAGCTGTGTGGTATAGCGATTGAAGAATCCTGTTTTGAATAATTGTGTGAATATAAAATAACTTGACTATTAGAGCTTGTAGTGTAGATATATAATATCATAAGGAATTTAGGTATCATTGGTGCTCTTGTGATTTGTACCTCAGCAGTCGACCTGGGCATGTTTCACAAAACTACAGGTCTACAAGTTACAAGTGAAAAGACTTGTAACTTATGAGTAGTAAAAATTTGTGTTTCATAAACCTACAAGCGTTTACTAGTATCTACAAGTCAATTTTTACAATTTACAAGTGAGTTTTTGAATAGTTACAAGTAATTCGGTTTCACGAATCTACAAGACTGTTCAAAACACTTGTAAAAAATATAATTTTCCTACAAGAATGCAGAGACGGGTAGATATTTATACAAGTTATAAATAATGATTTGTTTGGCGCCTAACTCAATATAAATAGAATTTCTCATACTTTATTTTTGAGAACCATAAACACAAATGTGTATAAGGTATTCAGAAGCAGATTAAACAAGAATAATGAAGTTATGTATCAGAGACGTCAAGAATTTAGGTTAAGAGTGGATTTGAAGTTCAGTTTTTTGTAGGTATATAATGGCTTCACTAACAGCTTATAAACCCCGGGTACAATTATATTATGTTTTATATTTCCAGTTTATGTTAATGGTAAATCCATCTCATTATCGACAGACAAATGTAACATGCAAGACAAAATCAAAACGTCTACATAAATGTGTGTCTCACTCATACTAGCTAAAACTATGGAATTTATTTTATTTTTTGGTGCATGTAACAAAAAATATCTCTAATGTTGTAGCAAATAGTATTATTTCAATTCTTACCAATGCAATTGTTTTTTTTTTTTTTTTTTTTTTTTTTTTTCAAATCTGAAGGTTACATCTCTTTCCCGAAATTGAAGGCCAAACGCCATCGAATTGTCTGGAATATGCTCCCATTGCCATAATTTTTCGGGTGTTGTTAACTTATCTGAAAAAGTACCAAACAAGACATCTTTAGTTTCCCTGACCTTGTTCAGTACAGTCAATTAATTTTATTCGGGCACTTTGTTTGCTTGTAAAATAAACGAACACACTTGTAGAAAAGAACTAGTAATTACTAGTGTACCGAAACTTTTTAGGAAACACAAATTACAAGCACTTGTAGATACTATTGCTGTTCCTGAAACGGAATTTACAAGTCCTTGTTACTTGTAACTAATAACTTATAAACTTGTAGTTTTGTGTAATTGGCCCCTGACTGACACCAGGTCGAGTGGAACACACAATAAAGAGCATGGCAGAAAGTGTCGGTAGGAACGGAGCCTCGCTGTCATATACTATGATACTCAAGTGAACATCTTGCTTTATTAACCTCAAGAGGTGAATAATGTGCCGAACAACAAGTGGTACAGAATGGTGCCCCCCCCCCCCAAATCCATAGCGGTCAGGCGTACCATCCATTAGAGGGCATGGTTGGGCATAGCGCGCTGCGATGTTGTATGCCCCCCCCCCCCCCTTGGCCTAACACCACATCTCCATACTACTGGCCAAGGGTCAAGTACTATGAGATAACAAACCAGCATAAAGTGTGTGGAAATAGATCCAGTGTTATAGGGAAATGCTTTAAAACTCATAGGAAACTAATGTAGAGATTTTATTTTATAAAGCACTGGTGTGTGCCAAGTGCACTTCCCTAGCCTGTTCACCACTCTGCCAGCTACACCACCTTGTGATCACCTCTGTGCCATGTGAGGACAGCTCTGCACTGTTAAACCAGTGTTCCATGTGTGTACATGAGCGTGCATTAATACGGGGCATGTGATATAAAGTGTTGACAGGTTTGATGTTCTGGACTCCAGTAAAATTTAAGTTTAGCATAGGTTGGGAAGGAAATCCGGATAAGGGTGTCAGTTCAGCGAGCACGAGATACAGTTGGGGTGATGACGTCGACAGCCTAGGTATGGCATACCTTGGTTATCTCCCATTCTAGAGGCTATAGACATTAACTTGATGCTGCTGTTTCCATTGATAAAATAATTGTCTCGTCTAACGCGCGGTGTTTGCCATTCATCCATGCAATTTTTCCATGTTGTATTATTCCGTTGAACTAAATTCCATAAGGCCTAGTCTAGTGGGGGCTGTAAGCCTCCCCAGTATGCTTATTCACTCCCATGGAGGTTGTTTTGGTCTCCTCAGAAACCATTAATTAATAAAATAAGATTGATAAAGTGGGTAAAACGGCTATGAAGTGGGCAGTGAAATAAAAGGTGAATATTAGGTAATTGTTCCAAATTGTGTATTGTAATGGGAAAACCACACAAACATTCAGTGTGTACTATAAAGTAACCATCCCAATTGTTTACTTTGCAATCCAGTGCCATATCGCATATCCGGCAAAGTTCCATTTAGTGTATCTAAATTCGGCAACTATTGTTACATATCACGTATCCAAGCAATTTTTTCGCAAATTTTCTCTCGCGAATCGCAAGATGGTGTGCGCCGGATGTAAAATCACAATGTTGAACACCAGGCAAGTTATTCATTCCTTGCCAGACATAAACACGTTTCTTATCGAGCACGACATTCTGAAATCGACGATACAGTGCGAAAAATGTGGGGAAGGCGAATCGAAATGGGTGGAAAAAAAGGGGCTTGTTTTACTGGTGCCGACTGCGAATGGAGGATGGTAATAAATTCAACTTTAAAGTATCGGCGAGACAGGGCAGTTTCGTGGGAGATTCAACTTTGTCCCAGGGCAAGATAGTAGAGCTGTGTTTACTCTGGTGCCTGATCAAATACCCTTGACAGCAGACTATAGTGAACAAGCCTTTGTGCTCGGGAAAGACGGTCGTCGCCTGGTCTAGTTTCTGCCGCCAAGTGTGCATAGACTGGGTTTTGATGTACAGGAAATGCATCGGCGGACATGGCAAAGTGGTCGAAATTGGGAAAAACACAAGAACTGCAAAGGACCTAAAGTTCATGGCCAGTGGGTTTTTGGGGGAGCACAGTGGGACGATCCAACGAAATTCTTCCTGGTGCCGGTGGAAAAGAGGAACGTGGTGACCCTGACCAAAATCATTCGCGAGTGGATCAGCCCGGGCATGACAATAATTTCAGACTGCTGGCGTGGTTACAGAATCTTGGACATTCACGGCTACCACCACATTCAGGTGAATCACAGCAGGGAATTTGTGTGCAGCAAAGAGAGCGGAATGGTAAACACTCGAAACACGCTAAAGGTAAAGAGCGGTGAGATGTTGAGGGTGCACACTCAAAACATCGAGTGAAGTTGGTGTTCTGTGCAATACAGCATTCCCTGTTTTGGCCAACAGAAACAATCTTGGGTCAGCTACCTGGCCGAGTACGTCTGGAAAAAGAATCATCAGTCTGGAGAACTACTGCACCCTTTGTTGATTTATGCCGCCGACATGCACCACCATAATCGGCGCAGAGGAGATGGCGGCGAAGGCTATCCCAATTTCGACAATTATCTATTTGTTTCTATTGTTTTTAATTTGCGGGCACGAGCGAGATTGAGTTACTATTGCAGTTGCAGTTTTAAGAAAGTTAATTGAGTTGCTGTTGCCATTGCAGTATAAAATTACAGTGTGATTGACTTGGTGTTTGTTTCAGTTTAAAGCGTTATTGACTAGCTGTTATATTCTATTTAAATTAATGTTTAATTGAGTAGCTGTGTGATTCAAATTAAAACTAATATTTTTTGAGTTGCTGTTTGATTTGATTTACAGGTGCAAATGAGGCAGTGAAGCTGTTTGTTTCAGCTAAAAAACAATGTATAAATGACTTGCTCTTTGTTTCGGTATAAAAAAAAGTTTGAATGACTTGCTGTTTGTTTAATTAAAAAAATAATATTTGATTGAGGCTTTGTTTGTGTTAACATCATTCGCGATCTGGAAAAAAAGCCTAAAATAGTCGAGTGGGTCGTGATGGGTCCGCCTGGCGACGACGGGTGTACTTGCATGTGTTGCATCTGCCAGTTTCAATAATTGAGGTAAATTGATTTTTTTAATTACATTCATTCGCGATACCAAAAAGGCATATCGTGGTCGTGTCTGTCATGACTGGTTCGGCCAGTGGCGGATGCAATTGCATACGCTGTTGCATTCACGGACTTTGGACCTGCTAGTTGTGAGTGATGTGTTAAAAAAAAAAGTGATTGAGTACATGTAAATAAATTAATATATATATGGTTAAATTCATGATTTTGGTGTACCTTCTAAGTGATTGCATATATATAACTATAAGGTTAAATTTATAAAAGTGGAATTTTTATATGTACATTGTTTAACCGCACCCTTTTAGTGATTGTGCACATGTGATTCTTTATATAATAAATTGTTAAAATTATTTTTAAAAATGTTAATAATTATTAAATATTCTCTTCGAATTAAATTTTAAAAAATATGTATCGTGAATCGCATTTATTTAAACAGGGACGAGAAAAAGGCGAAAAAATTAATTTTTTGGATGCGCGATAGGAAACTTTTAGCAATAGTTACCTTTAGCACCTGGATACACCACGGGAAACAAATGGGGTCTTTTGCACTATAGTCCGTTTTCTGTTTGGATATGCTATAGGAAATGATTGGGTGTAGGTCAAAATTTCCCTCCGACTCGGCTGGATACGCATTTCGAAACAAGTGGGGTGTAGCACCAATTTCCTCCCCTTTCTGCTTGGATATGCAATGTCATCGTTTTCGGTCCTGCACGTTTTGTCACCTGGATATGCAAAGGAAAACCTTTGGAAAAAAAAACACCTTTTTCAAGGTGTGTTGCATATGCAGGGGGAAACTTTGTATTTTATTTGGGCTTTTTCCCGGTTGTTGTTGGATATGTAATTGGCAATTTTTTGTCTCGACTTTTTTTTATCATTGGATTCATAATACAACAGTTTTTGAGCGATTTAGATATGCAATACGGAACAATCATCGGTCTTTTGGATTTTTCACCCACATATCCCTGGTGAATCTCAAGAGTTCCAGCCAAATGGAGGATGAAAAAGACACGGAGGATGTGGAGGATATGGACGAGATGCTTTCGGCTACAGAAAATGAGTCGTCAACCTCTTCATTCCCTGGACCATCAACTTCTTCAGCCCTGGGAACTTCAACCGCTTCTTTCCCTGGGCCAAGAACACCTTTGCACGAATCTATGTAATTACTATTGACATTTATTATTATTATTTTTTCTAATGTGATTGTAATTATTATATTTGAGAATAGTACTTTTTTTTTTTTTTTGGCCAACAGTACTGTTCGAAGATCGCAAAGGCAAAGTTGAGACCTCAAACAACGTCTGACGTCCATCAACAGAGAAGCACAAAGCACAAATCAGCACCCGAAATCACTAATGCGAAGCAAAAACAAGCACAGAGTAATCATTCGAATCAAATACCAACAACAGACGTCTCCCAACATCGAATAAAGATTCCTAAACCAAACAAGATGACTGATATTTCTCATCAAGAATCACAGCGAGAAACAACCCGAAATACTTGTTATAATATTAGAACAACAAATCAAATAAAATATCTTATATATGGTTCTGATGTTGTATTATAATTAACCTGTATATGTCATTAATTTACAAAAAAAATAAAATGAAATTTATTATGTTTTATAGATTTATTTTATTATATATATATATATATATACATACATACATACATAATTTTTTTTACAGATTATTTACATTTTTGGTAATATTTGACAATTTCCATACAAAAAATATTTACACAGATATCTACTGGCATGCTCATAAATAAGACATTAGCTTCATTTAGTCTTGTTTAGGGTTTTGTCTCATATTTAATTAAAATTTCACAAATTTCATTAGTAGTATCACACATAATTGCAGTTTCACCATTCAAATCCTCAGTATTTAGGAAATCTTCAATTTTTTCCTTGTCATTATTCAATGCCGTTTTTATAATGTCCAAAACACACAAAACTGTCGATTTATTTTTACTAGATACAGCTTCATGTAATACTGTAATGTTATTATGTCCCATTAATAAAATATTTGTTCCATTTTCTATTAGATAGTCTACCACTTTGACATTGGGCGAGTGTTTCGCTCGACCATGGGGGGAAATGAGGTGTGGTGGATAGGAATTGTATTTGCCAGGGTTAAGGGCACTAGCCCACAGTGCGAGCATAAAGTTACACTTGGTAGAGACGCCTCCTCTCGGGTCGTAATGGCCGACGACCGTTGGCCTGTCCCCATGTCCACGCCTTGAAAGATGTTACCAGTTGTAATACCTTTCCTCCAGCTGTGAATTACACCCCAATTGCCTCGTCTAGTCAGGGATGTCGGCCCCCCTGATACGCCAGCTGACTCCCGAAGTGTTATTATGGTTACACAATGCCATTATTAAAGACACGTGGTCAGTACAAACTTACAAAAAAAATTAAGTAACACATAGGCAGTCAATTATAATAAAAACGTCGGCATCTCACAAGTACGTATTTATTATAAGTTCTTCCCCATCAGGGCACTGAAATACACAAAACCACCATTCTAGCCAGGCAGGCTCTTACATAGATAAATGGCTGTAGGGCGTATGAACTTATGTGGTACATTATACCTCGGTCGTGTAAAAGACGAATCGAGGGTGAAAGACTGAGTATCCCGGGCGAGCAATAAACAAAGGTTCCGGTATACTAAAGTGAATTAAACAGAATTACATGATGGTTAATGGACAAAGATGAAGTGCCCGGAGCACCGTGGCGTGGTGGTGCTCTCACAAGATCTCAGACACTACTCGCTTTCATTTGGTGCAGAGGCAGCTCACTGGCCGACACTCCCGCGCAAACATTACGTGACATAATTTTACTTAAGATGAAACACAATAAATGAAATGAAATGGGTTCTACAATGCCGATGAGATGTATATATGAATAAACTCTAAATAACAATATATAAAAGCACTTTTTAGAAATATAAAAATTAATACACACGTTCGACAAGACCGCATTGCCGTGACAACCTAACCTCACTATCGACATGTGTAAATTAACAATAATATCGTTAGAGGGACTGTCCCCAGTTAAGTTTATTATGTCCATACGATTTTTGCTCGTGGCAACACATGTAAGTTAATCTTACTTCGCACAAAAAAAGTTCAAAACTACATTTACAATTTTGTAGTGGCTATTTGTCACGTGACCATGTGCACTGGTCCACTATGATGCATCGTTTTGGAACATGTTATGAAAGTCCAGTATTTCAATACTGCCAGTACTGTTTCGAACACACTTTAAGAATATAAAATATAAAAGAATTGTTTGTAATGGATAAAAGTTACATTAAAGAGACGTCTACGTGTAACACTAGCCTTGTCTGTGGCCGTTCAAATAAATACACAAAATGGTGCTTCTAGCTCACGAGCTGTCAACAGCTTATTACGGACATGCAAGATTACACTCAACTCACTGAAACAATAATAATAAAAATACAAGGAGACAATTGTCTCACACTTACGTGGTATAGGTAATAAGGAAAAATAAAACAGACATAACACATGGCACTACATAACACTGACCCTCAAAAATGTAAACACTAAATGTAAACAAAAACACGTGGTATTCGGCCCGACACATGTACACTGGTATTCGTATCAGTACTTGTGGCGAAAGAACATATGACATTTACACTAACACTATTGGCATTGTAGATGTTGACGTACACATACAAAAATACACATATACTACACACTCCTTAACAACTGACACAACCCTAATTACAACTTTATACGCCCCTGCACTTGACACATAAAACACACACGGCACTAGTTCGCCGACTCAGGGGCTCTGCTGTACTGTTGTGTTGCATTCCTGACGTCTCTATTGGCACGACGTGGTGAATGGCCTGAGGCCTAGGCACTGTCGACATCAACTTCCACGATGTCGCCATGGGCCGCGAAATGCAGTAACAAATAGTTTTCTAAGAAAACTGGTTCACCCAAACTTTTTTCAATTAGGTAAAGCACAATGTTTTCACGATTTACATTAGCAGCTTTCACCAACAATTTCCAGTCTTTGTGAATCCCTTTCACTACAACGTCTATTGTTTGCACCAAATACACAAGTACGGGCCAATTTTCAAAACAATAATTGGCATACCCCAATACGGTTATACCAACTGAATCTTTAGCCAAAACATTGACACCTTCTTCTATTAGGGAGTTTACAATTTCCAAATTGCCCGCTGCTGCTGCTCGCTGAATTGGAAATTTACCACCAAAATCCTTTTCTTCAAAATTCTATTTCATCTCCTTTATGCGTACAAGTTCATCTAGTCAAACAGGATAGGCAGCTAAACTCACCATTGACAGTTCCTTCTCCTCAAACAAGTCTTGTTTGTCACAGCTCGTTCTCATGGTGTCTTCACTGGCTCTCATGGTGTTTTCACTTGCTCTCATTGTGTCTTCACTGGCTCTCATAGTGTTATAGCTGGCTCTCATGGTGTGTCTGCTGGCTCTCATGGTATCTTCACTCTGTAATTTGCAGAGAGCGAGTGTGATCCCTTGGTTCAATCGTCTCGTTTCTGTACATGCACTGTGCGAGATTTTTAATTTTTTTTATTGGGTGTGAAGGAATGGAAGTTTCTTTTTTGGCCAAGAAGGAATGTACGTCTCTTGATATGGTATCGTGAGTTTTACCGACCTTGATAAATGAAATAAAAAATCTTTTTTTATTTGACTTTCCCATACATGATTAATTTCAGATGCAAAAAAAAGACTAGGATATATTAGAACGATCTTGTCAATTAAATTGGCATAGTCTAAAAAAAAATAAGCTTAGATTTATGTGAAATGTTAAAATGTAATGCCGCTTGTTTTGCTCCTGCAATCATTATGCAAGTTTCATTGCAAACTTGTTTATAATTTTTAACTTTCAAAACATTTCATGTAAACGACAGTAGGACTCATGAGAGAGCAGTTTGACTCGCGCTCTCGACCTTAGCAGTAGGGTAATGGGAGTTAGTTTTTGTTTATCAAAGTTACCAAATAGTGCAGCGACCACTGATGAAACATATTTCATATTAACATTCGCTTATTACTTTTCAAATTTTAGAATAGTTTTCGCATGAGTGACGAAACTAATTGAAAACATTTTGAGATTTCTGGATGCCTCGGGAGATACAATCACGATTCGTTTGTTATCGGACCAATTAACTAATTCGATTCCACTTTAAAAAATCCATTCAATGTAAAATTCTTTGTAAATTAGCAGTTGGTCAAGCAAAGCTTTGTAATTTATTTCATTAACATCCAATGAACCCTTGACTTGGCCGTCTTAATAATCATTTAGACGAACCGTGAATATAGCTTGCGAATGTACGTCCAAAAGGTCGGAAAGTGTATTAAATGCTCGGAAATTTAACCGTTTCAAATTGTTAAATATTGATCAAGTAAATACACCTCTGGGAATATTCATAGTGTATCTCTTTGCCATTTTAAAACGAACCATACTCGCCTCTCCCAGCTTGATAATTGATGACCGTATAGATGATATTTTTTCGTCTGTTAAGCTAGATTCGTTGGTATTTGTAAAATCATCAGTTTCTGTAGTAAATTCATTTTCCAGAGATGCGGTTGTGGTGGAGATGTAGTTTTCTCTTTCCAACCCACCACCCTCCTAGTCCAATTCTATTATAGAGGTTTCAAAATTGTGTTTTTTTTTTTCAAATGTATTTACCGAGTGGAATTACAATTATTAAACTAACTATGAGTAGACCCAATCCCACATAGAGTTGTTTATTTCCTTTATTCATAGTTCTTATCTGTATATTGAGAAAAGACGATAGGAAAAAACTCAAAATTACATAGAGCGATTCTCGGTTGTATAGCTGTCCATCGGGTGCCATGACGACCGAGCTCGGGTCGCAAATGATTGTGGACAAACAAGAAAATACTTTCTGCACCAATGTTTGAATGGCGTTTTCACCATATTTTACCGACAGGTAAGTGAGGAATACAAACGTTATTTCTAAAATTTGAGAGTAACTCAAGGTATCGATAAGAGGTGTCATAGATCTACGTATTTTTGGGGGATCGTTTGTCTTTGGAACGCCCTCCCATAATGTCTCTACATAAACCAATACGTCTTCGTGGTAATTTGAAAAGAAATTAATTTTTTTCACGTGATTGAATATCTTTTCGTACTCGTCTCTTACAGAACCTAAACTCCTCAATTTTAAATGATAGGGAGTGATCTTTGTATAGTAATTTTGTCTACTGTTCAATATTTTCATTTTCCGCCTGTTGTTCATCTCTCAAAAATGTTTTATAATTTTCGCGAGTGACGTGCGGGCCCAAATAATTTGGTTGGATAGTGGCTTAAGATATAGAACATTTAAACGATGGGTTAATTGCAAAATTTTAAATTTTATTTCAGAAGCAAGTTTATGACTTTCAGTCATTAACGAATATATTTACACCTTTTAACCACAATACAGAATCGTAAAAATATTTATTATATATGATGACTGTCAGATATAAAAAATCCGAGTACAGGTGTGGATTTAGCTTTATAAATTCAACCGATTCCATAAATTTAGAATGCATCATCTTTTTATTTAATGTTCTCTAAGCTTTTAACTTTAGCAACACTCTAATCGCAAAGATAAAATCACGAGGTTTTATTGTTTTTTTCATAGTGTAATATTAATTTGCTTAATTACCGGCAGCTGCAGCTCCTGAATTAGTAGCACCTCCGAAAGATGTACTCGCACCAAATTGTGTATTCACCGAGCCTTTGATTTTACTTTTAAATTTCCATAAAACAAACCCTAAAATTCCAATTAATAAAATAAATCCTGTAATTGTAAACACGTGCATTTGCTGTTTTTGTTCACTGTCTTATATACTAACACAACATGTAAAAAAAATGTTTCACATAAGGTTGGGAAAGTATGATGAAAAGGATAAAGGCGAAAAATCACAACATATTCGGTAAAAAAAATTTATACATTGATTTATTTACAATAGTTACAAAAAAAGTATTTACACTTGAATAAATTTCAATTTATTCTTGTTTGTTCTTCTGGATAAGAGTACGTAAATTTCTTCTAGCATACATCCCATCAAATTTCCATAAATGACATTATCAATTGTTAATCCTGTACTGCTCTGAACTGTATTTCCATACATAATTTGAAGCGGAAAACCATATAACAAGAATTTACTGTTTTTAGTAGCTTCACGTGCATGTTGAAAAGCAAATTTATCTATCGTATAGAGATTCCATCTTGAAGAAACATTTTGATATCAGAAAGAGGTTTTTTTTTCCTCGTCACACATGAGTATTTCGTCTCCAACATGTCCCAAATAATATAAAACTTCACCGATGCATACTCCATGACCATGAATTAAACTGTGGTAGGGAATACCAACGATTAGCGCAAGTAAGCGGGTTTTAAGGTTTCCATTCTCCTCTGTTACGAACGTTTTTTTTATGGTTTGAAAAGAAAACTGTAGTGAACCGATAACGATTCTTGAAAATACTCTGTGTGTCCATTTCAGTCATGTCAAGCCGGCAGCTACATTCCTTTAGTAATTTTTTTATTTGAGCGAGAACAGCAATCGACCCATTTAAATTGAAATAGTGTGATCCGATGTTTGTAAAGGCAAATAAAAGAAATCCGGGAAACTTTACCAAGAGTTTTCCTGCGGCCAGTTCATAATCTCTTTTGCGTTGAGTACCAAATTTTTGGCTCAATCACAGTTGCCAACAACTCTACCGGATACTCAAAATCCAGAGTGAAACAACTCATGTTACGATTGTGTACGCCAAAATGACGTGTAAGCAGTTTCTTCCAATTCGGAGCGATATTTAAAGTTGTCAGAAATTCCTGGTATGACGAATCCATGTTTCTAAACTGTGTGGTTAGGAAAGAATTATCGTCGCATAGTTCGCGAATAAGCGATATGTCATTGGGTTTGTTTGTCATAAACGGCTTTAGCTTATACTGATCGCCACAAAATTCAATCAACAGTGTACTAAAAGTGTGCTTCAACATTTGGAAAAATTCAACTATAAATTTTGCTAGACATGCGCTGATCATACTGTATTCGTCAACAAACAAAATGATGGGTGCATCGAAGGAAATTGAATAGTCGTTGTTACATTCCACAAAAAAAGAAGCCTTGTATCCGAGATCGCAAAACTTGCTCAATTCTTGTACCACTGTAAATATTTTGTCAAGATCAATCAGTGACAAGAGCAGCATGAATTTCAAATATTCGTAGTAACTGAATTTAGTCAACCGAATTAGGAGACTCGATAACGTCAAACCATTTGCTAGTTTCATCTGTAGACAAATATTTCGCAATAGAATGTATTGCTGGGTCGTGTAAAAAACTCTGTATTTTTTCTTCGAGAAAAATATTCAATAATGTAGATTTCCCACTTCCGGCAGGACCATTTAACTTTGTGTATTTAAGTGTAGTCAACTCACGATCATTCTCATCGAGCCATGTAAATAAAGTTGTTTTAAAAAGTTATTGTTCCATTGAAAGAGTTAACTTCGCCGACGCAAAATTTGTCGTTGTTTCCACAGATTTCGATTCGGAATTCGATGAATATACAAGGGTAATTATCTTGTCCTCGAGATTGTCACGCGGGATTTTTTGCACCCATAAACACATTTCATTACTACTCAACACATCTCTAAAACATAAACTCCAGTCTCGTTTAGCCGGAAGACAATGCTTCACTCGTAATTTATACTTGACAATTTTTCCAGAGGTATTGATAGGTGAAATGGGTTTTTTATGTTTGCTGAGGAGATCTTCAAGGAACAGCCAAAAAAATAAAGGGACCACTGTGATATTTTAAATCTTTCACCATGCATGCTGCCGGTGTAATAAACAAAGTTACTTACAAACTGAACCTTTTATAGTAGATTGCTTTGTCCATAAAAAATACAAACCAATATTTTTTTTAGTTCTCTATAGTGTAAATAAAAAGGTCATGTGCTGCAAAAAAAAGTAATGTATAATATTTTTGGTATATAAGACTCTAAATTAAAATATGGGAAGTTCGCAGTTTTCAAAACAATAACAATTTAGGTAGTGAAAAGAAAAGGGGCCTTTTACAATTTCAGAAGGTCTAACAAATGAGTATTCGAAACTTTTTATTCTTACTAACACGATAAAAATAACCGATTATAAGAACTTCATTTATAGTTTACAAATTTACCATCACTGACTGACAATACTTTTTTCTAGACTTTGAAGGAAAACTTTAGGATAATTTATACAAGAAGAGGCGGGAAAAAAGGTAAGGCGGCGGTCAAATCGTATATCAAGGGTAAAATTCGAACACAAAATATCATAAAATTTACTAACGAAACGATCGTGGCGAAAATGTTTGAGTACACGGATAAAGAGATTCGTTTACAACCCAATACTGAATTGGGGAAATTTTCAATTTCCATTCTCGATGAAGACAATGACTGGTTGGCGGCACAAATCATTAATAATTTATAACACCTATCAAACAAACACTTGTTTTTCAAATGCATGTCTCAGTTTTATAAATCCCATACTTATTTGATAAACCTTCCCGTCGAGTATTTCGAGCTACAAAATAATTTCGTTTTCGTTGTGCCGAATAACTTAAAAAATAGTGTAGCGGTGACATCGAATAACGATTTGGTCAAAGTAGTGATCGATAGTTCTGCATCGCTAGCACTCAGAGCAGCTCAGATTCCGTTCTCGCTCGGTTAAAAGAAGAACACGCAATTGTTTATGTTCCATCCGGTAACAATTCGTACATTTATCCTTCTCGTAATTATACTATAGATTCTTCTTTGAAATTCCAAAATTATAATCGAGCATCAAATACAAAAACTATCATGATGAATGACGAAATTGAATATTATGATTTGAATACTAATAAATACTAGTATTTTGCACTCATTCGATCCGCTTCAGAGATTGTAATAGGAGAGGCGATGGAATTGATCTACAAGTACATTACCTTTTTGTTTCAAGTCGAAAGCAATTTAGCATCCCGGGATCAAAAAGTACTTTTCAAATGCGCAATATAAGCACAAAATGTTTGTTCTTTAAAACACACATTATTTTATGGTATGCCATCCAAAAAATATGTCTGTTACTAAGCGACGAAGCGACGATCAAAGTTTCCAATCTTCCTACTCGTCATTCCCCTCCTCCTCTTCTTCCTCCACTCCTCCCACTGATACATTCGTTATTTGGTTTTTCCAAATAAATTTCAAACATTTAAGTATGGCTATTGTTATATTTTCGTTCGAACCAAATAACTACAAGCAAAATAGCCAAGAGGGAGTGTTTGAATCCTCGGGGAAGCTGTTTATTCACCAGTAGATTTGAATTGACACATACTTAACAACCACGAATTAAATTTGGTGGATCGTAGGAAAGTTCATGTAATAGCTATCAATAAATTGCGAAATTCGTTAAACTCGAATGATTCGTTAATCAATTACTTTGTGACACTTACGCGTTCTCTAATTTTCGTCTTTTTTCGTAACATTTTCAAACAATTTGTCCGCATTTTGATGACGAATTTGGCAACGTTTAAAAACCAGTGGACCAAATACACGCCTATATTTGATATGACGGCTAGGCTAAACGATAATTTTCAGGCAAACCAACTAAATACACAACTTATTCGTATAAAATGCGCATCGCGTCCAATAGTTCCATGTATCAATACTTTTGTATTGGAGATCTAAACACATCCCTGTTCTATGACAAAAATGAAGCGATTGTCCAAACGATCAGGTCGAATAAAACACTACGATTTGTCATTAGTGAAAACCCTAAAAAATATGCGAATGCCAACAACAATGATTATTTTATGGTCACGGCATCTTTATACAAGACTTCGGTGAATGAACAATTTCCATCAAAGGCCGAATACGTGTATAGTGCGATTGATGGTCAACATTATGTCGTAAACCTCTCATTCTTTGTTGGTATTCCAGGGATTTCTGCAATTTATGAGGATAAAGATCCGGGAGAAATAACCATTGACAACACAAGCGACAATCACGAGCACTATATACATCGAATAGTACTATTCAAAGCAATTTTATCTGATTTGTATTGTTTGAACAAGTACTGGAAGCCATGCCCGATGGAAAACACACTAGTGGTGAAGATTATCGATTCATTCATGGGAGATAGTGGTATCGTTTTCAAAAAATACATTGTCAATTTATTTATCGAACGTAATGGTTTCCAAGTCGTTGAAAATATTCAGAGGAACCTCGTCATCATTTAAAATGCTTCCCCTGAAGTTCTAAACGATTGTTTGCAATTCGAGGATGGCGTGAACACAAAAATTTTACTCCAAAAAACTCTAGCACATCCGAAGAAGACAAATTGGTTTTAGATACCGAAACTTTGAAATTTACTGCTGATGTATGTAGACAATTTACAATTTATCGAAGATAATTGTGAGTTGTTCAAGTTTAATACCTCAAATACACAAACAATAACTGTGGGGATGTGCCATATGTATATTGTAGTGATCAAAAAAATTCGAACCAGTTTAATTTACAGCTGAATACAGATTTGGACAATGAGATATTAACTATTATGATTCATTTTATACATTAAATTTTGATAGTTTCCTTCAATACCATATTGCGATTTATGAAAAGTTATCCAACCGCTTTCTATAACAAGTTTGTAATTGCTAGCATTACTGACCTGAAGAAATAAAAATTAAATGCATATTACAACAAAATCCATCATTATGATAAAATATTGAATTATTTGTGTGTATCTAGTTCGAGTAAAATAATTAAAGATATTGAGAGAGGATGCAGTTCAGTTAGCATTTACATAAATGGTTTTCATGGTATAAATTATAAAATTATGGTGTATATGGATTCGACAAGGAACCCTATACTACCTACTGGTGAAAACGTTATTTCTATTTCGCATACAAGATTTTGCGGTACATGTAGGCTTGCATGTTTAAAAGGATATACTATTTTTAAAGCGCAATATATAATCAAATAACCTTCGAATTTATATGCAACTTGTAATCTCGACACATCCAACCAATATTTTATCAGGGTGGCAAAAACGAGTCAGATATGTGTTTGTTACAATTCCTTCAATCCCATTACCAATTTTAATATCGTAGGTGATAGACCATCTATTGTGGTTATATATTGGGAGTCTGAGGAATATGAACCACCTTTAGGAATTCTTTGGGTAAATATTTGTGCAAAATATAACAATTCTACAGTGTGTGTTTTCTAAATCGGAATACAACAATAAAAATATTCGCCCGAAAGTATATTTTAATTTGAAATAAACAACTCCAATACGAAAAAAAAAAAAAAAAAAAAACCTTCTATCGGTTTGGTACATTCGTGTAAAAAGGGTATTTTAGCATTCCGTTGGAGTAGGTAAATTGTGATAATTAATTTTACTACAAAATTTTTATCCATCAAGCTGGGAGAAAAAACTTTACGACTTCCACTACACATCAAATTATACGTGTATGAAAATGACAAAGATTTAAAAGATACATTACATATTACAAATAACACCTTTCATTTTAAAAACAATTTTCGGGTAAAAGAAAACCGTAATTTTGATATTTTCGATGGGGTGTTGAAAAAGTTATACTTTTGTCAACAATTTGATTGAAAATGCAAATGTTTCGAAAACTAAAATTACTACTGCTACTTTAAAAACTAAAGATAGAAGTAAAGAGAAGCTGGAATTGGGAAATGAAAATTTACAAAACACCTTCGATTGGAAATTTTTTTAAAAATATATGATTATGCCGACCCTCATGACTATTGTATTTATGCAAATAATGCAGAAAACGACAATTATAAAAATCATAATCATATTGATATGTTTAGCACATAATGCATTCATTATTGAAAAAAAAAAACAATAAAAAATATTTTTTTAAATTTTTTCTACTTTCTTTCTCTCTCTCTCTCTCTCTCTCTCTTGGTAATATATATATATATATATATATATATATATATATATATATATATATATATATATATATATATATATATAGTGTTATTCAGAGTGTTGTAGCAAACTTGTAGTAGTTGGTGTAAGTAAAGAAACACATCAAAGCGTTCCAGATGGCTACGAAAATAAATGTCAACATTATCTCAGAGTCGACCGAAATGACTTATTACAAAGTCGGAAATATAATGGATGACGATGAATCAGTTACCCTTTTCATCGATAGGCTGAGAAAAAAATGTTTTATCGTGAAAGAAGATGGATATTTCTTTACCAAAGGCTCCACAAGCCTACCCCCTCCCCCATACTCTGTGGTCCAAAATAAATGTCTTGGTGTTTTTTCTGTGATGCCCATGTCGCTGAGTTTAATGTCTGGATTTATGCAGAATGCCTCGTGATTGACGAAGTTATTCCATTCCACGACGTAATCGGGCATTTGTCTTGCGGGCTCTTTACATCGTACTGATCGATTCCATGAGCCAATTCCACGAAACTGTATTCGATAATTTTGTACAAGTAATTTCCGATGAAAAAGCCTATAATTTTGTTATCTAAATGGTCTGTGCATTCGTCACCCACCAGAGACATGATAACATTATCGCAATAATAAGAGTTTAGACGAATGTGTATTGTTTCATCACCCATCTCTGTCACATATGGTGAAGAAACGACATCGAAACAAGTTCCTATCGTCTTTACGTGCGGAATAATCGTGCCTTCTTTTACGCACTAATAAATCATCTATTCCCAACAGATAGGTTTCTTGATGAAACAACATACACGCATCGCAGCGGTCGCTCCAATAGTTATTTGATCCGTGATATTTCGATTCGGTATCTTTGGTTGGAAAACATGCTCATTGGCACACAATCGCATCTGAATTATCACTCTTGAATATTCTAGGTACGTCTCGAGGCGTGCATGTTTTTCCCCGTGGATAATGCAGATTGAATCGAGATGCATCGCAGAATTGTTTTCCACCTTTCAGACGAACCTGATAGCAATAATTTAAAAAATCCAGTTTGCCTTAACCCTACATATTGACGAATTTCTATGTATACATGAGAAAATATTTGCGGCACTCACAGTAAGTATTTGTTATAAGATAATATTTTTCTCTTTCAAAAACATTTCTGAAAGCATTTGAATAATCTAAGTTTGTTGGTCGGGTGAATATGAACATCTTTTTTTTTTTAGGTGTGTGTGTGTGTGTATATATATATATATATATATATATATATATATATATATATATATATATATATATATATAAGTAAATAACCAAAATTCAATCACAGAGTCAACTTCAAGCTCAGGGTAGTTCGAATATATTTTCGAATCTCAGTACACATTCATCAAATCATACCATTAATCTCAATCACTCAAATGACATTAATCGATATTATCCACTCATTTACGTTCATCAAAAACTTAACCTCAGTAATAGTTGTAACAGTTCCGTCGACATGGAATTTGCGCCTATTTGTTTTTTGAATAATGAACGATGCGGTGCAAACACACCAGCTAGCGAACAGTTTTTGATTGGTGGATTGTGCGAGACTCACAAGTCATATTCCTGCAACGTCCATTATAATTTATTTTGAAAATAAAACAAAGCGATATTAAGCTCCGTCTCAAAGACGAGCATTTCAGTCGGCCAATATCCCTTGTATCCCATCCTTGTCGGACAACCATTGAAAACCTCGGCTAAAACATTCATGAATCTGTTGTCCAACAACAACCATAATTTTATCGATTCGTCGAAATTGGCCGTTTAATTCGAGTACTCTACATATCCCGAAAATATCGCTAGTACCGATAAATTCAAACTTTTTACCAAACACATGATGGATCACGGAGTAACTTGGGCTTCTGTTTTGGATCTAGCATGTATCGAGAAGGCTATAGTGAATATGTTTTTCGACCAGGAATATCTAGATATGGACATGGTCAAACAAAATTAATGGATCCATGATATAACGACCTCTTTGCCAAACACAGAAGTATCCATGAAGGATGGCAAAAAATGATACAATGTGTGGTTCCTTTGGCACAGTTTCTCATGTTTGACATTTTAACAATCCTAACCTACCTCCCCTCATGCGATATCAACGTCAATGCGCTCGGATACGTGGCAAACATCGAAATTTTCAACTCAAACTTGGTTTATGGTATGGAATTTGGACTTAGACATGATCTGGGCAACATGGAAAATGTCGAGTTGGACAATCAGTATCCAAAAGACGCCCAAGCCATAATCAATTCCAAACCACTTCATCAAAACATTGGTATTTTGCGTTTGAAGTACATGGGGGCGGAGGGGCTAAAAATACCAATCGTCAAAAGAAAAATCAATCAATGTACCGAATATATCCCAACACTTTTGTAATTTTGTAAAAAAAAATAGCATTAAAATACACATTTTATAAAAAAAATATTCTTTTTTTAAATTACAACTTTGAAACTGAAATGAACTCGTCCAATTATTTCATGTTGGCATAAGTCAAATCTTTATTTTATAAATAAAACTTGACATTAACAGCAGCATCTTTTGTAGTGGTAAATTCCACATTCTTTTTCGACATCAGAAACAGTTGAAGTAGTAGCTTGTTTGCTTCGGCAAACACTTGTACCGTTCTGTTGACGAAAAGGCTCACTGGACAATATTGTAAATGGCAGCATAATCACCCGTTCATCTGCAAGTTGTTTATCGACAAATTGTCGAATTTCATAAAACCGATGCTCTTACAATCAGATACAATGTTTTTCAATATCGTCGTCGACGATTTTCGGCAAAATATATTTGTTGGCACTTTTTTCTCCATTAATACTCATTTCTTTCAACGCATCAGTGGCGATCGACCGATAACCGAGTAGATTGAAGCCATGCAATCCTAATAATCATCTTTCATGGGCATAGGCACAGCTATTCCCTTTTGCGATGATGTATTGCTCAATTTTAAACCATCATAGAATCGAGGCCGGGACTCTACAACAACCTCGAAAATGAGCCGATTATTATGCACGAAATACACGTTCGTCTTTTCTCGTTCGATCTTCGTACACGGAGACAGAATGTCGTTATCTTCAAACACCAATGATATTCTGTATATGTTTGTCGACATGCTAACGTTAAAAGCATGGGTTATTGAAATTTTCCCGCGGCTCGTTTGAATGAACCTCGCCACAGTACACATGCATTTGGACAAAGATCATCTCGGATTTATTAAATGGTAGAAGTACGGGCGCAGAGTCCTTGCTCAAGCGAATGCGAAATCTGGTTTTGGAATCGTGGTTGAAAATCATCCAGAAACGACGACAGTGTACGGTCGGAATGTCTTTATTGGCGTTGTTCGCATACCCGTCTTCGGTGAGTTGTGGATGATTGGTAAAGACCGTTTTTTAAATTTCAGGAACCTCGCATCGTCACTCTCTGCCTCTAAATGTTCGCCTTCGCCGTCCCGTGATTTCCGTTCCACAATGTCCAGGTAAATGCCCACGTTTTCTATACCGCGCTAGAAAAAACGAACAAGGGTTTTTGTGTTTAGTTTCGTCTTCAAGTAGTTTATCGCGGTGAACAGCTTGGCTATTTTCCCATAATGAAACGTGGACTGTATTTGCTCTGCGATGTGCGGTCCGAAACAATTATCCAGAGTCAAAACGCGTTCCGAATTTCCGTCCACGGTCAATTCGAATGCGGATTTGGTGCAGATTCTTCCCGTCACCTCGTCCACAAATGTCTTGAACGGCATACCTTGGAAATGATTCAAGTTGAATATACCTTTAAACACAAGCACCTTGGTAAAACCAAATCAGCGTTGAATATTTTAGGGTAGTTTATTCAATTTCTCTTTAGGATTCAAATTGAAATTCAAGGGAAATATCGAGTTGAGTGTGCTCAAGTGACTGGTAAAAGTATTGTTTTTCATATCTGCAACATCACGTTTGTCCAGCAGCAACCAGTACCCTTTAGCAATCAGTTTGGAAAACAGTTTGTCGATCCTACACGAATCTGTGCTCATGGCCAAGTTCACATCGGTGACCAGGGAGTAAATATGATTGAACGAATCGATGGCGACATTTTTTTTTCGAAAACACACAAAAATTTCAAATAATCTGTGGGTATCATGGATGTGTCAATGTTCTTCAGTACAGGTCTGACGACGAGCACAAAGAAATCTCGATCGCCGATCTGAGGAGTCAATAGTTTACAGTTCAAGTTTGAAATATTTGTTATTTTTTTCGTTTTGTACGTATTTATCATGGAAACAAGCTTGCACCAATTGCCAGCCACAACTTTTTTTTTTTCCTGTTCTTCATTGTTGTCGATTGCATACATGACCAGCCGAAACAACAACATTGATGGGGAGAAAATTAGTTTAATGGAGAAACTATGAATGGGCCGGATATGGCCGACAAATCGTTTTAATACGTACCCGAAAAGTTTATGATCATAGAAAATGTATTTATCGTCCACTTCAAAAGAGTGTAACATACACAAATCAGGATCATTTCCAAAGTTTTCGCCTTTGGGATTACGGTGAACAAACTCATACGGTTCTTTGCCCATGGGCAAAATCAGTTCGAAACAATGTCCTTGATTTTTTGGGTGTAACTGTATTTGTTAATGCAAAAGCGATGACTGCGTGTCCGGCTCACTCGAATGTACGGTAATTCGCGATTGTTTGTCAATATACAGGAAACCCAACACAAACTACAATTTTCTACGAAATAACCGTGAATTTGGGAATTTGTCGTCGAGTAATCTTCGATGTTTAATCTCCTCCTTTAGAATATTTCACCATATAGTATTCCACCACACAGTCGCACAACAATGGCAGTGATGAAGAAGATGAAGAAGAAGGTGATGATGCTATTCCGATTCCATCGCAATAACTACAATAATGATGGAGTAATCTCAAATCCAAATCAGATCCCAGCATCACTGAGAATATATTGCAGATATGACGATCCTCCATGGTTATACAAGTAGTATAGTTCAATTTGTGATAGTGGCACAAGTCCAAATAAACGTGATTGAAACGAGAACACGATGGAATACCACAGATGCCATTCAGTTTGCACTTAAGAATTGTATTTTTGAGACAAGGCTGAAAAGTAACATTATGTTCACGAGCCAAATATTCTACAAAATCGTTGAACTGATTCAAGTAACTGCAAAAGAAGAATTCCCCGTGCGTGGTCGTAGAAGAACTGAAATATTTTAAAAGGGAGGTGTTGTATTTATAGAGAGAGAGATTTTTATTTCATGTTTTTTTTCAAGAGAAAAATAAAAGTAATCTTTTATCTCGAAAGTATTTTTTTTTTGTCAAGCGTAAAAAAAAAAAATGTTTTACTGTGTCTATACAGACTGTTTTTTGTGTATTATTCGGTGCCGACAACGATGGGTTTCAACAGCGCTTTCTTAGTGGGTTCTGAGGCGGTGGACGCCTAAAAATCCCAGTCTGCATACATTCGAACTTACCACAGGAACCAGATCAAGTTTCCCAAACTTACTTTTGAATTTACGGCCGATGAAGGTTACGGTGATGCTCACTTGATTATTTACGTACTGATGAAGGGTATACCGAGAAATAACTGTGTTCACGACCAAGCAGATGGATATGTGGATGAAGATGTTAACGCCCATTGCTTCTACGTCTTTGATGATGGTAATGGATCTCGAATTTATTGTGCAAAAAAATTGCAACACCATCAAACTCCTTGTTTTTGTTCGCAACATAAATTGGTGTTATCCCGTTTCGAAAAAGGATGTCCAATTTACACCAGAAGTAGAAAAGGAAAAAATTGAACACACTTATATATTCGAAGCTCGTTACAATTCAGTCCAGGAACTATTACCCAGACTATATTTGAAAAAACCCACATGTACTGAAGATTATAACATTCATCCCGTCATGATTTGCACTTGCTCTCAGATTTTTGGAATTCCTTTGTGAATCTTACGAAAGAAAAAATGTGATTACAATAAAAATAATTTTAAAAAGTTTGTATTTTTTTTACCTACTATATTCACTAATGATCTAGTGCTGTAATTAAAGGATTCAACCAGGATTGGTAATTATTGCACAAAACCAACAACAATTCGTGTTTGTCTTCCGATTTTAAGTCTTGGTCAATCAGCATACCTATTTGAATTGGGAAATAAGACAGTGTCGATGCGATTATCAGATTGTGTAGTTTTGTGTGAAATAAAACTTGTATTTTTACCACTTTTATTCAAATATTGTTTTTCACATCGCAATGATTTTTCAAGAACTTAATGGGCGAGCTAATTGTATGTTCGAGAGCATTTTCCATATCATTTTCTATATCATCATGATGGTAAAACCATAAATTCACATTTGCAAACACGAAACCCATTCTTGGATCTAATAAAGTTTTATTATTAACACGTAGTATTCTTTTGTCACGCCCATCCCCACCTTCACCATCATTGTTTTTTTTTTTTTTTGGCATTTTGGTTCGAATTAAAAATGATGGAGTAAACGAACCTTCTAAATTGGGGTTTGAAGGGTTCTGCCCGAAATAAAACGATATATGCTTCGGTGTTACAAACATTACCAACGTTCCATTTTCTCGTGGTTCGTCACCTATTTTTACATTAACAAAACACCTTCGTAAAGGAAATATATCGGGAATATATCCCTTTGTCATCACCGATTGTTAGAATTCCGACAAGTGAATGTCGGCAAAAGGACATTGAATGATTAGAAAGTAAGGATGGTATTTACTCAAGTAACACGATAGTCAGAAAAGCGTATGATAAACAAATTTTTCAATTTTTTTCATTTTTTTGCGAATAAACCAATGTGTTTTCAATCGGCGCGATATTCGATCTATAAGTCGCGAACAAACCTCGGGTAAAATCTCTCTAAACGGCGGCCTTAACTTCTCTCTTGGTTTATGTTTCGGATATTCAAAATACTGCCAAAACGATTCGCATTTGATCAAATCGGATAAAAACTCTTTGGCGGTGGATGATAGTTAGCGATCGTCATCTTCGTTGTTTTCAATTTCGAACAGAAACAATCTTTGCAAATCAGACTCCACTTTGGTAGGATTACTTTTCTCTACAAACGAACAAAAAAAAATATCTTCTAAAAAATTAAAAAGCAATCATTTACCATGTATGCAAGTTGATTAAAATAAAATTTTCGCTTGAACCTCCAGTTTGTTTCTGCATCGAGATCTCGAACGCAAGGCATTAGAAAATCTAAATCACTTCAAGTATACATATTTTTTGCAAATAGTCTATAGTTGTAATTGTCTTCTAGTTAATTTTTTCTACCGATATTTCTCAACGAATTAATAAAGGGATTCAAGGTGTATACTTGGTTTTCATAAAGGTAGTGTTGAGATGCTGACAACGTGATTTTTTTTATTGATTTCATTATTTGAATATGCAGTAATGAATTGTGCGGAAATTGATGCGAGTCGTTTAATTTTTCCAATTCTTAAATACAATGTGATTCTGTAAATTTTTTTGTTCCTTCATGAGTTGGTAGAACTTTAGAGAATGTTTTGGTAAAATATAGTCCCAGTTGTCGTTTTTTAAAGTAACTAAAGGTATCGATGGTGTATTTTTTTTGCAAGTTGGAAAATACATACAGGAGTGAATTTTCAATGTTCATGACTAGAATGGTTGGCTTACGAAAAACGAAAATTCGTGTGGTACTTGGCTTTGTTGTGGGATACGATTTCATAAGGGTTGAATTTATATTTTTCAGTCAAAGCCGATAAATCACATCGTCCATTGATATCCTGGAAAAATCCTTCATCGAGCTCTACTGAATCATTGCAGACAACGTCGTAATTGACATGTACGTTGGGAGTGTATCGGAACTGAAATGTTTCGAGAGAGTATTGAGGAATAATGAACGATACTTGTTAACGAGATTCTCAATCAAAGATATCGGGTAGGTAATATTTTTAGCCAGGTCGTGAATAAATACTCCTGTATTTTTGGATTGAGCATTAGGGATGTTAGATGATTATTTCCATCGAGACGTGTCAACATCGGGGGTATGAAATATGGTTTGAAATCACATTTGTTGAGGTATTCTTAGTCAACTTGTTCAATGCAATTTTTGTGGCAATATTGAGATAAATTTTCACAATATAGATAATCGAGATCTTGAGAATTTAATGTGTAAATAATTTCACCCCATGTAGGATTTTTTTTTTTTGTTCTATATGGCCGTTTGCCACAACATGCAAAATGGGATGTTTTAATATTGGTTACAACGGTATTGACTAAATTATCGAATCCGTAGCGCACGAATACAGGTCTTACATCACGACTTCAGGCGATTTAATGATGAGTGGATAATTGATGTCTTCTGTAGGAGCATGGTGGAAAAATACCAGGGACAACAAGGATCTTGTTGTAGTGACAAAAGGATAACTAGGAATTCTTAAAAACTCTATATCAATCAATATGTTCATTTCTTCTAATTTGAAAGCATAACCAATTAAAGGTTTGTATGATGATTTTTTTGGATGATGTTTCGCTAACCAATAAATATTGTGAATCTGAAACTTTAACGATTCCATTAGGTAATCGACCATTATTATTGAGCAGGTAATCGTGCTCAAAAGTGATGGGGATATACCGCGAATCGTACGAGTAACATTCAACTGTGCCTTTCCAGTTTCGCAAGACGACCTTATCGCTGAGACTCCATTCGCCAGACAAGGCATAAATTTTGCAAGGATCTGGTATTTTTCGTTGTCGAATATCTATGAAAAAGGATTTGAATTTTGCGTCTAGATAATCAAGTCTGTTAGGTACGAAATCGATTAAATCATCATGTGCAGCCTCGAAATACATTGGTATCGTGCATTATCTGCCATTAGCAAAGAATTTAAACTGGTGCGGGGGATCACATTCGCAGGAAATTTCCTCAAACGAGTTCCATTGTGTCGGATTGTTGGCGTTTGTAGCCTTTGGATTGAACGGACAACCGGAAAATATTGTGCAATTGGTGTACAAATTTGTAGAAATGAAAATTTTCGGATATTGACATCCGCAAATCCACAAGTACCTATCGCTACCATCCAAGGTAAGCATCCATTGTCCACCATTCTTGGCCGTGCAAGTTCGTCGGCCTTTGTCTTCCAAATATATGCAATACCCCTTGCAGGCCTCTTTGTTGTGGGGAATTATTTTAATAAGACTGGTTCTGGGATCTATGACAGTGCATCGGTATCGAAGTGATGGCACATGTATCTATGGTCTTTACAGTTTAAGAAAGTAGTGAGTGATTTAGAATCGCATTCCATCAAATTATCACTCATAAATTTATCATTTTTATTTTCTAATTTCAATGCATCGAAAACTGGTAATCTGAAATTTGAGCGATGTCGTTTCAACTTTGTTGAGACTGATGGTAAAACACTTTCAAGTTGCAGTACAAACAAATTATTACTTAATTAAAAATTACAATTACCAAAAATGTAATTTTTTACTTAAAATAAATTGAAGCAGTTGATCGAAAAAAATACACATTATTCATTGCATGTATACTTGCAATCACAATCCCCCCAAAAAAATACCCACTTAAAAAAAATTGATTTCAAAAATTAAAAAAAAAATGCAAAAACTCTGAATATTTTATATAAAAGGACTATTGGATAAGTTGTGTACAAGGACCAGGGGGGAAGGGATATGTTTGTTTAGTTTCACGAAACATTATTAGATGTTTCCACAATAGGCATTCTTCCCACAACCCCCCCCCCCAATCATACATTCAACAACCAATCCCATCGTGGTATTTCTTCCCCCCCCCCCCCCTGTTTCACTCCTTTTGGTATGGTCAATATGGCAATAAAATCTGGAAAGAGACATTAGTCGATGATGAGAGTTGAATGTGGTAACATCACTTCAACACTCCAGAGCAGAAGAACAAAAAAAAAGGCAAGTTATTTATCAAACATATCTTATAAAAAATTAAATATTTTATTATATATATAATAAACACTATATACTATATTATTATACTTATTCGTTATTCCTCTTCAGCTCTAGGAGGAAGCTTGATGTTTTTCAGTCCGACTCTCACCATCGACTGAAGTCTTTTTTTACTGATTTCTCTGCCACATAGGCAAACTGAAAGGTTGGGAAGGGAGGGGAAATGAAATGCTGCAATGTGATCGGTTTTTTGTGGAAGGAAGGGTAGAGCAGGGGGAGGGGAGAAATACCAATCATGGAGCTCTCTGACAAAATCACACAAAACTAAACAAACTTATTCATTAGTTTCTATAAAACTATTTAATATTCAAAGTTTGTCTAGTAACTGTAAATTGATTAGTAATGTAATTTCATAAAATTTACATCGACTTGGAACCAATTCTGCATGATGTCATGCCTATCTTACTCATCTGAAGGTTTGGACTCATGACCTCATCACTCATGCATGTTTTTTTTTTGTAAATAGATTTTTTTTTAGTTTTTCATTATTTTTAAAAACTCATATATAAAAGAGGGTTATTTCTTTTATTCGAGTCATAAGCTTTGTGACCTTTGGTACAACAACAATCTGGAAACATTCTCCAATCGGATTGAGCAACAACAAAAAAGAAATAGTGTGCACAATCGACAAACACATTAGTGTTTCGATATTGAACTATTTTATTTATTTTAAAAAAATACTATTTGCCCTTCCGATAATATTATATTTTGTCTGTTGGATGTTAACTTGTTTGATAGCAATACCCATTAGTCATGAAATATTAATTACTATCGCCAGATCTGGCAACTTGATTCCTATTGCTGATATATTGGCATTTATGAATTTTTTGTGCTTTGGGTTAAATGCATTAGTTTTTTATAATATTTATTGTTATTGTAAATCTATATTATTGAGATTATCTGTTTTACAAAAACAAACTACGTAAAATTGTGTATGTAAATTGTATAATTTTGTTAATTAAAATGTATATAATATACATGGTTTGTTTTTCTGTTAAGTTTTTATTCATAAATTATTTTTATTCTTATATATACAGAGGGACATTTCCTTTATTCAAGTAATAAGCTTTGTGGTGTTTGGTACAAAATTTGAGAGCAGCAACAATGATAATAGGGAAATATTCTAGAATGGATATCCAAATGCCCTCGAAAGGTTAATTACGAAACTGAGTTTTCAATCCAACAGCCCATCACAAGCGCAAAATTTAATCAGTTTGTGGAAAATATAAAACCTACACTGATTAAAACGTTGTACAAATTGTCATCATTGTCACCAAGCCATGTTAAAGAAACTTGCCTGTGAAATCGTTTTCAAATTCCTCAATCGGTGGAAATCCAAATACGAAGTTTAAATGAGTCTAGTATCATTACTTATCAACTCAAAATTTACTTTGGTTAGCAGGTAGAATTAAAGTTCTATTGGGGCGAGATCGTGCCTGTAGGTTGGTGTGAAGCAGTGGAAATTGATCTCGACGTTTGTGATTGGAAGCTCGTCAATTTGGAAGAAACATTGCGAATCGTTCGTTATGTGTATTCCAATAGTGAGATGGGGAACCTAATTACTTCTGATCGTGTATCTGACGAAACTTCTCTACTCAACACATATCGAATCACTGCCGAAATCGAAATGTGTGATTCGATCGAAACATTCATAAGCCATCTTCCCGAAATGTTATTCGACGAATCGATATATGAATATTGTGGTGAATACAAGAGAGTAACCAATTTCGCAATGGAATCTTGCCCGATCACATGGAGAAACGACCCTTTATAGAATCTGTCGCCGTAATTGAACATGTTTTGCTGGTATCACAGCCTGATGAACAGGTCCCTTGTGCCTGAGCCCTTTAAGGGTATGACAGGGGATTATTCTAGAGTGATATATATGCGTACGGCTCACCAGGCCATGCACACACCAAAACTTGCATTACATCCCTCAAAATTGTAAAAGCCATCACGCTTTATTAAGAAGTTGCAGTTGAATGCAGCCAATAGAAGGAGATGCGCTCCTTCCAATCGCGGTGGGTGGAAGTGCTACCACCTCACCTATCAACAGTGCATGCCGGTTTTGCCGACATGCACCACCTTGATGGGGCCGAGGCCTATCCAACCTCTACTCACTTACTGAGTATGTGTCCTCTTCTTGGCGGACCAGACCTGCGCCCCTTCCTAGGAAAGTATCCTTACCTTTCCCAAGACCGGTAGGATCGCTGCTTGGTTCCAGTAAGGGCTTTCCTCCAGAACGTCTCCCCCAAGCATTAGGGTATTCAACCATTGCCACCCAGAGTCCAACCCTTGATCAGCACGGCCAAGGCCGGGGCTAATACCGCTGATCCCCTGGGTACCCAAGATTTATTCTGCACATTGCTGTGTGCTGCACACAGAGTTTTCACCCAAGAGAAGCCCAACACCTCCGGGACGCCAGACTCGCTTTCCTCACACCCGATTTACTTTTTGTCCCCTTTTCACCCGCCGTTCAAGTGCATACTTTCAAATTGAGGGGTTATGTTGCATTCGTCGAGGAATTGGAAAACAACACATGTTTTTGTTCTCATCGATGTGTTGGGTAAAATCAATGTTTCGGGGATAGATATGAAATGGGTATTACAAAATCATCAAAACCATATTCTCGCCATCTACGAAATTGATATTCTGGAATAAATTCGATTCATAACATTCCTCATGGAAAAACATGGCCGTTTTGATCAATCGACTGGTTCGTACCATTTGGACGAGGACAAATTATACACAAACTTGTTCCATCGATCATAATACTCTCTCGTGCCAATTTCACTTCCCACCGATGGCCTGTTTTATTTCCACAAGGACAAAATCGTCAAAGTAAAGAGTGAAAAAACAATCGATTTGAAGTTTGATTGGCAAACTTTATTAAAATATTTAAAGAGTAAAAATGCCTAACCAAAATCTCAAACAGGGAGTGTTGTTAGTCGACATGACTGTGAACTATCTCGGTCGATATGCAGTGTATAAACACCTCCTGCTAAAGGTCTTGGAAACTGAAGATGGACTTATATCTCTTTGAAGAAATGTTTCCGATTATTCCATTGTAATGATGAGACTAAATGAAACGAAATTATTCCCGAGATGAGCAAACTTGCGCTGTGCGAGACATCGTGGTTGATTCGTTTTTCATTTTGGAACTCAAGTTATGTTATGATAGTGGCGAAATTGTATTTTGTAAATTTCGCAAAAAAAAAAAAAGTGCCAATCCAGCGAGTGTAATTGAAAAGATTATATTGAATAAATAAGACATGTATCATAACCGTACGTTATATTTAAATTTCACAAAATGTTCGGTACTCCTATATTTATAAGTCTGGGAATTATTTTAGCGGGTTTCATAAATTTACTTTTAAAATACGCCATGCAAGTGATTGTCCAAATGAATAAAATAGAAAGAGACATTGTACATTTTATAAAGATAATACAACGTTATCACAAACAATACTTGTCGACAAATGTTGATGATAGCAACGATCTCGTAATGAAAACGTTTGAAACTAACTATACTCTTTTACCTCAATACGACTGGCTACAACACACCGATCAGATTGGTAAAATTATTGAAGTTTTGGAGAAACTGATCATTAGTACAATCAACGAACGTTCAAAGTACTATAGATCAAAGGATGTCTGGAATTGCGTGAAATTTCCCATACAAACCATTCACAGCAAGTTACCGATGCCACCGACAGACTATACTCGGCCATGGAAAACGAAAATGGAAAACTCAAAGTGTGTAAAGTCAATCATCTCAATTGTCGGATGTTTTCGAGCCATAGTTACTTGGATTTATGCGATGATAAAGTTTTATGCGACGAGGTAAAAAACGCCCGGTGTTTGGGGGCGGATGGTGAAGTTGTGTGCATTCATTGTGATAGTGCTCGAAACGATCCTCCCTGGACCGACATCAACATGAAATATCGTTGTGTCGATTCCTCGTGGACGGATGCGATCTCCGATATATTGGTATTTGCATCACGTATTAATTTTTATCGGTGGTCATTATTTTGGGTTTTGCCGCCGACTTAAATTTTTTTTTTTTTTCCAGTTGTCGTTAAAGTGTAAAAGAAAGACAAGTGGAAATGACGAGCACGGACAATGGGAATCCCATACTCAATCTGTTTGAGGTGTACGAAATATTTTCTCTGAAACCCAATTCATCTGGTTGGCATTTCAAATTACTCGCAAATATTTTTGCAACTTATCGTATAATTGATTGCCCATTAAATTCCCTTACCAACTTTTCACTAACCGACTATTTAACAGTCTATTTTTGAAATCATTTTCCACCCGATTTGAAAAATCAAAAATTATTTGCAATCGATGTATAAAATCAATCTCGAGCGGTTGTGGCTGTCGTGAACAAAAAATTTAATAATTCCACATTAAACAAACAGTTGGATCTCATCTCGCAAGGGTTCGCTCGTATCGTAATTTTTCACTACGTTTTGTGCACTCCATCTATTCTTTCGAATTGAACTCTAAGTTGGATTCTCTGCTCGGAGGAATCGATGATTTCAATAAACAGTTTGCATGCATAATGCCAAATGGCAAACCGTTACTTTCGTTCTTCACCAAGATGGATCGCGGGATATTAAATTATATTAATGTAAATTTATTGACTGATCTTGAATTGAATACGCCAGACTTTCAACTCAATATTGATATCTCACACTCAATTCTTGTTGACTAGTTTGCATATCCCCTTGTTTTTGTCCATGACTTCATCCTTAAGCTGTTTCATCAACGTTTCCACGAATTTGAAAAACTCGTGCAGTTTATCGCCAAAGTAATCGGTACTAATCTCGCTGAATCTCTGAAGGTAAACACTCATCAATTTCAAGTTTAATTTTGTCCAGCAATTAACAATGTTGACGTAATTGACATATGTATCAGATGTGTCGAATATCTGCTTGCTTCGAATAAAGTTGTCTGTCGCAATTCACAACTCATCAAGTCGCGATTTGTCATCCACAAAAGTTTTCGGAAGTTCAGCTCATTTCAACTTTAGCTTATTCAAGTATTCTTCTTTGAAATTTATTGAAAATATTTGGCCCATTTTTAAAATTAGTTCTTATTAACAAAGAGGAGGTCTGATCTACTCAAGTTTAGCAATCATAATCCGTATTCTATAGACCACATTTATTACGAGTATCAAGATGATGCGAGTAGAAAAACTCTAGACTATTTTATTCGAAAGAAGCAGAGTTACGATGAGACCCGATTGGACCAATTCCTCGACAATGACGAGAGGGAATTGTTACTCTATTTGAAAAAGATCGACCAGATGTCCGATAGATACAATGCAGTCTTGAAAAAAGTCAACGAGTTTTGCACTTTTAATTAAAAACTAAGTTACTCTCATTTTACAAACAGCTCGAAATTTATGAAAGCGTTCGAAGACCAATTTCTTTGGCACTACGATTGAACGATGTTTGGTGTTCGTTGCGAATGGATATTGTGGAAAATTTTAATATTTTCCATTTTCTTTTGTAAACGAGAAAAAGGATATTCTTTACACTTTGTTGTGCTGAAAAAATAATTTAAAAGATGATATTTTTTTTAATTTACAAAAAAAAGCAAACAGTTATATAAAGACACAAGAGTGTCTATTTGTTTCACATTAATTGTTTTCCTTTCATAATAGAATAACAATGTTGGGGCATATAGAACTAGGAGATTTGTACGATTTGGTATCTCTAGAGGAAAAAACTCTCAAGTATTCGGTGCGTAATGATCCACGCAAAACCTTCATCACTGCTTCGATATGTGTTTCAAACACCTTTCCAAATTTTCAGTCAAAGAAAAATGGCCTCTTACACCGCGAATTCGCCCAACTTTTCCATCGGGCCATACGCTGATTTCCGAACCTATGATGATCCGGTAACCGCCATCGAGGAAAAATGAGAAAAAAAAAATCAGTCGAGAAGACATTGATTTAGGAGTTCAACTACATACAAATATCGAAAATTACTACAAATCGAACGAACAAATACTACCCGATGCGATAGACGATATGTTTACACAATTTTTAGATTTCTACTGCGATGTTAGACAAGCTAATGGCTGGACACCTTATGAATCGGAGCTCAGAGTACGAGATGTTGATTTCACTCTTTGTGGAACCATCAACATGCTTTTCATGTCCAAGCAGGGTGAGTTGGTGATGGTCGATTGGAAATGTTCGCCAAAGAATTTCGAAGAATCTCGCGGTGATTATGAACTGGGACCTCGATGTAACGTATTAGCATCACAACTAAACAAGTACTCGTTGCAGCAAAACATTTATCGTTATATATTCAACAAGGAAAAAAATTATATTTGACCACGTGCGGAAAGAAAATCACCGAAATGTATCTACTGCAAATGCACGCAAACCCGACGAATTAAAAGTTGTTGTCGGTAGTTGATTTTGACGAAAATGTGATTGAGAAATGTTTAATTTACACAATCGATGATCAATAAAAATTGTTTGGTTTTTACTTCTTTTCATCTTGAAATTTGATGTATTCTTCTTCATTCATTGTTCTTGTACTAGCAATTGATTTGTTGAAATGATCCAAGTTTGTCAGTATGCTGTTCTGACACAGTTCGTAGATGGTTTCGAGACACAAAGTCAACACTGTCAATTCGTTTGCATTTTCGAGTACTTTTAGCGCCATTTCATACAAAATGTGTTGACTCGCGTAAATTTCCTTTGGTATCTGCACGGGAAAGATTGATTGACGATCGCGAACGAGAATGGCTCATCTTTAAAGTTTTCCAATCTCACCATATCATGTATGGCCATGACATTTCGAAAAATGAGGTATTGTGGTAGAGAAATATTATCAATCATCCGACATTGGTATTCTTCACCCCAGTCCTTAAGATGGTGATTCTTAAACAACTGCAAGATACCAGTTAATGCGCCACGACATTCTTCCTCCGGGGGCAACTTGATAAAGTAAAAGGCATGGGTTTGGTCGAGGATTGTAGGTCTTATTGATTTTTTGTAATTGGCTGCAGCTACAATATAACATTATTTTTCATTTGAACACCTCCTTTGAGACCGGTTTTAGAGTAATTGCCACACTTCGCAAATGGGGTGGAATTGTCCAGAAATATCACGAATCGTAGGGTTCTGGTTCTCGATGGCCATCTTGAACAAATTGGCACATTTGCGTTCGGTATCACCGATGGTGAGCGATGATCACTCCCCAATGATGAGTTGGTATAGTTTGCCTTTCCATTCGGACACGGTTGCATGGGCCAGCGTACTCTTACCCATACCTGCAGGACCGAAATCATTATAAATTTTTAGCGTGGGTTAAACACTTGAGTATAGATTAAAATTTTGAGTTCTGCTTTCAACTGGTCGTGGCCACATACATCCTTGAAAGAAAATTGGCGTTCTATTCACCATGGGTCCAACTCGGATGTAATATCCGAATTTGATTCTCCTCCAAATAAATCGCTCGCATTCTTGGGTTTTCGAAAGTAAGCCAGAAATAAATTTTCAAACTGGGCCTTTAAATGTTCGAGATTATTTTTCGATAGCAGAGCCCATCTGAAAAATGCAAATTTTTATACCAAGTACACCCACTATTTGTAAATAGTGTATTGATTTTTAACCAGAGTAGATTCCCGCTCCGTTAAAATTTTTGAAAATTCTTCACCTAAACCAAAGAGCGTAATATCTAAATCATTCAAAAGTTTGTCACATTTCTGCGAAGTGATTTGTAGTTTTTCTAGAGAAGATGACAAAAATTCAGCATTCAGACAATTTCTCCACATTTGTGTGTTCAGCAAATGCGATTTTCGGTGCACATGTAAACTGAATTAGACTGGCGTCTACGATGGTGCGAACGTTTTCAGTCATTGTTTTTTATCTGGGTTTTCTGCAGTACTTATAAGATAATTTTTTATTGTAATGCAGCACCAACAACAGCAAAGAACCTTGTTTCCATCGTTGCAACTTCAACAACTCAGACCACAGTGCACCGACTCTAACATTCTCATAACGAACCAGAAATCTTATTCTCAGCCGCTAAACTCTTCCCCCCACCCCTTTCAACATTCACCTAATCATTTACAAAGATCTCATGTAAATACAATGACTGAAATGTCCATTCCTTGCATCGGCATGCGAATAGAGCCAGATGATGGGCACGAAGAATTGGTGCAAAAACTTAAAAATTACATATCTCGATTCGTGGAAATTTTGACAGGATCCATATGGCCGTCACACAAACAAAAAAGGTGGTCGGTTATTTTTCTTGTGCGCTAAATACTTCGGTAGCTATGAAACGAGTGGCTATCCATTTCGCCGAGCTCGGTCAACTAGAATCGGAAATGGTGAATGATGGAGCGGTCAGTCATTAGTACATTAAAATTATAAAATCCATCCTCTATTCGAAATATGAAGCTGTGCCAGAAAATATAATGTGGTTCGGTCGAATCCTCGAACAACAGAATCTCCTAACCGCATACACTCTCGTTCAAATGTGACTGAACGGATCCATCGAAGCACAGCCTGTACTCAACACCACCTGTACTCAACACCCACACGTTCATAAAACACATTAAATTGGTTCCACCTTAGCAATCTACATTCGATGCATTTATGAAAGCAGCTTTGGAAAAATGCAACAGCAGAAAAAAAATCGACTACGAACTTTGTCGTATAATATCGGACAATTTGGAATAGAACAAAACGTATTTCGTCAGCGAACTCAGACACGAATTTCTACCACTGAGTGAATCAACGTTCAAGAATGCATCTTTCAACCCCTTCAAGGAACAGTTAGATTGATTTTATAAAAAGCATTTGTTTTTCTCAAACTGATGAATTAAAAAATTTGCGATGTATATGATGTATATGCAAATATTCAAGTTTCATAAAAAATTATTAATAAAAATTTTTTTACAAGTTTTTTATTTATATATTTTTTAGATTTATCTAACCCATGAGTTTGTGTTCTGTGCTCTTCTCATCAGATATATTTTCCTCATCATATTCGTTATACTCGACACGTTCAAATACTTCCCGTTGGGAAATCAAATGTTCAAGATTATAAGCTACCATAATACCTAATATAAGAGCGGAAATCATGTCTGGCGAAATCTTTGGTGAAAGTGTTCTTATTTATAACGATCATATCTGTATTTACACCTTTGATGTTGATTTAGCGATTCACAACGTCCTTAAAACTTTCGATTTAGGCCTAATAGTTATAAAAAATTTCCTCTAAAATTTAAATAAAGACGATATTGATAATATGCGATATTTGTTTAAGAATATTTCACCAGTGTTGGATAAATCAGTCACCTATTACGACTACACTTTGGTTGGTGCTCGTCGAAAGAAATTGGTGAAGCGAACGCATGATATCGACCAATACAAACAGTATTTTCAATTCATGGGCAATGAGAATTTCGCATTAGACTTTCACAAGAATGCCAACAATGTGCGTGAAGTAAAACTTCAAAATACTCCGCCGCAAAATGAAATATCCCCGATAATGAACCAGGTTCAGACATCGCCCGTGTTTTTAAATTAACTATTGGCAATCGACACACCTCACGTATTCGACATGGACATTATGTTTCAAGTAGATGTTTCAAACAACTATTTATCCAATAATCTCATACAAGAACAACAGCAATTACCAGAGCAAAACCAATGCACATCAAATTTCGTACCTAATAATTTCATACCTAATGAACAACTAGAATTACCAAAGCAAGAATAACAAACTATTAATTACATACTTGACGAACAATAATAACAGTTACTAAAGCAAAATCAACTTACCCCGAATTATATACCTAACAAACAAAATATTTTAGAAAAAGTACAAGAGTGGTACACTAGAAAACCAGGCCGCCCACACGACAAAACTTCGACAAGAATCGATGAGTGGATGCTTTTGGTTGAAACACCAAATATTTCCGAACAAACAATGATTGTATTGTATATTGGTGGTTGTGAACTACGAGCTTTCATCGAACAGGCATTTAAATCGGAAACTTTCAAAAGTAGTGGCGGTGTGGAATACATCGTTCTAAAAGAACAACTTCCAACACTGGATTTTAAACTTGACGAGATTAAACATAAATACAACATAAGTTACTAATGCCTATATATTTCGTTTATTTGATAAAATGACTGATGAAGTAGTCGGGGAAAAGGTTTTACTTTCCAAAAACCAAATCCAAGTTTTCAGTTTCGATCACCAGGTAACGATCCGAAACGTCGTTAAATTATTCTATACGGGTTTGACGGTGTTGCAAAATGTCTTGGTGTTTAATTTTTACCTAGCCAATAGCCACGAGGTTCAAGATTTATTCAAAGTGAAAGTTCCGGTGATTGACAATTACCATTTTGAAAATCATGGGCACATGTTAGAAGCAGACATCAGTCGCAAATTCGTGCACAAACTATCCCACGGGCACAATAATGAATCGAGTAAATTTGGTTCCATAAATCATCTTTCATCAACGGGCTACGAAAATTTCACATTTGATTTTCCAAATGGAAAAGTACACTAGCCAACCAAAAGAATAAAAGTCACGGATTCGATCGGTGGGAATACACCACAACATTTTAAATCACAGCCGGTAGAAGATTCCAGTTTGTATTCGATGCATATTCCGCATTTGCAAGATGTCTCCTCGATCGATCTAGACTAGATGCAAGTAAAACCTCAAATAATTCAATCGACTTTAACAAGAGCAGTGACAGATAATCCCCAATTACATCAACAAGAAGAATTAACTACATCCCCAACTCTGCCATTTTCGATTCAAAACATTTCACCCGATTACAACCTATCAGATTTTTTAACCTTCAAGTCTCCTAAAAACTCGTCTGTGTGTTGTAATCAACAAACATAACCCGATGATTTAATGTTCAATGCCTTACGATCGCACGATCTAATCCCTTCGAATGAAGATGTGGTAGCTGGGGGAAGTGGTAAGGGAAACCATCCAACTCGGATAAATGAGGTAAACGCACCGGTCGAATTCGACCAGACGACTCAAATTAAAATAAATGTTCTTCCAGAGGGGAATTTAACCCTTGTTCCACAAGTCGCTGCATTACCCGATGAGTTGCAATGTGCCACGAGGGAAGAAAAGGATTCCTCGCTATCGTCGAACCAAAGGGCCCCATTGTCTACCCTCCTGGGGAAAAAAACGTGTGAAGGTTAATAATTTCGTAAAAGTGGATTGTTGTAAATACATTTTTTGTCCGGGTATCGTCTCATCGCCTTGAGCCAACTGGGAACAAATGTAAAAGACTTTGAAAATTGAAGGTACGATTTAAAAACTTGTAGCGTATTTTCTCGCAACGATAAAGTCAATTAAATAGCCATCTTCCACCTTCTCGGCAAAATTTGTAACATCTTTATACTTTCGCGTATATTTTTTGTATCAAATTTATTGTAATTTATAAACCCTTTCGATAAAATAGAAGAAAATTTCTTCTTGGGATCGATGATTTCCGTAAAATCCATCAAGAAAACACCTGCAAAAAAATGTCGCCAAATACAACTTTGATTCTACAGTGTATTTCCTATATTCTAATTTTAGTGTATGTTTTAACGGATATTATACTTTCTTCGAAAGGAACTTCACCGAAATAAAATTTTTCTTTTTTTTTTTTTTCAAAATTAAATATTCTTACATTTCGATGCATTATTTTTCAGTTTTTTAAGAAATATTTTTTGATTTTCGATGGCCGGTTGTAGTTGTTTATTCCTATCGCGTTGTGTGGATAAAATCAATTCGTTCGTATCCGGCACTATTTTAAACCTTAACTGCAGTTATGGGTAATCTGGAAAATTACAGGACTTGGGAAAGACATCGAGAGTGGGATTTTCATAACTGCCGGCGGTGTCTACATTGAAAACTTTATCGACGTAGTGATAAGTCAGGCGACATCTATCGTATTTGTAATACAAATATTTTAATTTTTGATCACATTCTATAAAGTGTTCGACTTCACCATTTCGGCAATAATAGGCATTAATATTATACGGGTGCACTATATAACCATTTTCGTTTTGCGAACATTCGGGTTGTTGACAGTTTATTGGGCTTTTAGAAAGCCTGTGCTCATATTTAACGATTTCTGGTAATCCGTAATTACCAACGATGTAGGCATCGTTCGCATAAGGCTGTCTGATTTTGTTCAGTTTGTCGACACAAACATCGCCAATGTCCCGTTCCATCCTAATCACATCATTGTTCGTACGGCACGCGGTGCCATCAAAAATCATATTCTTTGGGCATACTTCCAAAACCCATTTACGATAGTGCCCGCATATCATATACATATCCTCGAGTTCTTTAATTTTTGTTTGCGGATTCCGAACCATCGATGTTCATTACGTTGCAATACTGTTCGTATGTTATGTAATCGACTTGGTTCGGATTACTACACTCACTGTACATCAACTGCAGGCCTTCGGAAATAATCAGTTTCGGGGAGATCGACCCAAAGTTTAGGGGATTTAAATCCCCACGTAGCTGGATTTTATAATCCGTCCCGACTTAGATGAGTTTCGGTGAAATTGTTTGCGTGTGACTACATTTGAACCATTTTTGTTTCTCGAAATTCCATCCCTGTTCGATTCGCCGTTAAAATTCACCTCAATTTTCGAGCTTTCTGCATTCTCTGTGCCCGTTGCAAAAACTTTGTACTCGCAATACATATTTGTTTTACACAAAGTGACAAATTTAAGTTTTTCATTTTTGACTGGGTTCAAACTAAACAAATCTTTACGCGATTTGACAGGATCGTGTTTTGGAGTTTCCGCATGTATTAAAAACAATTACACCAACAATTTTACAAGCAATAATACAGCTTGAACAATGATGCTAATCAAGTAGGAATCCATCAATGCACTTCTTTCTCTCTCTCACACACACTCTCTCTTAGGAAAAAAATTTGACCTAAGGATTACTTTCATAACCAATATATTAGAAATATGCCAGCCAATATTGGCTGCTTCAACATAAATAACATCGTCAAAATAACCACCCATGCAATAAGGCAGAAATAATCAAAGGTATTTTTAAAAGTATTTACTAATATTACATTTTTTAGTTCAGATTCGATGGCTTCCAGTTCCGATGGTAATTGGACCATTTTGCCAAATTAATCCACGTAAATTAACCACGACGAATCGATGGAAAGGAGCGGATCGAATAGTTTAGATAAATTATATTTATATTTGAAATACGTATCAAACCTTTTCAAAATAATTAATTTCCATACAATTTTATGCTTTTATCCAGCGTATATAAAAATCGGCCATCGGATGTGTAAGTTTGAAACAAAGGTGCTGTACCATTTAACACACAATTCAAATGCTCGATATTGAGCGAAGAATTTTTTTTTACCGAGCATCTTATATATTTTTTCTTATTATCGATTAAAGTCATCAAAGAATCGAACCACATCCACTCTTGAAGAAGGTGCATAATCTCTGTAAAACCAGACGTTTTAGTGTAAACCGAGCACCGCTTGCACCACATGTCCCGTGAAACGTTTGACGATCGCCAGTTGACGATCGTGGGGGATGTGGAAATGACATTCGAAGTATGGTACGCTGCTGCCAAAATTTTTTTTGCGATATGTTGAAGTTGATCGAAGGCAAATGTCTCGTGCCGGTTAAATTCCAACTACTTGTACCTACATTCCAAAAAACCGAATAATTTTCGCTCGCATGAAATTCATTCAGAGAAATTGAGGGAAAAAAAACACTATCGTCATTGATAAACATGCTCGTTTGGCCAATTTTCACTAGCGCCTTGGCAAAGATCAGGTAACACAAAGGTCCGGATACTCACGTATGAGATTTCTCAAGGTTTTTACATTGTTCAACAATCTGAGCAAAATGTGCGCAAAAATTTTATCGGTGTTATCCGATTACAACAGTTTTGATATTTGCCGATCGATAGACAACACTTTGGACATTCTTTTTTGTGCGAATAATCCTTGTATTTTCTTATTTGTTTTTTTCCCATTAAATGTAAGAGATATGTTTTCTTCTGCTTTACAAATCAGAATTGATGGTGAAGATTCCGATGTGGTTGGCGATTCCAGATACGGTGGTATGAAAAAAGGATTTCGCAATCAGAGAATCGCCAGTGGAGACGAGGACGATCACGAACTGGCAGATTAAAGAGCAAAAAAAAAAAAAAATTCACAAATAAAAGGCGAGCGCAAGGCATCGCAGACTTCTATTTAGACAGCACTTTAAAAGACGAATGTAAAAACGAATTTCACGGAGACAATCATTTCATAGCGACTGTGGCAAAAGACTTTAAAGTAGTGCTGTGGATGGTGGGCAACGAGGTGCACGCGAAAATGTTTATCGAACAGCTTCAGCAAGTCAATAAATTTGCGAAAGTTTTGTACGGGTTGCATAGAAAAACTAGATCTGTATCTATCGTTCACCAACAGCTTCCGATAACGACTGGCCTGTACATTTTAATAGATGATTCTGTGCATAATTTGAATATGGGTTTTTACGACATACCGGTCGATGTTAAAAAAATACTATTACGTACCAAACACAAAAAATGAAAAAAAAATATACATATCAATTACAACTCATTACTGAATGATTTATAGGTTCTGGTAAATGCTTGGCACGAATCTATCAGTTAACACGCTCGCCCATAAATGTCGCATTTTTTTCATAACCATGCAACAGATTAATTAAAAATGCTTCTTGAAGAGCCGTGAGATGTAATGGCAGTCTCCAAGTATGCAATAAGTTTGTAATCAACTTCATGTATTTATCAATATTTCTATTCGAGTTGCTTCTACACACCCAGTTCTTCTTGTAGTGAGAATAAACCAATTTTTTGAACTTGAGAGTGTTCATTCTGTTATGCTGCCTCGGAAGGGGGGGGGGGGGGTAGACCTTATGTATGGTGTCACACCCAATATTTTTTTTAATTTTGTTTGTTTGCATTTGGTAATTGTAACATTTTTTTTCGTATCAAGAGAAACATCAATGAAAATAACAGACTACAATAAACCATGATAAATACAAACGAATGTGTAATGAAAAATAAAAAGAGACAACATGTGGCCAAAAATAACGACGTAGTTTCCCAATAATAACTTACTATTAATTCGCAGTTGCTGGTAAAAAATATTAAAAACTTTATCTTGTTCAAAAAAATTTTTACAGTAATGATACGTGCAAAACTTGCAAAATTCCTTAATTTCAATTACAACACAATATGCATTAGAAGAATCGATAAAAATTTCGGCAACTTCGTGAGTACCAGGGTGCCATTCGCGGTTATTTACGCTGATGAACCAATGTCGTAGAAAGTTCATGTTTAGAAAATTTACCGGGCGGTGTTTCACCAACAGAAATTCAGTATTCTGTTGGTCGCTATCGTAAAATCTAGATTCGATGGAGTTAACTTTTGGCTTGGTCTTGCAAAATGATTCCCAGTCGTCCAAAGCATTACTAACAGCAGCATCGGAATATTTTTCATATATATCTTTCAAGTTGGAAAAAACATCGATGAATGCTCTAATGACATTGTTTTTTTTTTTCAATGATTCCTTTTTTCAATTAGTTATGCAAGACATCCACTGAGGTATTGTAAAAAAATACGATGACATCGGCCAAGACAAATCACTCACTTTCGAGTCAGCACTTGATATGCTCGCAAGTATCAGCATAGAACATGTTTTGCAATCTGCAAGGTTTCCGTGATAACAATGGCGAATATGTGCTGAAGGAACTGGCAGTCACCAACACTGATGGTTTCTCCAAAAGGCGGCCATTCAAATCTCCATATCCATGGTAAGCATTGGATGATGTAAGTAAAAAGACAAACTATTGGCTGAAGGAAAATAATCACCAGTTGGCGTGGCAAGATGGCGAAATTCCCTATGATGGAATTGAAAGGGAAGTATTTCAATTGATAAGGAGCCATTACAACAAATATATCATATTTGTTGCGGGTTCACATAAAATGCAATGGCTAAAGAAGTTATGCAAATTCGATCACTATCTCAAAATTGTGGATTTACACATAGCTTATAAATGCCCATCATTTAAGGCTCTGGTAGCTGTATTTGGGAATGCAGGCCATTATGATTGTTAGAGACACATTCGTGGATCTATGTGTGCAGATAGAAATTCGAAATTATTGCGTTTGTGTTTCTGCTATATTGTAGTGGCAAAATGGGAAGTTTTCCAACAACAACAAAATTGAAATAAAGTGTATCGAAGACTTTACATTCAGTGTTTGGTACGGGTTCACATCAGAAGAGATAGTTCGACTGAATTACTGCAGGTCAAATCTCTGCATCTGTGGGCCAACTGAAGAAAAGTTTCCATGGATTGGAATGACAAGATGGAGAAATTCCCTGCAACAAAATTGAAGATGACTGACAAAAAAAAAATCACATTGTCTAACTGTATTAGATGTTTCACAAACATATTTTTTTGTAAAGAAAATATTTTTATATTTTGTTTGTAAATAATTTTTTTTTCATTTACTCGAGGTGTAGTAATTTGATACATAAATTCCCCACACCTATTAAAAAAAACCAGATATTACTCTTATGTTAGTCAAATTATCAAAGTAGGCCATCATCAATCCCAAAACTGTAAAAATTACACTTAGACCTATCACATAAGCTTTTTTGTTTGCATTCGCTTATCCCTTTGCGGCATAAATGTCGTATTATGGTAATGTTACACTATTTAGAATTCAACTATGGTTTTAATAAAAAATATCAAAGTTTAATTTTGAAAAGGTGACAATCAAGGGTACCAGCTTAAATCAATAATTTTTATTTATTAGTTTTTTTTTGTATATATAAGCATTTGGGCTTTTCATAAAACCATTACAACTGCAATATCGTTGGACAGGAATCTCTTCGATTGTCGAATTACCAAAAAAAAAAAAATATATATATTTGTAGTATTTAACAGGTATTTTGAAAATGGCTCAAAAAATTCAACTTTAAATAATAAATTACGGGGAATTAATACAAGCAGTTTGGAAAAGAGCTGGAATCGATATTCTGATAAATTATGAACTCACTAAATATAACGTCCAGACTACAGAACTTTATAATAAAAAAAATATTGAATTGAGGGAAACGGCAAAACAATTAAATATCAGAGGATATTCCTGTGAAAGAAAACAAGAACTTATAGAAAGGATTGAGAAAGTTGAAACTAACCATCCGGATGTGAAACCAATTACCTATAAAAAATTTTAATAGAAGCATAAAATTTTTAAAAATTAAAACCTATTGGAAAAGTACTAAAAATCAACGAAATATAATAATCCAAACAAAGATACTTTGGTGGAACAAATAGTTAATTATAAATTTATTTAAGAAAAAACAATTCCAAAAAATTTAGAAGACTTGAAAGTATCAGAATTGTAGCAAATTGATAAAGAATTCAGAATTAAAGGCTATGCATATATGAATAAAAATAAAAGCATCAAAAAAATATATTTGATACAACTCATACTAAATGAAAGGGAGAAATTGAAGAAAATTCAAGAATTTAACATCGATACAAATAATTTTGAAAATATCTATATTCTAAAATTGTTGTCAAATACCAACAGATTAAAAAGCCTCTGTATTTTATAAGGAATTAAATGTAATCTCATAAAACCATTTCAACAGAAATGTCGTTGATTAGGACTCTTCAGTTGTCGAAAAATATGAATTTTGAGGTTTGGATTTTTGTGGTCGTCGATAATAATGGTAATGAGAAATTATGGTTCAAAGGGAAATATTTAGCTTCATTTCTCTTATATAAATAACCATGTAATTCAATTTTAAATTTGGTCAAACGAAAATGGAAAAGAACATGGGCAGATTTTAAGGGATTGGCGCTCACCCATGAAACCCCCTCTAATTGGCAACAATATGATGTTCATCAAGAAAAAAGGATGAAATTTATTGATAAAAATTCGAGCATACCCACATTGAAATACCTGCTATGAAAACTAATCAAAGAATTCGACTTGAAACTTAATCTCATTTCGATTGTTTCAAACATCTGAACTAGAAGTTACAATATAAATCAATAAATAAAGAATAGATTTGTACTTTTGGGATTACAATATTGTAGTTGAATGCGCCGAGTATAATCAAAAATGCAGAAATATTGAATATAAAATCGAAAACACATTGACAAAAAGCTAAATTGCACATTTATCAGATTCGATCCGGATGCTGATAATTTCATTGTGCGTGATGTTATAAACACTGTCGTTCAAATTATAGAACAAAGGAATTTCAATTTATACAATGCTATCAATAGTATCATTCGAATGATTGAACAAAAAATATATCATTAAAAAATAAACCATAGTTCATTACATGATTGTATATAAAATAATTTTTGTAAACAATTTGTCTATATATAAACAACAACCATTGCACCTACAATGTCATTGGATAGGAGATCATTATAGCTTTCTAATTTCGAAAACTTTGACTGTTAAATTTTTATACTAATTACCCTCTGTGGGTGAGGGTCCTTATACAAAATGGACCTCCTTTTAAATTCAATCTTTGGTCCAAAAATTGGTACAATGCCAGATTTCGATTTCGGGGTTACAAAAAGACCTCTCCATTTAAAATTAAATTATTTATATAAATTATTAATAAAAATCAATATTTATTACAGAACTAATAGAATCACAAAAAAATATTAGATACTATTATTTTTTTATCTATATATAAGCAACTGAATATTAATTTGCTTAAAATTTCAAAAAATTAAATTGTTGGATTTTTATACTAGTCGACCATATTGAATAGAACAATTTTGGTTCAGAGAAAATTATATACCATCGTTTCTTGGGTGTGAACGACCAAATGAGACAATTTCCATTTATGTCATTCATAAATGGAAAACATGGGTAAATTTGAAGGGTATGTGGTGGGATACAAAAACTGGAAAAAGTCTCAGTCAAAGGCAAGAGCTGAACGTGAAAACATCACTCCTCCTCCCAGAGCAGAAGAGGAATAAGGAGTAAGTATAATAATATAATATAATAAATATAAAATATAAATGTAAATATAAATATTTTATAAGGTATTTATATGTATATATTATTATATACATATAAATAACCTATAAGTTATATATATATTCTGTAAGGTTTATTTATTAAATTGTTTTTTTCCATGGACAAAACAAGCGTTGTAGTTCAAAGTAATTGATGAATTTAGTTTTGTAGCAGATGTTTATGCCTTTTGTTTTGTAGAGAACATCGAGACCTTTTACCGGTTTATTGGAGTACTCCGATTCTATCTGGAACTCCGTCACTTGATTATCATAATACCAGTCGTTTAAAACGTGTTTTGCACCCAACATTTTTAAACACTCTTCGAAATCTTCCACTCCGATGTAGTACCAAGGTCCGAATCATACAACCAAGTCTTGAAATTTATTCTCTGCAAATTTACAGGTGATGTAATCAAACAATAATATGTTTACATTCAACATTCCAATATCACTAATACTTTTTTCATATGTGTGTGTTTTTTAATACCTTATATATACTTCTTGAAATAAGACCATGCTTTATATATATATACACAAATTTATGCATCGATGAAGATGACGAAGACAAAAGTATGTTGTTGTTTGCTCACTTGTTGGAAATTGTACAAACAGAATCCCTCTTTTTTTTTGTGGTGAAATTGCAATTTCAAAATACGCCGCTGTCCTTCCCCTCGATGCCATTTTTGACGATTACTCGGACATTGTGTTTGTCAACTGCAATTTTGCTGAACTCAAGCCACATTCGCACAGAAGCCATTTTTACTTGTGTAATTACATTGACGAAACAAACTTGGAAATTCTACTCTATGCACACAACTCGAACCCTGATACTAAACTAGAGTTCGTTTTAGAATTCTGGGATCCTGTATTGGCATTTCACACCCTATGTCACCCACTGCCATTTTGATTCGATAGAGTTAATTTCCAAGATACGAAAACCCATTATCACGTTTGTTCCCTTTGACAACAACGTGCACGATGTGGAACAAATTAACCTCGAAATGTTGAAACTTTTTTTTACCATCGCATCAATAAAATGGCCAATTTCGAGTTGACGGATGATTACGCTGTTCTGCCTCAGATTTCATACTCATCCTCGAACAGGAGATTTGAGCACTACTTAAATCTACTCTGTCGCGAAGAGGACTTGGTCAACATCCTACTTGAAAATGAACAAAGTGCAAATGCAATTTATTCACTCATCTTTACGAAAACAAACCCAATTTCTTTACCCAAATATCCATCTTGTCGAAAGGATGTCTGTCAATTCCATGCCCAAGTTGGCCACCAATCACGATGGGATTCTCACCACCGGCACCTATGACAAGTTGTACCTAAAATACAATGATAAAATTTATTCCTTTCTATGGAGGGGCAAACAAGTGAAAACAAAAAAGTGGAAAAGAGAATACATTTTTAAAAATATATATACTTGGATATAAGAAAATATGCAACAACACACTCCAAATATTAGTTATCTGTTGGAAATGGGTCTCGATAACCTAGAACAGAAAGTCGTTAAAGTGGACCAATGTTTGAGTAAACTACAAAACCTGTTTCTGGAAATTGTAAAGATTGCCATGTCGAAAGAGACGACTGCAGCCTTGTCAGAGACGACCGAGCCAATATCGACTATGCAGGCTGCTGCAGATAAAACTGCTAAAGAGGTTCAAGTCCCAACCACCATCATTGGCGAACCTGTACATAAGGACAAAAATGTCGCCGCTCAAACTAAGAGAGGAGACGAGATTGAAACCGACACTCTCGTATGTAAATTATGCAATCATCAATAATAAAAACCAAGCCATGAAATTATCAAAACTGAAGACACTCGAAGGGGTCTATTCATAATCGAATCACTAAAACACACTTATTTAATTTCTTGTAAATATCCGAATAAAAAAGCTAATCTAGGCTGATTGAATTCCTTCAGATTCTATGAGGGTGTTGAAAAAAAGGAAAGTTTGTTTTTGCCGCCTGTTGTGAATTCATTGATGAAACTCACAGTGTTCCGTATGGCGAATGCTCGGTCAACTTGAACGGGTTCGATCTGTACTGGTATGATAATGGTACTTGTTGGAAATGTCACATTTTCGTCATGTTTACAGACAAGGTGAGACAAGTGAAGAACAGTTTTTGTTTGACAGCAAATGTCTGCGATCTGGTGGAAAAATCAGTTCCAAATTACTTTAATAAACATCATAAAAAATTACAATAAAAATTCTCAAAACAATGGCGATGAGAAAGGAAATAATGATGGCGGCAATCTCACGGACGTCATTAACAACTGTGAAAAAAAAACCAACTTGGAATTATCAATGTGTCGAGCCAACGAATCGAATGACTACACCATCCTGCAAATGTTTTAACAGAATGATTTCGAGTGTAACAGATTGTTGAGACTATCTGTGAAAAAGTACATAAAGTGGATGTTGGATTTTCAATTGCACAGATACAATGAAAATATCAATTACTTTGATTTCTTTGATTATGTATGAAACTTGTTGGAAAAAGATTGTTGTAATTTGACAACGATTTTTGTAAACTTGCACTAAAAATACTTTGTAGAAGAAAATCCAATTAACATCGTCAACAAAAAAAAGGAGATATAAAACGAAAAAATCTATAAGTACTGAATAAAAATAAGTATACGCACATTTTTCTATTTATTCTATTGCCTCATTAAATTTAGTAACCTTTTATTACTCATAACAAAGGGTTAAATGTGTGTGTATATATATAAGAAGTAAAACAAATTCCAAAGGTGCCCGGGGTTATAAATTTTGTATCTCGAGAATTTCATTTTATATGTGCATACTTGTACAAGAATTATGTTTCCATCTGGTGAATTTGTGTGCAAGAGGAGCTTTATGAAAGCTCTGCGAGGCCGAAATTTTTCAGTTGATGAACATAATGCTTTACAATATCGAAGAGGGCAGAATAGAATAATTAATCAGTAGATTTAAGAATGAACCCAAACTCGCTTCCCTACATGAATCGTGTAATGAATTTATTTCACAAATGTCTGATTTACCATACGACCCTTTAACGAAATTCCTTGCGATCTTCAACCATCCCGATGTTCAGGAAGCCATTAAAACACTTTTTGTAATGATGTTAAAGGTATGCTTGCATCATTTGCAAAATGGAAAAGATAAAGATGAATGGTAATGATGATGCTGGCGAGTCTCAACTCGAATAGAGTATATAAATAAGCTTTTTTTTAAAAAAAGAGAGAAATCAGCCGATATGGACAATCACTCGCTAAATTTACGCGAAGTAATTTCCATACACCAGTCTCGGGGTAATATCTACGATGTAACCCTGTACAAGTTTTACGACAGATTCGGTTTGAAATCTTTTGTCACGTGGAATGAGGTCAAAACAAATTTTTTCGAAATTTTCAACAACTTTATCGTCCAACATGAGATTAAAAATCTATCCCAAATATTGCTTTTATCAAGTGTAAAATTAGAGACTTTTTGTGAAGAAAAAAAAACAAACAAAAATTGGATTTCCAATACCAACCCCCCTGTTTTACACCTTGCCAAAGAAAAGTAATGTAAAAAAAAAAAGTTTATTTTCGTTGGCGAATACGTATAAATTGTCGATGTAGAAACAATTTGTATCACACCATTATGCTCATCGTTCCTGCACGGTTCAAACATCAGTTGGTCCACAGTAGTGAAGAAGCGGCTGGGTACGACTTGAAGGCGACTCATGACATTGAAATTCAACCAGGCCAAGTGGCCAATGTCGATGTCTGCCTATCGTGTAAAATACCCAAAGGCTATTTCGGTTTTTTACGAGTCATTCAGGTCTGGCATTTAACCATCGAATATACACCTATAATGGAATTATAGATTCAGACTACAGAGGAGATATCTTTGTGCAGCTGTGAAATCGAGGAAACTGACATTCAAAGCCGAGAAAGGATCTCGTATAACTCAACTTCTCCTAATACCACATATGATAGTATCGTTTGTACCGACAGATCAAATTGGTGATGAATTTTACAATACATGGAGAGGCACCTCAGGATTTGGATCTTCTTTATCACCACCACTTTCATTATCACCATCACCTACTACGACACAAACCATCAAAGTGAATCCTGCGACCCATCGAGAAGGACTCATCTGGATGCCATTTTCCTTTCCGAAGAGGCATCACTTGTCCCCGGTCGAAATGCAAGAGTATTTGTTGAAATCAAAATCTAGATCAAAATCAAAATGAATAAAAAAATGTACGAATTTCATAAAATAAATTTAATTCAAGATTAATAAAACTATAGTTACTTTCTTTTTCTTTCAACTCATTCTCTCTATATATAAGGAATTTACCCTGCATACACATAAGAAAATATGGAATATTTAATATATAATGATAAAAAAATTTCGTTTCTTTTAGACCAGGATAATAAACAGTGGTTTAGAGGGAATGATGTGGCAAAAATTTTGGAATATAAGGATACCTGTGATGCCGTTCGGAGACATGTTCCCGTAAATGAACGGACAATATACAGACAAATGGTAGAATTCAATAGTTTACCATCATTGAGCTATCATGGAAATTAGAGAACCATTTTCACCATGGAAATACTTGATTATGAAATCGCGATTGTCGACTGGAAAAGATTTTAAAGATTGGATAGTGCACCAGATTCTACCAACTGTTGACAAAACTGGCAACAACATGTCAGCAGTGGAATCGAAAAACGATCGCGAATGATTGGAAGGTGAAATCAGATGATTGACAAAAGAACTTCAGTTTGAAAAGGAAAAATGTTTGCAATTAGAGAAAAAAATTATAGTATAATCATAAGCTTTATGCAAAATTATGCAAAGAAAAGATAAATCTTCATTTATAATTTTTTTATTTGCTTTCAAACTATTCATTGTTCAAGTTTCCATTCGCATATCGTTGGCGTACAGGCGATCCAATTTCTTGTAAAAATACCTAGAATCTGGTATGAATTACATACACGGGTTGACTGGTTTCTAAAAACTACCGACCGTCGTGTTAAAGGAGAATGTGTGTGCAGATGACAGTGAAAATGACGACGAGTTGTTTCTACAAAATAAATGATGATTCGGCCATTACCTAGGCGTGAAAAACAAGCCGGTATCTTGCACCTCGATTTGTAACGACAACAATGACGAATTCGAATACAAATTTTTTCCAACAGAAACAAATATCAATCACATGTCGTATCGAGTTGCCTTCTGCATGCATTCGGAAACAGCCACTTGTAATCCCCATCTGGGAAAAATAATTTACGTTGATGACAAATACATCTACCTTCCGTGCCATCCGCTCTTGTTTGGAGGGATCGGTTCCAATATGATTGTTGGTTGTAATGGATCGATAGTGGATAGAGCGACGAATACAACGTACATCGATATGATACTCAGCACGTTTAGGGTAGAGGATGTGGACGAAAAGTTGTATGATGGTGATCACCTGATCGTGTGCACTGAGTAATCAGACACTTTACAAAATAGATTGATTCCATTGAATAATGGAATCGTGGTTCATGTACATGCCAAATAAATGCGCTTCGATGATATCCATTGCACCGGAAAACGTGATGCCCGATTACTCCACCGGTAATTGTGACCGTGGCCAGCAAATTTTAAATTTGTATTCCGACCCCAAACTTCCATATACGAAAAATGTTTCAAAATGAGCTGGTAGTGATCCGACAATACAGAGAGTCCAATATGCATTTATTAAAGCATGCCCATGCATAAACCTAAATGCCGATAATTTTTTGTACAAGCAACAAAAAGTACCTTGCTCTTTCGACACGATTAAGGACCCTGCAAAAAATTCATGCGAGCATGCAATTTTACTCATGACTTATACCTATAGTTCATTGGCTTTAGGAAAAATATTGAAACGAAAATAAAAAGAACAAAAGATATTGATGTGAAATTATAAAAAATAAAAAGAACAAAAAATATTGAAATAAACAGAGATATTAAAAAAAAAATTGCTCTAGATAGAGGCTATAAAAGAGGAGGTTATTTGTTACTTTATCAGTCGGTCAGAAGAAACTCGGCACTATGGATACCCCTAGTAAAACTACTGAACAGCAACAGCAGCATCCCAAACTACAGCTGTGTCAACTCGACAATAATTGTACTATTATCATGGCGGAAGATCGCAAATCAGTTAAGCGAAAAAATTACGAATGTTGTGAAGATGACGAAGAAGCTCAAGACATTGAATCATTTATTCAAGCACCAATTAACCAACAACCAAAGGGGAAACCAGCTGCAAAATATCAATGGGTCGAGAACAAAACATGTCTACTGTGAATTGTCGTCGATAATTCCGAAGTAATGCTTGTTTCAATGTTGGGTGAAATTGATGGCAACTACTTCAAGTTTTATTGCAACGATCAAATAAAGGCGAATGTGAGTAATTATCGCTCCGAAGATGATGAAATTACCAACTTTATCCGACTGTTGGCGAAATACCTTCATACCTACTGGGTTCAGACACTAAACTCGTCAATTTGAACGATGCCGACGAGATCAATATAAGCTCTCAAATTCCGTTTGTTGGAAACGAACCGTTGAGAAAATATGTCTTTTTCATGATAGATCGCAATTTACTGAAAAAGATTGTTCGCAAAAATCATAGTGGGGGAAGTTTCAATTCGTGGTACTTGATCACAGACAAGGTGATCCAATACACTCTTTCGACTGTGGAAGAAGAAAATATGAAACGTGTCGACCAGATAATTGAACTAAAATAAAGATCTCCCTTCCTGGTACTTCAGAGCAAAAATGGCAAGATTTTTAATCAAAATCATGGATCCTGTCGGTTTAGAAATGCTCTGTAAATGCCAGAATGAATTCCCAACAGTATTAGCTATTTTTAGTTATCTATACTGCAGTAATGTGCAGTATTTACAGTTTGAACTCGCTGCATTGTGTACAAATCTAAAAGATATAGAACAACAGATGTGAAAAAAAAATCCTTTTTTCTATTTTATTTATATGTTTTTTTTTTTTTTTGTAATTTATATGTAAATACTTTTTTAAAAATAATGTTAAAACTTTTCTGTGTTAATTTTTTTTTTAATACACTATCTACAAACGCGACTGTTAATCAAATTAAGGCATTGTACTCCTTCGAGCACATTTTTTAAACGCACATTTTAAGAGTGCCATATACAAACCTAGAATTGTGCCTCAAATAACCAAACACACACTAGCTTAATTTTTTGATGCGAACAAAAGAGAGAGATGTTTTATTCGTAGCTTCACTATTTGCCTCTTGACATTTTTCTACAATTTTTTAGATCATCTTTTTAGGTTCCTAAATTTTCGACAACACGTCAGGACCAAAACTGTCGAAAAACCACGGGTAAACATAATCTGCATCTGAATATGTTTCTTTTATTGTTGGTGTAGTTATTTTCCAAATAAAATCTTCAATTTAAGTGAGAACTTTTAGTAGGAGAGAACATGAAGTTTAACATTTTTTAATTTCTGGAAACATTACATTTCAATTTGTCTGGTGGAGCTCTACAAGTATCTTAGCGAATTCAGTTATGTGAGGAAAGCTTTAATTCAAGTCACCTGGTGTAAATTACCAACCCTAAGTAAAATAAAGCAGCAGTAATTTAGTAATTGTAAATTTCTTTTCTTTTTCTTCAAACGTTATTGTAAGGATGGTGATGATTTAAAGTAGGCCTAATCATACTCCAACTTATTTCCTACACACAACTTTAATGTATTCATTTCAGTCAGCACATAAGCTTTAATATAAGTCTGAATTATCAAAATGGCAAGTAAAAATAATATTTGATGAAATAAAATATTGCAGTTACACTTATCGAATTTGTTTTCTTTCATTATTGCGTATAATATTCCTACCATCAAACTTACAATACTGTACCTCATAGGCAAGGTTTCATAACTCCATGTATTAAGTTATTGAGTAGAAGAAGAAAACAGATTACAATTTCGTAAATATTTGGTGTAAATTACACAATGCAAGAACATCTTTTTCTAAAAATTGTCAACACTTAAAACCAACATGAATTTTAGGATGTTTATACATTTCTTTAATTGCAATTGATGTGTTAGATACATATTCAACACTAGGCCACGAAATTTCTAATTTTTCAATAATAATTATACCTGGATCAGCATAATCTCTATCAATTTTAGTGCCATCTGCTTTCTTAGTTTCATAAACAAATAAACAATTGTCATCAGATTAATTTTGGAAAAAAAAGTGATTCTATATCCACCTTTCCGGTAAATTTCATTATTATCGCAAATAATGCCAATCAAATATCTTAATGGATACATTATTTCATTTATTTTATCACTACGAACAGATTTTACTCGAAATTTTTTATCAACGCCAGTAGACTCTAAATAATTTTGTTCACCTGGTGATCTTAGCAAAATATTCATCATTGTTGAGGTTATTCCTGGATTATCAACAGCCTCAATAATCTGTCTGTGTTTTGAAATTTCTACTCTAGAAAACCGAAATGGGGGGGGGGGGGGGGAATTAGAACAAACATCAATATTATCTAATTTTTCGTATTTTGCCTAATCTCCAAATTTATCTCTTTTTAGTAGGCGATATTCTTCCAAAAGATAAGCATCATTTGGAAAAGAAAGCCATCTCCTATAGGAATATAAAACTCGATTATATTATTGTAAATATTTAAATTCCCCCTTGTCTGATCAGTTGGGGAAAAAGTTTGTCTCTCAAATCTCTCAGTGTTTTTATAACTGATTTATAAGTAAAAAAAAATATATTAATGAAGGATTCAGAGGGTGTTTCTCGAGTGAAATTGCTCATCGAGAAGTACAGAAATTATGAAAAGAACCATGAAGTAGAATATGAAAAAAAAAAAAAAAAAAAAAAACAAGAAAAAAGATATACCATTATTTCCGAATTACAAAATATTGGCAAAAAAGTAGAACAACTGAGTGAAGAAAATAAAAATTTAATAACAGCACCAGTACCTGTTGCTGCAAAAAATTTAGATCATACACCATCACCAGAATAAACATCTTTTGAATAAGAATTATTACCAAAATCACCTATGGGTGTTACTCCATTAAAAAATTTACCATCTATAGCAGACATTTCTAATATAAAATTACGGAAACGTATTTCTGAAAATATTAATGTTATAGATGAAAAATTTGGTTTGGGAAGAGCTGGCCACGGTTTTGAAATTGGAGATACAAAACTAAAAATTGATGGTGATTTTTTATTTGTCAAAGATAAAGTATATAATTTAACACAAGGCCTCGCTAATTTGCTAATGAAAGGTAAAAAATTTGATCTTGTAGATGAAAACACATTGCAAAAATAAATTTACTAATGAGGATTATAAAAATGATGTAGCAATTGTTAAAGCAACAAATGAAGTATATCAAGAATATAATCCTAAAATGAACGTTGCTTAGAGTAAGAAGTGGAAAAACACAGATATAATTAGCCCAATTTATCAAGATATACAAAAAGATTAATCGCATGCAAAATATATTTTAGAGGATTTTAGTGATAATGATTTGAAAATTGGAGACGGCATTAAAAAATATAATAATTTGCCGACAGAATATATTTGGATGGGCAATGTTAGAAAATTATTTGACGGATTATTAGTTATTCACGGTAAAGAAAATTCCAGAAATAAAAAATTATCACAATGAAAAAGCAAATATTATGAATATACTAAACAATACATTTTTTGATTTTGTTGCGAATAACCAGAAAGGAATTCCATATCTAATAAGAGTTTTAAATGGTATTCCGCACACATTTTGGAATTCTGAACACTGTAGAAAAGGTGTGATAAAGTGGGCACTAAACAGTATAAATTTGCCCAAAATGCATTTGCCAGGTTATAATTATTGTGGGCCATTTACAAAATTATATGAAATATTAGCAAGAGGAGATGCAGGAGTCCATTAACTATATGGAGATTGCAATTGTGATGATATTGCTTATTGAGATCATAAAGATTTAGAATCTAGTCATGAAGCAGATCAAATATTACAAAAAGAAGCAAAAGAAATTATGTTAAATAATGATACTCCAATTGAAAAAAAAATTATATTTTATTAATGAAGTGCGACGAGTAAAAAAAATACTTTAAGACATATGGCGAATTCGTTTTAAATTTTCAGGGCATATGCTCGGATACCTTGAAATACCATAATGAATAAAACACAAAACATAATTTTGTGTACCCTCTTATTTCTGAAAGAAAAACTTTATATTTTGGAGATATTGTGGGGGCCTAAAACATGGCACACTTTACGATTTGTAATTAAATAACAAAATTTTTAACTTCTCTGATTTCCAAAACAACATCGATATCAGAATCATCAAAATCAAATAAATCTCCTTTTTTGTCTTTAATTTTTAAAACAATGTTATTAAAATGCTCGTTATAAGTTTCATAAAAAATTGGATATGGGGGCTCATAAATTATATAATCTCTAAAACCAACTGTAGTTTTTGGTGGAAAACTAGCAATTATGTTAGTCTCCAAATGGTTAGATTCATCATATTTTTTAAACATGCCGTAAGAAATATTACAATAAAGATTGATTGTTTTGAATGGAAAAAAATTAGGTAATTTAGTGACTACAAAATTTTTATCTTTTTCAATAATTAATTTTCTTTCAAAACCGAGAACATCAGATAAGTGATCATTAAGTTTAATATCAAACTTGGTTTTAATTGATATTCTATTTTTCACATTGTCTGTTTTATTTAAGTTTTATTTGCTGAAAATGGCTCAATTAAATTTATAGCTTCTTTTAATGATTCAACATCTTATTGGCCTCTAGGAATATTTATAACGGTACTTTTATCGACAACAAGACTCACTTTTTCAATTGTAGTTATAGTATTATTCTCTACATTTGGAGCTAAAAATTATTGCATGAAACTAATAAATGCTATCGATTTACCTTTATGAATGATATCATAGTGAAGTTTCTTCTTTAGAGTAGAACTACTGTTTGTTTACTTGAAAACTTTATTATCATCAATTTATTACAAAAGTTATTGTAATGAAATGAAAAAAATTGACAGGTGTGATGGTGTTTTAATTTCTGAGGAAATTTCAAAGAATAAAAAAATTGTGAGTTATTGCCTGATAATGTTCGTGGATTGGTAGTAGGGCCAAGCAACTGCTGGAACACAAATTAAATAATTAATTTTATTTCTAAGATAGGATGGTTAAATTTAAATGAACTCTATGTTAGCTCTAAAAGTTTGAATCAACCAAAATACATTCAATTACAAATGATTTTGTAGTTATATCCAAAACATTGAATGATAAAATGGCTAATTTATTATGTAGTAATGGTAAAATGGTTTCACTAGATTAATGTCAAAATAATTCTCTTGTAATTTTCGATGATGTAATATTGGATGAGCAAGATGTAGTCCGCAAATATTTTACTAGAGGTCGGCATAAAAATATTGCTATATTTTACCTTACGCAGACATATTCCAAAGTCCCAAAGCAATTAGTACAAGATAATACGAATTTTCTGTGTATATTTCGACAAGATGAAACAAACTTGAGACATATATATTGCGATTTTGTAGGAGGAGACATGAGTTTTGAGAAATTTAAAGAGATACGTGACAAGTTCTTGGACGAAAATTGTGGTTTTTTAACATTAGATTTGAGTAGAAAATGGATCATGGTAAATATCGAATTCAAATAAAAAATATTATATTTTAACTCTCTCTTGTGAATTCAATATTTATGTAGTTGTACAGCTGCGACTAGCAATAACTTTTACAAATTATCTTATATTCTTCATATGCATGGTTGATAATAACATGCTCTTGATTTTTATAATCCTCTATTACAACTTCATCTTTTGTTTATGTGAACAACTTCCAGAACTGATCTTTAGCGAATTCTAGTAGTGACAGAAAAAAGCTTATCTACTCTCTCATCGACAACTAAACTTCAGAGCACTCTTGTATTGAAAAAAAGCATAACTGTGCTGGGAGGCCTCACTGAACTGTTGCACACTCTGTCTGTGACAGGACAAAGTAATTTTACAGTGAGTGAGCATTAGTGAACTCTCCCGGCAACAGGAAACATGTTATCTACTGTGCTGATATCTCGGCAGCGCTACTCTCGGTGAGTACAACCACAAAGATACAGAAAGTTTACTCCTCACAGAGAACACAGTTGAGAATTCACTCAGCAAGAGTGAATAATATTATTTCCTCACCAAGCATCGAACACTATCATTAATGATCTTGTAGCTTACCACATACAGCATTTTTATCAGCGCCTCACTCACTCAGCCACTTTGGCTGAGTGGCTGAGTGCTTGGTTTGTGACTCAAAATTCAGGGTTCGATCCTCGGTTGAGGGTATAATTGAATTGTGTGAAAAGGTGCCCACACTATTAAATTATCACCAAACCATACAAAATTCGAGCCAAAAAAAATTTGAATTGCTCTTGCCCATATATTCTGTATATGAGTATTGATGACAAAAATGTGCGTATTCCTCATATGGTGCATGGCGCCTGCAGCATATGAGAGAGTACAAGAAAGTAAAAAAAAAAAAACCCACTTCACAAAAAATTTAAAAAAATTAAAAAAAAGTCTGGCTGGTGAAGTTGGAGGTTTCTCCAATTGGAGCTTTGTTGGTGCTAAATATAGCCAGAAAAATAAAAAATGGAGTTCCTGGCAGGATAAAGATATCTGTAAACTCCGAAAACATAAGATCCCTGGGGTCAGCATTATTGCTCTTAAATATTTTGTGTTTTTAAAAAAGTGCCATATGTGTTTATATGTACACATTTTTTTTTAATTAGTAGAAGACTATTGTAGGTCTTGGTGCAGAACAATAATTTTACAAAAATTCAACCAATTTCAAGCTAAATTCATACAAATTTCTAATTCCCGTCAAATTGTTCAAAGCACAACTCAATATTAACCATATTAGAATCAAAGTCAAAATAAATTTTCAACTTGTGTTCACTCTTTGTGTGTGGTTCCTTAAAGACTAATTTTCAAGCTAAATCGTCATATTTTTAATGAAATTCCAAGAATTTTCATACTTTTCTTGTGATATTATTTTTGACTAATTGATTTGGTTTTCAAAATAAATGTAAATATTACCCTTATTAACCATAATTTTACCCTCATTCGACCTTAAAATGGACCACTGATCAAAGAGTGAACAAAGTACATTTATGAAAAATGTGTGTAGTTGAGAATTAAGATTTGAGTCAAATTATCTTAATTTTGGGGGTGAAATTGATGAGATGAATGATGTTTGAAGAAGAGATTGAAAAATTATTACTTGAAAATGAGAAATTTGCATGAATTTTATATAAATTATTGTGCTGTGCCAAGATCTGCAATAGTCCTCTACTAATATGGTGGTAGGGTTGAGGTCTCTTTTTCTGTAAATGAAGCATTGACATATCGGGGGTTAGAAATAAAGAATTTATATATATATAAAACTCGAAAAATAAATTAATGACCCAAACAATTACAATATATCGTCGGTTTTAAAACAAAGTTTAAATGTGACTACTGTGTAGGAGGTGAGATGGTTCTAACATAACTATTTCTTATAGGAAACATTCTCTACTAAATATAATATCTTGTGTGTGTTTAGGTAAGGGATGACAGAATATTCGAACCTAAAACCTTCCGAATATGTGTATAAATATAGTATCTGCCTTCGTGTAATATACGACTAAGGTATATATGTTGTTTATTTATTGTATGTAAAGTGTATATGGAAATACTTTTTAAAAGAGTTTTGCAAAAATATTTTTAAAAAGTAATGTATTATAACCCTTGTGATTATTTTCTTCCCTTGTATATTACTAGGTTCATGAAAGGTATAAATGGTTGGTGTGTCGAGTAATCCGCAGTGCTAGTAAGTGATGAAGGTTTAGGTATTTACCTCATTCTGTGAGTGTATGTGTGTATGCTTATGTGTGCATGTGTGCATGGGTGTGTGTGTGTGCAGGTGGGTTGCTAATGCCCTCCTTTGCATGTCGGTTGACCATTCTCGCAATTAACTTTCGAGAGATCATCTCTACTATATATGATCCATCCACAAAGAAAGGTTCATGTGTAATGTAGGACCAAAGTAAAGGTGGCAGAGGATGAAATGAAATGGCTTCAGGAATTTTGAAATGGGCAATGCAAGAACTTCCCAAATCAGATATTGAAGAGATAATCGTGTGGTCAGATAACTGTGCCGAACTTTTAAGTCACTGAAGCGTAATAAATCATAAGTATCTCTTGAAAGGCAACACCCACATGGAAGTCGACACCATACATGCCATAATCGAGCGAGAAAAGAAAAAACAACCCTACATATATATTGTGACACCTTTGGATTGGCAAAAGATGGTCAGGAACTGTGGGGTAAAAGGTAACATAGAGATTCTCAGCATGGAAGTTCATGATATCCTGGACTTTCACAGTCTATTAATTGGTCCTGCTGCCACCTTCATTTCCAGAAGAAAATGAACTGATAGTCAGAAAGTATTGGTATCTAACGTGATCCACAGTCAGTTGAGGAAAGAAAGTTTTGGTACACTGTTTTACAAAACGTCATTCCAGCAATAAAAGTTTCAGGAAGTTGACCTTTGGCGACAGCCTTCGTGTAGCTTGAAGATGCCCCACATAGTAACGCGATGCCAGTGCGGGATTCATTGAAAGAAATAAGTTTTTTGAAATATAATGATCTGATGAAGCTACTCCAGTGGATTCCACAACAGTTTCATGATTACTACACAAACTTGTCACAGTCTTCCTCTGTCTGTGACTTTCCAATCCAGATATCACTGAAACTGCTTAGGCATTACCGTACAATAGTACTTATTTTGTAGGAAATGTTGTATTTTTAAAAAGGGAAGGACAGTAATCAATGTGATTTAAAAACTAAATGTTGTATGTCTCTGTGAGTTATTAATACAAAATATTGTATTTTGACCACCATAATATGCTGATGAGAGCAAACTAATTAGATATTTACTGCTTATACAGCTTAACTAATCTTACTGTTTTAAGACACGAGTAAGTACTATCATATTATTTTCAATTTGTGTTGTAAAATTGTTTACATTATCCATTTAATAAAATAAAAAATTTATAGATCTTCAGTGATATTTTCTTTCAAATAATAATAAGTAAATTTCGTTGGCTAATTAAAACAACATTACAAATTATACTTGCCCCAACAGCTTTTTTTAAATCTACACTAATTTTTATTTGTTTTATCATTAACTACTGCTGTTTTTCTATATAGGCAGTCAACAAGATATAAAGATCTTTGTCAGCAAAATGAATAATAATTTATATCGCCATGATAAATTGTAGTTGGCTTATAATAAAGTTCATTATTTCTGTGCACAGTATCTAATTTTGATCTAGAATTTCTAAAATCATTAAATGCTAGAAACATTTTAAGACAAAGATCATTTTCAATATCTACATTCCAATTTTCTTTTGGAAAAATTTCATTTCCTCCATTCTAAATAAAAATATTTCTCACATTACAATGATCAAACATTGAAGCATGCATATATTGCTCAGCACGATTTTTTCTATTAGTTTGGAAACCCATAATTACAAAATCGGGCATGTCAAATTGAAAATTATTAAACTGACCTTTTATATCAAAATTAAAGTTTTGCTTAGTGTGTTTGACCATAATGTCCCGCCAGAGCAACAGGCTGCGTTTAGGTGCCTGTAGAACGAGTGTAGAGATGTGTTCGTTAAACACATTGTGTTGCATAGAACAACTGTGGCAGAACATGCAAACCCACTAACACAAGAAGGAACTATATACACTGCCCGCGTAGCTATATGCCTCATCAAGCTCATATCATACGCAAACTAATTAAGGAGATGATGGTAGATGGAGTTATCGAGCCTACACGCAGCAGATTTAACTCTGCAATTACATTGGCCCCCAAAAAAGGATGGGAGCTAGCACTTTTGCGTAGATTTTCGCCCCGTTAATCAGGCAAACTGTAACGCTTTGCCACCTTACATCAGCGTCAAGGACGCATTGGCATCGCTCGGCAAAGCAAAGATACTGATCACTTGATCACTTGATTGGCTTAGTGAATACAAGCAAGTACCAGTGAAGAGGGAGGATCAGGAGAAAACTGCTTTCACAGCACCTGATGGAAGCCGATACTAGTTCTGTGCGATGCTTTCGATTTGAAATGCGCATCCGCTAAATTTCAAGCCATGATGGTACGTGTACTAGAGTTTTTTGTAGGTGATTTCACGCTCGCCTACTTGAACGATGTTGTAATATGGCCACAGACCTGGGAAGAACACGTACACCACCTCAGTATGGTACTTGAACAACTTGCAATAAATGGGCTGGCATGGGCCCTAAATAAATGCCATATAGAACAACACAGCTTGATTTTCTTGGACACGTTAACGAAAGCGGAAATAAGCCTAATCTAGAGCAGTTAAATCTAATTAATTACTAGCAGCCACCACATACGAGAAAGCAGATACTGAAACTGTTTGGCTTGATTAACTGGCTCTGTGAGTTCATTCAAGATTTTCTCTCTTAACTGCGATGCGCACCGACCTGATATTACCACCGAAGTGGTACATGTGGGACAACACAAATGGAAACCGCTTTCCAGGAATTCAAACAGCGTTTCAGGTCTTGCCCTAAACTTGAGCAGTACGATCCCGGTCAGCACTTGTACTTATAAACTGAGGCCAGCCAGGAGGAGCTGGGTGCGGTGTTGTACCAATGTACAGAAGACGGTATTCGAACCATGATAGACTTAGCGAGTGCAAAACTGGGCCAGACATAGAGAAGGAACAATGTTATCGAAAGTAAGTGTTTGGCCATAATGTGGGCAATCAAACAATACATGGTATACCTAGAGTATCATCGATTCACAATACAGACTGAGAACAGGTGTCTCGTCTGGTTACATTGTTGCGACCTCTATACCACTGGGACACCAAAGGGTGGCCTTAACTGGCCTTTTAGTCAGAAAAACCTACATTGAAGCGAACATGGATAGTGAAAATCTACATCCAACATATATAATTACACAATGGATAAAGAAGAGTCATGTGCATATGTAATTTCAAAAGTGAACGAAGTTTCTTAAGATTTTATCAACATTATAAATGGCTCTTTCAGCATCGCCTTTCACAGTATCACAAACTTATTTTACGCAAAAAAAATATATGTTTTATTTGACTATAACCATGGAACAAAATACCAAATTGATCTAAAAGAAATTATGCTACAAAAGAAGGTTAATATGTGATTTATTGCACCCAAGTAAGCTCATCAACAAATTACTAGAGCGAAGGCCATCAATACATAACAACATTTCAATTTAATATTAATATTTACAAGGAAAATCAACGACCTGCTTGCAAGTGTTTTCTCTTTCGCTGGCCATTCAAAGTAGTACAAGACCATTAATATAAATATAATAATTGAAATGTTACATATACTTTGTCTTTCTTTTTAAAATATCTGATAGGAACAATGAAATTCGTTATAAAACAGAGTACCAAAATTCATGATAAATATTTTTTAATTTTCCTGTAAGGACGAAAATATTGTCCTTCCTCAAACAACCGCAAGGGCATACCCATTTTATAATCATCTAAATTTGTTACTTAACTTCTAATACAGACAGTCCATCGGGGGACAGCCATTCTCTCTGACTGGCTGCTCCGCCGATCTTAAATACAGAAAATATTCCAAATGTTTCATTCATGCTCAGCCAATAGGAAACAGCAAGGGCTGAAAGTTCTTCCACACCAACGAAACATCCAGATGTTTACAGAAAGAGGCTGAAGGTTCTTCCGCACCCACGCTGTTTCGACGACCGCACATCCCCCCGAGACAGTTCCACTAGGCGCCTATCTAGTTTGCTGAGAAGCTATGGTCATTTCGAACTTGTCGCAGAAATGTTCTGGCGGGTAATGGGATGGCGAAAGAAAAATCCCTTGGCGAGTAACAAAATGCACACAAAAACTAGTAAGTGTTGGAGGATTCTAAGTTTGTGTAGTTATTATAGAAGTAGTCTGTATTTACATGAAAACTGATGACTGCATATGCCAAGGTCTGTAAATAGTTAGATTAAGTCTGTTGTTTTGAACATGGCGAAATACTCACTCACAGTCCAATCAATATATTTTCCTTTATTTTTATTGCTGTACTATTTATATCGCGGTGTGTAATATGAAAACCACAGTTCGAAAAAATGATGAACTTTGAGGTATATTGATCAATTTAAGTAACATCACATACAGTTCATTACAATTGTGACTTAAGTTCAAAATAAACAGTTCACTCTCATGTAGGAAAATATGCAAAAGGAAAAAGGTATTAAATTGAGACCGCCATTCTCATTCCCCCCTCCTAAAACAGGATCTTCTTGAAGATCACTAAGGGCAAGAATCCAAAGAACATGAATAACTAGTAGGTCTAGAAGAACATTGAAGATCGAGGACTCGTAGAAAGAAGCATCAGAAAAGGCATCATCTCCAATAGCCCAGAAATAGTTTGAAGAACTCGAAGAACATGAAGATCTCGAAGAACATGAAGATCTCGAAGAAAACGTGGCCAGCCCTGAAGATGACTCCACAAGAATCCATCACCAGCATTGGAAGGGAAACTCATCTCTTGGAAGAAGACAGCATTAATTTGGTAGAATCTTGGAGGGGTTGCTCTGTAGTAGCTCTACCACTCCATCATGACAGCACGAAAAACAAATCCAAACAAACTTGAGCAAGTATCCGTTGCCATAAACATTTAGTACTGTATAATATCAGGTCTCCTCTATCTCCTCATAAAAAGGCACCACCTCTGCCAAACAACAGGACTAGAACTCACCATGGACCTTCTCGAACCCTATATTTTATTATATATCTCGAATGTCCTTATTCTTCATCCACAATCAAATATTACAAAATTCATAACAAATTAAATTATAACCTAACACTAAAAACACCTTAAAGTTAAATGAACATGAGTATATCTTAAATCTAAATGAAGATGAAATGAGCATGGGAGATGGGAATGACTATCCCTCGATGTACCCACTACAATGCATTGGTTTCACAATACTCGAAAGATAACAAGATGACACAAAATATGATACATTGCTCAAATGCTCAAATGATCACAAGGATGAAACACATGACTAATACAAAAAAACCTGTTACAAGGCAAACAACATCAGCTGTGGTTGTACATACAACACATCAACATCAATTACTCATACATATCTTTAACGGCGACAGATGGGCTTTACCAACATGCCCCAGTTTGATACATCTTCCATCATTATAGTCACTGGGGTAAGAAAACATCTAACAATAAAAGGTCCTGCAAATTTAGTTGCTAACTTAGCGCTAAACTTAAGCAGATTTATTACTCAAGAAATGTGTCTGAACGAACACCTGATCGCCTTGTTTAATTTTTACCATACTGGTATTATACTATTTCCTTGAAGAAATCCTATGATGATACTTCTTAAGGGTTTGAGTGGTTTCAGCCCAAAGACCCTCAAGTTCCCTATTAGCCAGGGCTACCAGCAAAACTCATTCAACCACCAGGCATTTATGAGTGGATGGGAAAGACTTCTGCCGAAAAATAATTCAGCAGGCACCCTTTTAATGGCTGAACTCAACACATTGTTAAATTCCAAGGACAATTGATAAAGTCCTATACCCCAATATTTATAGGAAGCAGTCTGGAAAGCCAGCAGGGCCGCCTTAAGATTACGATTGTAACGTTCAACTACATTGGCTTGAGGATAATAAGGTGTCGTTGGTATTAATTACACCCACCAGGAAAAAGCTAAATTTTTTAACTATTCTGAGACAATATATGTAGTGTTGTCCGTGACCATATTCACTGGATAACCAACACAGGATATAAGCGCTGGTTAAGCACCTTGCCAATCTCGACATATTTCATACTACTAAGCTGATAGAAAAAAAAACAAATTTACTAAAACTATCTACAATTACCAAAATATAAGCATACCAAGCACTGGTACGAGGAAGGGGACCAAACACATCAACATGTACTCGCTCCCAAGGGAACCTTGCAACACTTGCATTATATGGACTTACTATCTTTGAATTTCGAGGCTTTGCTCATTGACACTAAACACAATCCTTTATTTGCTGTCCAATATTCTTTCCCATCATTGGCCAAAAAACATATGTTGTACAATTGCTACAGTTTTATCTAGCCTTAAGTGGCCAGCAAAATATGTGTTATTAAAATAATGAAAGATAGAAGCTCGCAACCCCTTAGGCACCATGAAATGAAATTTTTGTGTTTCAGGATCGACATGACCCAACAACACTTTTCGTACCTCATATTGTCCCCCTTTTCCTGCTACATCAGCCCTTATTCCACGACATTCGGGGTCCCTTCCTGATGTTGCTGAAGCGTTTAATAAGCTTGGGGAAATTCTTGAAGTATTTCAACATGATCTTCGGGTTCTCCTCCCTCCCTAACAGGCTCTACCTTAGTATGCGTTGATTCACCCACCAATTCCTTCCCTATGGATGTCTGTGTCTGAATCTCGGCATGATTCTCCACCTGATAATTACTGAAGGAGATTGGTCTACATTAAATGCATCTGCATCAAACATCCTACTTAAGGTGTCAGCCACATCATTATGCACTCCTTTAACATGTTTCACAGTGAAATTAAAACAAGTGAGAATAACCAACCAACATGCCAATCGGCCAGCAGGTTTATTGGTCGCAAAAAACCAGCTCAATGCTTGGTTGTCGGTGTGTAGTACAAATAAAGCACTTTCTAAATAATCTTAAAAATTTTCCATACCAAATATTGTGTCTAAAACTTCCTTTTCGTACACAGAAAACTTCTTCTCCGAAGGAGTCAGAAGCCTGCTAGCTTACGATATAGAAGCAAGATGACCATCCTTCAACAGGCACAACACCGCACCTACTGCCTTTGAATTTGCATCAACCTGCAAGACTAAAGGGTTATCAAACTGTGGCAACTAAAGCACCAGAGAAGTAGCTAGTTTCTCCTTAAGACAGCGAAAAGCTCGATCCTGTTCCTCCCCCACAGGAACTCCACACCTTTCCTCTTCAAAGCGTTGAGAGGCTCAGCTAAGTTAGCAAAGTTGGCAATGAACTTGGCGTAAAATCCTACCATACCTAAAAATATTCTCACTACCCTCAAATTTTTAGGAACAGGAGAGCTCACCACAGGGTGAATATTTTCCAGATCCATGAGTAACTAGCCCTCTGTGATCACAAAACATAAGTACTTCACATAGGTTTTGGCCCAAGTCCCCTTTCTGGGTTAATAGTTAACCCTGCTTCTCTTAACACAAAGCAAATGTGACTAAGATGTTCTGTATGCTCATTAAAAGTTTCACTATAAACACATACATAATCAATATATGTGAATAAGAACTCATACTGATACTTTCCCGATATAGAAAAGAGCACTCTAGACATTGTTTGAGGTCCACAGTTTACGCCCATGGGCAACCGCAACCACTGGTACAGTCCCCATGGGGTGACAAAAGCTAATATACGCCTTGAATCGGGGTGAAGATCGCATTGGAGGAATGCCGAATTCAAGTCAAATACTGAAAAATATTTAGCTTTGTCCACATGTTGAAACACCCACTCTATTGGTGGTAGAGGGTAGGGGTCTACAAAATCTTTTTTTATTTATCTTACGGTAATCACAGATCACCCTATATTCTCCTGGGGTCTTCTCTGGTAATAAGAAAGCAGGGCTTGAGTAATTACTCACAGATGTCTCAATTACCTTTTCCTCCTGCAAATCCTGGACGATTTTACAAAAATCTTTAAGTTTGTGAGGGGCCACCTTATATAGCACTGAGGACACGGGCTCAGTACCTTTAACCTTTAATTTGATAGGATTTTGGCTGTAATGCCCCAATTTATACTTGATTACATCTAATACCTCCTTCTGTAATTGATTTTACTGTTGCTCCCTCTTATGAAATTCACTGCTTTTCCCTAATCAGCCTGAGCACAAATAGTATGAAAGTCAATTAATTTTGAATTAATCTGCACTGGTTATGACTTGCAAAAGGAAAAAACTAATTGTTCTGTGCCACTTTAATACTTGCTTGAGAACGGCCAAAGAATTCAACTCCCAGCAATAATTTATGTTTTAACCCTGGAAATATTCTGAACAGAAATCTCCATGTGAAGTGGTCTATTCGTATCTTAAACTCAGCAATACCCCTGGAGGTAATTACACCACTGTTTGCTACAGAAAAACCAATTGCTTCACTAGGATAAATGCATACCATGCCTTTCGGTAAGTTCTTTAATATGTAATTACAAAATTCATGGCTAATAATTGAGCACGGAGCTCCTGAATCAACTAGAACAGCTACCCTAAATTAATCTGCAATAATCACAACATCATACAACAAACCGAACTTCTTATGCTCCAGTAAATTCACATTATGCTCTCCTATAGTTTCGTCTTTGAGGGGACATCGCGCCTTAACGTGACCCTTTCACTTACATAGATAACATGTAACATCACTCAGACTACTAGTGGCACCAGCAGCCCTGTGCTGGGCATCTGTGGCACCAGTGCCCGTGGTATGTGAGTACCATGACTGGGTCTTAACCCAGCCTCTACCTGGTCCCGAATTACCAGCACCACTATTCACCCCACATTCAGCAGTGATTATAAAGATCGACTTCCTGTGATAGCAATCAATAGGCAGGTGATTATTTTTGCCACACATAAAACAAAATTTGTTTGAGTTAGATTTTACTTTGGCTTTCTCAAAAGTCTGCTTTTCTATTGGCTCAAATGAGCAGTCCGCCACAGAATGCTCCACATAGGTCACAAGACACAATATTTGCACTAATGTCGTCAGTTTGACAGCAAAACAAAAATATCTACTATATTTAGGAAGCAAATTGTTAAATTCTATTTCAGTAAAATGTTCTTTGCTACACAGGTACTCTACTACTTCCACCATGCCTAGCATGTCTTTGACAAATTCGTACATCGACTGGTTAGCCATTTGTTTCTCTCCAAAATTTTTAATATAAAGTTAGCATCTCCAATTTCGCTCGAGACCACATTAAGATAAACTTTTACTACCTGCTCAAACTCCCAGTTTTCCTCACGTGCTTAGCAGAAATAAGTTTGCAATAACTCTGGCACTCGAAAGGTATCCATAGCATATATGAGTTGCCTATGGAAGTAATTCAATTCTATTACAGAAAACAAGGAAACTAAGAAATTTACAACCGCCAAAAGACTAGTACTAGTAAGATGAGGAATTTGTGAGGAAAGCTCACATATCACATATTTTAATGTTTTAGAAAGAGGAAAGGACACACCACCCTCTAGTCCTCCAGTGTTCGTATCTCTGGTGGCCTTGTTAGCACCACCCTCCTTCCTCACAGGTTCACGTGTTTTCACACACAACTCCTCAATCCCATCGGCATCCAGCAATTCCTCACCAGCCTTCTTCAGAAGTTGGACCAAAGACACCTTAGTTAATTATTGTACCCAGGCAGTGGCTGTGGCCATTTTAGAAGGTGATTAGAGATGCAAACAACGAATGACAATAACCCTTCACTATAACCAAAACAAACCACAGCACATCTGGCTGTTACATTGATTTCACATGCACGTCTCATAAATAACACAACCACACTCCAAAAGTAGAGTGCTCAGGATTCCCTATGGCGCCCTCTATACCACTGGGACACCAACGGTGGCCTTAACCGGACTTTAGTCAGAAAAACCTATTTTAAAGCGAACATGGATAGTGCAAATAATCATCCAACATATATAATTACACAATGGATAAAGGAGAGACAAATGCATATGTTACTTCAAAAGTGAACCAAGTTTCTTAATATTACATCAGGCTTAGCAATGGCTTTTTCAGCATCACCTCTCACAGTATCTCAAACTTATTTTATGATATATATGTGTGTGTGTTTTCTTTGGATATATCTATGGAAGAAAATACCCATTTTATCTAAAAGAAATTGTACTACAAAAGGTTAATATGTTATTTATTGTACTCAAGCAAACTCATCAACAAATTACACGAAAATCATTCTAAGGATTTAAATTTTCCTAAAAGTTTCACACTAGTGGCAAAATGACACAATGTAAGAAAAGCCACATCTGAAAAATTTATTATTATAGGCTTTTAACTATGGCGAAAGCCATCCTTTTTCTTAAGAGCACATTATATAAAATCCACATTAAATACTACTAGCCGTTTGACTAGAGTGAAAACCATTTTTCATATTAACTATAAAACGACATGGCAAAAATAGCACATTAAATAAAAGCCACATTAAACATTACTGGCTGGTTAACTAGATCGAAGGCCATCAATACATAAGAACATTTCGATTTAATATTAATAGTTAAAAGGAAAATCTATGACCTGCTTGCAAGTGTTTTCTCTTTCTCTTGCCATTCAAAGTAGTACAAAACCATTCATACAAATATAATAATTGAAATGTTTTTTTTTTTAACTTTTATTTATTTTCAAAAGCTCTGACAAGAACAACGAAATTCGTTATAAAACAGATTACCAAAATTTATGATAAATATTTTTAAATTTTCCTGTAAGGACGAAAATATTGTCCTTCATTAAACAATTTTAAGGACATGCCCATTTTATAATAATTCAAATTTATTACTTAACTTCCAATACAGACAGTCCATCGGGAAACAGCTATTCTCTCTTGACCTGCTGCTCCGTCGATCTTAAAAACAAAAAATATTCCAAATGTTTCATTCATGCTCAGCCAATAGGTAACAGCAAGGGCTGAAAGTTCTTCCATACCGACGAAACGTCCAGATGTTTACAGAAAGGGGCGAAGGTTCTTCCGCACCTACCACATTACGACATCCGCCCATTCCCCCAAGATAGTTCCACGAGGCGCCGCTTGAGAGTGTTGGGTGCGCCCCCACCATTTTCTTCAGCTCCCCTATCTAGGTGGCTGAGAAGCTATGATCATGTCGGATGTGTCGCAGAAATGTTCTGGCAGGTAACGCGACGGCAAAAGAAAAATCCCTTGGCGAGCAACAAAATGGGCACAAAACTAGTTAAGTGTTGTAGGTTTCTAAGTTTGTTTAATCATTATAGAAGTAGTCTGCATTTATGTGATATTTTGATTAAATTTGATGATTTGTACATTGCGAAACACTCACAGGCCAATCAATATATACCTTTTTTTTATTGCTATATGATTTATAATGTGTTGAATAATATGAAAACAACAGTTCAAAAAAACGATGAACTTTGAGGTTTTCTGTACAATTTAAGTAACATAATGTACAGTTAATTACAATCGTGATGTAAGTTCAAAATAAACAGTTCACTCTCATGTAGGAAAATGTGCAAAAGGAAAACGGTATTAAATTGAGACCACCTGTCTCGACAGTATGCGCATGCTGGGAGCAAACTAACATGGTGGGCGCTACTCATACAAGCATACAATTCACTGTGGAAGATGTTCCTGGTAAGGAAATTCAGCTGGCAAACAATCTGTCACGTGTGCCTAATGATGATGTCATCGCGCACGACGATGCAGAATGGGATGACACCCTACCTCCAGTGTACGAAGAACTGGTACGTGAAGCGAAGCTAAATCAAATTAATATTACTGAAAGGGACACATTAATCTGTGATTTTCACCGGGAGGTAGTTGATGCACTAGTGACATGCACATTTGCACAGTAGTAAATGGCGAAGTGCACACAAGAAAAAGTGGAACAGTGACACGTTGTGATCAGTCGGCTCGAGACATGCTCGCCAAAGGACCCACACTCATGGAGGCTGTTCATACCATTCGCATGAAGAGCGAAAATATTTTTGCATGCCCACACGAGTTGTGTGGCATGCCACTCCAGTATTGACAAAACGGTGTGTAACATAATGGAACCTTTCTTTTGGCCAGGACTGTCACGTGACACTACAAACGCAACTGTGAAAAATGGCAAAAGTTTAATGCAAGAAGAACAGATGGGACTCAACAACAGCAGCCCAGACTACCCAGGTGCCTGTTTGAGACAGTAATCATCGACGTCATAGGGCCATACCCCATGTCAGGAGGAAAACGGTTTATCTTGGTCGTACCCGCCAACTATTCCAGATGGGTAGAGTTGTGTGCTTTAACAAGTGCACGAGTAACAAACATAGTGAAAGTGTTGGAGCGAGAATTATTTTCCTGTTAGGGGTACCCAAAGCTGTTGCTAATAGACAACAGAACCCAGTTCATGGAGAGAAAATGGCGTGAGATGTTCACCCAGTGGGGGAGACATCACCTGAAGATCGCGGGGTACCACCCCTGTGCGAACTCCATGGAGCGCCGCAACCAGGAGCAGAATGTGCAACTGTGGCTACGTGTGGGTAGCATCATACCAACTGTGCTAAACACCTGCCTGCCAACCGCTTCACCATTTGCAGGCCATACACCTGCCGCCATGTTACTTGGGTACAACTTGGCGTTGCCTGGCGAGTAGAATTTCTCCCAGACAAACACAAGCAAAAGTCACGAGAGTGACAGAGAACAGCGTGACAAAAGAGGGCGTAGGTGACGAGAACGCGAGAAGTGTCAGAGGGAGTACGCTGCGTGGTGGGTCCCAACCAGAAAGTAACCGCCTCCAGCACTTCAAGGGGCCAAAATGTGTCCTGCGTTCGTACCCACAGTCCGCCGCCCAGCAGAACTTCTGCGCTACACTCGCGGCGAAATAGAGTGGGCCGCTCCAGGTTATTAAGAGCATAGGATCAACCACTTTCCTGGTCCGGGTGTGTTGGAAAACTGTAAGTGCACATCGGGCCGACCTACGACTATCATTGGGTAACATCGCCGATGAAGTCGAAGTCAAGGCCCAAACCACCCACGAAGGCGAACGGCATGCCAAGCTCGTAATGCAAGAGTCAGAGGAGGAAAGTGGATTGGCACCTCTCCCAAGGGGTCGCCATCCACTACCAATGTTTTATGGAAGCTGAATACTGCAGCATCCTACAGCGGTCGACAAAATTAGGAAGACGAGGTTGAGCATGGCAGAGTGCCTATTGAAGATGTCGGCTCAGAAGCGACGAGAGAAGTTAGCGTGGAAGATGATGAAAATGCGTTATTAGACCTGGTGACCCACGATGGCGAACGCGCTGTCGAGTGCCAGAGTGTCTGCATGGAGGTAGAAGGTGTGTATGTACCTCTGGAAAGATCGCTGCTAGTGGATGACGAAAGCCCGACGTCGCCCGGCATACAGGCGCCTGCAGGGGCCCATCCGAAGTCAGGCATCGAAGTGACTGACAGCACAGTGCCGTCGTTCTGAACCGGTCAAGTTTCAGAATCGCAACTGGCGCCAACACTTTCCGAGGAACATGCTGTAGAGAATGACAAGACACTGTACGTCGATGCATTTTCTAACAATATCACAAGGGGCGTAAATGTAGGACGAGCTTGTGCGTCAGAGGCAACTAAGGGTACACGTCAACGTGGTCAACTCTCCTTAGTTGTGAAGCATTCGGGCCGCTCCCGAGTTCAGTGCTCATTGAAAGAGGAGGATAGTGTTTGTGTAAGTGACGAGGGTGACAGCGATGTTTGTGAGTGGGCCGGCTCCTACTGACTGCACCAGTCACATCGGTGGAAGCAGCCGCCAGTGGCATGCGGCATTTGCAGCGAAGTTTTGACGCCTCTCAAGTTGCCGGACCACAAACAACTGCCACAAGAACCGCCGCAGCAGTTCCAGACATGCGGGGCCGGCCAAGAAACCGTTATGTGCTGCTCAGGAGACAGCAGGGCCGGAGGGCTTACCTGTACTTTACCTTAAGACAGCAGCTGCAAGTGGTCTCGTCAGGAGGGTCCGTTTTATGTGTGCTATGCTCCCCCTAAGACTGTTTGCCAACCTCTAAAGCACATCAGTGGTGCAGTGTCGCTCTGCACTCTATTCGTGCAGCCAGTGCTCATGAGTGTGTGAGGTGTCACATCGCCAGTGCTGGGTGGAGTAAGTGTGCGAGTGCCATTCAGTGCAGCATCTGGCCACAGAAGCCACGAGCTACATGGCATAGAGGGATATGAATATTCCTGATCTATTTTATTAATAAGGGCAGAGTAAGTAAGGCTTTAAGGCAGATGCCAATCAATAAACAGATATTAGACTTCGACAGACGTTCAGTAAAAACACCCATTGTTGCTTTAAGTGTGCGATGTTCAGTGTCTTAGCAGCGTGTTGTAGCGGATTGTTATTTGTTCTTTTATTAATAAGGTGGAGTAGTAAGTTTGCACATGCAATAAGTATTCATGACTTGCCGGCGCAGCAACACGGCCAAACACATCTGTCTGCATAGTTAGTAAGATTACAGTCGGAGAAGCAGATCGCGTATGTGGCATGTCTGCATTTTCGCGCCTGAGCAGGCTATCACATTGTGGATGATCATTAATTGCAATGTACCTTCAATACTGGAACCGTAATTGCTTTTCAGCTGTTGGACAGCTATCCCCACTTCCCCAGCTTATAGACTGGAAGCTTAAATCCACATTAATTATTGTTGGAGTGCTGTTTTACAGCATCGCCTTACCGAGCGGCTGAAGCTCGACGCTTTGTAAGTCTCTCCTAACGTGTAAAGATACGTGATAAATTGTACGTCCTTTTCAAAGTCTATTTTTCAAGGTCAGTTACAGCTCTAGGGTGCAGGCCCTACTTTACCACAAGAGTGTAACCTGTATCAATAGTACTTTAAATTTCAGGAATATTCCTATTGCAACACTTCTCCATCAGCATAAATACATGATTATTTATTATTTTAGTTTAAAAAGTTAAATTATCGCCTTTTTAACATCAAAGGGCTTAATGTGATCTATTTATGTATTACTCTTTAAAAAGGCCAAATTATTTTCAAACATGAGAATATCCGTAACTATTTTATAAACAGTAGAATCCAACAAAACATTAAAGAAAATTTTATCAATACCCAAGTGACAAATATTAATAATTTAATTCCACTCTTCATGTAAATGAAAAATATGAGATTTTCCTTTAATTTTCAAGTCAACAAGTCTATGTCAATAATTTAAAACTATTTTGTTTAAATATTCAAATTTAACATTTAATTATTTATGAGAACCTTCTTTCTTTTTTTCGATTTTTGGGTTAACATGTGTATCACAATAACTAACATCTGCTTGGTTTAAATTTTTTTATTTAACATATAACTATTTATCAATAGCTTCTTTTATTTTTCAACTTTTGTGTTAACAAGTGCATCGCAGTAATTCAAAACTGATTTCCTTAGATTTTTGCAATTTATCATCGAAATATATTTTATTGACAGCATCTTTTCCATCCACAGGATAAGCCATATTATTAATTCTACGATTTTGAATAGAAACATAGTATGTTGTATAAACAGAAAGTGTACTTATTTGATCTCGTAAAGCAGAAACAATGGTATATATTTTGAGTAAGTGTATGTTTTTAAGTCAGAAACACTAGTGTTGTGTTTTGATTCAACATCGTTTTTTAATGCATTATGAAAAACTATAGTTTTATATTTCGAATCTACTCTTTTTTAAATGTCTGTTTTGCATTATTTATTCGTATTATGTAAGCAGCAATAGTGATATTGAATTGTAAATTTATATATTCTTTTGAAGCATAATCAGAAACAATAGTTTTATGTTTTAAATAGACATCCTTTTTTAATGCATAATCTGCTATGAATATTTCGAAATATCTTTTATTGACTGCATCTTTTTTATTTATAGGTTCACATAGATTAACAATTCTTCGCCCCAGAAAAGAAACATACATTTTTGTAAAATCAAAACAGGTCGATAGTTCACTTTGTAAAGTAGAAACACTCCAATTGCATTTTGAATCAACATATGTTTTTAATCCATAAGCACAAGTTTCAAAATTTTTCAAAATTTGATTGATGGTTTCCCAATTACATCTGTCATTTAATAATATAGAAATTATTTTGTAAAACTTAAAATTGCTCGAAAAAATATATAATACGAATAAACATAGATGTCCACCTATACCAGAATTAAAATTCTGAACTCGATCATTGTAATAAACATTATTGCTTTTGAAATAATTAATTAAATTATTAGGAATATTGCCACCACATGAATCAAAAGAGTAAACATCATTATAATTTTTTAAATAGCAAATTCAATGAGTGCCAGTATTTATTGAAATATCGAAATTTACCACAGCACATCCATTTTTGAGCATACTTTTTGGTAGTTCGTCAATCATAAAAACATTTCTGAAATTTTTAATATTGAATATTTTTACATATTTTTCAATATCGACATTGGATACTGGGTATATATTCAATTTATTTTTTTTTGTTTTCTCCTTTTTTTTAGCAACTACACCACTTCCATCTTTATTTTTCCATTGACAATTGTGTCTCTGTTGTTTTTGTAACTTTTTTTTTTTGTTTGTTCAACAGAATTATAAATTTCAGTAGCTCTTCCACCTAAAGCACAGAGCTCCTAAAGATGCAAATACAATTGGCAGAAATGCTCCATGATGTAAACCACTTGCTGTCTTTCCTTTTAATATTTTTTAGAGTTTTGGTAATGATAAAGCTAGTAAGAAACCTTTGCCTTTTTAAAATATTTTGTTTATTTTTCTCAAGTTGATCTTTTGTTAAAAATTTATCTATACCCAAATATTTTAATTGATCGATGGGTATGTGGAAATGTTAAGCTTTTTATCTTCATTTATAAGTAAAAATAATATTAATAGTTTAATAAATTTTTATGCCCCATCCTAATTTCTTTTTGTAAATATAGTAGAGGCAACAGCATTACAAGCAATTTTTTCTCCAATTTTAGTATTTTAATCTAACATAATTTCTTTTGCTTCTTATTGTAAAATTTGATCAGTTTCGTTTCTACATTATAAATATTTATGATCTCGCTATGCAATATCGTGATATTTGCAAGCTTCGTCTCATTTATTTATTCCTGAGTATTTTCTTCCTAATCTTTAGTTTAATTTTGTAAATGGACCACAATAATTATAACCTGGCAAAAGCATTTCGGGAAATTTTAAATCGTTAAATGCCCAATTTATCACACTTTTGCCATGGTTTTCAGAATTCCAAAATGAATGTGGAATTACGTTTAAAACTCTTATTGGATATGGAATTCCTTTCGGAATATTAACAACAAAATCAGAAAATTTATTGTTTAGCATATTTATTATACTTACATTTTCATTGTGATAATTTTTATTTCCAGTAGTTACTTCAACATGAATAACTAACTCTCTATCAATTAATTTTCTAGCATTGCCCATCCAAATATATTGTATTTTTAATGCCTTCCCCAGATTTAAAATCATTTATAAAATCCTCAAAATCCTCAAATCCATCTGTGATTTGTGCTGGTTGAAGGTTTATATGTTCATTATAAAGTCGACTAATTATATTAATCCACTTCCAGCTACTATTTGAACTAGGATTATTCCTTTTCTCATTAGGAATATAACTTTTAAGTGCGGCATAGTTGCTAAAATAATATCTGTGCAATTGTCAAGGTTATTAGTAGTGAATTGGCCCTCAAGATCTGATTTTCTATTCTTTGTTAACAGATTATAAAGTCCTGGTGTAAAATTATATTCTTTATCTGTAACAAATAGTGTATCTTTATTTAGCGATACTACTGTATCTCCAATTTTAAATTTATCTCCAACTCCATGTAAACTGTATTTTTCATTAGTAACATTAATTATTATTGCAATTTCTATTCCGAGATTTATAGTAGAAACACCATATATAGATGGCAAATCTTTTGATGCAGTAACACCCAAATTAGGTGATGGGAATAAATCTCTGTCAAATTATGTTTCTTCGGGAGTAGGTGGATAATCTAAATGTTTTGCTGCTACTGGAACTAATGTGTTTGTTAAATTTTTATTTTATTCACTTACCTTCTCTATTTTTTTTTACCAATATTTCATAATTGTCAAATTAATGGTAGGTCTTTTTTCTTATTTTTTTACATGTTCTGCTTCATGCTGATTTTTATATTTTTTTAAATTTTTCAATGAGTGATTTCACTGAACTTCTTTTGATTCTCCCGTTGATATATATATATATATATATATATATATATATATATATAATGAGTTATAAAAGCATTGAGAGTTTTGAGAGATAAACTTTTCCTCCAACTGATCAAACCAAGGGGGGATTTAAATATTTACAATAATAGAATTGAGTTTGATATTCCTATAGGAGATGGCTTTTCATTTCCAAACGATGCTTATGTTTTTGAAGAATATCACCTACTAAAGAAAGATAAAACTGGAACTGAGGCAAAATACGAAAAATTAGATAATACTGATGTTCGTTCTAATTTTTTTTTCTATTTCAGTTTTCCATAGTAAAAATCTCAAAACATGGACATATTATTGAAGCTGTTGATAATCCAGGAAAAACTTCAACAACGATGAATGCTTTGTTAAGATCGCCAGGTGAACAAAATTATTTAGAGTCTACTGGTGTTGATAATAAATTTCGAGTAAAATATGTTCATAGTGATAAAATAAATGAAAAAATGTATCTATTAAGATATTTGTTTTGTTTCATTCGAAACAACAATGTAATTTGCTGGAAAGGTGAGTATAGAATCACTTTTTTTCGAAATTCGTCGGAAAATTGTTTATTTGTTTATCAAACTAAGAAAGCAGATTTTACTATAATTGATAGATATTATGCTGATCCGGGTATAATTTTTATTCAAAAATTAGAAATTTTGTGGCCTATTGTTGAATACGAAGCTAACACATAAATTGCAATTATAGAAAAAATATATCTAGAAATTCTAAAAATTCATATTGATTTTAAGTGTTGGCTATTTCTATAAAAGGAAGTTCCTTCTGGGACAACTATCTTTAATTTTGATATAAAAGATCAGTTTAATAATTTACTATCTGACATGCCCGATTTTGTAATTGTAGGTTTCAAACTAATAGAAAAATTCAAGCTGAACAAACTGTTCATGCTTCTATGTTTGATCACAGTTATGTGAGAAATATTTATGTTAAAAATGGAAGAAATGAAATTTTTCCAAAGGAAAATTGTAATCTTGATATTGAATATTATTTATGTCATAAAACGTTTCGCGCTTTTAATTATTTTAGAAATTCAAGAACAAAAGTAACAAAATTATATACTATCAATATAAATAATGAACTTTATTATAAGCCAACTACAAACTATCATGGCGATATCAATTATTATTCATTTGGGGGAAGAAAACCATTATATGTTACTGATTGCCCATATAGAAAAACAGCAGTAGTTAAAACAAATATAAAAATAGTGTTGATTTTAAGAAAGCTGTTAGAGATGGTAATATTTGTAATGTTGTTCTATTTAGTGAACGAAATTTAACTTGTGATTACTTGAAAGAAAGGATTACTGAATATCTGTAAATTTTTAATTTCAATAAATGGAGGAATCACAAAAAATGTTTCGATATTTTAATACAATTTTTTACATATTTGGTTGAGTTGTTTTACCGAATAAAAAGTTATTTTCACAATTCTAAATTATTCTCTTAATTAATTTACTTTCTTTATAAATGAAACAAAAATGGATAAAATTATAGAACTTTCAGAAGATTGGGGTATTGAATATGAAATTATAAAAACATCAACTACCATTGAGAAAGAATTGGACCTTGTTCATTTCAAAATTGTTTTAAAAATCAATAGAAATTATCTGAGATCAGATAAATTTTCTAATTTTAAAGACGATGTTTATGATTTGGAATCCTGTGATGGCTGGGATTATGGATTCAGTAATGGCTATGCTTCAGATTTTTCTTCATTTTCAGACTTTAAAAAATCTTATTGGTGGTTTACTTTTGTTGAATAAAATTTATAAATTCTATCAATTTTCTTTAATAATATTTCACTTGTTTTTAGCTTAATTTGCTTAATTTCGATTAACCCTTTGCTTTCATATAGTTTGAAGAATTGCCTTAAATTTACACGATTTTTGTATAATTTTACATTATTTTCGCATAATTTGCATGTTTTTACAATGTCCCATGACCTACATGCTATTTTTGAAAGAAAAAAAAAAGTGATAAATTTGTTTGATATTTACTTGATTTTGAGACTAATTTACTTGTTTTTGAGATGTAATAATTGGTACAAATGAGATTTCTTGATACCATGAAAAATTTATGGACTTAAATGATTTTTAGACTTAAATTGCATGATTTTTATTTTAAATTATAGATTGCGCTCGAATCTGCCTTTTACATCTACTTGTGTTCACATATCCCACCTCTGTTGGACCTAGCGGTCCCATATAATCCGCTACTGGTGACATTTTCCTTGCACTTCCCATCATCGTGGCAAGAATATTTTGGAAGAATTGACATCATAAAAGGGAAAAGTGACCACTTGCAACGTTCTTGGCCCCAAAACCACCATTGTGCAGAAGCATCCACGAGCCGGCCATCTTGAACAACTGGTGCTGCGACGTCACACCACCTCCGCCAACTTGGGAGCATATTGAAGAAGGGAACATCACCACTTACCCCTTCTCCACGCCTAGCCGCATAAAATCCACCCTCTAATGTGCTGTGTTTGCTTGGGTCCTTGCCACGAGCCGTGAGACCACGTGGTCTGGCGAAAAACGTCAACAATGGCTGAGAAGACAACTCCGGCGATTGTGTCGTAACAACAGTGCCACATTAGTGACCCAGGTTGGGTGAACTGGCAGATGGCAGATGGGACAATGTCAACTCTGTGCGACAAGTGCCTTCGGCTCGCACTGAGCCCCGATACGTTTTCCCTTAAATTTCTACTGCGGAAAACCTGTATTTGTCACTATCCGACCGCCACACATTGTAAATGGGAAAAAACCGGGAATGTCAATATGAACATGTATGATGGACTAGTGACACGGGGTACACAAACTACGGGTTTTGTATGACCTGTTAACGTAAAAATTTAACCATTCCAGGAGAATAGTAGAAATTACCAACCACACGAGTGGTCTTTTCAATCGAGGAGTGTACTTGTTAGTTAGTAACAACCACACAGGTCAATTATTGTGCTACCATAACAACAACAAGAGTGGTACCCGGACTGTCTCTTCTGCTGACGCAACCTATGCATTCAATACTGGCGTGCCTGCCAACAGTTTTTCCTGCGACAGCATCAGGACATTACATGACCGGGAATCCAATCATAATCCATCAGCCAAGCACCACGCCCAAAAGATTTCAATCGCTGCCTGCTTATGCTGGTGTAGCAAGAAAAGACTCCACTGCATTCCTGTAAAATTTTAAGAGCCATCTGTGTAGGTATTCAGTGGACCAAGCCGACTGGCCTAACAGCATAGGCGAGTGTTTTTCCAGCGATGCCAGATTATGGTGGCGCGGTGTTATCAGATAAAGTATCACAAGGGAGGAGTTCAGCGAAGCATTCCTCTGCAGGTTCGCGAGATCGTTCACGTCGCTGCAAACCCGTGGCAGCGCAATTCTAGAGGAACAGGGAAAAGAGTCGTACTGTGCTACTCTTCTACACACAGAATAATTTTGGTCCTCGCCTAATATCCTAACCTCTCCCTGACTGACACACTTGAAGTCATCGCCAGTACTGCGTGCGTCGAGTATTGTACCGCCCTCGCACCAGTCATCCACACGACCTAAAAGGACTTTATTCAGACAGTGCTACTACTGGTTGCCAGCTTTGCTGCCAAACCGACCCACGAACATATTCTCGCTCAACCATGTCGCTATTCTGGAACCGGGAAGAAGGAACAGAAGACTGAAAAGGCTGTGACAACTGTGCCTGCGATGAACCACGATCGAGATGCAACTCACAAAGCACCTGCTCCACTTAACACGACAGGTCACGATGATTACTGTCCGCAGAGGGACAATAACCAGCTGGCGAGGCGCTGTAAATGTTGTGGGAGCCCGCACTGGGACAACAGATTTTCGAAGTGGGCAGATTTCCCGCCACAACAACAAAGCCAATGCTACTCGGGAAACTAAAGAGCGAGGCGAAACGACCCGACACCGGTGGCCCCAGGGTTACATGTCTCTGAACAATCTCAGGAGCAGGTGCTACTCATGCAAACTATTGAGCCACGAAGCAGTTTTGCCAGAATATCAGTCCTTGTCAACAGCTACCCGTGTCGAGCACTTATCGATACTGCGGCCTCCCACAATTTTGTTAGATGCGACGTCATCGATACCAGGGATATGTAACCAGTGCAACAAGTGATTCAACTGGTTACACGACAGCAGACAGTAAAAAATCGCGGGAGAAATAGCAATCGCAGTAGAAAACTCGGAACATTGAGACAATGTCAACTGCTTTTGTACTGGATGACTTGAAGGAAGACGATATTCTTGGTGTGCCCTGGTTGATGGAGCAACACGCCATCATCGAGCACGCGACCTAATGAATCCACTTTGGGATGAAGGAACGGCGAACAGTCTACAATCTTGATCCATGAACAACTGAACAAGCTTCCCCCATACTGCTCGATGGGCTGGCTCACTCAGTGAATTCCAGGAGGTAGTGGAATGCCTACTGAACAATAGCCGAGACGTTTTTGCTGCAACCGACCCGTTACACAGAACGACCGTAGCAGAACACTGTATTCCATTAACCACTAGTAAACCTGTATATGATTCACCAAGATGGTATTACCCACACCAACGAAAAATCATTAGGGACAAAATCAACAAGATGCTACAGGAAGGCATGATTGAGCCATCCAAAAGTCACTACAAGGCTGCCATCACACCAGCCCCAAGAAGGACGGCTCGTGGCAATTCTGCATCGACATCAGATGCCTGAACCTCATCGCTGAAAGTGCTCTGCCCCCGTACGTCAAAGTGAAGGATGCCCTGAATAGCTTGGGCCATGCAAAGGTAATGGTAATGACCACGATCGACCTGAAAAGTGGATATTGGTAGATAACAGTCTGACCTTCCGATCATCATAAGACCACTTTTAAGGCCCTATATGGACGGCGTTTCCAATTCTGCACCATGCCATTTGGCCTGAAGTACACCCCCTCCACTTTCCAGGCTATGATGATCTATGTCCTGGATGGCTACATTGACGACTTTGTTTTGGACAACATGGATTATGTAATTATATGGTCAGTCTTCTGAGAAGACCACGTACATCACTCATTGTTGATCTTAGAACACCTTGCAATCAACAAGCTCCCCTGTGCCAACAAAAAGAGTCACCTGGGATAGCCAGCATCCAGTTCCTCGGACACATGGTCGACAAGCATAGGAGCTGCCCCACAACTGACAACTCGAGCTGATCGAGGATTTCACTGCACCGACGACACGCAAACAGCTACACAAGTTTTTTGGGCTCGCGAACTGGTTTCGCGAGTACGTGCCAGAGTTCGCCATAGTGACTGCCCCTTTCACTGAACTGGTGTCCCCAAACATCCACTTCAGGTGGACCGCGAAAGAACAGGACAGTTTTGAATAGCTAAAATGCAGTTTCCAGGAGTGCCCCATGCTTGCCTGCTATGACCCAGCAAGACACATTTACGTACAGATGGACATGAGTGAGAAAGGACTGGGGCAGTGCTGTTCCAAAAAGTCAGATGATGGAACATGGTGAATTATCTATTTTGGGAGTGCCAAGTTGGGAGTAGTGGAATGCAGGTATGATGCCAACAAGTGCGAGTGTCTCGCCATGGTTTGGACTCTCAGAAAGTACCACCAGCTGCTTGAGTATCAATGTTTCACTCTCCGAACTGATTATCGCTCTTTGCTGTGGCTCCGCAACACCCGGGAAAGCCGCAGCTAACTTACCCGCCTTGCCCTCTTTCTACAATTTTTTGACTTCGAAATGCAGCACGTGGCACGAGAAGATAATCAGCTTGCTCACCACGTTTTATGCTCTCTGGTGGAAACCATTGGGCAAGATGAGGAAGAGTGGGAAGACATACTCCCTCCCTCCCCTTTGCACGAGACGTCCGTCATGCAGCCAGTATGCTGCCCCAACATCACGGTTGTGCCAGCCACCTCTATGCTGTACACACTTAGGGAACAGGTAATAAACGAGCAAAACAAATACCCAGTTGCCCACGAGTCTAGACAAAAGTGCACTGAACGAGTGATGGAAAAATGGTGCATTGTAAATAACTGTTTGCAAATATGTGCAAATGCAACCAGTATCACATGATATGAATATGCTTTACCTGCAGCGCACAACGCAGTTCTCCACTACAAACATGATAACGAACTGGCCGAATATCCGGGTGCAAACCAAACGCAGGGAAATATCACTAAATACTTTAATTGGTCCCACATCGCCATGCACACCCTGGAATTTTAACACGAGTGTATAAAGTGCAACCATTACAAAATCAGGCAACATAATGGACTCCAACAGAAACTGGCCCGCAATCCCAATGAACAATTTGAAACAGTACCAAACAATTGTATGGGACCTTATCTGCGGATGTCTGTTGGCAAAAGCCTTATTTCAGTTGTCATGGGCCTGTTTTCCTGCTGGGTAGAGGTATATCCATCCTGTGTGCGAGGACGAACAATTGGAAAGACACTTCACTATGAGTTCTATACCCACTGGGGTCTTCGATGTGTGTTGTTAAGCGATAATGTCAGACATTTCATGGGATGTATGTGGAAAGACCTTTGCACAAAATGGTGCATAATGCATCACACGACAGCTATATAACATCCATGTGCGAAACCTACCGAACAAAGATATCAGGACTTGAAAACACAGCTACATTTTCGTGTGTCGAAGATCATTCGTCCTGGGTCGAGAACTTACCCGTGGCATTATTTACACTCTGCCACTGGGTGAACCAGGTAACCAACAAAAAACACCTGCCCAGCTGCTGCAGGGACATGACCTTCCCCTCGCGGGAGAGTTCCACAAAGGGACGAGGCAGCGGGCCACTTTCCCGGCTGGAGGGGAGAGCTGAGAGTAAGAAAGATAGAAGGCGATTAGGGAGATGCGAGAACAGCACAGGTGCTACATGACCACATGGGGGCCGACCTCCAATTGTCCCCCTCCCCCACTTCAGCATGACAAGCTTGTCTACGTACGAGCTCATCCCTTTTCTGCAGCACAGAAATCATGCTATAAGGTCCGACTGAACAATCATAGCAACACAACATTTCACAGCGAAGCCTTACATCTCGTGAGAGATGATGCCGCGATTCCAGGCATCCAACATCCTGCACCAAAAAATTTCATGGCAAATGTGTCCTTGCCCATGCAGATATGAGGTGGAAAATTCAACAAGCATTGACATTGTCATGCCGAGCATGCCCGATGCCACAATGCACGACACTCCTGCATCCACAAGAGATCTGGCAGAAGACACACTCACGTACGGCTCATGTCATGAGTTTGATGTCATCCAGATGCCAGAGTACAGTGACATCTCAGACAGTGAGGCAGGAGGGCCACCTGAGAATGGCCAGTATCACTAGGTGTGGGTCCACCTGATAACATCGCTATGCCGTTAGAACACCGACATTCGGCGACAGAAGAGAGCAGCAGTGACGAGTCTGAAGCAGAGGAGCTTTCCTCAACGCCCTGCTGCTTAACATGTGCGCATCGGGCCCGGCGCACCACGTAAGTGACCTGTGGGCATTCGCTGGCAACCTCCGCAGACAGCATAGTGCCACCGCCTGCTCCAAGATGGTGGCCATGCCCACTTCCAGTGCAACAACAATACGGCAGACACAAACTATGAGCTCTTGGGAACATAAAGCTACCGATATACTGAGGTTGAAGCTGTACTTGTCGGTCAGTGAACGGGCTCTGAAGAGGGGGCGTTTGACCTGGAGCAGTCAGCCCCAGCCCGTTCGTCCCGCCGACGGCACACCTGCAAAGGCTTCACATGGACATGTGAGGCATCACTGCAGCAGCCTGTGTCCCGTGACCTGTGCGTAGCGCATCAGTGCAGCGAAGTCTAATATTTGTAGTGTAATATTGTTGTGTTTTGTTTTGAAATTCCCTTTATAAATTTAATATTTTTCATTGTGTAACAGTGTGTCTGTCACATGTGCTCCATAGCGCCCTTGTGAGAACTTGTGTTTCTTTATATTTTTGATAGTGCAGTGTTTCCATGTAATATGTATTGTAATGTTGTGTTATTAAAGAGTAAATATATTACATGCTAAGGTAAGTGATGTGTGCACAAATTGTGTACACGAAATTTGTAGAGATAAAAGGGCAATTGCTTTATTCTGTTGTAATGATAATTGTGTGTTTGTAAACAAACATCTTCCATGCACTAATTAGCACTGTATCACTTTAGGGTACCCCAAGTTAATATTACCACTCGAGAAATCATATAGTAAGGGCTTTTAACTATTTTAATTTTGTACTTGTTTGTTTTAGTTGTAAGAGTGTTATCATATGTCAACATAACCTAAATGCTGGCCAACTGAACCAAGTGGCAGAGGCCACGGGCCAATGAAATGTACACAGCATTTTTCCATAACCTTAAGCAAAGTGTGCCAGATAATACATATTTCATTTTATAGTGTTTTGTGCAATGTAATACTAATCAACATAAAGATAATAATAGCTGATAATCACACAAATGAATGTGGGGGTAAACCTGCAGTATTAAAGACATACGCACTGTGTGAAATATGTGTATTTTTAGGTTAACGGCCAAGTACAAGGCAAGTGACATTTCAACAAATAAACTGCTTAATGCAATATTTTTATTTCTCTCTGAATATTTGAGTAATATAATTTCTAGAGTTTTACGTGACGTCTGAACATATTTGTATCATTGCCAATAGCATTCATACTTAATGTAATATTTTATCCCCGAATAACAGGACTTCTGACATCATGTGGGAGGTTTGTGTCTAGGCGGTCGGCTCCCGTGCTAACATTTTTGAGTAGCGTCATCGTATCTAGTGGGGCTGGTTTTGCGTGAGTGTCCCCTCCAGGGACTTTAACTTTTCTTGCATCAATAATGTAACTGCTGTATTAATATTATTATTATGGAACCTCTTTGGTTTTCCCTAACCCCAAAGCGTGCACCACCCCACAGTCTGGTCCATTTTGTACACAGTCAGACCTTAAATTTTCAACTAAGTTTTATGTAGGCTTCACACCATTTTATATGTAAAAGAGCTTTCTGAGCTAAAGAGGAGAATCACGTGTAATTGCCGCAAACAAGGTTTGCAAATAAATTGTTATGTCAAATGAATGCCGCATACGAGTTTATTTATTGGTTGGTCTGACCACTTAACCTCTACAAATTATTTTTCTATTAAAATGTACAACGAATATATTATGGCACTGGGTGGCTGAAACAACCTGCTAGGTATTTAATGGTGTTTTAGGGGAGGCCTACAGCCCCTACTAGATAAGGCATAATGGTCATAACTCATCAGAACTTCATCTCAGCAAAGCAGGAATGGTGCTGCAGGAATCTGATATCGGGACACCAGGGAGGTCCCATGGGCCATCAGCCTTCACGACCCCCATTCTTCTTGTGCTCTGCACTGGCGCCCGAACCTTGTAAATTTAACTTAAACTCCTATCCAAGTTACCTAACCTCCCAGCCCCTTGGGTTCCGAAAACTTCACCACGTCATGTTGGATGAGCTACCAAAGTCAGCTATCTTGGGCTAGCACCTTCATCGATCACAACAGCGCTAGTGATGTCATATGACCACCACTATCTTGGTACCAGCCAAGGGAAAGTGTGTCACCATCCACCCCCCTCAATCAGCACCACACCACACCAGCATGATTCGTGAGAAATATCTTCATCTTCAGCATGAATTCGTATGGGTAGAATAACATCTTGCTTTATAATATGCATGTTACCATAGCAAACCTTGCAGTGAGTGCATTGAGTGTCGTGTTGAGTGGGCTGATAATTATGGTGTTGAGTGCATACAAAGTGTGGTGAGTGCATTGCTGAGTGTGATGCAAAGTGCATTGCTAAGTGCAGTGAATGCAGTGCTTAGTGCGGTGCTAAGTGCGATGAGTGCGGTGCTGGTTGTAATTGCAGAGAAACAGTGTTACAAGTTTTAGGATGTCTGTTCAAAATATCACTCCATGTAAATTGCCTCTGGCAGAAATCGCACTGAAATTAAATTCTTGAAGTTTTCATCCTGCAGGTCGTTACTCTATGTCGATGCACGCTGCACAGAGCTGTGAATGCTTTACCACAGAAGCGACAAAGCAGATGCTTCATTGGAATTTTGCATCCATGCTGTACCAAGTATAGAATGATACTTAAACGAAAAAAAACATAATATTTAGAGTTTGGTGAAAACTCGATCTCAAAATTGGCACTGGCAGCAACCAATTAGCGATGATGCAGGTCGCGGCTCCATGATCGTCGTGGTCGAAGGTAGGCCTTCGTATTCGCAATTCATCTTTGCCTTATGGGAGCACTCTGAGAATACCCAAATACTTGTTCGCCCCAAAAGAACACATGCAGGTATAAAATTTATTCGATAAATCATTATGTATATTCGTATGCGGTTGAACGGTGTGAAGGAGACGCTACGCAAGTTAATTTGGAATGAGAAGGTCCTAGAGCTTTGCAGGTTTACGCATACCTCTGCACATTATCACACCTAGCAAATGTCAGTTTACAATCCGTGAACTTATGTACCACTCGATCTGTATTCATCACACAGACATACATCTCGTGCCGTCATGCATCGTGGTTGAACCCGAAGGTTTTATCGCAGATGCGACATGAGTGACGATGTAATGGTTCAGTAGATGGCACCGATGTAATTGAAGATTCCGACGATGGTACCACGAACGATATCGATGGCGATATATGCAGCACATCTGGGGTCGGTGATCGTACAACCAAAGACGAAGTCGAGACGTCGCTTGCAGACACACCATTAATTGCACTCTTCATCTTGATCTCTGCAGGAAAAAAACTGACAGAATTAATACATCTGTTAATTGAAAGTAATAAGGTATCTGTATCATTCATAATGGATATACTTAGGTATATTTACGAGCATGAATGATAATTACCTACAGAATTTTATGTAATAGCTGGTCATAAAAAATACTTACCAGTCAGAGTTTTAAGAAATCCAGGAGAGAGAAGACGATCCATAACCTGTCGCATTAGACGAAGACCTGAGACGATGTGCGAATATGTCCGCCTTATAAACCCCCAGAGTCTGAGATGTCACATGAGCAACAGCCAATCATGAACGAGCAATGTCAGGTGACCGCCATTTGACATACACTTTAAAAATGCCATACGCATACATGCTGTGGCCAACAACAGGAAAAACCTGTTCACCTGTAAGGTGAACCATAGGGACAATACACCCTTGTGGTGTGTTGTGGTTGTAATTTAATTGTTTGTTTTCAGACACTCATAAAAACGAAGTGACACACTCTAAAACATGCTTAAAGTCTTAAAGAAATTTGTTCATGCTTACCCCACCTCCATCTCCGCCTCCGCTTCCTCCTCCTCCTCTGCCACCAGTACACTCGGTTTATCATGGATGGTATGTTGTGTAATATGTTTTCCAAAATATCTTTCTTGTGATTGTTGGTGTTTGTCGAATGGCGTGAACAGTATTTGTTCATGTAATTCTAAGGCATGCTTGAGTTGATTGATTTAAAGTCTTTGGTATGGATGGTCAATATATTTTGTCTGGTTTCAGTCGGCATGGTGGATGGTATGAGAAGAAGTTGATTGTGTCACTAGTATGGGTTGTATATTTGCTTTGTATGGACTGTGTGCATGAATGTTTAAGATGCTAGAGTTGTAGTGGGTGGTATGGTTGGTAGGTATAGGCGGTGTTTGTTGGTATAGCAAGTACAATGGGTGTTAAGTTATGGGCTTTCCTCAGCTGAATTGTTGTTCTAGCTATGATTGATATTGTGCTTGGTGTATTGGGAGGTACAGTTGAATTGAGTTTTCTTTGGTTATAGGATATGGGATGTTGAGTGGCCTGGTATGACTTGAGTTATATAATGGATGTTATGAGTGATCAGTGTATATTTGATTTGTGTCGACCAGTAGAGCAGAAAGAATGTTGGTGGGTAGAATAAAATACCATTTATGAGTTACACTGGGTGAAACATTGAATGTTAATGTGCCTGCAGTGCTTTTGTGATGGTTGGTGATGATAGGCGAGAGAAAAATGTAAACAAAGATGTAGCGTGAAAGTCAAGATGTAATGAAAGAGGGAAACTAAACAAGAAAAAATTGGGAGGACTCAGAGAAAACCAGGGGGGAGAAAGAGAGGGAGAAAGGGATGGAATGAGAGAAATATATTGAATGAGAGGAGGCAAGAGAGAGAAACGAAAGAGAGGAAGAAAGAGAGACAAGAGAAATGAAGATAAAGAGATGGAATGAGAGAATGAAATAGTGACAAGAGATGGAATGAGAATAAGAGAGAGAGATACGAAAGAGAGGGGGAGAAAGGGATGGAATGAAAGAAAGATATTTAATAAGGGAGGCAACAGAGAGAAACGAAAGAGAGGGAGAAAGGGATGGAATGAGAGAGATGGAGTTTAAGAGATGGAATGAGAGAAAGAAAGAGAGATATGAGAGACAAGAGATTGAATGAGAGAAAGAGAGAGAAACAAAATAACAAAAAATGGGAGGACTCGGAGAAAAGCCTCGGAGAGGAAGAGAGAAACGAAAGAGAGAAAGAGATGGAATGAAATAATGAAAGAGAGAAATTGAGAGAAATGAAAGAGAAAAAGGCACGAGAGATGGAATGAAAGAGAAAGATATTGAATGAGGAGACAAGAGAGAGAAACGAAAAAGATGGAATGAAAGAGAAAGGAGAGAACGATATGGAATGAGAGAGTGAGAAAGAAAGAGTTGGAATAAGATAAAGATATTGAATGAGGGAGACAAGAGAGAGATACGAAAGAGAGGGTCTGGAAATGTAGTCGAGATAACTTTTTGCTCTACTCTTATGTACTATTTCGACATAAGGAAAAAAAAATAATTAAAAATAAATCTTATAATCAAATAAAAATTCATGTTTACGATTTGACATACACTATGACTATAAAATCAATATGGCTAACAGAAAAATACATATATTCTTGAAGAAAATTAGTGGACGTAACTGCCGAGCACCTTCGGATGCGTTCGACAAACCTGAGCTGAAGACTACCAAGCACCCCCTGAGTCGAGCCAAAGATTGCCGAGCTCACCCGAGTTGAGCCGAAGACCACCAGCCGCACAAACCGCACAAGCTGCTGCGGCTTCCATTAAAAATATATTGCACCAGACTCGGCTATAATACACTACTCTAATCATGTAAGAAGATGTCGCGTCGCAGAAAAAACAAACGTACATGTTCGTAGGGTAACGAAATCTATCGTACGTCGAACGCTTTTCGCGAAAATTGTGTGTGCCAAGTCTTAAGTAATAAATTGTTATATTATATAGTAACTCATTGTTCACAATTGCGTAACGGTTGAAGTAGAATAAATGAGATTATTCTGGTGCAAAGTATTTTAAATAGGATCTGTGTGGCTGTGTCTGGCGGTCTTTGGCTCGACTCGGACGAGTTAGGCAATCTTCGGCTCGACTCAGGGCGTGCTCGGAAGTTGTCGACTTACGATTTCCGAACGTACCCGAAGGTGCTCGGCAGTTACACCCACTACATCTACAAGCATATGTTTGTTTCTCGTAGCTATATTGGATTTTTAGGCATGGCGGTCTTTGGCTCGACTCGGGCGAGTTAGGCAATCTTCGGCTCGACTCAGGGCGTGCTCGGAAGTTGTCGACTTACGATTTCCGAACGTACCCGAAGGTGCTCGGCAGTTACGCCCACTACATCTACAAGCATATGTTTGTTTCTCGTAGCTATATTGGATTTTTAGGCATGGCAAATCATAAATCTGTATTCATTATCCGATTTAAAAATATATTTTTAATTATAACTTATTAATTTTATTTGTATTGTGCCGATATTACATATAAGGTATTGCAGATAAATGCAAAAGTCTATCATCCTGTCACTAAATTTCCAGTCACCTCTCTTGAAGACTGATTAATACACGATGCCAGAATCTGCTAATTATTCACTACTTCTACAGTTTTGAGGCAAAGTATATTACTCAGAATTATTTTAATGTATGTATATATGAATAAACCAAACCCATCACCATAATAGCGACCAATGCACTAGTATGTTATAATTATATTGTGGATCAGCATATACCAACACTTTAATTGGTTTATTTGGCGTTAATTTAAATTCCAATACTCTCAGGCCTTGGAGACTTGCATTGTATGAGGATGAAAAACAGTCATAACATTCGTACTCTTCTTGACCATCAACCCATCAATCGTACAATCATTCAATCGATATTTGAATCAATCCATTAATCTTCCAATCTTTCCATTAATCGTTCACATTCATCGCCAACCTGCAACCAGACCTCACCAGTCCTCAGCAATGTTTTAATATAACACGCCAAAACTCTATTCCCTACTATTTTTACATATCGAGTTATTCCTTACTATACATTACCAAAAATCTACCGCTTTTCTCTCTGTTATTAATTAATATTGACAAGTTATGAGAAAAATATAATAATTTTTTAGACAAAATAATATCCAAACATTTCTTAACCAAAAAATGTGAAAAGCAAACAAGACCGATCCTGAACACATGCAAGATTCGAGTTAATTAGGGTGTGATGCATTACCTTCTTTCACAGCAAACAATAAACAAGAGAATCGTTCAGTAATGTCAGAAAATAAACCGGTGTGTTTTAGTGAACAATTAGACAATGTATAGAAATGTAATTGTGGGTTATACTTAGATAACAGTGCTTAAATCTTATTTGTTTTGTGTTTTTACATAGACAGACACTTGTTATTCAAAGACGTTAAATATAGGCGCCATTTCTGCTCCATGTGTCGGTTCTGTGAAAAATTTATAATAGTAATTTATTTCTGCTGCTATGATCATGCCACATTTTTTCAATGGAATTAATTAAGTTGCACTGCTTGTTAGTTTACAGAAATAAATAACGCGTAACCTATCATTGTGGGAGTAGTTTTCATTCTCCAGGAAGGAGAACTATGTTAGTCAGAAGATACCCTACGCTTGGAAAGCTAGGAATCACCGAATCACAAGATATCGTGGTAGGCCTACAAAATTTTATTATGTGAAACATTTTTAACATACATCGTTACTGCCCTTTGTCGTCACAGAAAACCAAGATTGAGACATAAAATAAACACGAAAAAAGAGCCGATAGTAGCTGTAGTCAAAATATATAAGTAAAAAGTATAAAAATAATGTTTATTTATTTATTTGAATTTAATGGGCCGACCAGTAGTGTCAACAATTAACTGGGTGACACGCACTCACAAACATTAACAAAGATAACCAAAACACAAAAAAAAACTCAGAAAAAATTATAAATACACAAAACACCGACAATTGTATATATAAACATTAGTAAAACAACACAAACGGCACAATCAGACTACACACACGTGGGCACTTCACAAAATTTACAAAACTGTGTTAAATAAAAACAGTAAAACATTAAACTATGACAATTAAATGTTGAAAGATCAAAAATAAAAAAGGTAGGTAAGCTTAACGTCTCGTCGACATGACGGTCATTAGGGACGGTGCAAGTTGGGCAGGGGGGAGGGTTTGGGGAAGGGATGGGAAGGTATCAGCCATGATTGGGAGTCATTTCGGAAAATCATTGAAAACCAAAATCAGGATGGCCGGACCGGGAATCGAACCTGGGTCCTCCCGAATGCGAGCCCAGTGAGCTATCACTGCGCCACCTCGCTCGGTATCAAAATTAGCCCACTATCTATTTAATGTTTGAATAGCCCAAACAAAAGTTATTTCCTCTCCATTAATGAGGTCAAAATCAAAACTTATTGTATTCTGAAACACATATTTTGACTATATCATTTCTAGAATTTACTGTACAGAAAATATTCAAAGTTCTATGTTTATAATTAGTCATCTTTAAAGAAACCAGTTTATACTCAGCAGAACAAAAAAAGTGTGAAAGAAAAGCAATTACTAAAATAAAGCATCTATAACGTCTCGTCTGACTTTCAGTGTCATAGTATTATAACTAATGAGCTCTCCATTATAATTAAAATCTATATTATTTAGTAAGAATTTTTTAAATATAATCTTAAAAACTGTTCTTTGAACATTTTCCAGTCTATTTGAATCAGTGGTGGTAATGTAATTCGAAATGTCTGAAGAGTATTCTAATTTAGATCTGACTGAAGAATAATATAGACACGAATAAAGAATCAGGTGTTGAAGCAGAGTAGGTAGTAAATTTAATTAATCTTAAAGTACGAGTAGAATTACTACTCACACCTTGACCACAAACATAATCTACTCTGTTGATTACAGTATACACTGAATATTTATATACGAAAGGATTAGTTTTTATTGTAAAAGAAATACACATAGTTTTGTCTAGATTAAGTGACATTGCATTATTAATACACCAATTAATGACGGCAAAAATGTCTTCCTGCAAACGCACACAATAATTTAAATCTTGAATATTTTTATAAATCTTGAAGTCATCAGCATAGAGAAGTGCTCGTGAATTATTTATAACACTTACAATAACATTTATGAAAATATTAAATAACAATGGTGATAGTGTTCCGTCCTGTGGAATACCAGAAGATACATTATAATGAGACGAAAGTGAAGATTATATTTTTACTACAAACTTTCTGTTAAAATAATTATTGAAAAAACCATTTGACATAGGTGTTATCTAACCTTATTAATTGCTTTTAATTTTTCCAATATTACCGAATGTTGACAAGCGTCAAAAGATTTTTGTAAATCAAAATATTTTACATCAATTTGGTTTCTGGATGTAACATCTCCATATATATATAATTAACAAAATTATATAAATTAGCTGTTGTAGTTGGCTATTTGAAATTAAGATTTTTGTGTAAAAATTTATGTGTCTATGAATTACCTACTCAAATATCTTTGAGAAACTGCATGATAGAGATATAGGTCTATAATTGTTTACATCCTGTTTGTCACCATTCTTAAAAATTCGAGCAACTAATGTTTTTTCCCAGAAGCTTGGATATACACCACAAGAAATACTAAAATTAAAAATATGGGTTGGTAGTGGAATAAATGAATGGGCACAACAATGAAATTAGGGATATCGTCAATCCCAGCAGCCTTACTGCCTTTAAGTCTTTTAATTGCCCGAAGAACCAAACCTTGTGTAATTGTCGGAGTTGATAGATGCAAATTATTACCATAATAATTACATTGACGACTGACATAAGTTGTCTGAACACATACACCTCTGCAAATTGGTTGGCAAGGGCTTCAGGATCCTGGACATTTGTACTATTGGATGATAGTATTATTTTCTCATAATGTTAACATATTTACAAAAATTGGCAGTATTAATTTTCAGATTATCATTAATATTGGTTTGCAATTTTTTTCATCTATTTAAATTTTTTCTTTCACAGCTCTCCTGTACTCAGAAAAGCAAAAGTTATTGTATTCAGTATTACTTCTTTTATATAACCTAAATAAATGTTCATTCATTTTTAAAAGTCTGATTAGATCATTTGAAAATCATACAGGAAATTTACATTCTGAACTTTTTACCTTTGGAATAAACTGATAGATTAATATTTGAGAGTTACTGGAAAGGTAATCTACCATTTGGTCAACATCTTACAAGCTAAAAATAATGATAAATAGTCACCTTTTTTTTATAATTCCTATTGTAAAAAGTATTGTTACTTTCTTTGTAACTTTCCAAATCAACTTTACAGTAACAGAATAAAGCAAGATGACATACATCTTCCACTACAATAGAATCCACAAAATTGTCTATATGAAAATTAGAAAACACCAAATCAACTAATTCAGAGAAAGGCTTTGTGAAATTAAATTCTTCCAAATTAAACGAACTCATTTTTATATAAGGATTTGCCAATTTTTTCGTTATAATAATGAACAATATTTTGATAATGAAAAGTATCCCACTCAATACCAGGTACATTAAAATCACCGACAATAATTATTTGACCAGCATTACCGGGCAATTTAGAATCTAGGAAATTTAAATAATCGTTACCATCTCTAACAGAAAATTGTGGAGGAATATAGGCTATATACGATCTTTTTTTTTTTTTGCATTATAGCTAGTATTTTCTACCCAAACGGACATAATGTAATCTTTTAGAAAATCAAATTGTTATAGTACAGCATGTGGATATTTAGATGAATTTACAGGTATAAGAACTCCACCACCTCTTGTGAGGTTAGTAAAAATAGGATCACTATCTTTGCAAAATATATGGTAATTATTCGAAAAATAGTGAGAATCAAGACAATTAGTAATGAGCAAAGGTTCTGCTAAACAAATGACAGAGTAATCAACACTATTGATATTATTTGAAAACAATAAAAATTTAGTTCGGAGACCCCTAAAATTTTGGTAATAAAGACCGAAATCATCCTTCCCTGGAGTCATTCATAATTAGAGACCTGAAAACTTCGCGAGTTCGATTACCTGCAGGCTGTACTCTACAGTCTTATGTACACACTTGCGATTGTCTGCTGTCACAGTGGAAGGTGACAATAAATTGAGCCAGCGTTCTACAGGAGGTTGCAAACACTGAGTGGGACAATGGCTAAAGCTGTATAAACACACTTGTTTTGAATGCTAGCTTGTCTGAAAATTAATCCGCGAATTCTTCATGTCTATTCATAATTAATAATAGCACCTCCATTTGCCTCAACATAACCTAGGTAGAATCAGCTTCGACTCCTCCAGCCATCACACTATTGTTATTAAAAATAACGCAAGGCTTTTATTCATTCTGTGACGTTAAATTGGGAGACTTTAATGCGCTTGTTGCGCCAAACAGCTGATCGATCTGAAGCCTATCGTAGAAGGGGCTAATTAAGCAACAAGCCGGCGAAAACAACATATTAAGAATACGTTCATAGTCAGATTCTGACATCGACACATAGAAAGAAGAATAAGAGGCGTATCTCGTTTCCAGTTTTACAACTTTCAAATTTGAAACCTTAAATTCTTGACTGATATATGTCAGTAGTAGGATTTAGATAAATCTGGTACAACGATATCCGAGTTCGGATTCGGATTCAGCTGGCCGCCATATTGTTACGTCACCCATCCACCATCTTTAACATATGTGACCTTGACCTTTGACACTTGACCTTGACCGCAGTGACCTCTGACCCCAAAAAGAACACAATTTTTTTTTAAATAATCCGAAAAAGTCCAAAAAATTCAGAAAAAATCTAAAAAATACCCAAACATTTATTGTTAAAAGAATAAAAACCCATTTATAAAATGATTAAAAATGTATTATTAAAAATTTAATTTCACGAGTTTCTCTCAAACTCCCTACACCAAAAAAAATCCGTCGAAGGCCTCCACCCTCTCGTCCATACCCAGTCGGCCATCTAGATAGGCGACCACGAACTTGGTAGGCGACTGCCATCTTGGTAGGCGACCATCATATTGGCAGGCGACCACCATCTTGGAAGATATCACCCATCCGTCATATTGGAAACCAGTATGGGTGGTTAGAAAATAGCATAGCCTACAATACGAATTTATATTTAAGCTCTTATACTTTACAAAAATTTTGCAGTTTCGAAGTTTTGTGCTGAAATGTCGAGGCAATTATTACAACGGCCAAAAGTGTCTGTGTTTGGTTTTCCAAAGGATGCGAATTTGAAGCATAAATGGATAGCAGTTATACGAAGGCAAAATTTCCAGCGTACAGATGTGATTTATTTACACCCATATTGTTTCTTGTTAACGTAATCGCGGTCTTAAAAGGAGACATAAGAAAATTTTGAATATGAAATTCGAAAGAATGTCATCAATGTGTTTTCACGCTGCTCAAATTGTTCCTAATTGCACATTGATGTCACATTATATATTTATTGGATCATTTTTATATTATTTGTGTTTTCAAAATTCTCAGACATAAATTTCAATTTTTAGCTAGAACAACGAACTAAGTTAGGCTGATGCAGATACATAAAACAATAAACTAACGTACATGTATTTACATAACAAAGATATGCAAAGAAAACTGATATGTTAAAATGTGACAGTAGAAAAAAATTACGTATGGCTAGCATACATTACCAAGTGCCAACTTTTATGTTACTTGTTAAAAGTTTACGATACATAGTGTATATGATTCTATATATTCAATACCCTTATATTTGCTAATGAACATATGTGTATATATGCATGTATGCATAGATGTATGCATGCATGCGTGCATTTAGGCTTATGTAAGGCTTATACATAATTTTGACTAAGTCGATTTACATAAATAACATTGGGGTTTGTTGATGTTAACTTTATCGCAGTAATAAAGTTTGTTATATTTCACACTTTTTAGTTAATTACTGGGTGAAATAAGATTTACATTTAATATTTAAAGATCGTTTCAGTATTAAATATTGAATATTACACATTTTTTGGTCTCGTTTTAGAAATTTCTGAAAATTGAGGCCATTACTTTATAGATCTTCAACGCGGTCTTGATTTCTGTTGTACTCTTTTAACATGAAAAAAGCTTCCAAAATATTCTGCAGTTGCTAGACTTCAAGAAAAGAAAGAAGACGCCATGCTGGAAAGCTTATTGGATAGAAATTTATTTAAGGGTGGCATGAAATTAAACAAAATACATTAATTTTGAATAGGAACATTTGAAAATACAATTATGAAATTGTTACAAATGAAAATCCAATAACATTGCGAAATATTACACTTAAATATCTGCAGGTGCCTGGAAATTATGGTTTGCTTCATGTTAGTAGAGTAGCTCTATGATAACAGTTGCTTACTTTGTAGCTGCTTTTAACACCTGCGTATTTCTAAGTTTTATTTTGTGTGGTCAAATTTCTATTAAGAAGGATTTTTTCAACACATTAATTTTTACCTGCGAGCCTTTTTTCTGCCTACGAATTAACTTAAATACATGGAAATGCATTGATTGTGACGCAGTAAAGAAAGTTACACAAGAAATCTAGCAGTAACTTAGCTTTGTGGTGAGTAGGAGTACGATACAGATAACCAATTTTTCTGTTAAACTAACAAATTAATACAGTAAGCTCCAGAAAATTGTTGCAAATAAATAAATTCTCGGGAATCGATAACTTTATTATTTTTCCCTTTATATTGACGAATGTATAATTTATCTTTTGACTATCTGAAAGATCAAGCTGATATTAACGGGTAGAAATTTTTCTTCAGATATCTGTAATCTCATGACATCTAACGCTTACAGGTGGCATGGAGAAATAGTTCTATTTTTTGTATTTTATTCAGCAGTGTTACTATCACTCATGTACTGTAAATTGCTGTATAAAACTTATCAGTTGTCATGTCATTTTCCCATATATTGTATGAAATTTTACTGCACGTTTGTAAGGTATTTCCCTTACAACTAAGGTATTCGTGGTAAAATTTACCTTACATTTTTGCGGTAATATTCCCTTACATGCAATGGTAATTTGTTTCCCTTGAATGTAAGGAAATTTTACCCCAATTTTTTCAGCGTATGCTACAATGATATATACATATATATATTTAAACAACAGGTAAACTACTGAAATGCGTAAATAATGATTACGAAATTAGTTTTTTTTTTTTTCAAATATAATTTTAAAAAAATTATTTCAAATAGTAAACTTACAAATAAAAAAGAAGACTTTATCTACCATATTTCAGTAACATGCCTGCAAAATCTATTGAAACACGAAACAGTTATTTTGATGTCAAATAAGGGTAAAGAAAAGAACATTGTTGTGTATACTATTGATTAGGTTGAAGAGCAAAAGGTCTCGAGCTTAAAATATACGAGTTGCTTGAATACTTTTTGATGTAATTTAGCATTATATATAAATAAAATGAGCAATAAAGTAGTACATAGCAAAAAAAAACTGAAAAGTAGGGCCTAAATGTTAGTGCATTTGTTACAGCAAAGTACGAATTTTATTATTAATAAGTGCTTGCGATTTAAATTAGTTGCATAATAGTTTGTTTGCAAGTGGAAATAAGTTATTGCCATATAACCGATTTTTACACGTGTTGAAGCTTTATGCTTAATGTTGAAGTTATTGCCTAGCTATTGTTTCTGGTTTGAGTCAAGACAATGCCATCCCGTCAATTCTACCCGAATGCCCTTCGTATCTCAGCACCAAGAGAAGTCATCGGGAAGATCCGAATGACAATAGCGCTAGGCTTGAATTTTTGCATTTTGAATCTAGTCTCACTGAAAGTCTTCGGTCACAAAATGCATATGGAAATAAGTTTCTTTTCAACTCTGTTGAAAGTTTATTAGGCTGTCTAAAAAATCTAACACTGGATGACTCTTGGTCACTTGTTCACGAAGCTGAATGTGTGTTTTTCGTTAATTTAGTTCTATGTCCGTATCCACATGTAGATTCTTCAATAACTGTCTCTCAAGATTTGCAGGTAAATGTGTTCCAAAACATGTTGCGTTGCGTAAATTAGGAAATGAAACATTTCCAAAAAAGTTCGATAACATAAATTGTTTGCTTGATTTAAAGCCACATATATATATATATATATATATATATATATATATATATATATATATATATATATATATATATATCTCAAGCTGAAACAATTGCAGATAAAATACTAAATAATTTGGCCCAAGTACAAGACAGTTTGACGGTAATCAAAGAGGAAGTGGGAGATAGTTGAAAAGAAAAATTTGCAGTTTGACAAAAATAAAAAGAAGTTCAGCAGCAGCTACCTTTTAATATTCTGTTCACAGGTTTTTTCAACCTCTCCACATGCATATAGATTCGTAAGAAGTAGTGGGCTCTTAACTTTGACACATGAAGGAATTTTGCGAAGAATTTGTAGTGCGTGTAATTTTAATCCAAACTTGGAAAAAATTGGCAATCATTTTTAATGTATGTGAAACAGAAATTTTCATATTTACAGGCAAGTGAAAAACATGTTGTGTTTATGATCTGAAGTCTTACTTGGATTTAAAAGGTGCAATTTTTCTTGGTGTATAGTATAACTGTGAGCTAGCAGCGACATCAGCATATATATTTATTATTCAGAGTATTGTATCTAGAAACAAAGATGTAGTTTACATTCTGCCAGTAAAGAAAAATTGTGGCACAAATTATTTTCGAATATATTTAAAGGGTTGCAAAACCTTTATTTCTCTGTTATTTGTGTATTGAGTGACAAGAACGCAACCAACCGCCGAGCTATGGCCTTTTCTTTTTTCTAGCAACAGAGATCTCAATATTGTGTACCCTCATCCATCAGATCCAAGGCGGCCTTTGTTTTTCTCAATAGATCCCATTCGCGTATTCAAAAGTGCGAGAAATAATAAGTTAAACTAAACAAATTCAGGTAAATGTATCATTTACCCGCTTCTCAGTTCAGGAGAACAACAAAAGCATTGGAAAAAGGTTTTGTTGGTTTGTTAAGCATCAATAGATGCACTAAAATGCACGGTTACTATCCTAATTGTCACAAAAAATACAAACAAACTATCGAGCTGTATTTTTGAACGAAGCGATTAAATCGAGAATCCAAACGAATGTATACAGTTAATTGAACAAAATATTTAGTTGACAATCTATTTATTTATTTATTTTTTTATTCAAACATATATTTTGCTAGATGAACAAAAGCAATTTTGTTGCTTTTCAAATTTTTCTTGCTCAGTAATATATTCTGTTAGGACAATTAAATATATTTTTGGCCCTATACAAACAAATATTTTGTTCGATTTTCTCTCAGTGCTTCCCACTAATGTCGCTTCTTTTGAAACATTGCGAAATATCTTCAGTTTTGAATTTGGTAATCTGATTAAAAATGCATATACTTTGACTGAGAAGGCGCTGTTTCCAACATCACTAGAAATGCGAAATGTAAAGTTTGTACTCCAGATATTTAACAGTGCATTAGCAATAGGACTAGAGATCGCTGGAACAAAATATTCCTTACCTTATGTATCCTTTACTGCTGATTCTATCAGAACTGTGTGTAGATGGTTTGATATAATGAATGTAGGGCAGATATTTAAGGGAAAGCACAACTTAAATCCGTACCAGGAACCTCTTACATCAAGTGATAGTGACATGAAAGAAGCTTCTCTGAACAACTTTATAGATTGGCTGGAGAACTGGGGAAAATGTAAGCCTTCTTCAGGATTCTATTCCAAAGAAACATTGTTGGCTCTCAAACACACCTGTTACGCTACCCCTGAGATTGCAAGATAGTGTTGTCAAGAGCTACGGATGAAATATATATTGACAGCAAAATTGCAGACATATGCCTTAGAGGATAGGTTTAGTCGGTACAGGCAGCTGGCTGGTTCGCAGTACCACATTTCTGTCGTAAAGCTTTATGAGTCCGAAATGAAGCTGCGAATTCAGAGTTTTCTGCCTCTAGTGCTGAACTCCTTAGAGCACGGAAGACTGCCGGTATCTCTAATTGAAAAAATTGACTTAGACAATTCTCTTACTGAGAAAGATAGTACAGGCATTATTCGATATAAGAGGAAAAAATATTTTGTGAGTTTCAAGGCCAGTCTTCCTTGTCTAGCTTACGTTGCTGGATATTGTGGACATTCAATACTTAAAAACTCTCATGTTCGCACTGCCAGGACAGCCTTATAATTGGAAGAGATTTGGAGGTCGATGACAATCTCTTGCTCATAAAGTCGTTGGATAGGGGAGGCTTGAAATATCCCTCCAACATAACACTTATTATGGTTTGTTACGTCTATGTAGTGTTTTCTAAATTGCTCTGTAGCGATAATGGAGAAATTTTGAAACTTTCAAATCTGAGGAAAGATGCATGCAGCATAATAATTGAAGTAGTAAATGACAGAGAGGAATCTATTTTATATTCTAGCTGCCCGGATGATCATGACCCAGAAAACATATGTTAAATGATTGTTTGGGAATCCAGCAACATCTTTCTGAAGGATTATTGTAAAATAATTAAATGATTCTTCGGCATGGAAAAAAATTCAGGCAAAAAATTAGAACACTAACAGAATGAAACCCATGTTTTGCCCTGAATGTAACTTTATCTACATTATGTGTATAATGTGTTGTCTTTGAGTGTATTTTAGTATCAGTTGCAAGTATAAATATGCATGTCTTGGCAAAGAATTTTTTCCTACAATTAAATTTCTTTAATAGTAAATGCAAATTGGATTATATTTTTATATTAGTATTAACATAAAGACTTGAAAGTGATAATTTGTGATGAATGTATATTTATTTTTAATTATGCACGAAGAAAATTTCCAGCAATCAAATTTATTTTTGTTTTTAATTACTTTTAATTTTAATACATTAAGTTGTGTTTATTTGACATTGTTGAAATGCCATCAATGTAATAATTTTTTAGTTAAGTAAAAAGTATTAATAATATAGTACACTAAATTTATATTTAAATATATAAGTTACTTTTTTTTTTCAATACTAAGATCCAAACACGACGTTTATTTTTGTTAGTTTGTGATCCCATGGAAGTGGTGTAAATGTTGTATATGAAGTGAAAATATCACTATGTAAGTATTTGAATTTCAGGAAAATTAATCCATGCAAAAATATATGATATTTGATAAACAGTAATTGCTGTTGAGAGCATTTGTGTTAAATTTCTAATCAGATGTTTACGACGAATCGCACACATAATTTTGTAAAAAATGTATAGTTTTTTGACACCCTGATTTTGTATACATTCCGATATTAACTATCGACTAAGAACGCCTCTTAAAATAGGGAAGTTTGTGCTTAATTTTAATGTAACAGTAACAACGAGGTGAGCGTACAACTAAAAAATATTATGAAGGTTTCTGAAACCACGTCTTTTCAAAACACGAGACATACAATTCATAATTGATAACCATGTTAATGGGACATAATTTGTACCTCAAGTAAATGATCATGCAACGCATGCTGTCAGTCACTGGCACACAGATATACTCCAAAGAAAGCGTTTCGGGAACAGACCTGGCTGTGCGGATCGGCGGGCTACCTGCTATGACGTCATGCGGCTGTAAGATGACTACCATCTCTAGGGGTGTTGCCTGAATCCATGACCTAGAATGACCTTAAATACAAAACTCGAGAAAAATTACATAAAAGTCACCAAGCTTATTACGTTAAAGACTACTGCCATATTAGATGCAGAATACCTCAACCTTGTGCCCATGACATTGAATTACTCCGAAAACAAAAACTCGAGAAAAAAATTTACGAGTCAATAATCATATTACGTCACAGACTACTATAGGCTGTTCACTGTAAAGTGAGCACTTTTTAAGGCCCTCCTAACAGACATCAACCAATAATAAATATATCTTATTGCAGCCTGAGGCATTACATTTTAAGGATGGGGAAATGTATACACAGTGTTTATTGCTCACATTGCAATGTTTATATTAAAACGCAGCAGGAAGATGGGAATTGGATGCAAGGAAAAATTTAGAAGGACCTTAAAACATGCCCACTTTACCGTGAACAGCCTATACCGTCATATTAGACGCAGACAAATTTGACCTTGATCCCATGACCTTGCAAACAAAACCTCGTCCAAAATACACAAACGTCAGCAAGCATAATACATGATTAACTACTATCGACATATTAACTACCTCGACCATGACCCCATGACCTTGAATGACCTTGAAAACAAAAACGCGAAAAAACGTAAAAATTAACAAGCATAATTCATTACTAACTACTACCACCATATAAGATGCAGACTACCTCTACCTTGACCCCATGACCTTGGATTACCTTGAAAACAAAAAACTCGAGAAAAATCCATGCGAAAATGGAGAAGCTGGCCGAGGCGATCCAACTTTCATGGGAGCTGCTGTCAAACTAAGTCTCTCAGCTTACCTCTCTACTGCTTATAATATACGAGTTCGCAAGCCCTATGATTTCATGTCAACTTTGAACCAATCATATGACATCATTAATTAGTGGGGACACCAACCAGCCAATCACCTAGTTGCCAAGTGACTCCAGCTGACTGACTCTACAGACTGACTCATGACTCCTGATTGTGGAGCATGCGATGCTGATTGCCGGAGGCGGAAGCAGTGGCGTAGGTGGAGGCGCAGGCGGAGTCGAAGCTGATTGTAGTTTCAGAGAACCATTGCCACAAGTTTTAGAATCTCTCTTCAAAATATTACTGAGTGCAAACTGCCTCTGGCAGAAATCGCATTGAAGTTTTCATTCAGCATGTCCTCGTACAGACCATGCCGACGTGCATTTTGAACATAGGTGAAAATTTAATCGCAGAATCGGCACTGACGATAACCAGTTATCGATGATGCAGGTCGCGTCTCCATGAACTTCAAGGTCAGAGCTGGCCTTCGTATTCGCAATTAATCTTCATGGAATGGGATCACCCTGAGAAAACCCAAATACTCTTTCGCCCGATGAAAACAAGCAAGCACTATCACATATATTATAGGAATATATAGGAATATATATGATAGGAATATACATAATTATGTATAAGCCTTTAAATATGTAAATAAAATATATTTTAAGATTGTCTTATACGTAATTATGCATCGGCATAGGTATATGAATACATAAATACAAAATTATTTTCAATTTATCTTACACATTTTTGTGTATAGGTATATAAATATGTATATATAAAGTTATTTTCAATTTGTCTTATACATAAATGTGTACTTAAATGTATAATTACTTTCAATTTATTTTATACATAATTATGTATAGGCATATACATATGTAAATAAAAAATATTTTTAATTAGTTAATTTATATTAATATATTTATTTATACATATGCCTACAAGCATATTTAATTAATAAATTTTTATAATACATTTCGGTGACCCTCTTACGGCGGAGGACTTTGTTCCGCATCTGTGGACCTCCACAAATCCATCCTCCTCAGCGGCCAGCTGTATAGACGTTGCCTACTGATCTATGTTTTATTTTTTTGCTCGTGAGTGACGGCAAAGTAGTTTTACCACATAGTACCTTCATATGAGTTGTTAGGTTATTAAAATCAGAACTAGATGCAGATTCATGACCATTTGAAGTACTTCGACTATAGGATTTTTTTTGTGGAGGGCGAGGAACCCCGGCTTCCAAACACGCAGCACACGCAGTTTTTTCTTTAGTTAATTGAAGACTCCCAAACAAAGCCCGAAGCAGAGAATTGTCTTCTTTCAGATCTCTTGCCTCTTTACTTAACTCATCAATTTTTACGCATTGAGCCTCAAACATAGTTTTAACTCTAGAATCCGTTTAATCAGTAACTTGAAAGACATGTCTTCTTGGCCTTCATCTTCACTATTCACGAGGGTTACTTTCAGGGCATAATTCTTATGCCCAGCGTTTGAATTAGTTTTCTTAACAGAGTTATTAGTGAGTTAAGGTAAAAAACTGAACATAGTTGAATCATCACTACAGTTTATACATACATAATTCTCACTTTCACTTGACCTATTTATACACTGAGTGTGTAAATGGGTGCCACAAGTTCCCGAACACTTTACTAACTTTTGTTTTCCATAAAACGGCTAACCGCATACTGAACATGAATCCACACTTTCGGGAATAAAAAAGACCACTAATATTCAGAAACCAGGAAGTTAGTACCTAAAACTTACAAACACTTAAAAACGATGTTCAAGAAGGAGCTGTAGTGAGACACGTCGTCTTCCTACGAGCGCCGATCACCATAATTATTATACGTTTAATTTATATATTTTAAGTATAGATATTCCTCACTTGTTTTTATTCGAAATAAAAAACGTACATATAATAACTGTATTATATAAAAATAAAATGTATAATATAATTTAATATACATTTATTTATATTATGGCGGCTATATAAAGTTATGACGGTACTATATAAAGTTGAGAAAATGTTGGCCGTTTGGGACGGCTTACCTTCGCTGCGACGGGGGTGTGTTTGACTAGCTCCACGCCTCAAGTCCGCTGGGCGGGCCTGCTGGTCTGCAAGTATGGGCGCCGCGGGGCTGTACCGCCCACGAAACTATGACTGCCTTCCCCTCCCTCGTACGTCACCTTTACCATGTCTGCCAGTCACCCACCACCAGGGTGCCCTTCCAGGATTTCAGATATCGACGAGTGAAGAACATTTTGTAATGTTCTAGATAATTTTAAATAAAATATAAATACAGGTGTCTCGCCCAAATTCGGGGAGACAGTACAGGGTTTTCACTTGGGCAGGAACGGCTGTTCCGCCAGTCAACATTTTAAAAGGGGGGCGGGGCGCTTGCTGCCCTTTTAAGTTAAGTATGGTTTAAAGCAAAATAATTAAATGTAACCTGCATATAACTGGAAAGAGGTGTAATTTTGTAAAAATATATATTTTGGGGGAAGTTTTATACATAATTATTTTTATACAAACTTTTTATACCAAATGTAATCGGCGGGAAAAGTATATTTTTATATAAGGTTTTTTAAATGGGATCTTGGGGGGAAAACATTGTAAATGATTTGAAGTTTATATATAAACGCAAAGTAACTAATATTTTCAAACCTTTTGCCTGGAACCAACCAAAATCCATTTTTTGACTTCATTGGGGGGCTCTCAGCTGTTTTCCAACTTAAAACACCTACATTCAGGAAGCAGTGGAGACAAGGACCTCGTCCTGTATGTGTTGGCAAACACCGTCACAATGTATTATATAATAAAATAACTCTTATATGTAATAATATTATTTATAATAATTATATTATATTTTATATTTATTTTAACGTTTGTTTATAAATTTTGACTACAATTATTCTCGGCTCGTTTTTCGTGTTTGTTCCATGTCTCAGACTTGGTTTTCTGTGACGACATAGTGCAGTAATGACGTGTGTTCAAAATATTTCACATAATAATTCATCCCAATTTCAAGATTCTTTCAAACAACTCACAAATTTTTATTTGTTCATTAAAAAGAATAATCAATTTTTTTTTTATCGAAAAAGGTTCCGGAAAAAAAATCTGCACTGAAAATTAAGGCATAATGTAAATATTTTTAACAAAGACCGATGTGATAATTCCCCACTTAAAATGGCAACAATGTCTGCCTCGTTTCAGTAAGTTTCGACTGGAATAAAAAGCACACCTAAAAAATCGTTTTGCATATAAGGTTTTCAGATGAGCGTATGAATTTCAAAGAATTTTAATAACTCGTGTTTAGTTGCCATGGTATTGAAAGGTAACGTCCACCTTGTTTCCACGAGTGAAAATCAGGCGTAAACCCGTCGGGAATCGAGACCTAGTTGCTTCGCTTGGAGACTGACGGCTTTCAAATATAAAATCTCCTTTCGACAACAGTAAATTACTCTGTACTTTAAAAACAAACCGAATCAAGGCACAACGAAAGGCTAGAATTTAAAACAACCCCCAAGACATCACCACAGAAAAGTGGCAATTAATGGATACTGCGGAAAAAAATACTGTGTTCCCATTAAGACCTAAGAAAGTGTTTTCTTGCTAATATGTAACATACGGCTCAGCAATTTAATGTTAGTGCAATTCAAAATTAAAAGCAGTTTCTGACAAATGTACTCTTATTAAAAAATAATACATGATATTGTAAGGTGCACTGGTTTTTCGGGAAAACATTTCCGGACAAGTTATGTTTCAAAACACTTTACTCCAAAACCACTTTCGTGATTGTATCGTTTGAATAGTTACGCGTCTTATCTGTCTGCACGCGAATCACGGACGGTCAGTATCGGAGAAACTTAATTGTGAATGTCTCACTTATGTGGCAGTCCGTCTTCACACGAACAGCAGCCGCCAGTAGCCAAATGAAGACTGCATGTGTGCACATAGTATATTGTAATCTTGCCTCCACGTAAATATTTACGCGGAAACAAACGGGTGGCCCTAGCTATTGTGTATCTTAACACCCGTGTACAAACTACTTTTTGAAAGTCATTTTATTGAATTTAGTTCTGTTTCTAATGTAATAACTGTGGCCACCCGATTATCCCGAAGATTACCACTCACGATAAATTGCATTGTTCGAAGAGAATATAATCAAATTATTTTGTTTATTGGCCACGTGTTTTTGTGATAAGAGATTTTCTTACTCGACTGCCTAATAAGAATTAGTTTACTACGATACTGTAACTCTGCGATTTGTGGACACACGACCTAACGAACAACATGTAAATCACCTTACCAATAAAGTGGAGCTAGGCTAAAATTTTATGAAATACAATTGTTCATAAAATATTTTTGCGAAATCGGATAGCCTCAGCAATAATACAAAACAGTTTTCTTGTACCCTATACACTTCTTGTATCAAATTATTTAATGTAACAACATTCATTTACGACATTAATATTTAAAAATTTTCATTGTGATTGCTATTTTATATTTTGTTTATTCTAAGTGTAATTAAGGGAAATAAAACTGAAATCTGTTTCTGAGACATTCTGCTTTGTTAATTACTTCCTGAGTTACTTTATTTTTATCCTAAAATACACAGAGTAAAGATTTTCTGCTTTCTTAAAAAATGTAAAATAGTTGTTTGTTTTATAAATTGCACACAGGAGATTAAAAAAAAAACAATTAACCGCTATGTGCAAATTCCGACTGCCCTAATCATTTGCATGCAGTTTTTTTTTAGTTTACCCTCAGATTATTCATTTGTTTTTTACAATTTCACGTTCATTTGATTGACACTGATAGATTAACAATTACAAACTAGGTACCTGCAAACTTCGTGTTATTTTTTGACATCAAGAAAAATTTACAGTACAAATATATGCTCGATCCCGGGGGCTTTTCTCCTTTGGGTGCTGCCTAGATGTTAAGTCATTCCCTTTCTGAGTGAACTGCACGTGATTGGGGCACACGATTGTGAAGTGCTCATTTATTGGCGCAGAGCTACCCGAAGCGTGCCAAATAAATAATAGTTTAATGACTATCGTACTACAAAGGAAGAAGGCTTCATTAAATTTTGCAGGTCTCTGGTCATTACACATGAAATTTACAACTTTATTTGTATGGAAGCAGTGGATGGCTTTACCTATGGATGTGAATGGGAAAATTATAAATTCAATTTTCAGGTCTTTACATATCCGGTATAATGGAATGGTCGCCAGTGTATTATTTTTCAGATTTATGTAGACTAAGGACAAAATTTTGTCCATCAGAGGTATTGCCTAATGTTTTTGTTGTGATAATGCTTTATTTATACAAATAAGTGCCGCAATCAGAATCTACTTGATTCATAAAGTAAAGTAAATAATTTGGTTTACACAATATGATGAAGTATCATTGCAGTGCAAGCCATCTTCTGATTGTTTCCAAATCCACGCGACGAAATAGTATAAAATACGAAGTATTAAACAATTTTAATGTGCTTTCACTGTGTCCAGTTAACCGCGAATGAGTAACGAAAGAATAATACAGTAAAGAATGTTTAAACAACATAAATAAAAAATCATTAAAACCAATCACGGCAATTATAAAAACGAGATTCTCAAAGTAACGTTGAAATAGGGCACTTACAAATGATTTCACTCCTACTTTATGTGATTGGTTACTATATAGACTAGTTGTTGAAGTAATCAGAAAAATACTATTTGTAATTCGCTCGATAAAATTTAGTTAAATAGCTTAGGCACTTACACATTTACAAAAACACAAAGATGTTATTGTAGGTATATTTCTGTCGTTGGACAAAGAGTTACGAAATGGTGCAGATGTAGGAGTGAAGGCCACACTTAAACTAATTTTATCACATGCAGTTGTCAGTTTTTGAACGAGTAGTCCGATAATGCAATCTATGTTGAGAGCACTGATAATGCTCGTATCACAGGCAGCTAGCCATTGTTGAACAAGGTCTTACAGTGCGTGCTGAGAGTATGTCCATAGTTGAACGCATGTCTCTATGTGGGCTGTCTGTGAGACACGGACTCTTTGTGCATCACAGGAAGCTGTTTATTATTCGACAGACATCTCCAAAATGAGTAACATGTGCGCAATTTGTGTCTGAGTAAAATAGGAAACTATGCACATGGTAAAACAAGGAGTTCCAGAATAAGAGATGTGTGGGACTCATTGTCAGTTTTTCATTCACAAGAATCAGTCCATTATTGAACGACGAGCTCTAAAGTGAGTGACATGTGGTGCACACCGTCAGTTTGTCTATCACGTACAGCTGTCCATTTTTGGACGATGAGTTCTGGAATAATTGATTTCTGCGTCCACAGTCAGTTTGTGTCTCACTAGCAGCTGTCGACTGTTAAACGAAGAGTTCCAAAGTGAGTGATATGTAGGACTAATTGTCAGTTTGAGTATCACAGGCAGCTGTCCATTGTTGATCGAGGATTTCCGGAACGAGTACATTGTATGGCACATAGAGAGTTTGTATTTCACAGGAAGCTGTATATTGTTCGACGATCAGTTCCAGAATGAGCGATGTGTGAAGTGCACTGCTAGTTTGCACGTTGCAGGCAACTAGCCACTATTGGGCGAGGCGTTCCAGAAATAAGTGACATGTACAAAACAGTGTTTCTCTATCACATTAATATGTATATTGTAGATCGAGGAGTACTTGAAAGAGCGAAATTTGGGGCATTCCTGCCAATTTGTATATCACAGGCAGCTCTCCATTGGTGGACGAAGGCTTCTAGAGTGAGTCATGTGTGGGGTGCACTTTCAGGTTGCATATCACAGCTAGCTGTGCATTGTCTCAAGGAGTTTCGGTATGAGAGATGTTTCGGGCATACTCCCTGCTTGTGTATGACTGGCAGCTGTCCATTGGTGGACGAGGGCTTCTAGATTGAGTGATGTGTTGGGAGCACTTTCAGTTTGCATGCCACAGGTAGCTGTTCATTGTTGCACCTGGAGTTTCAGTATAAGTGATGTTTGGGGCATTCTTCGTTTGTGTATAAAAGGCAGCTGTCCATTGGTGGACGAGAGCTTTTAAAATAAGTGATGTGTGGGGTGCACATTCAGTTTGCGTGGTGGACGAAATCTTCTATAATGAGCGATGTGTGGGATGCACTTTCAGATTGCATTTCACAGGCAACTGTTCATTGTTGCACGAGAAGGTTCGGTATGAGTGATGTTTGGGGCACTTCTCAATTTGTGTATGATAGGCAGCTGCTCATTGGTGGACGAGGGCTTCTAGAATGAGTGATGTGTGGGGTGCACTTTTAATTTGCATATCACAGGCAAAGGTTCATTGTTGCACAAGATGATTCGGTATTAACGATGATTGGGGCATGGTGGACGAGGGCTTTAAGTACGAATGATGTGGAGGTGCACTTTTTGTTTGAATATCACACGAAGTTGTTCATCGTTTCACGAACAGTGTCGGTATGAGTGATATTTGGGGCATACTATCAGTTTGTGTATAACACGCAGCTGTCCATTGGTGGACGAAGGCTTTTAGAATGAGTGATGTGTGGGGTGCACTTTCTCTTTGTATATCACAGGCAATTGTTCGGTTTTGTACTAGGAGTTTCGGTAAGAGGTTTGGGGTATACTCTGTTTGTGTATAACAGGCAGCTGTCCATTGCTGTACGAGGTCAGTTAGAATGAGTGATGTGTGGGGTGCACTTTCAGTTTGCATATCAAAGGCCGATGTTCATTGCTGCACGAGGAGTTTCGGTATGAGTGACGTTGGGACGTACGGACGTACTGTGTGTCACAGGTGCTGTACGTTGTTGGACTGGCAGTTCCAGAATGATAGATATGTAAGGGCACACTGACGGTTTGTATATCACATACACCTGTACATTGTTGGGGAAAGAAGTTTGAGAAAGAGCGTCGTTAGTGCCGTGGAGTGGGGGGAGGGGGCACAGTCAGTTTGCGTATCGCAGGCGTTGGTGCGATGTCGGACGCAGAGTTACAGAATGCTGGGAGGGTGGGCGTGCAGGCCGTGCGCGGACTATGGTGCGCCGTGGTAATGGATTGACGTCGGAAGGCCGGCTTTGACAGGCATGTTAAGGAGGGGAGCACGGAGGGGGAGCCGGCGCGGCACAGGTATCGGAAAAAGTAGTCCAATGAGAGCAGTTGCGGGTTGGTGCAGCTGGGCAGGCGTGGCGCGTGCGCAGCGACGTGTGTGTGCGCGCGCGAGGACGAGATAGGCAGTGTTGTCTCGTGGTTAGGACGGCCCAGCACTGCCGCTGTGTCAGGGGAGGGGGGGTAAGTGCCCCGGACACCATGTCGCTGGCCAGTTCCGTGCTTTGCTCCGTGCTCAGGGGCTACGCTGAGCCTCCTGACGTCAACACTGCTGTCGAAATGTTCCCAGACGTAAGTACCTGCTGCTAACATCATCCACATGCGCGCCACGCCGAGTGTAGTGCCGGCTCCTTTCTCTCATTGGCTGCGCCTGCCTCTGGGAAACAGATCTGCTTTCCCACTGGCCTGCGCTGCCTGCTGGCGATTATGTCACCGGGTTTTGAATGGCGAAATGCGTCCCGACGTGTTACTGGCAAGTGTCGCCATTTTGCTGGCGTGCGTTGAAACAGTTCACGATACAAGCGGCTGTTTTACTCTGTATAGTTAACGTCTCTGTCCCACAACCCAGTCGCTGGCGGAGTCGAACTAGGCAGCCGTATTGCTTACTGATGAACATTATGGACTTCTTGTTATTATCATTCGACCACCCGTACACTTCATATCACTTTTGTCAGTCAACAATAGCTTAAATGTCGCGCCGTGGTGTGTTATGAGGTAATAAGAGAAAATTTCCCACCCGGCAGTTGAATTATATTCAAACAGGCGAAGAGAGAGACCCGGTAAAAATAAATGCACCTTTATATAAAAGGAGTGTTAAATCTACAGCGAATGTTGTTGGCGTCTTTATGAAATCTCTTTACAGAGGGAACGGATGCAAATATTTCGTGTTTCTAGGTGGTCAACAAAAAAAATTGCTGTCACGCTACGTATACTCCAGAAACTAAAAGATTAAATGCGGTAATTTGTGAAGCAGCTTGCTTATACGAGTGAATAGTTGCGTCTGTTACCGATGATTGTGAAACGTGTTTTATGTTTCCTTAGAAATAGTGCGATTTTTTTTCATTTGCTCTTTTATGAGACAGTCGAGTTAGATATTCTACAATGCACGTACTAATCGCGGACTTTATTTGTTGACAATTTCTTCTCACCAGCTGCAATTTGTTGTAATTACGAGCCAATTTTTAGTGGGTCATTGAGGGTAAAGTAAAACTGAAATAGATCGTGGCTTTTTCAGGTGTAAACGATTGGCCTCTGCTATTGTTGAATAGAAAATTAAGCAGGAGGGTATTCTGAGACGATGCAGCACGATATATTTCCATTAAATTTTTTCTTGAAAATGGCTCTATCAAAATTACCCGTTACTGTACTTCAAAACCAGTGACGATCTACTGTATATAAAGCTGTAACAGAAACATATGTTTCGATAACCGACCTAACAATATCGTGGAGAGCAAAACTCATACATAATGAGCAAGGCAACAGCAATTAAGAGAATTCAAGTACTGGCATTTTGCTCCCGTTATTTTCATTTTTGAGTTTCATATTATGCGGAAGTGTGATTGGCCTAACTTTTTCCTTTTTGTATGTATTCAGCCAATGGGGACTCTCAAAGCAGCCTCGTGACGCAACGTCGAACAAAATTGATATGCTTGGAGCGATTCATTTTACATTTACTGTGTCAGCGATTTAAGAGCTATTATATGAAATGAAATGTTTCTGTTAATACTATGTGCGCCTCCAGTACGTGATTAAATTTCCGTAAACAACGAATTGTGTCTCATCACTTGAATTGCAAAGGTTTTGGTTGAAATTTTGATTGCGAATCGTTGTCGCAACAAAAAAGCGAAAACATATGTTTTAATGTTATTATGTATAACTATATCAAACGTGGTACTTTCTTCAGTAACAAAATTTATATCATACGGAATTCGTTGTTCTGATGCATTATATCTCATTCACAATTTTGATTGATCTCGACAAAAAAAAAAGTAAAGTGAAAATCTCCTAAACTGTTGAAGTGATATTTTTTTTTACCATTAGATTAAATCATACTTTCGTTTAAAAGTGTAACAGAGTTATCTAAACTGGGAATTACCATGATTACAATGTTTACGTAGAAATGTACGTACACGAGAAATAATAATTCTCTATGGACATTATTTAGAATTGTTTTTAATTTACCGCATGATATTTTTTCGTTATAAAAATTATTTTGATTCTAATAGCATTAAAATTCTTTAAAATTAATAATTGTGTTATATTTAAAAAAAAAAAACATGCCTTAATGTTTTCACATTCTTACCTCAGAATCCCTCAATTTATCAAGAGACAGTCATTAAAAATTTTATCGCCTAAGGCTAATTAAAATTCACTGTGCTTTACTGATCTGCAATATTTTCTGCCAATTGCCTTAAGTTGGTTGATAATCTAGATAACTGGCATTATGTGAAAACGAATAACTGTGGTAAACAACCTGTATCTTAATCGGCGCATAATTTATTGGGCTCAATCAATCAACCAATTAGACTCATTTTTAACTATCCATGTTCTGAGTGCATTTGAAATGATGTGTTTCGAATCACAGAATTTCGAAAGTCAGCTGAGTTGTGAAAATTATCTTTTTAAAGAAGTATCTGATAATCGGCAAATTTCGCAACTTAAATTATTGTAGCCGTTGAATTTAAAATACGCAAATATTAACGGTATTCATTGAAGCCTCTCGCTGAATCCCTTAGGATGAGTATGTAGCAGCGCGTTCAAGGTCAAGAAGCGAGTGAGCTATACGGGCGACACTAATACGTACCCCTAGCGCCTTATCGCTCCTACGCGCATGGCGTGCAGTGTTTCCGTCGTGATGCTGCAGTACTGTGCAGATTAGATCTGTAAACAGTGGGACTTTGTTACACGCGATGAAAGGCCGCAGATTAAACTACGCCGTTATAAGCAAGCTTTAAAATGCGATATTTAAACATTTTCACGGTTTTTTCTCTGTGAATACTCGTAATATGATAAAAATAAAGTAACAGGGGCATAAATCATTGTTCTAATTTAATCTTTTCTGGCAAATGTCGTATTTCCAGAAAATGTATTTACCGAGATACACGTATTCTCGAGAACAACGATTCCACAGGAAATGTTTCAATACATACTCTTCTTAACATATAACCGCGGTTGTTGTAGTTAACGTACGTGTTGCAGAGTACATAGATAAAACTAAAGCTAGTGCTGTGTAATGCCAATTGTTTGCACCTCTGCAGCGAGATGGTAATGCTGTCGATTGTTGTTGGTAAATCATCAATTTATTATTTGTTGCTGTTTTTGTAGTGCACTAACAGAAACTCGTTCCACAGTGTAACTTGTAACGAATTCGTAAGTTAAGGCAGAAGTGCAGTCGCTTCCAATGAAGCTACGAACCATACTGTACGATAAAAACAACTCAACGAAGTAGTTTACACACGAGTTAACTGTCAGAACAGGACGACTTATGTTGCATATGAAAGACTGAGTGATGGAAGAGATTTGGGCGGCTCTTAACAGCGAGGACTTGAGAACCGATCATATTCTAAAATATTTTTTGAGTTTATTTAGTGGAAAGTTTTAAAATCAATATATAAGAGTCTATATTAATAATAATTTAAGGGTATTGGCATTCTGGCTGCTTTAGAAAGCACATTTTGCAGAAATAAACCCTTCCTCAAGCAAGGCTATCATAATAATTAGGCCTAATATATGTATTATGATATTAAGTAATAAAGTTTAGAAATATTTTACTGATTTTTTTTATGCACACTCATTTCAGCACAAAAGTTACGACACTTATAACGGAAATGAATTAAATATATATAATTGTTTAAAATATTGTTAAACAACTGTAGTAATCATTATTATAGCCTTACTTGACGAAGTGTGTTCTCCAATACTATTTCAGAGTGATCCATAATGGAAATACGCTTAAAGTTTAATTTAAAAAAGTTGTTAATTACATTTTGATAAAAATTTTAGTAAGTCAATTTTAGCAAAAGATTTTACGGCGTTACAAAATATAGGCGCACCTATGCATTCGTCTTTCATATGGAATAAAAATCGAACTTTCCTGTCAATTTTGGTAAATGTTGTTCGCAGTGAAATGAGTACTTTAGAAAGCCCTGCTTAAGATCTTCTTGTATGCACATTGTGTATTCTTCCACCATATGTACAATTAACGTTTCCATGGGACTGATCATTTTATTCGGTCGTAGATCAAGGACAGTTGTAAGATTTTTAGGAAAACAAATATTTTTTTAACGTTTTTTCCCCTATATCTATACGCGTTAATAAAAAAAACGTCAATTAACAGATTTCACAAATGTTTATGTAACACTTATAATTTAACGTTAACGCATGGAATAATTTTCTGTCCGTCGTTGCCAACTTGACTGGGCGCGTCACAGTGTGTCCGTTAATTTATATATATATATATACTCATGTACGGACAGTGACATTTTTCAAAAGTTGATTTCAAAAGTGCTCACTTTACCGTGAACGGCCTTTAGTGTGCAAACTACTTTGTAATGAGTTCTGCATGTTTTACATAAGGGTAAATTGTTCTACTGAAAGTTACCGTTCTTCTGCCTTAAGGGCTTAACACATGTCCGTAGGGGCACTTGATATTTTCTAAAATATTTCATTATTAGTTTCGTTTGAAAACTGTTTATCCAAGGTCCACCTTCGTGAGGGAATGTCTTTAACCGTAACGAGTATTACATCTCTAATCGCGAATCGCAGATGCTCAGTATCAGTGTTACCAACGCATGACTTGTTCAGCTATAACTGTCTAAAAGCCAAAATTATTTCTCTACATTTCTATAAAAATATTTAATTATTTTGTGACACATCAATAACTTAATAAAAAAAACGAAATCATTTGTAAAATAACATTCATATAAATTATGAATTTAAGTCTTGATTCGAAATTTCAAACATTTATAGAAACATGAAGTGTGCTTATTGAAGCGTCGGAATCAGCAGTTTGCAATTTATTTGATATCCGACACTTGGATTACCTGCATTTAAGTTTCAGAATTCCTATACTTCTTTCCATTCTATTTTGAAAATTTATTTTCCTCCATTACCATAGATCTTTCAGGCTATTATTTCTTATCACAACAAAAAAAAAATAATATTCTAAAAATATAGAAAATCATTTAAGCATCTTGAACATTTTTAAGGAATAACATGTCTTCTTAACGAGACACGTGATCAAACTAGAGACCCCATCGTCTCTCGCTATAAAGCAGCACCAGGCGGACTTCACAATACTCTACTTACTCCAGCAGATGTCATTTGTTTATTGGCTGCTGCCGCAGTCAAATCTCATTTCCTGTTCGCCCGCACGGAATTAAGTCACTCGAGCACTGATTCTACGCTATTGGTTTAGACTTCTACAGCAAGTGCTTTATGAGCGGACGTCCAGTGACATGTGCGACACTAACATACACTCTAAGAAATTATTCGGAAATTTACCGTACCAGTGTATACGCTTAGTGAGAAAGCGGTAATGGTAATTTTTCCCCCTATACATTCATCGTAGCGTTCCCACATTTGGTTCTGGAAATTGTCAAATGCGTAGGGAATTTCCCAACTTTGTATAGTAGCGACGCTAAACCTTCATATATCTGCAGCTTGATGTGTGGTATTATTTACGTTCAGTGCATAACTTAAAATCTTCCATTAGAGTTTAAGAAGTTGACCAGAAAATGTTTTATAGTGTATAATTGTTGACACCAAGCACGGGGTCACTGTTCTTTAGCGGCTAGAGAGTTCGCCCCCCACCAAGGCGAACCTGGTTCGATTCCTGGTGGGTTAGACCGAGGATTTTAACATGTGGGAATCGCGCCGGACAATGCCGCTGGTCGGGGGGTTTTCTCGGGAATCTCCCGTTCGCTCTATCCTTGCATTCCGGCACTGCTTCATTCTCACCTTGCTTCACCGTCATAGGCTTTCAAGAACTCGATGTTAAGAGCTGCCTAAATCTCTCCACTCCACTCTACTTATCAATGTAAGTGAAAGTGCACCCAAATCAAAGTATTAAAGGGAAACATACGAACCTGTTATTTCTACAAACACTGGAAAGTTATGAACATTTTTTGAGCAAATTTTCCTCGATAACCTCCTAGCTAGTTTATCATTTTATGATTGGATGATCAAGTTTTGACTCGACCAAGTTTTTTGTAGACAATTCACAAATGTTATGTTGTAGGCTATCATAATTCTTATTGGCTCAGTAAGATGGAATTGGGAGCTTCGTGCATGCAAGGCTGCCAATGATTAAGTAAATCTCTTTGGCATGTGTACAGTACATTGAATTCTAGAAAGCAGTCAACATTTCTTGCCATAAACTATCAACTGTAATTATCTCGAGTATATTCATGTATGTAGAACGTCATGTTGCAGAACAGGTGTAATAGTAGTCAATGCTGTGCGCGGTAAAAAAAAAAAAAAAAAAAAACTCTAGTACTTCCAACCCTGATATTCTGTGGGTAATTCTATTGGCCGCTGCTACCACAGCGATATTGTATGATTGGCCGCTGCGAATGCAACGGATCAATAGAAACCCCTCTTAGAGTTTTAACTGTGGAAGTAATTTTTAGGTATTTGATAACTATGTATCAATCAGAATTATTCCAGTTGCAATACTCTGCATGGAAATTGTTAACTCGTTCAGTTAGAATGTCCATGATTGTGGAGACGTTGCGTTTCAACGATACTTATGACCAGCACTGTACACGGCAAGGTATAGCCTGTTCACGTTAAAATGGCCACTTTTGAAAGCCCTGCTCTACATCTGCTTGTATACACGGTGTGTGTTGTTCCATATTGTATAAAATTAACTGTGCCATGGGTCACATCACTTTATTCATGCGTCGGCCAAGTGAAACAGCGGAATTCTTAGAAAAGTAAGTGAAGAGATTTGGACGGCTCTTAACAGCGAGGTATTGAGAGCCAGTGAGGGTGATTGAGGTTAGTATGGATCAGCGCCGGAATGAAAGGCCGGGGGAAACGGGAGATCCCCGAGAAAATCCTCCAATCAGTGGCATCGTCTGGCGCGATTCCCACATGCGAGAATCCGGTGACCCGGCCGGGGATTGAACCCGGTTCGCCTTGGTGGGAGGCAAGAAGGCTAACAGCTCAGCCACCGCGGCCGCAAATTATTAGAAAAGTAAACATTTTACAGATCTGCTAATTTTTACACTTCGATGCATTAAAAAAACCAGAAAGAGAAGAAATAATTTAAATTATCACAAATTGTTACCAAACACTTTTAATTCGGCGTTAATATATATATATGTATATATATATATATATATATATATATATATATATATATATATATATATTATATATATATATATATATATATATATCCTTGGTTATGAACTGTACTGGGCGCATTTCACTCAGTGATCTCGTTAAAATATATGCAGGTATGTGCAGTGACTCTTTCTAAGGTTGATTTCGAAAGTGCTCACTTTATCGTGAACAGCCTTTACCAGTGCCCACTCTTCCTTGTGACTAATCTGATGTGAGGAATATTGCGCACTTCTCTGACACGCACGGGGAATGCCAATACCATCGAGCACGTTCATCACTGTTTGCAAGGAAAGTACATTGCACAACAGGACATTGCGTGATTGCAACATTTGAGACCAGAAATGAACGTGTGACAGAACTGGTGAGGTGTTTGCTTACCCAGCGCAACATTTTCAGGTATGGCGGTGTATACAGGCGGATGCTCGGAAACTCAGTGCCCAAACTGCACAAGTACTTTCTGTGGATCAATGGCAACACGAAGTCACTGTACACTTAGATCCGGAAACTAATTTTTATATCAAATAATAGCAATGAAAGTTGTGATGTACAGCGCCCGAAGAACAAGGCGGTGTGATCTATGCGTGTATACAAGTTGCATAGCAATCGCTCTACTTTCGTCTCCAAGCATCGTATGTCAAAACTTTGAACATAATTGTTTGTTATAAAAAGATATTTCCTGATGTAAGTGTATAGGGCTGTTGTGTTACCATTGGTCCAAATAAACTATCTGGAGATTGTGCACTGAGTTTCTGAACATTTTGTTTATCGAACTTTCCACACGAGGTGTATTTAATGATGTGCTATGCACACAACAGAAAACAACGTCCAGTAAGTACGGTGCCCCACCGGATGAGAGACGTCACTCGGTCTGGATACAATGTTCCGTAGTCGCTGCTGACAATAACATCAAACAAAAACATTTCCATTACTCCCGACAAGTAACAGAGATCTCTACTGACACTGCTACATTTATAGAGGTAACTATTTGCGCGTCACAACGCCTACAATGACGTTCTTGTACATTCTTGAAAGGGTTAAATAACTTTTATACGAAGTTTTATATTTATGAAAAACTACTAAGCGTATTGATCTGCAAAAAGGGCACACACACTACTTCAGTTGTTATTTAAAGGCTATTTTGAAAGCATCACTCACATTAGAAATATTATTTCGGAGCTTTACGACATGGCAGAAAATAGTTTTTTCAAACTGCTGTGTCTCAATATATACTATTCGAATACGTTTGAAACAAGTATAGAAACTTTAATTTGTTTTGTTTTTACAGGCTTTAAACCAATAAAATTATAAGGGCTCCACTAGCACTACAGCGACCTCCAAAATTCCCACTACCTTAGGCATTAATTTCACTGTACTGTATATACTCGACTTGGTGTCGTTTGTCCGCCTGCTGCTACACATATGTGAAGCCATTACCTTCTGATTGCACTGCACGGGATTCGAACACATTTTTATAGAACGTCCATTTGTTGGAGCAGAGTTATCCGGGGAGAGTCAAAATACGTATCGGCCAATGACAAGCGAACTGCAAAGGCATGCGTGGTTGAAGTTTAACACGACATCAAAAACTGAGAGTTTCCCAAATTGATGGGCTTAAAAACAAAACACACTTCAGACGCCTACGCATGTTATATGTACTTCTCGAGGAAACATACACCGTCTTCAGTGTTGCTTGTTCCGAGCTCTAACTGCTGTAACATCCGATGAGCGACTAATTAAAGCTACGTGACTTCGCAAATTCATTTGGCATCACCCTAGACTTCTCAATCCCTTACATACTTGGACCACAATTGTTTATTCATTTGTTGTCATAATGACGCGAATAATTTTTTCTAATTAAACTTGGTTGCACGTGATACAAATAGGCCTACAATATTACTTCCTGCATATTAGAGGCTGAATAGTAGAACTGGGTAAGGATGTTGATATTGGAAAAAAAATCGATATTATTTACAATGGTTACTTTTAAAAGTATCGTTTTACGAAACGATTTACCGAAAGAAATATATCGATTTTCGGTACATTGGAATTCGATATTTTATGTTCAGAAGGACTCCACAAATGTAAAATTGTTTGGAATAATATATATTGAGGATACGAGGTATTGCAGAAACAGGTGGTGCATTTTTATGGTGCATGTTCCCAAAGTTAACTCAGTAATTTTAAAATTAAATTTTTGTATACAAAACAAGGCTTATTGAAAGAGCATTTTAAAAAAATATTTTTACTGTACACGGAAAAATATATTCATTGCGATAAATTATCGTTGAATATATTTATGATTTATATCGATATACCTTTGATATAATATCGTCATTTTTATATATCGATATTTTTGAACATCCCTAGAACAGGGCATGTTACAACCACTGTAATCCAACTATAAAAGGAACTGTAGAGTATATACATGCTTAAGAGTCTAGTCTACCATCGAAATAATTTGCGAAAACCGCATAACTCTACGATGAACCGCGTCTGGATTACACAAACAAGACTGTGGAGTCTAGTAGGTTATCAAATAAAATCCACGAAAATTTCAGAGCCACTACTCACAGAAAAGTCTCAGAAGGGATAGTACACACGCCGAATAAGTGCCTTGCTCTAGGTGGCAACGTGGCACTTGTTTCATGGGTCACGGTCGCCCTTATCGCTCGCTAGCAGTTGTCCCTGAATTACGGAAAATATAGCCCAGTACGCGAGGTCTTTTGCGTGCATCTCAAAAGGTTTGATAAATACCGCACAAACTACACACGGGCTTCCTAATAACATTATGATGAAATAAGAAGCAATTATATTACTGTCGCAGTTTGGAGGTGCAAAAAAAACGCTCTAAACCATGGCATTCAAACGGCAATCCTGCTAAGGGGAATGGTGCATGAAAGCAGTATATTTACCCGATTTTCGATACAAGTTGTTTTCCAAAGGGTTTATAGAAATTTTTGACTAGACAAGACGTAAGTAATAATTTTCAGCACTTTTTTACGTTGTAACATATTCACTGCCATCATTATTCTCGGAGCACTGATGGAAGAAAAGAAATAATTGTTGTTTTCTCATCTTCAATCAGTGCTCCTAGAATATCGAACACAATAAATTTGTAACAATGTAAGAAGGTGCTAAAAATTGTTATTTACGTCTTGTCGAGTCAAAAATTTTGAAAAATCCGCTGTATTACAAGTAATAGCAAAAATTATATACATATACGGTTTGCTTGCACCATTCCCCTTAAGTGGCTACAGCGCCACGAGTTCAAAAACTCGCCAAGAATGCTTCATTTCCTTTCCTTCCCTCTCGGCGTCTCCTTGCTTAATGATCCGTGACCTCAGCGGAGTCAATTTCATGCTAACTTACCAATTAACTTTGTGGTCCGTGCAAAATCAACGGCTGTTTGGACGCACTTAATGTGAAAAGTTTTACAGCCGTTCTGGCTGAAACATGTGGCGTGTTGGTTGCCTCAATTCCAAAGGGCAACTACAGCTCAGAAATCCTAAGAACAGGGTATTTAGGAATACAGAATTGAAAAAACCGCTTACATTCTATTCTTACGTCTATTCGCAGTTTCGTCACACTTTTTGAATCAAACCTTTAAATAAACATCGCGTGTATAGAGAGCTGCGAATTTCGCGGGTAAATATCTAGACAATTTGGAAGTTGGAATTCACATATGTGTACGTTCATGTTAAGTATGCAATTGGTGGACTTTTTTTTGACACCTCCTGGAGATGAATAAGCCAATAACAAACATGCAAGGAATTGTGCGTCCAACCACCGCCTTTTATTTACCGCAACAATAAACCAATAAACAGTTGATATCAGTATGAGAGTGCATAAGACTCTGGAGTCTAGCCTACGGGTCATTGCACACGCGAATTTCTCGGGTATCTAGCCATGAATGACGTATGTGGTTGTTTCCATAACATGCCATATATCACAGGCATTTCATACTTGTGGTAACATTAAACTATATATTTTTGATTAGAAATTTAACTTGTACCTATGTTCTGTCTATAAATTATAATAATTCGTTTATAACTAATTCAAATAAAGACAGAGAGAAAATATGTTTTTCAGTAAAGCCTAGTAAGAAATAGTTGTGCGGATATCAGTACACGCACACGAATAAGATACGTTGGCCCGCTCGTGTAATTTTCTAAGCTTTGTTTGTATGAGACGGAGGAATATCCTGGGAGTAGAACTATAGCAGAACTTTAGAAAAGTTGGAAGTAACCGTGAATGGAGTATAACTAGATCGCGATATGCATCCGCACACGCTGGCCAGCAAAATGGCCAGCAACATGTTGGAAAGCTGTTCGCCAACCAGCGCCTGTCAACTTACTCTCCAGCCAGCAGCCCAGCCAATAGCGAACGTTTCACAACACGCAATGGCCAATCAGACAAGAGACCCGCTCTCAAAGCCTCGCGGAGCCTGTACCACACTTGCCACGCCATTTCGTCTCCGCTTATATATATATATATATATATATATATATATATATATATATGTGTGTGTGTGTGTGTGTGTTCACATATATATATATGTGTGTGTGTTCACACACACACATTATATATATATATATATATATATATTATATATATGTGTTCACATATATATATTAGGTCCACCTGTGTTTACTTATATAAAGGTCCACAGTGTTCACTGTCACACACTTGCCAGGCCATTTCGTCTCCGCTCATATATATATATATATATATATATATATATATACACATATATATGTGTGTGTTCACATATATATAGGTCCACCTGTGTTTACTTATATATAGGTCCACCTGTTTACTTATATATGTCCATCTGTTTTTACTTATATATATATCCAAATGTGTTTACATGTATAGGTCCACATGTTTACACACCTGTGTTTACTTATGTATAGGTCCACCTGTGTTTACTTATATAGGTCCATCTGTGTTTACTTGTATAGGTCCACCTGTTTTCTTATATATAGATTAGCCTGTGTTTACTTATATATGTATAGGTCCACCTGTTTACCTGTATATAGGCCTACCTGTGCTTCGTGAAATTATTTACGCGGAAGCTCAATATTATATGTGCACACTTGCAGTATTCATTTGATATTGGCCACTTGTCATTGTATGAAGAGAGTAGGTTATTTGAGTTAGCCAATCAGAATTAAGTTTCTACGATATTGACCATCCGTGATACGCGGGCAGACACGTAAGATGCGTAACAATTCAAATACTCGAATCACGAAAGTGGTTCTGAACTAAAGTGGTTTGGAAAGCATCTTGTCCCGCAATTTTTTCTCGAAGAAAAGTTGGCCCTTCTTATATACTCATTCCGTGTTTCAATTTTAGTTTACTGAAAGTTCACGTGACCTAAATTAGTCTCCAAATCAATTCGCGAAATATGTACTCAGGGCTGTACCTATTTGTAGAGACCTGAATAGTTCGCGGATTCATCTTGGGACAAGCTAGAATTAAAAAAAAAAAAACCGGTGCGTATGTAACTTCACCCATTGGTCCACAGGGTGTTTGTCACCTCCTGGATAACGCTGGCCCAATCGTCGCCTTCCACCGTGACAGGAGCCAACCATTGTGCATTTGATATCGGCATATTTGTACCAAAGATTGTAGAGTCTAACTTGCGGGTAATTGAACTCAGGAATTTTTCAGGTCTCTACAGTTTAATTTTTCCTCTCATTGATTTCTTTTCTGTGTGGGTGCCCACCAAAGCGAACAAAGTTCGATTACCGGAGGAGTGGCTTCCGGATTTTGGCACATGGCAATCGTGTCGGACGATGCCAATGGTCGGCATGTTTTCTCGTAGATCTCCCGTTTCCCCCGCCCTTGCATTTCGCAGCTGTTCCATACTCACCTCGCTTCCCCCTCAACGGCTCTCAATACCTCGTCTTTAAGAACCGGCCAAATCTTGCTATTCCACTCTCTTAAGAACCCTTTGACTAGGGACCCGAGAAATTCGCGAGTTCAATGACCTGTAGGCTAGACTTCACAATCGTATATACTTTCATACAGATATCAACTGTTTATTGGTTGATTGTTGTTCTAGTAGGCCTAACAGGCCTACAACGTTTGTTATTGGCTTATTTATCACCAGGAGGTGTCAAAAAATACGCCGAACAATTACAAACGTAACATGACCGTACATGTGTGTGAATTCCAACTTGTCTAGAAATGAGCCAGCGAAATTCTCGATATCTCTACCTTTAACCAATGGAAAACAGCAAATGTGCAAGTAGGAAGTTGATATGTAACCTGCATTGGACTTTTTTTTCACGAAACTCGTATCCATATATATATATATATATAAACACCTCGCGTTTCTAAATAAACTGCTTAGTTAAAATATTACTCGGTTGATTAGCCATGCTTAATTAAGTCCAAATGTTATAGGTATTAAAATTATAATTTTTTTGGTACGAGGTAGAAAAGAATTAATATAGCAAACTTTAAAATACTGTAAGTACTTGAAGCGCTAATGTGAAAAGTTATCATCACTTGAAAGACGTTCAAGAAATATTTACAAACTTTGTGAGTATCTTAGTCTGTGCCTACCACTGTATGAACACCATTCGTGTTATATATATTAATTTAATTATTAAATTAGTTGTGGTTGCGAGGTTTTGTTTAGTAATGAAAACATCTGACGGTAAACGAAACTACGCTCGTCAAATATTCGTTTTCAAGTGACAAGAACTTTCCAAATTAGAGCTGCACATTCTTAGGGCCTAAGGCCTAGTGTTTTCAAGTTGCTATTTTAATTATTTTTCAGCCCGTGCCAACCATATTATTATTTTAATTAATACACAGTTTTGACCTTAAAACCATGGTTAATCAACGGAGTAGTTTTTTAATTCAGCACTTAAGTTAGAAAGACGAGATATTTTATAAACTCTGGCTTCACTTCAGTGCCATTATTTAACTGGTTTTCCCTCGATAAGAGGAAAACCTGGGCTACCGGAAATGAAGTAACACAACTGGACCCTCGCTTTTCGTTTTTGTATACGTTCTACATGTTGCTAAAATAGGTTTTACCTAGAACTCTAAACAGCTGACAGCTGCAAACGCCCCTTAATCGCATTTGTGATGAAAGGGCCCAGCCCAGATAATAGGGAACATTCCGCAGCATCCAGTAACCAATCAGACTGATGGCGCTCCTAGATCCTCACGCAGACAGTCGGAGATTGGGTACGCAAACATCAGTGGAATGTCACACGTATCTTCTCTGTGATAATACAATGGCTAATTAAAAGCAAATATCTTCGCCGTGTAGAAATAATTTATCTTTCCGTAATAAATGTGAATTTTGCATTTAAACCGTTATGCAGAATATCATCTGTTCGTCGGTAACCTCTACTTTACAATGCTATGCAGCGACGTATAAATCACATATAAAAATAGTTTTATTTTGTCTTTACATAAAAGGCATTGTTCTTATTTAAATTAATAATTAAATTAATTTTAACTATACGTAACTTATAATATTTAACTTATTAATAATATGAATAAAAGCAGGGAGAAATAGACGTATTGGTAATGCCTAGGGACACCCGAATTTAGCGAAAAGATTTCACGACCAGTACGATTTCTTAACACTTTAGCTCAGAGCTCCTTTCTTGATTGGTTGATCTAGATGATACACATATTAGGTGTCTGGACGCGAATCATAGTCGTATAGTATCAGAGTTTCCATATTATGATTGGCCACTCAAGTAAGAAAAGTCTTCTCACCGCCAATAAGCAAAATAAAACTGCTGGTATGCCCGTAGGGTAATGAAATCAAGCATGTGCGGAAATGTTTTCGCAAAATTCGGGTGTCCCTAGTAATGCCTAGTAAGAAATAGTGCCTGTTCTTATGCAAAAATATTACACTGAGAGCACATGAGTGCAATGCAAGGTCAATTTGGTGTAATTTCTTAGTCTAAAATAATTTTTGTTTGCATGAGGCGAAGGAATATCCTGTAAGTGGAACGTAAGCCCAGCTCCAGGAACATTTGACATAGTTGTGAATGGACTGTAGGTAGGGACTGATAAATTTCGTGGTCATTTTAGGACAAGATAGACTTAAAACACGTTTTCATTTCTGCCATGCTTGTAATTGGATCATAGTTTATCAGACACGCCTATGTGAACTGTGAGCCAATAACAGACTTGCAAGGAAACAAGCGCCGTATCCCGCTCCTCCTGGTCTGAGGTACAACTGGCTACACACTGCGGCAGCAGCCATTGAGCAGAAAGCTGAGGCTCGAATATACATAGGAGAATGGATTCTAGCCTAAAGGTCGTTTAAAACGCGAAATGTTCCTGTCGCTAGCTATAGGTGAGAGTTGGCAAGCGTAGCGATGAGGCGCAACCTCGTGTTGAATGCGAAACCTCCCCTGCACTTGTGACTGGAGCGAGGAAGAGGAGATATGATAGGTCGCGCCACGAGGAGACCAGCGTTTCTGTGACGTTACGTGCTACAGCGGCTGACACAGAGAGTTCAGCTCCACTTACAACAATCCGTTGCACCTGACAGTCATCCGTCTTTTTTTTTCGCGGACCTCCCGTGGAGCAGTCGGTTGGTGCACCACCGATCTGGTGTGCGGGAGGCTCTGGGTTCGAATCCCGGGTATGACACTGGTGTAAATTTAAGTTAGGTTATAAGTAGGGATAGGAAAAATTCGCGACTTCATTTCAGGACAAGATAGATTTCAAACGCGTATACACTGAAGTCACTTTTGCAATTGAATCAGAGTTTATTAGACACGCCCTGGACGACTCCGCGCCAATAGCCGACTTGCAAGAAAACAAGAGGCAAATCCCGTACTGTCAAATGTGGGGTAACATTGGGGCAAGAGCCAATGAAAAAACAGCTGAGATTCGACTATACAACGGATTGTGGAGTCTAGCCTACAGGTCATTGAACTAGCGAAATCTTCCCATCCCTAGTTATAAGTTAGTCTGTAAGCCATCCCCTGCTAAGCTTTCCAGCATAAAACTGGGGGACGTTCAATAGCTCTCAACAACAACGTCAGTTTTTCCATCCGTCTGTTGAAAGCGACTCACAACAATCCGTCCTCCGTCAATCCTTCTGTACAGCAAAATGTCAGTGTGACAACTTAACATGGTGATATTTCTTTAGTTGGAGGTAAACTTCGGTTGGAAATACATTTTAAAGACAGAAACATTTTGTGGAAATTATTTTTTTACGTGACAAGAATTAAATTTTCGACCAAAGGTAAATAAACACAAATCCGCCGCTTTGCATTTTATTTCAAAGTGCGTATTCGCGTCCAAGGAATATCATCAGATGTCGGTGCCCCATCCGTCCGTTCGTCGAAAGTTAAAGTTCGAGATGTATTTCACGGATTGACTTATTGGTAGTAGATAATGTGACCACCGGATGGACGGGCGATTGACAGATGCGACGGATGGCCATGAGTCCAGCTTCAAGACCATTTCACACGATCAAATATTTGATGAATTCAATTTATTGAACTAAAAAATCGCCTCATTTGCCATTCAGTGAATTGCATTCAATAGGCTTTCAAGTCCCCACATTAAAATTTATCACAAAACTTTTAATGGAACCAGTTAAAAAAATATTTCAAGTAAATTTTTTGAAATATCTCGGCTACGGCTCATGCAAGACACGCAAATAATTGCTTAAGCCTCACATAATTTTCTTCGTTTTATTGCACATTTTTTAAAAGACATATCCGTCCTTATTTTGTAAAAACTTGAAATGTAAGCACCACAACTCTATTATTATAACATTACTTCATCTATAACAGTCAGAAAAGCTGCGATAAAGCGATTGAAATTTTTAATTCAAGAAAATGCAGATCATTTTTAATTGAAAACCTTGAATAAAAAGGAGACATTCAACAAATTGTAAAGAGAAATTGGCTGCTATTGTGACGTTTCAAGACGTTACTTAAAATAAAATGAATTGAATTCATAAAAAATGGAAGAAAATTGGAAGAAAAATGTGCTTGTGTGAAAGGGCCTTTAAAGAGAGACAGATAGGTCTGTCCTGAGCGGAGTAAAAGAGACAGTTAGGCCTGTCTTGAGCGGAGCAAGAGAGACAGCTATGCCTGTCCTGAGCAGAGCAAGAGAAACACCTAGGCCTGTACTGAGCGGAATAAGAGGCAGTCGGACCAGTTCTAGTCGCCAATCGATCGCGGGCATTATGTCCGCTGTGCATACGGGCTGCCTGCAACTGCGACATTTAAATAGGAAATTCCATGTTAAGTTTGCTGCCAGGTTTGAAAGCAGTGAGTTTTTGGTATAGGTAAAATACATGTTACTGGCGTCCCGTGGCGCAGTTGGTTGTGCGCCACCGGTCTGGGGTGCGAGAGATTCTGGGTTCGAATCCTAGGTAAGGCATGGTTGTTAGTTTAAGTTAGGTTATAAGATAGTTTATTATCGATCACCAAATAAGCCTCAGTCATAACACCGGGGGACATTAATAAGCCCTTTTCAGTCAAGTTCAGTAAATGCATGTTAATGAAATTATATTTTTTGGCGTTCCTGTTAAAAATAGATACATACCATCGGCAACTTTTTCGAGCAAAAAATACGCACTCCTTTACTATCGGAGTCTTTTGTAACAGCGATGTATAACCGGTTTCCTGGAAAGATTAGCAAACTTATTTATTTTAAAAAAAATACTGGAAAATTAATTAAATTTTTGCCTTGATACAGATCTCGAGAGTATCATTTCTCACACTTAGGTTTTTGTTTCCAGTCTATATCTTCAAAACATGTTGGTATTTCCCTATACCAAATTCACAAAGCAACAGCTTTAAGTCTTTCGCCTACCTAGAGCTGTGCTGTTTTCTGCATTGAAACGGAGAAGCGCGGGTGTGATTAGGGCGACACTGCCGCGCACTTTAAGTGCGACATCGCCGCTATACGCAAGGTTATGAACTGGCGTGGCGTGCAGTGTTCTCGTCGCACTGCGTGTAAAGGTTCTTCACTGTAAAATGAGCACTTTTGAAAGCCCTGCTTAAGATCTTAACATTTTTCTTCCAATTATCTTCTATTTTAATGAATTGAACGTGCTTTAATTGAAAATCTTGAAGGAAAAAAAGACATTCAACAAATTGTAAAAAAAAAAAAAAAATTGCCTATATTGTGACGTTTCAATGACGTTAAATAAAATAAAAGAAACTGGCCATAAAATAGAAAATATCTTAAGTACAGATATTTTCGCTGTAAATTTGCTTTGGTCTAAATGAACACGCTGGGTTGTAAACCTTTTTTGCATACGTAAGGCCAGGATCATTGTGATTCAATCAACTTGGCTCTCTGTTGCATTACGACCAGCCAATAAATTATTTCACAGTAAAATATAGTGTCTGGTGTATTGTGGAACAACAGGACAATGGTACGCGAAATTACAGAAACAAACAGAATTAGCTCTGCTGTAGTGGTGGATATTGTGACTAGTTGCTAGCTTGTCTTTTTTTGCCAGCATCGAGTTGAAATGTTCCAAACCAAATGCTCATTCGTACGTATAATAATACACATAGATCGGAAATTTTTCTAATTGTTTTGTGGACAAGCTATACTTCAAACTATGTACTTCATTAGACTTACTTCTTCAATTGGATTGAAATATGTAATCAACGCTCTTAACGAATTAGAGCCAATAGTTAACCTGCAAGAAAACAACTACCAAATCCCATGCTATGTGGTCTGCAGTAAAATTGGAGCAACAGCCAATGAACAGCTAACTGAGGCTCGAGTATGCAAAGGATCGTGGAGTCTAGCTCGTTACCAAATGAATCCTTGAAATTTCCGGGTCTCTAATGAAACACAATCCAACCTGTTCATTTGCGCAACTCTCGCTATTAGCGTCGCAAAAGAGAATATGGAAAATCTCGAAAATTTATTGAGCCAACATATCTTCTATAACACTCTAACTAGTTTATTCTGCCATGATTGGAAGAAAATACATTTTGACTCGTCTAAGTTGTTTGCAGACCAATCACGAGCGGTCTGTATTATAGCATCAGTATCCTCATTGATACAGTAAGAAGGGGTAGTATCTTCATACATACATGACAGTTAGTAAGGAAAGAAAAGTGTCTGACATGTGTACAGTACGTTAAATCCTAGCAAACAGTTAACTTTCCCCGCGGTAATTCATCATCTCTAGTAAAACTACCTTGCCGAGAACTGCTGGCGAAGTTATGTTGCATCGCGCTTGTCTGCGAAGAATGCGGTTGTCAGAAAGTTATGGCGGACTCCGTGCCAATCAGTTAAGGGGAATGGTGCACAAAAACCGTAGAGTTATATCATTTCTGTCACAACTTGTTTTACAGAGGATTTTTCAAAATTTTTTGGCACGACAAGACGAAAATAACAATTTCGAACACATTCTTACATTGTCACAAATCCACTGTGTTCGTTACTCTCGGAGCACTGATTAACCTGTTTTTCGTGAAATTATATATGCGAAGGCTAGACTCCAATGAGCCCGAAAGACATGAAAATTCGGGGTTTCATTTCGGGACAAGCTAGCGTTCAAAACATCGTAAATTTGTATTGCTTATGCTATTGGTCCACCCGTTAGTTTACACCTCCTGGACAACTTTGAGCGAATAACAAACAGACAATGAAACGCAGACCCAATCACCGGCTTCCGCTAATACAACAAGCTAATTGAAAATTGGTATTTGCATTATTTTTATATGACAATGGAGTATTTCCTAGAGGTCACTGAACTCGCAAGATTTTCAGGTCTCTGCCTATGGCATACGTGCAGTTTTCCTTCGGTTATTGGTCAAGTTTCTTTGCCGGGAGACAGATCCTTACCTGACTGGACCAATCAGAGCTAGGTAACTCCGACACTGAGTGTCCGTGATTCGTGGGCAGACACGTTCAATGCGTGACAGTTAACATCATCCAATAATGAAAGTGGATCAGAGCTCTAGTGTTTTAAAGTACAAGTAGTCCTGACCTTTTCCCGGAAAAACAGGCAGCCCTACTGTTTTGAGATATTCTTTCATTTCTTTTATCAGTGCTCCGAGAATAATGAAGGCAGTGAATATCTAACAACGGAAAAAGGTGAAAATTATTATTCGTGCCTTGTCAAGCCAAAAATTGCGATAAAACCTTTGGAAAACGACTCATATAAAAATCGGGGCAATATAGTTATTTCATTTGCGATTCTCCTTAAATTCAGGCAACCTGATATCACGTCCGCGGCACTCAAACTGACGAATGTGATTGCACAGCCTCGCCTCGCCATACCTGCACGGCAGTTCACTGCCTTGCGCCAGACGTGATCCTAACATTTCCGAACTTGGTTGCGCTTTACAAGGCCACGGACCTATTTCCCTCCATTTTTTGCATTATTTCGTGCTCGTGTATTTTTCCCGTACCGCGTATTAATTCCCTGACGTCATCACGCTACTACGTCTGCATCTCAAGCTCAAATCACACGAGCAAATTTGGATTCAAATTAAATTCGAATTTATCGTGAATTTTTTAAATATACGAACCTTTAGTTCTACGCTACGATCGCAGTTACTTTTCCTCTCAGAGCAATCGAAATTTTTTTATTCTATCAACGCCTCAACGTACCCATTAATGTTTCCTTTCTAGGGACTAGAAAAATTTGCGAATTCATTTTAGGACACGCTAGACCCCAAAAACAAGTACATTTATCTCATGTTCGCAAGTGGACCACAGTTAATTATCACATGCCCCGATAAACTCTGAACCAATAACATACCTACAAAGAAACTAGCATTAAATCCTATGTCAACTTCAACTACACACTGAGGCAGCAGCCAATCAACACAAAGCTGAGATTCGAAAATACATTGGATAGTGAAGTCTAGCCTACAGATAATTAAAAATGCGAAATTTCCCTATCTCTTCTTATAACGTCTGACAATTTGAAACCTATGGAAAAGGTTTCCGATAGTCGACAACACAAGACGAACCAATTATTTAATAGTGGATGTGCCATCACTAGAGACCCGAGAATTCGCAGGTTTATTTCTAGATAAGTTGGAATTCATACACATGCACCTTCATGTTACGTTTGTAATTGGTCGAAGAAAGTGTTTTGTGACACATTCTGGAGATAAATAAGTCAATAACACACATGCAAGAAATTATGTGCCCAACCACGCCTTTCACTACTACAACAATCAACCAATAAACCAATCAACCAATAATACAATGCACTCAAGTTTGTGAAATCTAACTTGTTGCTGAATGATTCCGCGAAATTGCCGGATATATAATTACACATTAATAACTACCTAGAAATGATTATCTGGTTTGCTGAGGATTAATAATTAATATAGTCTCTAAATAGGCCACCTGCATTTTACCTAACTGCAAGTTAATTAAAATGTCTTTCAACAGATATTTACGTACCTATACGGGAAGTTTAAAAAAATAAGTTTAACTATTTATACACTAAATGCCATCTAAAAATATAATTTTCAAAACGTCATTAACTCGTTCAGTACTGAATTAATTGTTAAGCTCAAATATTGCAATCGAACGTGCTTCTCGCAATCTGTGACCAACATGCTGCGTGTTCATTACTGTCATCATTGACCATTCAGAGATCATAGAAGCATAAATGTTAACAAATCAGAGTTCTCACAAGAAAAACGCTCAAAACTGCAGCCACTGCTTCGTAGTCGTGTACACAGTTTTCAACGGTAAATATCCCTTGAGTGCAACGTGATTCCGAACAAGGGCGAGGAAACTGAACGGCTTATTCCAGATTGCAGATGCAGTTCGCGACAAGAACAAATAGCCTATGTCTCCTAGATTAGTTTTTTTTTTTTTACAAAAATCATAAAATATTACTGAAAATGGTAATTATCTGGTATATACTGTAATTTGTCGCAAAGTTTTCAAGAAACTGTAAACTCTCACGAACTTTTGGCGCCGCGGTGACTAAGCGGTTAGACTGCCCTCGTCCCACCAATGCGAACCGAGTTCAATCCCCGGCCGGGTCATTCCCGGATTGTCGCAAGTGATAATCGTGCCGGACTCTGCCCCTGGTCGGCGGGTTTTCTCGGTGATCCCCTATTTCCCCTGTCCTAGCATTCCAGTGCTTCTCCAGTCTCACCTCGCTTTACCCTTAACGGCTCTCAAGACCTCGTTGTTAAGAGCCGCCCAAATCTCCCAACTCGACTCAATGATCAAAAACATTATTAGTAGATATGACGGTTCATCACGGGAAAAGTTTACTGTTTGCTGGGATTCATCGTACTTTACACGTCCGACAGTTTTCTTTCCTTAATGGCGGTCATGCATATATGAAACTACTACCCCATTTCAATGGGCCAGTGAGGATTCTGATGCTATAAGGTAGAACGTCCGTGATTGGTCTGCAAACAACTTAGCTATCTGAGTTAAAGTATTATGAAATACAACTGGTCGTGGAATCTATTTGCGAAATTCGGGTGTCCTTATTAATTTCTGAAGCAGAGCAGCAGGTTTCCTGTACCTGACATCGCCAGTCAAAGGAGGAAATGCCTTCGCTGACGGACCACAGCCTGTGACGTCACATAAGTTGCAGACCTGCGCGTGGTACGCTGCAGTCCAACAAGCGCGCCGACATTTTCGCTAAAAACCGCCGTCTCTAAGTCACGGGAGAAAGTTGGCGTGTTAAACTGCTGATCTTTGATCAAGTGGTGCGCCTAAATCCAGGGCCGCATACACTGTAATAAACTGGCCGCCCGTGAACACGCCTCACCAGCGTGTAGGCCTGTACGCTTCCCGCGTCAAACTGGTCACTTTTCAAAGCTATGCTTAAAGGTCCTATGTACCTGTGCGTTCAAGGTCAAGAAGCGAGGGAGCGATACGGGCGACACTAACACGCGCGCCTATCGCCTCATCGCTCCTACGCGCAAGGCGTGCAGTGTTTCTGTCCAAACGCTTTTCTGTGTAAACTAGATGTATAACTGTGGGGTTTTATTACACGCGATGAAAGTATACAGATCAAACTACCTGCGTATAATCGTACTTTTCTCTTGCCTCTTAAAGAATCTTCATAGGCAAGCTTTAAAAATGTGATATCTGATCACTTTCGCGAATTCTTTTCTCCATTAATACACTTAATATGATAAAAGTAAAAATATAGCTATATAGACAATAGTTTTTTATCCTTTCTGGCAAAACGTCGTATTTCCAGAACATGTATTTACCGAGAAACGCGTTTAGGCGCAAACAACGATTCCACAGAAAAGGTTTCAGTACATCAACTTGTATGCGAACTATGTTTTCTTCCATCATATGAATGTACAATTAACACTGCCTGGCCACTTCATAGGTCATTTACGGGTCATTATAGCAGTGTAAATATTTGGTAAATTCGCTAATTATTACACTTATACGAACTTAAAAAAACAAAAGAATGCATTTGAGCAACAACGAATGTTTACCTAATACTAGAGACCTGAAAAAATCGCAAGTTCAATGACCTACAGGCTAGACTCTACAGTTTCATGTACAAATATGCCGATATTAACCGCTGTCACAGTGGAAGGTGACGATTGGGCCAGCGTTCTCCAGGAGGTGTCAAACATCTTGTGGACCAATGGTTAAAGTTATATAAATATACGTGTTTTGAATTCTAGCTTGTCCCAAAATTAATCTGCAAATTCTTCAGGTCTCTACCTAATACTTAACTTTCAACGTCGTCAAGTCATGGAACCACTTCCCCTCCATCGTTACCAGCAGTACTGGGCGTCCAATGGCAATCAGTGTGTTCTGGCCAATCAAAATATACTGTCGGCTGGGCTATACATAGCAATGTGAAGTCTAGCGTGGTGCTGAATAACAGCGCGAAATTTGCACGTCTAAGTACCCGTCTGCGAATAACATAGGTTCAGTACCGCAGTAAGCTAATCCTCATTGGCCCAGTCAAATGCCACTCTCTCTTCGACAAAGATACACGGCCAACAAAGGAAGGAAATCTACTTGAGTGCAATCATAGAATGTTGATATATACCTTCCCTGCAAATAAGTATATTTCGCGAAAACAGTTGCGCTTAGGCTGGACTTAAATATCTTATGTGCACACTTGCAGCCTTCCTTCAGCTATTGGCCACTTGTTTTCGTGCGAAGCGAGTCTGTTACATGAGTGAACCAATCAGAATAAAAGTTTCTCTGATACTGACCGTCTGTGATTCGCGGGAAAACAGATAAGACGCGTAACCATTCAAAGGATCCAATCACAAAAGTGATTTTGAACTACAGCGTTTTGTAACACAACTTGTCATGAAAAATTGTCACGAAAAACACGCGCCTCCATTGATTCGGACATGATCATGCGGAGGTTGGTCATACGCACAAATTCAAGGACTTCTCAAAACTAGAGAAAGTATTTTCCCCTTCGCTAGAACTCGTCAAGCAAGTTGTCTGTCGTTACCTGCTGTCGTCCGTGTTAAGAGGTTATTTCCTTGTCTAACTGGCCCAACGAGATTTCGGGTGCCCAACTGCTTCTGATCATGTACTCGCCTGCAAATGAGTAAGTCGTATTTTGTGTGTCACAAACACATTACCCGGTAATTAAAAGAGAAGTTATAATTTAGTGTTGTGATTTGTTAACATCATAGGTTTCACACTATTATAGGCTATGTTAGTTTCACATATATCACTTTACCTCCACTGACTACACACATCATAGAGAAACTTGAAACAATATTTGCAGATACTGGAAATTAACTGAAATTATTTAAGTCAGCATATCTTTGATAACCCTCTGTTCACTTTTTCCTTTTATGACTGGAGACCCTATCATTTCGCTTTCCCTATAACTAGAGACCTGCAAAATTCGCGTTATTATTTGGGAGCATGTTAAACTTCAAGCAACGTATCTTTACAATGCGAGTGTCATTGGACCATACTTTAGTTGACAAAATCTACGTAACTCGGGGCCAATAAATGAACCTTTAACAATTGTGTTCCTCAATCACGTGCTGTTCAGTCAATGGCGAAACTACGCTTGTTAGAATGTATACAGTATTGCGAATTTTAGCCTGATGCTAAATAATAACTCAGATTTTGCAAGTTTCTACTTATAACTGTATGACAGACTGAGCGTCATTAAAGTATATGTTATCTTGATGTGTGTTTTTGTAGCCCCGCTCATCCGACACGCCCTGCAGGACTCAGCACCAATAGTAAACATGTAGCACTCTGGTGGCTTCATTACCTTAGGCCGAGTAGAACAGGAGACTAGCAGTGTCCAATGAAGAAATGAGATCTGCTTGAATATGTAAATGATTGTACAAACACGGTCTCTAGTTAATAACCTAACAACATACCGCAGTATTTTGTAGAACTTACTGGCACGGAAAACTCGAGCGGGGTGGAGCAGTTGGTTACGTGCCAGCTTACCGCGCAAGGTGTTCCGGGTTCTAGCCTCCTTGTGAATTTCTGTGCGTCGGTTTGAAGTTTCATGCCATGAAAAATGTCACCAGAAATATGTCAGAGGTGTAAAATGCTACTATAAACGAAATGAAATGGCAACATACGAATTTCGCATCCGGTAGCGTCCGGTTTTGATTTACAGTCCAGCTATGCTGAGTTCAGTTTTCCAAAAGTCACCCCAGAGCAACACCTGAGAGTTTAGTTAACCCTTTAAGACACAGGGTGCACAATAGTGGACATTGCGCACGTACAGGAACATTTTTATGTGTACTGCATACTGTGAAGCTCAGTTATCAATGATCTTACCTGTGGGTAAATTATTCTCAAACCGTCGCACTGCTCTATTTCATAATTGGTTTATATTACTGTAGCCGAACAACGAGCACCATAATACATTGCAAACAAGTTTTTTTTTTTGTTACGTACATTCATATTGTTAAAAAAATTAGCTATGAATTCACTAAATTAAAAAATTAATATGTTTCTTACTAGTTCAGTTAGCTAAATGAGGTTTCCAGCGTTACTTTATTCTCTTCCCACTCCAGAAATAACACTGCAGGTTTGTTACAGGGAAAATATAAATTCGTCTTTCATTGCCATCCACAATGAGACATACAGTTGCCGTGGAAGTTATGTGACTTAGCTGTGTATAAAATGTAAAAAAAATAAAAATAAAAATAAAAGTGTATTACCGAACATAAAATAGCAAATTGTTGGAATGAGTAAGTACGACAAAATACGACAAAAATTGCTGCCATGTTGGGCATTTCGAAGGCATGTGTATCAACACAATAAGAATGTTTTTGAAGTCAGGTTCATAATACATGTGTGAAAACGATTTATTAAAAACACCAAGTTTTCAAATGTTACCTAATATGCAGTAAAGAGTATTTTAAGAAATTATCGATTGATTCAACAGTGTTTTATTATTTTAGTCATTTATTTATGTCATATAACTAGGGACTGACAAATTCTCCTAAATTTTTTGCTATCAAGATGGACTTCGCGGTCGTGTATGTACTCAAGCCGACAACTTATGCTAATTGGCTGTTGCCTAGGCAATAAGCCATTTTTCTTCTGACTGTATGGCACTTGATTTAGCATTACCAAATTTAAGTGTTTGTTCACTGGTGTAGTCTCGCCCTGGGCGTGTCAAATAAATAATGGTCCAATTACACTAGTAGGGCGAATGTACATGTCTTTTAAGAATGGCATGTCTTAAAAGAATAACGTGAAATTTGCAGCTCTCTATTTGTAACTGTAAAGTTTAATTCTCATTTACACCTTGCGTGGCTCTAAAATGATGTGTATGTTACTGTAGATCAGAACAAAGAGACGAAATGGCGTGGACGTTACTTTGATGGGCGTACCCGTGCTCTGATAGATTGTGCGAGGTTCTGGTGCTCGACATACGTCTAATTGGCTACTGCATGTTGCGAAACGTTCCCTATTGGTTGGCCTGTCGATTGGAGAGTATGTTACCAGGCTCTAATCGGCAAACGGCGTACCGACATACACACCACAAAAAAAGTTTTGCACCGCCTGGAGTGCTGAGATACTAGGTTGCATACTACTCAAATGACAGAATGGGATGAAAATACACACTTTCTGGAAAGAATAACACCACTGATTTGAAGAGAACACGAAGGAATAAGAAACACAAACAACATTTTTTGTCAATGTGCATCCGCCGATCAAACATGTAACTCCGACTCTGCTTCTCAGTATGGTAATACACCACCCCGTGCAGTGAAGCATGACCTGGCCCTTGCTGGCATGCTGTTCAGAAGGCGGCTGAGGCTGTCCTGCGGCTGTCCTGCTCTATCCTGACCCACTCTTCGACAACAGCACTCCGGAGGTCGACCAGGGTGTGATGTAGATTCCTGCGTCGTCACACTGCATGTTTCAGCTGGTCCCAGGCAACTTCAATTGGGTTAATGTCCGCAGACACCGCAGGCCATGCCATCCGATTGATTTGGGCCTCACTGAGGAAGTTGCCAACTAGATGATTGTGGTGCAGGCGCGCATTGACATCTTGCAGAACGAATATGTCGCCGATATGATATCGGCATGGCTGAACAATAGGCCCGAGCATTCTGTCCCAGTATTGTACACCTGTCATACTGCCATCGACGACGGTGAGTTGCATCCGACGTCCATACATAACGCCGTCCCAAAACATGGCGGATCTGCATCCCTGCTGAACCTGTGGGATGGTGTACACGACTCGTCTGGAGTTACCTCGCTCTCTCCAAACTCTCCTCCGAAGATTATCAGGCATCAGGCATATTCGGCACTCATCAGTGAAGAGTGCTCGACACCTTTCAGCCAGGGTCCAGTCCAAGTGCTCCCTTGCCCATCGGCACCTGGCACCGCGGTGTTGGGTTGTACGTGCAGGTGCTGGCCAAGAGCTCTTGCGTCAAGGTTGCTCCTATGAAGACGATTTCGGATTGTCTAAGTAAAGACAGCCCTCCCAGTTGCCTGCAAAAGGGCATTACGCAGTTTGGTTGTGGTGTCTTCTCGGTTGCTGCGAGCCAGGATTCGCACGTAACCGTCATCAGCTTCTGTTGTTGATCCCGGACAATCACTGCGAGGACGATCTGCTACATTATGTGTGGCACAATAGCGGCTGTATGCCCGAACAACATCACTACGGTGTACACCGACGAGGCGGGCAATTTCCCTCACGGAGAGGTATTGTTGACGCAACATCACTATGCGTGTACAATCAAATGCGAGAATGGCCCGTCGATGCATGATTCATACAGCTGAACAGGACACACACTGTCTGTGCATGTGTCCAAAGGTAACAGAAACAGCGCACTCTTCCGGACTGTACTGAGACTGCGTGGGTACTTTGAGTCCATGTATACATGGCAGTTGGTACATTTCATTCAGACGTCGTTTTGTAATGAAACAACTCTCAAAGCGAACATCCTTCGAGTGCAAACAAAATACTGGTGGAGAAAAACTTATTTTCAGGCGTGTATTTCTGGTAAGCGACGCCTTTATTTTCTGGCATTTGCTGCTGGATTTCGTTGTATTTGCGGCTGTTCCATATTTGTATTCTTGAGTATTATTTTCGGCCGTGGTGGTGTAGTGGACAGACTACTCGCCTCTCACAAAGGCGAACCGGGTTCGATTCCCGGCGGGGTCGCCCCTGGACTTCCTGATGTGGGTATCGTGCCGTACGATGCCGCTGGTCGGCGGGTTTTCTCGGGGATCTCCCTTTTCCCCCGTCCTTTCATTCCAGCACAGCTCCATACTTAGTTAGATCACCCTTATCAGCTTTGAAGACCTTGCTGTTAAGAGCCGTCCAGATATCTTCACTCACTCGCTCACTTCAGTAATGTTTGCTCTCAGTATGCTCTTAACAGCGAGGTCTTGAGAGCTGGTGAGGGCGAAGTGAGGTGAGTATGGAGCAGCGCCGGAATGAAAGGACGGGGGAAACGGGAGATCCCTGAGAAAATCCGCCGACCAGTGGCATCGTCCGGCACGATTCTTACTTACGAAAATCCGGGGGTGACCCGGCTGGTGATTGAACCCGGTTCGCTTTGGTGGGAAGCGAGCAGGCTAACCGCTCTGCCACCGTTGCCCCAGATAAGTTTGTGGAGCTATACCTACCCACCGACGTTGGCTCGAGAATATGGTTTGGAGACAAACCGCTGTTCGCAGTGAAGAGGATTACGAAATTTAAAAAAAATTAGCAGTAATCGTTAAGTAGGGCAACCATTTTCTCGCGTAAAGATTTCCGCACATGTTGAAACTCAATTACCTGCGAGCATAACAGCAGTACTATTTTGCTTATTGGCGGAGTGTCTCTGTGAGAAAACATTATCTTTCTTGAATGGCCATTCAGAACTAATTTACCACAATACTGTACGTCTGTGATTCGCGGGCAGACACCGAAGAAACGTGCGAGTTGAAATAATCCAACTACTACACTGGCTCTGAACTAACCATTGTTTAAATGAAACTAGTCGTGGAACAGTTGGCCTTAGCAATAAGAAGAAAGAAATAGGCAGTATGCTCCATAAAATTAATTGACACATTAACTCTCCTATTTCGTAAGTTCGAGCAATATGAAAATTATTTGAATCAAAAGAGGAGCAGGTTTTTATTTAACAGTATTTTAGCAGTCAACATTTGGTTATAGAAGCACGCCAAAAGAAATAAATCTCAAAACATTGGTATTTGAAATCAAAATATACATATGTGTTAGGTAATATAATTGTTTCCTCATCTGTGACTGGTTAAACTTAAGACTTGGGAATCAATTTTAATAGATCCCGATTTATTTTCTACCAAAATTTAGAGGTAAGAAGTATCAATTTCATTCGTATACTTGGATTTGAGTCAATAAGATCGAAGACTTAAGTTGTACTGCTTAATGCTTAAGGATGCCTGCTGCAATGCCTCAAACCCTATGCGGAGTTCAAATGGGGCATCAATGTTACAGGTACACCTTCCTCCTCTGTGCATCACATTCAAATATAAACGTATAAAACAAAAAGTATTCTACCTGAAATTTCTTAAGGAATAGTGTGACATTAAGAAACACTGCCTTTTATCATGCTTAATACTTTATGTAAAATTTAACAACAAAATTTACATAAATATATGAATTTTTTTTAAATTTCATAACGTGGCAGTATTATATGAGAAAGATCCATTGATTTTTTTCTGTTTGAAACAGTTACCTTAAAGATTAATGAATTGAGAAGCAGTTTATTTTAACCTTTTCAGACTGACTGTACTTTACGGTTTCCGGTGTTGCAAACAAAATAATTTATGTTGCGTGCTGTACTTAGTCGACACACAACCTTTGTTTCGCTGTCACAGCCAATGAGCTGTAGGCTATATGTTCGCCTACAGTTATATGAACCAATAATGACCTATATCAGTAATACGGTTTGCGAATCATTTACCCATACAGTACAGAAGGTCATTCGTCATTGAGTTTTGCTGTGTGCAGTACAGGCCAAAATTACCCACACGTGCATAATATACACAATTGTGTACACTGGGTCTGAATGGGTCAAACTTATTCCCCTATTTAAACTGCCTGGCTTCGGGCTTGCTAGGCAGAGGCCTTAAGATTTTCCGTTGTGCAAACCCCTTAACTATGGAGTGCGGCTGTGTGGCATTGTGCTGGTGGGCTGGAAAGGGAGCAGTCGGGTGTCGAAGGCGGGACCCCTCGGGCGATGCTGATTGGCTGACGGGTTAGACTGGTTCTTTCAGTCACGCGCCCCGGTCTAGTGCGAGCCCACCGTGCGTTGCACGTCGTGGCTGACACTTCGCGCGCAGCCAAGGATATTCTCGCCGCCGCAGAACACGACAGCATACAGAAGCGGAACATGACACTTCATTGGTTCGCTTCGGGAAGAAGAAATGTGGCTTCACGTCTCATCGACACGCTGGGGAAATAAAACAGCGGAGAAGTGACTCCAGGACAGTTCTGTAAACGGGCTTTACGGCAGCAGAAACCAAACTTCTGTACCAGCAACAAAATGTTCTGTTAATTATTATAATATTGATATATAGATAGTTTTTATTTAGAATATTATTTATAGTATCACATAGTTAAAATATTAATATATACTTAGATATAATATAGTAACCATATATAACAATATGGTGAAATATAATACATTTTATAATAATATACAATATTAACAACTAATCTGTAATAAAAAAATTAGTATAAGTTGTATAATAATAAAGTAATAACATACACTAATAATATAAAGTAGATAGGTCGGGTAGACTCCAGGACAAAGTGGATAGGGGAGTGGCACTGTGGTGACATACGCCATCTTGGATTCCAGTGCAAGGGAATTCGGGAGAGGCGCTGAGGTGCTGGCGCAGCCAGCCGACATCATGCTCTGTCATTCTGGTCGGTCGGTGGCCATCTTGTTTCTGGTCGCCAATTTGTTTTTTGCACTTCATGCTCTATAATTCCATTATATTTTCACGCTCTATTTTTCCATGTTGGGTTTTCATGCTCTATCGTTCCTTGTTGTTTTTCATGCTATATCATTCTCTGTTGTTTAGTCATGTTCTATCATTCCATGCACGGTGGTTTTCTCAGGGTCCTCCCGATCTCCTTTATTTTCTTATTCTTCCCTTCTAAATGTGCCCACTTCATGCATTTGTATTCCGTGTGTGTGGTTTTATCTGAGATGTCCCGCCTGGGTCCCCATACAACATTAATGCTTTCTCCGAGTGCTCCCGATACCCTTTATTTCCACATGTTCTCTCATTCCATCTTGTTTCTCTCATTTCATCTCTTTCTCTCTTGTCGCATTATTTGCCCGCCATCTTTGTTTCTTAGTTTTTAATTTGTTTTAGAGTTTGCCACACTTCGTTCGACTGCAATATTGGATTTAAAATGATTCATCGCCTAGGTAGTGCTAGTGTATTAATTCACCCACCAAGTGGCAGCCATAATTATTTATGTTTTTAAAGTATAGGATGTGCTGTCGGCGCCCTCCATGATGGATACTATTTTCAACTAGAGAATTTTTCAGGTCTCTATTTTCAAAACATAAATTTCTCGATTATGCCACTGCTATCAGCCTGTACCGAATGATGACATTGGCTTTTCTTGCAAAGTACATAAACTATCATATTTTATGTTTTGGTTTTATTCTTAAATAGAAGTAGTATTATTTATAATAATTTTATATTAAGCAGAGGGTTTTTTTTTAAATAAACAAAACACAACATATAGTTTTTACACACAATCTATTGCACACATAATAAACCATTCATAACGTGCAAAAAAAAATTTTTTTTATTAGTTTTCTTTAAGTCGGACGATTTGGTGTCTAAGGCAGCAAATTCATGGTCCAAGAACGAGGCACGCCATTTGTGCAGCAGCAGTGCAATTCCTCGATGCACATGTCCAGTCAGGTTCTGACCTGGTCATAGACGTGTCGGTGCTGGGCGTCCCAATATTTCGCCATCTTGCGCAGCGAATGACAGCCATACTCGCACTGCCCATCGATGATTTAAACTTCGCTTTCGTACAAGTCGCTCAGCCATTTCTTCTGCATGGGCCCTGCCATGTAAACCGGCCCTCACATCAGCAAGTCGCACAGCGCATTTTCCACTTGGTGGTGCAGAATCTTGCCTTCGTCCCACTCCCGTCCTCAGTGTTACTTACTCAGCCAGTTGTTTGTCTTCTTACTTTTCTCGTCCACCAGTCTCCACGAATAATGGAGGTGGAAGTAACACGTGCATGTCGTGCCATCGTCGTCATAGGTCACTGCACTCTCGGGTTAACAATTAAAAGTGTGATTGCAAGGGGTCTGGCCTGCCATATATTTGGAGACCTGCAAAATTCACGTTATTATTTGGGGACATGTTAAATTTCAAACACATGCACCTTTGCAATACGTTTGTCATTGAACCTTACTTAATTTGACACGCCCTGGGTAACTCTGCGCCAATAAATGAATACTTCACAATTATGCTCTCCAGTCAAACGTGGGTCAGTAAGAAAGGACTGGGCTTCAAATTTATTTAGCAGCCAATAGGGAAACGACGCCGGCTCTGGTATGTACAGTACTGTGAAGTACACCCTGATGCCAAATATTAACGCGAACTTCGCGAGCCTCTACACATATTTCATTTCGTGAAAAATTATTTTGATCGGAAGAATTCAAAGTTTTATATACCTCCTAGTATATGAAAAATTATATAATTCAATTCGTAAATAAACATACACAGTGGCGATTCGCGCACTCTAGCGAGGGTCGAGCGAGTGGGGGTTTCTATGAAAACAGAGTTTTTTTCTAGGAAAAGTAATAAAAATAGATGTATTGAGATGCACTTATTTAAGTTATTACAAATTTTTTATAATTTTGTTTATTAATATTTAGATTTTTTTTTGCAGTTTTTAGAGAAAAAGAGCAAATTTGGAGGAAAAAATGCAAAATTTTGGGGGGGAAATGGAGACAATTTGAGGAAATAAAAGTAACATTTGGATAAAATAATTAATTTCTGAAGTGATTTTAGGGGTAAAACGAGTGATTTTAAGGGAAAAAGCGGCCGGCCGACCGACCGAAATGACAAATGATGTCGGCCGGCCGATGCCTCGGCGTCTCTCCCGAATCCCGTTGGCTGGAATACAAGATGTGGTGTGGCGCCACAGCACCACTCCCCTATCCCCTTTGTCCTAGAGTCTACCTGACCCTACTACTATAGTAATACAGGATGAGTCCTTTAAAAGAGGCCCCGCGTGACATGTGTATAACGGAGTGAGCGAATCAGGAAATACAGACTACGAGGCCTCTTTTAAAGGACTCAGCCTGTATATAGTTATGTTGTAGAAATATTATTTGCAGTTACAAGCAGATCTTATTATAGTTATATATCGTTATTATATACAGTATGAATGAAGACGGTTCTTAACGGCGAGGTACTGGGAGCCGATGAGGATGATTGAGGTAAGAATTCATCAGTGCTGGAATGGAGTGGATGGGGAAACGGGAGATCCCTGAGAAAACCCGCCGACCAGCGGTATCGTCCGGCACGATTCATACATGCAAAAATCCACGAGGAACTCGGCCGGGGATTCAACCCGGTTCGTGCTGGTGGCAGGCGAGCAGGCTAACCATTCAGACACCGTGGCCCCTCGTTATATATAGTAGTGTTCTGTTGTTCAAATATTCTTGAATTTTTTCTGTTGGAGTTACTATAAAGAAGAAACCGATTGCTTTGGTGTCTCGTAACATTGTTCCTTACCTTTTTTTGTGTCGCGGAAAGAGCACTTTATAGAGACCCTATTATTGCGCGTTATAATTAAGACACCTAATTTTAGCGGAAAGAGTTAGAGCTTGTTAGATGTATACACCGCAAGGTCGTATCAATACTTTTCTTTTGCTTACTGCCCGAGTATCTTTGTTACAAAGTGTTTTATAACTCGAACGGTTAATCAGAATTAGGTTACGCCGATAGTACATATACACATGGGATTAGCGGGATTGCGTCTAAGACACGTAACATGAATCATCCAATTACGAAAGCGTATCTGAGCTCAAGTGTTAGGAAATATAACTGGTCATGAAATTTCTTCGCGAAAACCGGGTGTCCCTACGCTATGATTTTGAGACGGACTGGGCGGCATAAAAGTGTCATTGTCCCTCCGTTCATCAGATGCGCGATGCAGGACTATGCACCAATTAGTAAACATGTAGCACTCTGGTGGCCTCATTACGTTCGGCAGAGTAGAACACAAGACTGTGGCAGCGGCCAATCAGATAATGAGAAATGCTTTATTATGTATATGATTGTGAAATTTAGCATGGTGCAGTTTTGTAACGTGAAATGTTAGAACCGCCAGCCAGCTTCTTCTAAGTATTAACCACAGTACTGTGTGCTAAATGTTTGTCGTGAGCCCTGCAGTGCGTGTCAGATTAGTGGATGTCCAATGACACACACAAAACTAGAATACACTTCTACGCCGTTTACATTGCTACTGCAAAACAGCGTGAAATTATACGGTTTTTTTTTTTTTTTAATCAAAGATAGTTGATTTTTCAGGGAAAAGTTGAAGTGCAGGCTAGACTTGAACACCTTTAGTAAACGTCTGCCCCCCCCCCCCTTTTTTTTTTTTTTTTTTTTTTTTTTTTTTTTTTTTTTTTTTTTTTTTTTAGGGACACCCGATTTTTGCGAAAAGAATTTTCGATCGGTTGTATTTCATCTAGGGGCACCCGTTTTTTGCGGAAAAATGTCAGACCAGTACGGTGCCAAAAGACTTTTGTTCAGAACCGCTTTCGTGATTGGAAAATTTAAACCGTCACGCGTCTTATCTGCCTGCCCGCGAATCACGGACTGTTAGTATCGGAGAAACTTCATTCTGATTGTCTTACTCATGTCAACAGACTCTTCACACAGAGACAAGCGGCCGATAGCCAAAGGAGAACTGCAAGTGTGCACATAGGATATTGATGTTTAGCCTTCGTGCCAATCTTTTCGCGAAAACAGGCGGTCCTACCAACAAGCAAAGGGAAACTCATGAAAGACTGGTAAGGTTTTTAAATCTAGCAATGTTGAAAAGCTTTTTTTCTAAAATAGGGTGTCCCTAGTTGTTAGCGGCTATTCTTGGTGAAGAAAAAATAGGTTACTTCGATACGGGACATTAGATTATTCGCGTACTAACATCTAAGACGAGTCATAGTTAAACCATATAATCAAGTGAGTGCGAAAATCAGGCGTCACTATTTGATAACTAGGAAGTGTAATCTACTCAGTGGCGAAACTGTCTGCGATTACTCCAAGCCGTCTGCAAAGGAAACATGAAGCGAAGAACTTTATTTACTTGTAAGTACTTTCTGTAAGGTAATCTGTACAGACCATATCTTTACGTGGGGCCGCGGTGGCTGAGCGGTTAGACTGCTCGCCTCACACCAAGCCGAACCCTGTTCAATCCCCGGCCGAGTCACTCCCGGATTTTCGCATGTGGGAATCGTGACGGACGATGCCGCTTGTCGGCGAGTGTTCTCGGCGATCTCCCGTTTCGCCTGCACGTTCATTCCGGCGCTGCTCCATACTCACCTTAATCGCCCTCATCGGCTCTCAAGACCTCGTTGTTAAGAGCCGCTCAAATTTCTTCACTGACTCTTTACTTATATATTTACCTTTTTGTTAACTCGTTAGGTGGCACAGGTTAGTTTCACATGTCATTGAACCTCCACTTAATCAGACACGCCCTGGAGAGAAGTCTGGACCAAGGCAATAGTTTACATTCAACACACGTGTGGTTTAATTTCGTGTAGGCGAGCCGAACAGCAGAATCAGCACTGACTGAGGCAATAGGCTAATGAACAAACGGCATGTACTCAAATAAATACAGTGTTGGGAACTGTATCCTGGTGCCGTTTAATAATGCGAAATGATAGCGTCTGTACTAATATGGTATTGTTAAAATATTTTAAACTATGGGCTCGTTTGTGAATATTTGTTGAATTCTCTTGCTTTACAAATGTTTTATTGTTCAGTGAAACGTACTTAGAAATGTGCTCTCATTTAAATGTATCTCTCAAATATAATAGTCGTTATCTGATAGTTATTACGATGGAATGTCACGAAGTAACCAAGAGTGTAGGGTAGTTGTAAAAACGCGATCTAGACAAGTGTAGAATTCCCCGCCTTGCGGGCTGCTGTGGTCGTAACTACACTTTAAACCTTTTGTCTTTGTACAAGAAATTCTTTGGAAACTAGTTGCCATACGTATATGTGTAATACTACAAAGAAATCATAGTTAATTTCACGAAATTTTAGTATGAAATGTGTAAAAATAAAATTGACTTTAAGAAGCAGTTATTGAAGACTTAAAATGAAATGCATTATAAAAATTAAACTACATAATAAGAATTTTTATATTTTAAGAAATAATGATTTGGAAATATACCATAATTAGATGCGCCTGTTTTTCACGAAAAGATTTCACAAGTTATTTTACAAAACACTTTAGTTCAAAACCTCTCTCGTGATTGGATCATTTGAACTTTCTACGGGTCCTATCTATGTCTCTTCCCGCGACTCACGAACGGTCAGTACTGGAGAAACTTAATTCTGATTGGCTCACTCATGTAACAGACACTCTTCGCACAAAGACAAGCGGCCAATAGCCAAAGGAAGGTTGCAAGTGTGCACATAAGACATTGAAGTCTAGCCCCCGCGTAAAACTATTCGCGAAAAACAGGTGGCCCTAAAATATTTCAACTGTGGGGTCACAAAAAAAAAATTCGGCAATTAGTTTAGAAAGAAATGCTAGGAACAGGTAGAGAAGTTTTTTTGGCTGCGTATAGCCACACGCTATTCTAGCCGGGCAGCTCAAGACCCTGTCACTGCAATAGAGAAGTCCTCTGATTGGAGTGTGTGCTGCTGCTTGTGGAGGAAGGGGGCCACAGTGGTGTCGTGGTCAGACTACTAGACTCGCATCGATAAGAGGCGGGCTAGATTCCCAACTGGGTCTCTCCCGGGTTTTCACACGAGGGAATAGTGCCGGACGATGCCGCTGGATGGCGGGTTTTCTCGGGGATATTCTACTTACCCCACCTATGCATTCCGCTGCTGCTCCATACTCACTCTCGTTCATCCTCATCGGCTCTCAAGACCTCGTTAAGAGCTGTCCAAATCTCTCTACTACTTGTGGAGAAAGTAGCAACTAGCCATACAGATTATAAATATATGATCAAAACTTCTCTGGCCTTGCATATCCTGTAATATATCTCCAATTTACTGAAATCTTTATTTTAAAAACGAGCTATGTGGTTATTGCCGGCTAAGAGTCATTCAGTACGTGTTGGAATGCGTCAAAGTCCGGCAAGTATAGCAAATATAGGCCAGTTCCCATATGACCTTGCAGAAATTCTGATCCCTGCTTAAGTAGTCCGGGCGATATTCCGACAAATTATCCGAGCAAATTTTTATATCTCGTTACTAACCAGTAGTCTTTACCTCGGCTTTCTCAACGTGATATATAAAGGTATTCCCTATCTGTTAAATAACGGCGTATGATCACCGGAATTTTTATGGGAACTTAGAGTTAATATATGAAAACGCGTTTTCTAGTGGCTCCTGTTGTTCGCGAAAATTTTCCTTTAGTGGTTGTTGCAGGATAGTTCAGACACGCCTTCATGATTGGAGGATTCTTACTGCCACGCGTATTAGAAGTTTGCTCACTAATCACGGACGTTTATCGTCGTTGTAACTTTACTCTGATTGGCGCAATCAGAGATGTTTTCTCACGTTGGTACGAGGCCAGTGAGCAAATGAAAATCTGTAAGTGTGCGCGCAAGACATTGAGATTTCACATTCATATACTTAAAGCCATTTCTCAAGGTTAAGTTTTTACTGACTTTAATTACTTGAATTAATTTTATTGAACTTAAATATAACTTTACTTGTCTTTCAATGAAATACATTCAATAAGTTTTAAAGTCTCCACATGAAAATTACTCACAAACCGTTTTCCCGTGAAAATTCTTCACAATCACTTTTTAATGAAACCAGTTAAATAAAAACGAAACGTAAATTTTTAGAAGAATCTGCAACTCATGCACGACACGAAAATAATTGCTTAGACCACAACAAATTTTCTTCATATTACTTTACATTTTACTTTTAAAAAATATTCGTCCTTATTTTGTAACAACCCTAATTGAGTGCACAAAAATATATTATTATGAGAATTTCCCTATTAACATTGTTAGGTAAGCTGTGATCGGCGATTGATATTTTGGATTCAATAAAATATAGAACATGATCAAAACGAAAGTCTTGAAGGAAAACGAGACATTCAGGTAACTGAAAGAGAAAACAGCCTAGATTATGTCGTTCGTAGGACGTCACATAGCATTTAATGAATTGAATTTAAAAAAAAATTGAAGGTAATTTGAAGAAAAGTTTGATCGTGTGAAAGGGCCTTTATTCATTTAAGTCCCATTTTCTCGTTGGCCGCTGACATTGTCTCCTGTTCGATTCGTCCAAACGGAAGCATACGGGACGACAACCGTGTTGAGACAAGCATTGACCAGCGGTAACCAGCGCCATAGAGTATATTCAAAGCGGATACGGAAGTTTCCTTCTAACCTTACTACAGCTGAGATACATCGACTTTCGTGAGAATTTCCACTCGTACCGACACCGACTCCAGTAGACTGAGAGAACGATGTTGCGCATTACGCAACCTTACTGAATACATTTCCGTGTTGATTTCACTACTGTGGTAAGTTTTACTCCAGGTATTTTTATTTTTATGTACGTACATCCTGGTAATCTTGTATCAGAAATTGAAGTGGGTGTTGAGTTTAAGAAAATGAATAATAATGGAAAACTAACTTAGCTCAAAAATCCAAAAGCACATAGTTTACACTGTTCTTAAAGTAGAGGGCAAAATGTTTTGTGATTCATTTTCATTCCAGAGAAAATGAATATAAAGTTACTGGCCGTTGTGGGATTTACCGAAAGACACGCAACACTTTTTTGATACAAACTCTTAGTGTATTGCAAACACTGAACTTTTTTTGGCTGCGGAAACGGTTGGACTGAGATGCCGTGTCGGACTGCCGGAACGAACTCGTCGTGGCATTGTACATCCAGCATGAGACGAGTGGCGGTAGTCGGCGCTCGATCTGGGCTTCTGTAGTGTAGCGTGTTCTGCGCTCAGGAGGGTGACCAGCGAGTACAAGGCAACCCGATCCTCCAGCGCACAAGGTCACTGGACAAGCACACTCGAGAAAACATTCTTAAAAGTCAGTAAGCATAGTACGTTACAGACTACTACCACCATATTGGATGCAGATGACCTTGAATGATCTTGAAAACAATAGCTCGAAAAATATGTATAAAAGTAAACAAGCATATTATATTACAGACTATCACAACCATATTGGATTCAGGGTACCTCACACTTGACCCCATGACATTAAACACAAAAAATAAAAGTAAATAAAAAATCAAAATATATGCATCTCATTACATGCAACAAAAGTCTGTAAAAAATAATACATTATAGACTACCACCACCATATTAGATTCAGGTGATCTTGACCTTTACCACATGAACTCGAATGACCTGGAAAATAAAACTTGGAAAAATACACAAAGGTCAGCAAGCATAATAATTAACAGAATACTACTTGTATATTGGATGAAGGTAGCCTTGACCTTGACCACATTATTTTGAATGATCTTGAAAACACAAACTCAAGAAAAAAATCTATAAAAGTCAGTAAGTATATCGTGTTACAGACTACTACCACCATATTGGATGCTTATGACCTTTACCTTGACCCAATGAACTCGAATGACCTTGAAAACAAAATCTCAAGAAAAATGCATCCAATATGGTGGTAGTAGTCTGTAACAGGATATGCTTGTTGGATTTTATGCATTTTTCTAGATATTTCGTTTTCAAGGTCATACAAGCTCGTGGGGTCATGTTCGAGGTTACCTGCATCCAATATGGCTTCTAAGATAGCTGACAGCACTAAGATGGCTGAATCGGTGTGGGCGAGGCGGGTGGAGGCCTGTCGACTAGTTTATTTTGTGAAGGGGGTGAAGGGGAAACCACAGGAAAGTTAATGTTTTAATTACAATTTTTAATAATTTTTAATTTTTTTTTTTTTGGAATCCTGGCTTCAAAGGTCAAAGGTAAGTGGTCAAGCGTCAAACGTCCTGAGTCCGGCTCTTCTAGCTTGGAGTCACTGATCCAGGTCATCTACTCTGGAAATAATGGGATTTTTTTTAAAGAAAATTGTTATGGAAAAGAGGAAATTTTTAGGGAAAAGGAAAATTTTAGGGAAATTTGGTCGACTTTAAAGGAAAAACGGGAATTTTGAGGGGGAAAATGTAAAAAATATGGTGGACGGTGACGTCACAACATGGCGGCCGGCCGGCTCCGGCGGCGCTCCTAATCCCCAATCCTTTGTGTCCAACTTCTTATCTCCCTACTACTCACACTAAAGCCTTCCTTTGCTATTGGCAGCTTTATTTGTATGAAGAGAGTATGTTACATGAGTGAGCCATTCAGAATTAAGTTTCCCAGATACTGACCGTCCGTGATTCGCGAACAGATATGATGATCCAGTCACGAAAGTGGTTATGAAATAAAGTGTTTTGGAACACTACTCGTCCTGAAAACGCTTCGCGAAACATGTGCCCCTATGTATAATTGTTTGGCCACTTATTTGATTTCCTTCGTCCGAAAATACAGCTCGACAGTTGGTTCGCAGTTTTTGACAGTAACAGGGTTTGTTAGTGCTTTTATTGATGACGACTAATGATATAAAAATCCTCATGAAATCAGTTAAAAAATAAACCACAAAGTAAAGCTGTAAAAATGACAGCATTTGTGCGCAAATTATTTAAGTTCAAATCTCGGTCGGACTAGCAATTTTTATATTAACCGTAGAGACAAACATATATTTTGTTGTGCCAACCAAATTTGTTTTGGGGCAGCCAAATAAAATAACGAAATAATTTGTTTACCGCATCAAAATTCATTGCCCCTATACAAACAATTAATGTGGTTGCGCCGAAAACAAACTTTGTTTGATAAAAAATATTTTTCTCTCTGTATAATTATTATTGCGTACGTATAACTTCGAAGCTGATGAGTCGAGACGTTTGTTTAGCGCGGGGAAATGTCTACGTTTCCTTATATGATTCCACGTTCTCTACTCATGACCGAAAGATTTTCTATAATTGGTAGGAATACCAGATTTTTGCGAAAATACTTCATGATTAGAGACCAGCAAAATACGCGTTATTATTTGGGGACATGTTAAACATCAAACACACGTACCATTGCAATAAATTTGTCATTGGACCATACTTCATATGACACGCCCTGGGTAACTCTGCGCCAATAAATGAACACCCTTATTGTGTCATCCGATCCCGTGCAGCCCATGAGGGCTATAGCAGTGCGGCCCCGAAAAATGCTAAGGAATACAAAGGTGAAACAGCCAATGGAGAAACGACGTCGACTCGAGTATATACAGCACTGTTAAGTTTAGTCTGATGCCAAATAATAACGCGCATTTTGTAGAGATCTACCAATAAGCAAATGAAAGCAGATGATACGCCGGTAGGGCTTTGAAATCTAGCGTGCGGGGAATTCTTTTCGCGAACACCAGATGTTGCCTTTATGCATGTATGAAATAACAAATTTGGTATTTTTCCTGAACTACTGTGTTGTAAATATACACTGTATAATTTAGCAGGAAAATTACAAGAAATTCTTTGGCATCTAGTTTCGAAAGAATAGTTTGTAACAAGTATATATATTTTTTACTGTGCAGTTATTTATTTTATTTGCACGTGAAGAAAAATCCTGCGCCGATAACAAGAACTGCTTTGGTTAAAAGCTAGATGTCCGAGCATATTTTCAGTACTTTCGTTAGTTACGCGTCACCTAGTCCATGACCATGTACTAGGGCGGGATGACGGTGACCACGTGCCACGCAACACGTAAGGAGCTACACGTTCACGTAAGCTGCGGCTACACCTAGATTCATGTGATTCAAGGAGGCTTGTGACGATCATTTCACGTAACGCTCGCGTGATGGAAAAGCTTCTCAGTGTCTAGCGTTTGCGTGATTTGTGAGTCTGCAGTACATGATCTCGCTGACCAATCACAGTTGGGACGATATTTTGTTATCTTTACTTTTCATTGGTTTGTTTTGGTTTTTATTTTCGCGATGTCATCTGCTCACATTAAGAATCAATATATCGTATTTATATTTTTTCCTTCCTAAAATGAGGACGAGTAATTAGTTGAAGTTTGGCAGCGATTGTGTTTTTTTAATTCGTAAGTATCTTTGTAGGGAGATTTAATTTACTACAGTTTGTTAATTAATTATGTTTCTCAGAGGTTAACAAATAATTGCATGAAACGCAGAATGTTTACCATTAATTTTTCAAATTTTAGAAGAACTACTTCATGCAACACAATTTAATTTTCTCGCGAGAGCAAATTTTATTACATGCGATTTATCCCCATATGTATGAAAAACACGACTTTTTCTCCCAAGAGACATTTCGTTCTGGTAGTTATGGCGAACTGCTAGTTGATTTCAAGGTTTGTATAAATCACGAACGGCATAGTTTTGCAACCTGCTTGATTAAAGTCAATGTCAAAACACCAATACAAATGTATAAGTTGAATGGTCACAGTTTTCAAACAAAAAAGCAACAACGTATATTCCGGACATTTTTATTCAGTACATAAACGTTACGAGCTTACGTGAAGCGTCATATGGTACAACTGAAAAAAACACGTTTTACGTACACGTGAACGTGCAGCGTGATACGTGTTACGTGAAACGTGACGTCATGGTAATCTCGGCCTTATATCCTGATAAAGGCTGTTCACGATAAAGTGAGCACTTTTGAAATCAACCTTAGGAAAAAGTCACTACCCCTACCTGCATATAGTTCAACGAGCTCCCTGAGTGACGTGCGCCCAGTAAAGTTGGTAACGATGGATGGAAAGTAGTTCCTTATCTTAACGTCGAATAAAAAGTGTTAGGTAACCATTTGTCATAACTTAAATTATTTCTTTTGCTTTCTCTTTATTTTTTTAAAATTAATTTAATTGTAAAAATAAGCAGATTTGTTAAAAATTTGCTTTCCTATTAATTTCACAGTTTCACTTGACCGACACATGAATATAGTGATGAGGCCCATGACAATGTTAATCTTACATAAGGCGGAAGAATACGCAACGTCATACAAGTAGATCTTAAGCAGGGCTTTCAAGAGTGCTCATTTTACCGTGAATAGCCTATATCAAATTTGTCCGAAGTCTGAGAAACGTTCGCCCATTAAGCTCATTGGGGAGTGTGATCTTCATTACACAGCATCTGAACTGTCACGTCTAGTTTGGCACCCTCGTGTATCTATAAATTTTCCGTAAAACGGTTTATGAACCAATTTTTTTCTATAATATAACGTTCTCCGGCATACTCTTATATGTGTTTTTTTTTTGAATCGTTTCACAAATAAGCGAATTTATTGACGAGCGCTGTGGAAGTTACTCACATCACATGGTTGTAGACATTATTCACCTATTCAAGAGGTTTCAAGACTAGTGCCACATGATTTTAGCGAAAAGATTTACGCGGGGGCTAGATTTTAATATCCTAATGTGTACACTTACATTCTTCCTTTGGCTATTGGCCGCTAGTCTTTGTGCGAAGAGAGTCTGTTACCTGAGTGAGTCGATCAGAATTAAATTTCTCCAGTACTGACCGTGATTTGAGGACGAACAGATAAGAAGCGTAACAATTCAAATGATCCCATCCATCACGAACGTGGTTCTGAACTAAAGTCTTATGAAACACAACTTGTCCTGAAATGATTAAGCGAAAAACATGTGCTTATATTCAAAACGTATGTTACCGACTTTTAAATGTGATTAGACATGGAAAAACAGTTAGAAAACATGCGAGAAATTTTGTATATTCGATTCCTTAAGGAGATACGCCATCAAGAGCGCAGCTTGCATGTTGTTTTAGCTCGAATATCCGTCGCATTTCAACTGTTTTTATGTTAACCGAAACTGCTTTGTTTACGTAGAGTTTAACAAATTTTTGGTTGCACAAATCAAAGCTTTGTTTGGGGGAACCAAATAAGAACAAAAAGATAATTTCGTTACAACAACAAAATATAGCATTGCTCCTATTTACAAATAATTTATTTGGTTGCGTTAAACAAACTTTGTTTCATTCAACAAAACCTTTTTCTGTATATACACACATGCTTTATGACTCCCATAGATCACTTCTCTACGACTATAAGTAGGGACACACGATTTTGGCGAAAAAAATTTCATGACCACTTTTATTTCATAACATTTTAGGTGTATCATATTTCATGATCAGATTAGTGATGTGTTACGTGTTTTAGGTGTCTCCACGCGGATCACATACGTACAGTATCGGAATAACCTAGCTCTGATTGGCCAGTCAAGTAATTAAATGTGTTCTCACACAGAGACACAGAAATATTCTGACATGCTCGTAGGTCATTGAAATCCATCGGGAGTGGAACTGTTTTCGCGAAAATCGGGTGTCCCAAAGTAAGAGTTAGTGATAGTTCGCCTGCGAAACCCACGCAGCTCTCGAATGGCAGCCCTGGCGCAATTGTCGGAGTGCAAAAAGTTCAACTTTTTGCACTCCCAGTAAATGAGTGCCCCGCGGATAGATAAAGGTCGCATATTTTCCAGCGTGGTTCAGTTTTTATTCTGGCAACACTAAGTTGCCGCACGACTTTTTTTGTCCAAGGTCAGACCAATTTACTCCCTTCCCCTCCCTCTTGCTTCCCACATACACTCTTAGCACGATTAATTTTCACCGACAATACTTAGATGCAACTAAGTTTTCGTTATTTCTATAGTAAATCACGGAAAATTGGAATTTCCACAAACAGAATTTTCATCTAAGATAGCTATGATAATAGGAACACTCTAGTGCTCTTGAAAGAAAATTATTGCATAATCGTCCAAATGATCTAAACTGTTTGGGAACACACATCAATTCCTGTGTTCAAGTTGGTTTATTATTTCTTAACATTTCTGAGATCAACTGAATTACATGTACTGGAGTTCGTTGACGTCAAAGATAAACAGGACGGTTCTGTTTTATATTTGCACAAATTAAACAAATATATGTATGACTGAAGTTGAGCCTGCCCTGAAATGAATTGCTGAAATCTTTTCCTGCCCGTAAACTTATGTTGGTAAATTGTCTACGTTACGGTAACTTAAGAAATGTTAGGTCGAGTGCAACAAAATTCACCTTTTTTTTGTAGATTCATGTACACTACCTCCTCTAAATACATCAGGAAAAAACTACATTTGTTTGCTAAACTTTTGGACTTTCCTCCCGTGATTAGATACAATTGCCAGGGATACATCAATTTCATAAAAATATTACATAACTGATTTTAGCCTATTTAAAAACACACAAAATAAATAATTTTCGTAGTTAGTTGATATTAATTGTTAGAAGTCTAGCGTGCTTGCTTGCGAATCACAGAGTTTCAGTTTCCGATTATCATAGCAATTGATTGGCGCCAGTCAAGCGGGACAATTCCTTCCACAAAGACAAGAAGGCTATTGCAAGTCGGCTATTGGCGCGGAGTCGTCCACGGCGTGTTTAATAAACTCTGGTCCAATTACAAGTTTGACTTTAGTGTACATGCGTTTCAAATCTATCTTGGCTTGAATTGAATTCGCGAAAAGGTATTACACTTTAGCTTGGATCTATTTCAGTGACTGGAAAATTTACGGGTTACACTTGTTCGGTGTTTCTCCACTAATTATAGGCATGGGGCCGCGGTGGCTGAGCGGTTAGCCTGATCAATCCCCGGCATGGGTCACTCCCGGATTTCCCCACGTGAGAGTTGTGCCAAATGATGCCACTGGTCTGCGTGTTTTCTCGGGGATCTTCCGTTTCCTCCGCCCTTTTATTCCAGCGCTGCTCCATACTCACCTCAATCACCCTCATCGGCTCTCAAGACCTCGCTGTTAAGAACCGCCCAAATCTCTCCACTTACTTACTCACTAATTATTGACGTACACGATCGGAGCAAACGAATTCTGATTTGCATTCAAGAACAAAAATGAGTTTTGACAAAGACACGTGCAAAATATACACTCCTGGCATGCCTGTATTGCATTGTAATATAGCATGAGTGCGGACTGTTTTGGCGAAATATAGAATACAGCGGACTGCAAAATTCTAGCTTTCTGCCGGAAACAACAAACTGTAAAGAAAATCTGTAATTTCTACTGAGAAATCTTATGTAATTTTACAAATGTTTGTAACAGAAAAAAAATTCTCTTGTATAATTATTATTTCGTAAAACTAAAAGAACCGTGTTTGTAATATACCTCAAAAAATGTTTGTAATGAACTGACCCGTATCCACGAGCACAAGCAAAATGGCGGACACTCAACAACGTAAAATCATGTACAGCTGTTTGTGCAAAAACTAAGATTGATGTAAAGTGTAGTTGCAATCGAAAAGAAGTGTATTGAATATTTGAATAACATAAAACATCTAAAACAACTCAAATAATAATAATAAACACTACTGCAATTTAAAAAACGCGTGATGCTATTACTCATTAATTGTTAATGTTAATGTTTTATATCTACGCAGAACTCTTACAATGAATTTAAATGCGCTCTTAATCGAATAACTTAGCTATTTTTGTAGGTATTTACTAAGCAGTTTAATTAAAACAAAAATTATTCTAGAGCTCGTAAGTCAATTTGTTTTTGTGGTTAAGGTAGGGAGAGAGTAATACAAGGGATGTGGTTTCTAAACCCCGTACTGGCAGGGCGTAAATCCTTTTTTTTTGGTGAATTATTGTACACATGCCCGAGAGTTTTCTTTCCTTACTGGCCCATTTGACTGGGCCGGAGAGGATTCTTAACAGAACGTTTGTGATTGGTCTGCAAACATTTTGGCCGAGTCAAAACCTTGTTCATCCAATCATGAAATAACTAACTAGTTAAGAGTGTTATAGAAGATATGATGGCTCAAAAAATTATCGCGGTTTCCCGTAATCGCTAATTTATTCTTTCATGATTAGATAGACAAAGTTTTGGTTCGGCCAAGTTGTTTCCAGGCCATTCACGAACGTTCTGACTTAGACCTGTAAGTATCAGAATCCTCATAGGCCCAGTGATATGGGGTAGTAGCTTCATACATGCATGGCAGCCAATAAGGAAAGAAAACTTTCGGACATGTGTACAAAAGGATGGATTCTAGCAAACAGTCAACTTTTCCCGCAATAAACCATCATTAGTGCCGCATGTTTATCGCGAAAATATTTATGCACAGGCTAGACTTCAACTTCTACGTGCACAGTTGCAAATTACCTTCTGCTATTGGTCGCGTAGCTGCGTGAGAAAACATTTTCTACTCGACTGGGCGAATCAGAATTAATTTTCCCGGTCACTGAACGTCCATGATTGGCTAGCATACATTGAAGACTCGTGGATGTTATATTAATCGAACAACGAAATAGGTTCGGAACAAATGTATTTTGGAGTGTAAATAGTCGAGGAATATTTTCGCGGAAAACAGGTGGCCCGAACCATCATCTCTATCAATTGTCTCTTGTAATATTGAAAAAATATATTTTGTATATTTTACAAGAGAAGTTTTTGTAGTTCCACAAAGGATTTTCTTGGTTCACGGAAAAATGAGCACTTTTGAAAGCACTGCTTAAGATCTACTTGTACACATGTTGTGTATTATCCCGCCTTATATATTTTTGCATTGCCATGGGACTCGACCCTTTATTAATGTGTCGGTCAGGTTAAACTGTGAAATTATTCGAGAAATAAATATTTTACAAATGTTCTCATTTATACACTTCGATGCACAAAAACAGAAAGCTAAAGAAATAATTTAAATTACCACAAATGGCTACCAAAAACTTTTCATTCGATGTTGAGATTTGGTCCTACTTCCCATCTATCGTTACCAACTTTACTGGATGCATGTCATTCAGTGTGTCTTTAAACTATATGCATATAGGAGAAATGGCATTTTTATAAGGTTGCTCTCAAAAAGCGCTCACTTTAGCGTGAACAGCCTTTAACTGTGTTTCCGAGGATTTTTCTTGTGAAAGAAGACAAACTCCAGTGCAGGAATTCGTGAGGTGTGCAAGTTTGTCGCGTGTTCGAGTAGCTGTGTTTGTTGGGCTCGCGTGCCGCGACGCAGTTCAACACATTAATAGCTGTGTGGATGTCTGCACCTGATTGGGGGGGGGGGGGGTTGCATTAACTTCGCGTCGTCATGGCAACGCGAGGCAGGGCGTGGTCGTACAGCCCAGGCGCATGCCCGTCGCTGAACGTGCCAGCCAATCACGACCCACCAATAGCAGATAAAGCACTTTTCACTCACCCCATCGATTTTCCCACTTCAAGGGGTCGCGACGGAAGGATTTGTTTTGATGACTGATAAAGACGCGGGGGAAAGAACTGCGAATTCATCTCGGGACATGCCAGACTTAAAACTCGTATCCGCTATTGAATATAGGCTACGTTATAACATAAATCAAAATAATTAAGATATTTAACACTCTGTGAACTCTGTACACTTTTAGTGGTGGCGAAGACAAGCTATGATCGTGTAACTTATGTTCACCACTGAAGTTACGTCATTTGTGCTGCTTTTTGCCTTCCCACTTATCATTGTCTTATTGGTTCGCACTACATTGGACACACACGAACACACACACACAACGCTAAATAAAGTTGATTACTGGCTGGCTGTCTGCTAAAAGAGTGCCGAGTTGGAAGTTTCTCAATCAAATATCGGTAGGCCTATATTACCCTCTCATCTGTAGCATGCTTTGCAGTCAGTATGACAGGTTTGTTATTATTTATTATTATTATTATTTACGATAGTGTTAATGTGCTGTTAAGTTTTTTTTTAAGATCCCGAAAAGAATTAACTAAATAGTGGAGTTGAGTATAGAGATTTGGGCTGCTCTTAACATCGAGTTCTTGAGAGCCGATGAAGGTGAATCGAGGTGAGTACGGAGCAGTGCCGTAATGAAATGGCCGAGGAAATGGAAGATCCCTGAGAAATCCTGGCGAGCAGTGGCATTGTTAGACACGATTCCCACGCGCGAAAAACCGGGAGCAACCCCTCCGGGAATCGAACCCGGTTCTACTAGGTGGGAGGCGAATAGTCTAACCACTAAACCATCGCGGCCCCTATTATTTCGAGTTTTAATTAGGAACGCATGATTTTCGCGAAAATATTTCATGGCCAGTTTTATTTCTTAACATTTTAACTAAGGTATATCCACTTTCCTAATTGAATGATTTATGTGTTACGTTACCTATATGTCTGCCCTCGAATGACATACATACAGTAACAGAGAAATTTTTTTTTCATTGGCCTTCCAAGTAACAAAATATCTTCTAAAAAAGACGCGCGCGCAATCAGGAAAGGAAAACTGCTGATACGACGGTTGGGTAATAGAATCTACAATGCGTAGAAATCTTTTCACGAAAATTAGACGTTCTTATTTGTAATTAGAGGCCTGCAAGGAAACAAGGCCCAAACCACGCGCCGCTTGGTCTGGGGTGAAACTGCAGCATCAGCCAATTAACCACTAACTGAGACTCCAGAACGCAAAGAATTTTGGAGTCTAGCTTGCTTCCACTCTAGTCGTAGTAATTCCGCTCATGCAACACGCCGTTCAGGACTTAGAACCAATGGTAAGCACTTAGAACCACTGGTAGCACTTAGCACGCTGCTGGTTTCATTCTCTTTGGCTAAGTTCAACAGGCTACTGAGTTACGAGAAAACTAGATTCGTTTTAATGTGAAGTCTAGCATGACGTCTTTTTATAGCGCGAAATTAAAGCGTCTCTTTACCTGAGCGTTTAATTTGATTAAATTTATAATTTTGTTAAAAAAACATGAAATATAATACATTGGCAGATAACAAGAAAACAACAATTACAATTTACAACACTGTGGTGACCCACAATGGGTTTACAACTACATAACTAGCGAAACACTTCCAATGCTAGTAATACGCTTGTTAGGGAAAACCAATTAGAGATTATAAACAAATAATTAACCTTCTTTGAATTTATATTCCCAAATCACAATACTCGTTGTGGCTGCGTTTATTATAAATAGCAATCTGGTTAATTATATTGACACTACGCAAACACCCTATTATTCATATTAATAATAAATGCTGCAAAGAGAATGCACATTAAAATAACAACAAGATATATACGGCGCACTCGCTCAGGAGCCAGTAAATGCCGTATAAAATTACACATTAACAATTTACCTTAATTTAAACTGGCCGACACACAAAGGCGCATAGGTTGCACGACTAAAAGAGTTTCACAAACACAATTAAAACCATAAAGAAGTATATGAGGTACTCATTGACGGTTGCATTCAACAGTTCCTTGCACTCACAACCACTGCGATGACTAGGCCTATCCTTAATATATTAGGTCCTTTCATAATTTAAATATTGCAGACGTGAACATGTAATACATTTCTTAAGAATTTCGTCTACAGCGTGGGTTGGGCAAATTCAAAAAGGCGCAAGGCAGCCGAAGTAAAACAAAACACTGGACTCCTAATAAGGACGTTGCAAATGCTGTTAATCAAACTGAAATAGTTACGGCTCAAACCGGCAATGCAAACCGGGAACTATCTTTCCAACCAAAACACTAGTTAAGTACACTTTAATCCAGCAATGCAAAACCGGAACCAGAAACAAGTACTTTAAGTTCAAACTGGAGATGCAAACCAGGAACACAGTATCATCGTAACTGCCTTGACACAAAAATAAAACCTGCGATAGCATACTGACATTATCCCAAAATGAACTTCATATAACATTTAGAAACAGCAAAGGCTATCTTTTGCAAACTGTCAGATGCCGAACCCACCTGTGATCAAGCTGCACCATTCGACAGGCTGAGGCGACATCCTCGCTCACAACGACGATATCATAATCTGTTATTAGGAGGAATAGAAGTGAATACAATTTTCAAATTTACAGGCACCAGCCTGGTGGGAGGGGAAGGCTAGCCAGTGCGCACGCGCTAGAGGAAGGGCATAGAATTAGGAACAAAGAAATGAATACCAAATTCGGAGGAGCGGATAAGCTGCGACTTGGCGAACTAAGGGCGCTGTCCTCGCGTTGTTAATCAGCTCAACACAACAGCCAGAATTACAAGCTCTTCTGTTGTCACTGAAATGGATAAGCTGGGAAGAAAAGGACAACGTCAGTAATTACTGTAACTTTGAAAAAAAAAAACAACACTGTATGCAAATGGGGAAACTAAACAAAACCCCAAAATGAACAAAACAACATTACAAAAAATATGTACATAAAAGAATAACTAAAAAAAAAAACCTAGTCAAAAAGAGAAGGAAAGAAATATGGCCATTGACATGAAAGTGTCAAAATTCTTAAATTGAAATATGTGGAAAAGGGGGTAGTTTGCGCTAAAACTTTTCCATCGCCCAGGCTATATTCCAATATCCCATGGGCAAACGCGAAACGTTTCTTTTGTAAATGGCCGCATGTCTCAACGAGAAAACATTTTATTACTTCACTGGGTCAATCGGAGATACGTTACTCTGACAGTAAAAGTTTGGGACTGGCGACAAGATACCTAACAAACTCGACAATTAGAATGATGTAATAACGCAATGTTGATATGAGCTTAAAGAGTTTTAAAATACATATTGCCATGTAGAGTTTCGCGAAAATTGACTGTTTTTCCAAACAGATCAACATTTTATAATAAAAAAAAATTGGTTCCATCAAGCCCAAAATGAGTTTAAGTCAAAACGTTATCAATTGTATGATATAAAATTTTATTATATAATTTATATGCAATGTTGTTTTGCCATAAAGAGCTTTAATTTGTATGAAAATCACCTTTATGTAAGTAGTTAGGAGTGGTGTTCCTGGTACAGCAGCTAATCAGAGTTGCAGCCACTGTACTAGTACTATAGGCTATTCACGGTAAAGTGAGCACTTTTTTATGGCCACCCAACAGCCATCAACCACTAATAAATTTATTTTATTGCATCCTCTCACGTTAAATTTTGAGTAATGAAATGTATAAACTGTGTTTATTAGATACATGTCAATGCTTACGATAAAAAGAGGAAGAAAGATAGAAATTCGCTGAAAGGAAAAATTTAGCAGGGCATTAAATTATGCTGACTTTACCGTGGACAGCATATATCGAAGCTGGCCGCAATCAGCCTGCCTATAACCGGCGAGAAAAGCATTGCAAGTATCTGACATTGTTTTTATGATTGGTGGCAAAATAAGAGTTGCAAGAAGCTTACTAGAGAATGAAGTATTGTTTTTAAAACATCAGTTGCCGAAAATAATTCCACGGAAACGAGATTTTAGTATCCTTCTTGCACTTCTGCAGTTTTCCTTCCGTTATTTGTTGCGGGCCTTGTTATTTAAGACGTGTACCTATGGAGAAGGCATTTTCTTACTGGGCTGGACCGAATGTCATTTAGTTTCGCGATAACGACCGTCTTGCAAAAATAACCGCCAGATAACTGAGAAACTAAACAATTATGCCTTCTGCGAAAGTAAGGATTCACCTATTTACTAGCATTCAACACAGGCTACGAGTCAATTTTTTACGCAAAGGAAATTTTGGTTAAATATGAACCCAAGCAAAGTAGACTTCCCTCAAACAAACCCTTCGTTTGATTTATAATCTGTATATTAATAACAATGATATCCTTTTGGTGGTTGCAATAGTAATGCAGTATCCTTTGCGGTACAGTCAGTTACTTCATTTTCACTTATAACATTGGTTATATGTAACTTAGCATTTAGTATGCTTTTTACGTATAATAACACTATAATGTTCGAAATAAAACGTTAGTATCACTTAATTCTTTCTTTCGATATAAAGCAACATTTCTATACTGCAAAACCACTTCAAAGAAAACTTATTCTTGCTACTCGTATAAATAAATATAATACGGCTTTTTCGCAATGTATTACCACTGATCATTGTCCTATTATTCCCTACTACTCGCCATATTCGTGATGTATTTTAAAACTTTCATTACTTGCCTGATGTTAGCCAGTGTAGTGGAAATTTCACTGTGTTCGATGTAGATTATGTTTACACATGTAAGGTTCTTCACGTGCTATTGTTGTCACTAAGTCATTAAAGAATAATTTTCCTAGTCGTAACATTTATCGTATTATATATATAGCCTAGCATAGCAGCGGTAATCCCAGCGTGAAAGCATTCCTGCCTTTTTCTTTAGTCAAAACAAGTTTTCAACACAGATCAAGTTATACGTCAGGAAAAGGTACTTTAAAATTGCTTCACCAATCTCTTTGTCCTTAATGTCAGGAGGGTGGGCGATTATGTAACGCGATAGTTGCTACGCCAAGACCAGTTTTCCTGAAGGCGATAAGGAAAAATAGAAATTTATCTCTTCACGTTGGTGTATGTATCGCAGGTTCTGAGGGAAAACATTTCGCTTAAATATTGTCGACAGGCGTCTCCTATGCATGACGGTACATGCAGCCGAAGATATAATATCATCTTATACAAGGGGAAATCGTTATTTTTGTCTGTTCGTACGTCGGCTTGTCTATTTGTTTAGCTGTCAGGCACAAACTACTGAACAAACTTTGATGAAATTCCACTGCGAGGTAGGTCTCATGATAAATGCAATTACTGGTGTAGATCATTACACTATTTCAACTAGGGACTTAAGAGCGCAACACGAAAAGTACGTAATTTTTAAACGTTTTCACTTATATGGGCTGATTCAAATGCTTATCATATTTTGGATTAGCCCTACCTTATATTTTGGGGCACCCGATTTTCGCGAAAATTTACATGTCAAGTTGTGTTTCAAAACACTTTGAATCCGAACCGCTTACACGATTGGTTGGATTCAACAGCCACGCATATTATTCGCCTACATTCGCATAACAGACGTTCAGTACCACAGTAACCTAATTCTTATCGGCCCAGTCAAATACCACGCTGTCTTCGACGAAGGCAGGAGGCCAATAACGGGAAGAGAACAGTATAATTACAATTAGGATATTAAAATCCAGCCTTGCTGGAAATCTTTTCGCAAAAATCTAGCGTTTATATTAATGTGCATTAGATCTGAAGGGGCTATATTCCAAGCAAACGTAGCTGAGGTAAAAAATTAAATAAATAATCAAATTGCTGGGCATAAAATTGTGAATTTCGAGCTCGTGAGGTTGTGGGTATACAGTTAATATTTAGCAAACGAGAATTTAAACCTGAAATAGACCTACAGATCCATACCTATAGGTCTGTGATTATGCAAAGTCGCAAGAGACGAGGAAATGAGAGACTTTAGAATCCAGAGTTGAAGTGGCCGCTTTTTCCGCGAACTCCAGCCACAGAGTCATAAATAATGGTAAAATTACCTGACAAGTGTAAGGTAATATTTACAAACTTGTGTGGGAAACGTAGTTTTCCTTACAGGTAAGGCAAAATTATCGCAATCTGGGATCAGATTCACGTTCATGGTAGTGGAAAATCCCACGCATGGGTGGGAAAATTACCTTAGCACGTATGGATTTCTTCTACCATTTGTAGCTATTTGATAATTGTATTTTCTATATTTTTACCTTAAAATTTATTTATTTTTGTTTAAGTCACACAAGCATTCCAACATGGCTCTTTATATGTAAGGTACAATTACTGCACTCTGGAGTAAAATTCACGTACATAGCGGTGGAAAATCCCATAAATAGATGGGAAAATTACCTTAGCACGTGTGCATCTCATCAGCATTCTCTCAGCAGCTAAGTGAGCGGAAGTAACAATCTTTTAACACGCTAGTATTTACCGAACCGACGCTGTCATGCTGCCGTCGTGGTGTAATGGATAACAATGGTTCGTGCCCATCCATCAGAAAGTGTCGAGAATTTTAGAGTTGAGGTTTCGGTTATTATTCGTCACAGGAAATAGGTAATAAAAAGATTTGCAGTATTAATAGTCCACGATATTTTTTAATATAAGTTTATTATACAATATAGTTAATATTGTCTTACTTGTACCTATGGTATTTTCCCCACTTTTGTCAGGTAGTTTTACCGTACGTTTAGGGAATAGTAATTTACTTGTTATGTAAATTTACTGTAAATTTAAGAGCTAATTTCACCTTATATGTAGAGGGCATAAGCTTCCCTTACATGTAAGGGAATTTTACCACAAATTTTTTACAGTACGCACACGCCAGCAAAATTGCGTCACTACTAAGCAATGTATCGGAAAGCCGTTCGCCAATCAGCACATGGTGAACTGATAGTCACCCGGAATCACAGCCAATGAAGAATCTTCCCCAGTACGCAGCAGCCAATCAACCAGTCTCTTACATTGAGCCAACAGTTACTCCGTGATTAGGGCCACCTGTTTTTCGCGAAAATATTTACGCGGAGGCTAAACTTTAGTACCATGTGTGCACACTCGCATCCTTCATTTAATTGTTGGCCGCTTGGTGTATGAAGAGAGTCGGTTACATGTGTGGCCAATCAGAATTAAGTTTCCCCGATTCTAACCGTCTGTGATTCGCGGGCAGACAGATAAGACGCGTTACAATTAAAATGATCCAATCACGAAAGTGGTTCTGAACTGAAGGGTTTTGGAACACAACTCATCCTGAAATTCTTCGCGAATAACAGATGACTCTAATGATGGTGTATCATTGTTTTAAACGAACACCGAATGACTTAGGAAGTGACGGGGAAATATAAATATAAACTGCCTGATCATATACACAAACACATTTAGAAAATTAAATGTTTCTCACCACGGGAACATCGAATGTGTGTTCCACGCGAGCTACATTTCAATATCGTACACGCGAACCTGCAGTTTCCCTTTGCTTGCTATCTTCTTCAGAAGACAGTGTAGTGTTTGGTTAGGTCAGTGAGAACTAGGCAAGCTATTCCGTCGCCGAACGTACGCGATTCGCGGGTACACACATAATTAGAGACCCGAGAAATTAGCGAGTTCAATGACCCGTAGGCTAGACTTTACAGCCTTATATACTCTCATACAGATACAAACTGTTTATTTGTTGGTTGTTGTGGTAGTAAAAGGCCGTGGTTGGGCACACAATTTCTTGCATGTTTCTTATTGGCTTATTTATCTCCAGGAGGTGTCAAACAACATGTCATCCAATTACAAACGTAACATGGACGTACATGTGTGTGAATTTATACTTGTCTAGAAATGAATCCGCGAAATTCTCCGGTCTCTAGCTCTACACAGTTAATACAATAACATATCGAAAGTGGGTATAATATTAATAAAAAAAGTTTAATCACAACTAACAGGAACTCTCTTTGCGAAAACTGAATGTATCTATCAAAGGGAAAATAAATGAGACCCAAGTTTCGGTGGTACAGACCCGACAATTTCGCGGGTTCATTTCTAGACAAGTTGGAATTCACACACATGTACGTTCATGTTACGTTTGTAATTGGTCAACATGTTTTTTGACACCTCCTGGAGATAAATAAGCCAATAACAAACATGCAAGAAATTATGCGCCCAGCCACCGTCTTTTACTACCACAGCAATCAACCAATAAACAGTAGATATCGGCATGAAAGTATATAAGACTGTGAAGTATAGCCTACAGGTCACTTAACTCGCGAATTTCTCGGGTATCTACTCATTGGTCGCTGCATCAGTCTCTTATTCGACTCGGCCAAACGGGTTGAAGCCACCTGAGTGCTACATGTTTACTATTGGTGCAGAGTCCTGCAGGTCGTGTCGGATGAGCGAAGGTACTATGACACACATCCAGTTAATGCACATTCTGCAAAACATTTCTCACGCGAAGTAATGTAGTCTCTAATCACAACCCAGGAAGAGTGGCAATGCGAGCTGGGTCCTGTTAACCACATGAACAGAAACGACGGTTTGGCGTAATAAAACTGGATACCTTGTTAGACTGCATTCTGCTGTTTCATTATTTGTTTCAAAACACTTATATGTAGCAGTAACTGTTTTTCGAAAAACGATTTCAGGACAAGCTGTGTTCTAAAACACTTTAGTTCAGAGCCACGTTCGTGACCGGAGCATTTCAATAATTGTTACGTGTCTTATGCGTCTGCCTGCAAATCACGGACTGTTGATATCGGAGAAACTTAATTCTGATTGGCTCACTCATGTTAGAGACTCGCATCACACAACGACAAGCGACTGAAAGCGAAAGGAAGCCGAAAAATGTGCACATAGGATATTGTTGTCTAGCCTCGAAGTAAATATTTTCGTGCAAAACAGTGGTTATTTCGTGCAAAAAAAAACTTTATGCTTTGTTGTATGTCGCTGTCCAGTGTTTACTTCACGTGGGAAGGCGCCGAGAGCTTGAGTTCAAGATTGTAAAGTTAGACGAAGCAAGCGACCTATCATAAAGGACGCCGCCGCACACGCTGATAAACAAATCGCAGCTTGCGCCTCGGTGACCCTGAGAAGCTCATATTTCTCTGTTTATCACGCAGGAATGTCGTCTCCATCACCATTACATTTTCCAGAACAACTTGGATTGCCGAGAATGTTCTAGACGGCACCTACCTCAAGTATAAATACTACGTGCAGGCCTCTGAGTGTGAGCGATTAAGAGCCGAGAGTTTGGCGTCTTGTGCAACCTGAAGCGACAGTTGGGCGATTCCGCAGCGGTGAGGGACGACTGCAGCGATCCGCGAGAGTGCGTCGGCGAGTTTGTGTGCAGTGAAGAGTGGGGATGATCTGCGGGACTGTGGATTGGATGCGTGAGTGAAAAAACATTCGGGACGATGAAAATAAACAGTTTAATATACGTTTGGAAATAATTGCAGCAATTTATGGGACATTAGCAAAATTAAAGACTGAGATAAAGACTTTAATTGAAATTGAGATAGTAATTAAATATTGTGCTCTCAATAAGAATAACAAAAGTTAATAGGTCGTTCAGACGGGTAAATAGCACATGGTTGACTCATTGTAGCATTGAGAATAAATATAATTATTGAATGTACATATTTTATTTATATTAAGACTTCCATTCCTCACGAACTTATATACGCCCCTCAGGCGCCCAATGTAACAGTATAATACAAACTTAGCTCTGTGAATAGGCTGCAGTGTTTTGACAATATTAGGCACTAAATTTCCTCGCGAAAACCATTTTCTCTACTAATTAACGGCATATTTGGGAAACGATATCAACAAAGCAAGTTCAGTAAGTGTAGAGTGTGTAATTATGTAAGATGCGAGAAACAGGTTCCGTGCTTATCTAATACTGGAAAATTGGTTTCCCACCTAACAGCGGGGCTCCCGATTTTCGCGAAAATATTTCGTGACTAATTGTGTTCCGTAACACTTTAATTCAGGTTCACTTACTTTTTGGTACGGACACTTGATTTTCGCGAAAATAGTTTGGCGTGGGCTACATTTCACTCTCCTACTCACACGCGTGTAGTACTGCTGTGGTATTGCCCGCGTGTCTTCGTAAGCAGAGGAGTGGAGATACTTGGGCAGAGCTCTTAACATAGAAGTCTTGAGAGTCAATGAGGGTGAAGCGATGTAAGTAAGGAGCGACGACAGAATGCAATGGCGGGGAAATGGAATGCCCTGGAAAATTCCGCTGACTAGCGATTCCCACGTGCGAAAATCCGGAACGATCCCGTCGGGAATCGAACCCTGTTCTCCAAGGTGGGCGGCGTGCAGTCTGTCCACTACACCCGCGTGGCCCCGCAATTACAATTAAACACAGTCCTATTTGACTGAGTAAATCAAAATATTGTTGTTCCTGTACCGAAAATCTGTGAATCGCGGGAAGGCAGCTAAAACTCCTAGTAGTTAAAACCATACAATAGCGAAATTGTACCCGAATTACATTGTTTTAAAATACTGGTTTATAAGGAAGGTTCCACGAGTCAGCACTCATTGCCACAGACCGGAAAAATTCGCGAGTTCAATGACCTGCAGGCTAGACTCTACAGTCTTATGTATAAATATACTGATATTAACGGCAAATTGGTTGTCTGCTGTCACAGTGGAAGGCGACGATTGGGCCAGCGTTCTCCAGGAGGTGTCAAACACCGTATGAACCAATGGCTAAAGTTATATAAAAACACGTGTTTTAAATTCCAGCTTGTCTCAAAATGAATCCGTGAATTCTTCAGGCCTCTACTCATTACTAGATACATGACTATTTCGCGAATTATTTTTGAGTGCAAACTAAAGTAAAATTGCAGGTACATTTGAGTTTCTACTTCTATTGTACCACATATTATTAGGCATGCTCAGGAAGAATTTAAATCAATAACTAACCTACAAAAACACCGAATCACATGCCACCTGGTCTGGGGTTAAACTGGAGAAACAGCCAAGGTTGAAAAGGATCATGGCATCTAGCTTGTTACAGAAAGTATCAGCGAAAATTTTGGAGTCTGTAGTTGATGTCACTAATTAAAAGACACATTATTTTCGTGAAAGTGTTACATGCAAGCTATATTTCAATACAGTACCAATTGTCCACCTGAAGTAGACGCTCTGTTGATGACAGTGTATCTTCACCAGTGAACAGCGCGGTATTTAACTGGGACAATCAGACTGGTATCACCCCGATACTGCATGTCGGTACTTGGAAGACCGGCACCTAAGACGCATATCAGTTTAAACTATCTAATATAAAAAGTGGGTGAAGTTAAAGTGTTTTTAAATTTAATGAGGCAGGTAATAATTTCACTAAAACCGGGTGTCCCTACCATTAAGGAAATAAAAAGTAGATCCGAAGGTTCAGCGTTTCCCGCCAAGAATCAGTGTAACGTAATTTTCGCTGTAAGATTCACGCGGAGGCAGACTTCAATATCCTGCTTGCACACCTGCAGTTATGAGCATTATGTTACTGCGTTAGTGAACGTCTGTAGTTAGCGGGCAGAAACATAAGATGCGGAGCAGAGTTGGAACTCTCCAATCGCGAAAGTGTATCTAAGCTAATGTGTTTAAAAATAAATCACGACGGGAATTCTTTTCGCGAAAATCTTTGGGGGGGGGGGGGAGGGGGGATTGATACAAATGATCCAATCACGAATGTGGTTCTGAATAAACGTGTTAAGTGTTTTGGAACACAACATTTTCCTGAAATCTTTTCGCGAAAAGAAGCATGATAACTTCTTGCGCACGCTCGTATACGTCAACGAGACTTCATATCGACTTCAGTTTGAAGTATCTGGTTGTTCAAGGTTACTCGCTGCCCTTGCTTCGCGACCTTGTGCACCGCCGAGCCGCAGAGTAGCGAAGTACACAGAGGTCAAATGACGTGGCGGATTCTTTGATGCGGGCCAATAGACTACTCTTATTCCTGGAGCAAAATTATCAAATATTACAATTACTTACTTTAGTAAACATACGTTCTATGCTAATCCTTTTATTCACAGTGTTCTCTATATTGGGCGTTGCATATGAAGTGGCTCTAATGGTCTGCACTGTACACAGTAGAACATACCTACCGTCCAATGAGAAAAATTCCCTACGTGTGGGAAACATCATTCGCTTATGAAACTATATTCCGTAGCCGTATAAACCGCTGCTGTCATTAAGAGAAAGCACCTACAGTTTTTTACTGGCGCCGATGTATGACAACATGTATCTGTATCAGTACAGTTCAGAACAAAATATTTGGTTGGTTGCAATGCCTAAAATTAAAAATTAGTGTGTAACTGAAACCGTTAAGCTACAGAAATTAATTGCATAACAGCTTGTATTCTCAGTGGTTTGAAATTATTTTATTTCGCAACGATGTATATCCTATCGCATTCTTGCATAAGAAGTTTTTTTTTAACTAATTAATAAAGCACAAGGGGTTATTTACAGCACAGCATGACCATAATTTGCTGTACACGCAACATTAAAAGTTCGGTATGTAAGTATAATATAATTTGGATCAAAAGTTCTCAGATTTTTATTTTGCTGTTATCCAACTATTTCGACTGTGCTACTATGGCAACTTCAACGAACGTTATGCCAGACAAAGTTTCCACTTGAGAAAATCAAGTCTCAAATTTACTATATTTGGGTGTAGTTTTATGAGTGTGAAGTCTTTGGAATTAGTAAGAACTTGTCAAAATAGTCTCTCAGAAAAAGTAAAGTAGCCTACCTTTTAAAGGGCGTCTTGTTCGCTATACTGCAACTACTGTTTTTAAAGGTACGATTTGTATTTGCAGATATCCAAATAAGGTTAAAATAGCTAAAGTTATGAGTAATTGTGAAAGCCATTTCCACAGAGTGCAGTACTGCTGTTCAATTTGCGACACAAAGTTTAAGGAGTTTCACTTCTAGTTCACTATTGGCTGCCCGAGTCTTTGGAAGCGATCCCTTGGTCTAACTGGCTACGCGAAAAAAAAAATTCTCTCTAGTTGTACTTCAAGACACTTGACCTTAGATCCACTTTAGCGATTGGATGGTTTAACAGCTGCGTATTTTAGGTGCCTGCGCGCGAATCGCAGACGGTCAGTACCGCAATAACCTAATTCTCACTTGCCAAGTCAACCGTCTTCTGAAGAAGGCGAGCGGCACACCATAAATCTGAATCACTGTGAATTTCACTATTTTGGTCAGTTAACAGCACCACATTTGTTCAACACTCATTGCAATCAATTTAACTGATGACTAGAAACACGAGAAATACATACAGATATCAACTATTTATAGGTTGATTGTTGTGGTAGTAAAAGGCGGTGGTTGGGCGCACAATTTCTTGTATGTTAATTATTGGCTTATTTATTTCCAGGAAGTGTCAAGAAACAAGTCGACAATTTACAAACGTAACATGAATGTACACGTGTGTGAATCCCAACTTGTCTAAAAATGAACCCACGAAATTCTCGGGTCGCTAGTTATGACTTAGTGAAAAATGCTTGTTTCCCTTCAATTATTGCTACAGTGACATTTTTCACTGATTCATCAACCTTGCCATTCGCTGTTTTTCAGTGAATATTTTTTACTGATGAATCAGTTGAACAAGGTGTCAAATGAGACTACAGCGCATAAACTAATAGAACCCAAAAATTATACCTATATAATTTTTAATGGGAGTTTCGTTTTTTTATAATACCATTTTACGAGGCAACGTGAACATTTAGTCTTTCATTTCATTTTCACGTAATCATCAAAGCGCTCGGTTTGGAGGCTTCAACTGCACTAAATGTGGTGAGGTAAGTGGATTCATGAGTACTGTGTGTTTTAACAATTCTAAAGTTACCAATTAAACTAAAAACGAATGAACGGACCTACATAAAAACAAATTATAATACATACATTTTTATCGTTGCAGTCAACATTGGCTTGAAACGCTCTATTGTTAGGGCCTAAGGCAACAGTCTGGAAGCGAGATTCTAAGGATTCAATTCCAGAGCATCGAGGTTTTCCTTTGCTGTATTAAAATTACATTCAATTGCGCTATATGAACAGCAACTATCGGAAATATGTTATTTTTCTTGATGATTGATCTTAAATCAATAAAAAACAATATTTTATACGTCGTACGTACTTAAACTGATTCGAGCAGTTGAATTCCACTGCGAATCAGTGGTTTTCCACTGATTCGAGCATATAGTGAATAACACTATGAAAACTACAGGAATGCAATGAGGATATCTGAGATAATTAGGCGAGTCTTATAAGTTGAATATTGAAATATGGCCTCGGTAGATTAATTTTCGCCATACTCGGGTGTCGCATCTTTCAGAGCCTTCCCTGTGGCCAATCTGATTTGTGGAATTTCTTACACCTCTTCGATATGAATGGTTAGCACTCTCATTGGTTGCGAGAAAATTGCCGAACACAAGAACACCGTGTAGCAAAAGTGATGTGATTGGAACACTTGAACTTGAAAATTAGTGTGTGAAAGACGGGATTATTTTGAATATATATATATATATATATATATATATATATATATATATATGTCGTACGGTCTGCCATGGAGGAAACATGACGTCATCATCGCTGCCTCGCTGGATGTGTGAACTTCCTTCTCGCACTAGTTGGGAAGTAGCTGTGCTCAGTCGTCAAGTTCATTGGAAGTGTGAAGTTCAGGATACGACCATATGTTTGCCTAATACGAGCTATAGATAGGGCCACCTGTTTTTCACGAAAAGATTCACGCTGAGGCTAGACTCCAATGTCCTATGGTACACGTGCAGTTTTCATTTCGTTATTGGTAACGTGTCTTCGCCGATAGACAGTTCCTTACCTGACTGGGCCAATCAGAATTAGGTAACTCTAACAGTGAGTGCCCGTGATTCGCTGGCAGTCACTTACAACGCGTGACAGTTAAAGTAAACCAATTACAAAAGTGTATCTGAGCTCTAGTGTTATGGAGTACAAGTTGTCCTGAATTCTTTTCGCGAAAAACAGGTAGCCCTAGCTGTAGAGTATTAATTCTTAACTAATCAATTCATAAACTCCTTCTTAGGGTCAACTTTCCTCTTATATTGTGCAGTTCTGACACAAGCATGGGCTTGATTACTTTATTCGTGTCATCCACCTTAACCCGTGGAAGGTTTAGAAGATTAAATGAGATAATAATGTGAAAAATCACGCGCTTACGTGAATAAGACAAAAAAACTTTCGTTTGTCCATAAACATAAACATTGCACTCTCAGTTCAAAGCCGAATAGTATAGAAGCATTTTTCTTAATCCTCTCAGAGCTACTTAAATTTTGTTTTCAGGTGCTGCAAAGAAGAATTTTATTAAGCGTGCTGTACTTAAGGGGACGCCACACCTGCTTCATTGCCACAGCCAATGAACTGTGGATTTTTTGTTCAGCTAAAGTAATATGAACCAATCATAATTGGGACTAGAGCACACGGGTTAAGAATTCTTTATTTCCAAGGAAGATCATTGTCCATTGTTCCTCTCAAGTGTACATACAAACAAAAAATAACATTCACGTGCGTTATGTACGCAATTGTGTACACTTGGTCTGAAAGTGTCAAATTTCTGCAGCCGTAAATGGGAACAAGCACGCCAGTTGAATGTAATGCATAGAGACCTGAGAATTTAGCGGATTCATTTCTAGACAAGTTGGAATTCACACACATGTACGTTCATGTTACGTTTGTAATTGGTCGACGTGTTTTTGACACCTCCTGGAGATAAATAAGCCAATAACAAACATGCAAGAAATTGTGTGCCCAACCACTGCCTTTTACTACCACAATAATCAATCAATAAACAGTTGATATCTGTATGAGAGTATATAAGATTGAAGTCTAGCTGACAGGTCATTAAACTAGCGAATTCCTCGGAGCTGTAGTAATGCGTATGTAGTTATGATGAGTGATATTTTTTCAATGGCTCACTGTACCGTGAACAGCCTTTATGAATGTTCTCATATTGGCGGAGAAGGTACCACATCGCGTTACAATATGATACCGCGCTAGAATCTACAGTCCGCTACACACACTGAGCGGATGCTATGGTTCGAGAATTCCCCTGATTCAGTTGGCAACAAGCTAGACTCCACAACTCTTTGTGTACTCGAGCTTCAGAAAGGTGTTCATTCGCTGATGTTCCAGTTTTAGTGCTGACAAAGTAACACGGCAGTTGGTGCTCTGTTACTTGCAGCTTTGTTATTGGCTTAAATTTGTCAAAGGCGTTGCTTACAGAGGTCGATCCGATTGAAAAATAATAAAATGTACGTCTGTTTGAAGTCTAGCTTGTCCTGAAATGAATTAGCGAAATTTCCGGGTCTCTAGCCATGGTCAACCAAATGGACTAGACACCGTATGAGGCGCCCACCGCCTCTATCGTCGCTTGTTTACCATCGGCGCTATTGACATAATCGATTACCTCCGATTCTAATAGCTTCCTCTTCCAGTTTCCTTGCCTTTGCCCACTCCTCATTCCCCAATCCTGTTACGTCACATTTTTTATGGATCTTAGGCTAAGTAATGTAAGTGCATGCACTCCTCATTCTCGCCATTCTGCATCTTTTAGCTTCGATATAACCGGCCTTCCGCTATAACTTGAGTCATTGGTAGGGACATGAAAAATTCGCGAGTTCAATGACCTGCAGGCTAGACTCTACAGTCTTATGCACAAATATGCCGATATCAATTGGGCATCGGTTGTCTGCTCTCATGGTGGAAGGCGACGATTGCGCCAGCCTTCTCCAGGAGGTGTCAAACTCCGCTTGGACCAATGGCTAAAGTTAAATAAACACGTGTGGTTTGAATTCTAGCTTGTTCCAAAATGAATTAGCGAATTCTTCAGGTTTCTAGTCATCGGGCACGCCTGTCTAGGATTTTAATGTACGATGGAGGGATCGTATAATGTTTACCACACGAGGTAGGTTTCGGTATTTTACCGGCGGTATGTCCTGAGTTTCTACCTTCGCAGCAAACGGTAAGTCTGGTCCAGTGTTAAATGTTTATTGTATTTAACTGTGGAATTTTTAGCTGGCCGCAGGGTTGTGGAATACCGACGGACTAGTTATCAAAATAGGTTTTATTTGCGGCGATCTAAATTATGTGCTGGCCAACGTTAACTGTTTACCTTCGTCCCATACTACTTGCTTCAAGGTTAGTGTCGTTTATGACAGAGGTTTTTTGGTAACTTGGTTAGAACCGCGACTTGCTGCGCGCAATGTTCCTCTCCACAGCAGTAAAACATATTTAGCCTGCGTAATTTATTGCTAGTGCAGGGTAAAGTTTATTGTGTGTAATTTTTTTATTTCAGAGACCGGTTTAACGGTCCTATGTACTGAAACGTTTTCTGTGAGATCGTTGTTTGCGCCTAAACGCGTGTCTCGGTAAATAAATGTTCTGGAAATACGAAGTATTGCCAGAAAGGATGAAAAAAACTGTTTTCTATATCGTTATAATATTACTTTTTCATAATACGTGTATTAATGGAGAAATAAATAGTGAAAGTGGTCAAATATCGAATTTTTAAACCTTTCCTACGAAGTTTCTTTAATCGGTAACAGAAACGTATGATTATACGCGTGTAGTTTGATCTGTGTACTTTCATCGCGTGTAATAAAATCCGACAGTCACACATCTAGTTTACACAGTAAAGCGTTAGGACGGAAACACTGCACCTCCTTGCGCGTAGCAGCAATGAGTAGAGACCTGCAAAATAGCCAATGGAAAAACGACGCCGGCTTTAGTGCTTACAGTACGGCGAAGTTCAGCCTGATGCCAAATAATAACGGGAATTTTGGATGTCCCTAGCGATGAGGCGCTAGGCGTTCGTGTTAGTGTCGCCCGTATCGCTTCCTGTCTTGTTGACCTTGGACGCACGGCTACATAGGACCCTTAAGGGGCTAGTCCAGACGCCCGTCTCTGCTTTGCTTGGAACGTTGAAAATCACGATAATATTGGGGAGGTTACATGCTTGGATAAGTCCCCTTAGCCACTGTAGGCTTGGTGGCGATAAGCTTATTGTTATTTTTATATGAATATATTTTGTACCCAATATACGTAAAGTGATTGCCCCCTTTTAACAGCTGGTTGCATTGGGGCTTTTAATTATTCGTTTCAAATATCGTCTTAGATGTAATGAATAAAATATATGTAACCTGTACTGGTCAATATGATATTGTGAGCAATTAGATCTATGTCAATCAAATGTTTTCTGAATTAAAAGCGTAGCTTGTTTCCTTTAGTACGGAACATGTACATGACGTTTCTCTACTAAAGCAGAATACCGTCATAATCCTATTTATTAACTACTTCTTGGCTGAGAAACGTAAATTAAATCACCGTGAGTTTTGTTTTCGCCAGTTTTGTAGTTTTATCATACCACACATACTCTATATTGTACAAATTATATGAATGCGAATAAGTGTGTATAGCAGAGTTTGGCATGGTTTCAACCCCGCATTTTCTTGACATTGTCTTATATACTTTACTAGCATACATTTACCGGGGCTTAATGCGATGCGACCTTGACCATATGTGGTCGCCACAAATTTGCATGTTTCCTCCCCCCCCCCCCCCCCCCTTCCTAGATTTATTACTGCTAGAAAACAGTGCGTGGTTGCTAGGTGTACAATATTTTAACACTCATGTGTTTAGTTTTATTATCAGGTTTAACTGGATCCGGGAAAACTCTGATTATGGATCTCTGCATGTTATGAAAGGTGTAGAAATAATTTCATTTCTCCGCTTTCACCCTCTTGGGCCGAAAACCTGTAGCCAGCCTGAACAAGAATAGATATGACGATCGTGTATGAAATTACAATCTTCAGGATATTTTAACACTGATAGGTGCAGAGTAAAATATAGTTGTACATTACACGCAATTTAGTTTTTAATTTCTTCTACCAAGGGAAGTAAATTGTTGTAGGTTCACAACACATTGCTGTATAGAACGTAAAATCCTTCTTACTTATCTTAAAGTTTACATCAAATATTAACTGTAGTACATTCACTATATCTTAGGCATTTTCTGAAGTCCTGTTAAATTTCTACTTTTGGTTTCTGATTAAGTATCATTCCGCTACACCTAAACATAAACACTGCCATGTGACCTACTTTTATGTCAAATGCGTTGTTTACTGTTTACAGCTGTTCAAATAATTCGTTTACAAATGTGGCAGAAAGAACAGTAGTATTTAACCTCTTGCTATTGATGTGTGTTGGGTTATTTCGTTAAAAGGACAGCCATAGTTGGAATGAATATTAAAACGAAGGTGCATTCAGTCCAATGAAAAAGATAGTAAATTCAAACACGCAAATAATGTCGCTAATTTTTTGTACGTAGCAGCGACAAACTTGAAAGATAGCGGTGAACATGCACACAAATAGACCTACCGTATATTTAATTCCGTTCATATTTTCTTTCATAGGTATTAAGTTTTTACTTGATTTGTTTAATTATTTATCTATAATTTCTTGCTGGCGTAGTAATTTGTTGGGATTGTGGCAAACATACAGATCACAAAAACGTATGCACATTACACAATTGTGTTTCAAACACCTAGGGCGAAGTTACATTGTTTTGATGAATAAACAGACGTATAATTAACTTCGTCATAAAAAAAGTTTACGGTTTAAACGTATAAATTACGCACATCCAATATTTGCAATCACACTGACATACACACACAAACACACTCACACCGGGCCAGCGTTAACGACCACGAAGTAGCCAATCCCTTTCACACCCTGTAAAAAATAATGCTAAAATTACCTGACAAGTGTAAGGTTATATTAGCAAACTTGTGGGGGAAACACAGTTTTCATTACGTGTAAGGTAACATTATCGCACTGTGGAGTAGAATTCACGTATATGTATGGGAAAATTACCATACGAAGTGTGGCTCTCCTAGTCGATTTGTAACTATTTGATGATTGTATAATATATATTTTCTACCTTAAAATTAATTTCTATTGTCTAGTCATACAAGCTGTCCAGCATGGCTCTTTATATGTAAGGTATAATCTGGGCGCTCTGGAGTAAAATTCACGTACATAGCGGTGGAAAATCCCATAAATGGATGGGGAAATTACCTTACGACTCGTGCATATCTTCGGTTTTTTCTCAACAGCTAAATGGGAGGATGGGGAAAAGAAAAATCTAACATACTAATATTCACTTTTAACGTCATGTTGTAGTCGTGGTGTAATGAATAGCGCATCAGCCTATCGTGATAGAGATCCATGGTTCGCGTCCACCCTCCGGCAGGCGTCGCTGATTTTAGAGTTATGATTTCGGTTACTACTTATCAGAGGATATAGGTGGGGATAGGAAAATTTCGCAAGTTCAATGCCCTGTATGCTACATTCCACAATCCTTTGTATAGTCCTACCTCAGATGTTCGTTATTGGCTGTTGCCCCAGTGTTACCTCACACTTGACAGTATGGGATTCGCTTCTTGTTCCCTTGCAAATCGGCTATTGGCGCGGAGTCGTCCAGGGCGTGTATAACAAACTATTCTCCAATTGCAAAGGCGACTTTAGTGTACACGCGTTTGTAATCTATCTTGTCCTGAAATGAAGTCGCGAATTTTTCCTATCCCTAATTATACGTAATGAAAAAAAAGAAAAAAAATAACAGTACTAACATCCCGTGTAGTTTTTTAATACAATTTTATTATACAATATAGATAATATTACATTACTTGTTTGGGATTTTCCGCCACTTTTGTTAGGTACTTTTACCGTACGATAAGGGAATAGTACCTTACTCGTAATGTACTCCAAATTTGACAAGCAATTTTACCTTACATGTAGAGGAAATTAGCTTCCCTTACATGTGAGGGAATTTTACCTCAGTTTTTTTGCACATACTGGTTAAAGAAACACGTAACAGTATATTTATTCCTGCCACGGAAACAGATTTATCACAGCATCGTAACTTGCCTAGGTAGGTTTAAAAAAAAATACAACGTGTACACACATGGTGTGGTTATTTGAAGTATTTTTCGGAGCAAGAGAAATTAAGTCTTCGATGCGCACACAACAACAAAACGTCACGTTATGCAGCCACTCGCCACGTCTGCCAAACTTAGATTTGTATCCCTCCCACCGTCACAACTAAATATATTTAAATAAGTATTCAAAAGTTAAAATATCTTTTAAATGGTAAATAACAAACTCAAAAACAATTTTTTTTTTGTAAAAAGTATGAAGTATGTTAAAATTGAAAATATGTATAATTTTTTTGCTCCTACCAGCGGTGCAAAACTTCCCGAGAGTGTGTGTGAGAGAGAGAGAGAGAGAGCGGGATATATATATATATATATATATATATATATATATATATATATATATATATATATATATATATATGACAAGCTCCGCTTCTCCGAAAGTTTCTTGCTCGATCGAAGAAAATACCACTACGTCACTAGAGCCTACGCACGATATTTTTCGATGTTTCCATGGGGGCTACCTAAATACTTAAATATTTCAATACGCAACATTTAATTTACAAATTGCATACCAAAAAACATGGTTAAACCAATATTTTAACTGTGAACTATTTCTTACTAGCCGTTGCCGAAACACCGCTGCTCTAACTGTTTTTAATTCGTATTTAATACGAAAATACAAGTTATTGAAGATATTACGTTAAAGTTTCATTTATTCAAGGATACAGTGAGTTACTTTAAAGTTAATCACATTGTTATATATTTGTGGAATACAGGTTATTGAAAAAACAGGTTGACATGTTACGCCTAGAGCGATTTTTCAAATGTTCGTTTCAAAAAGGCCGAAGAAACCGTGAATTGACTATGTTCAGTAATATCTGGTTAAAGTGAAATTTTAACTATACATGTTCCCTAGCAACAGTAGTAAAATTAAGGACCACTGTAAATTTCTTGTTGTATTGAAACAATTATATCGGCAAATATATTATAATATGAGGTTCGAAAAAATATTTACTGAGTACGGTCCCTATACCTAGTTAGATTTCACAACGCAGTAACAGACAGGGCGTCATAAAATTATACTTACGGACGCGTAATTTCTTAGAGAATATTTTCTGGAGCGCTAGATATCATTCACATCTGCAGTGTTTCGTCGCTCGCATGTCTTTATGAGGAGACGCGTTCTCTCTTAACTTGGCCAGTCATAATTACCCTGCTTCGAAACTGAACGTATGTGATTTGTGAGCAGAAACCTAAGACACGGGACATTAAAAAATCATCTAGTCCAGCAAGTGGAGCTAAGCCAAAAGTGTTCTGAAATACAACTTGTCATGAACGAATTTCACGAATGCCGGGTGAACAAACAAATAGTTTATATTGTATTGTCATTCGACAACCGTCTATCGAACACTCCTTTCAGTCATCTGAGCGAAATGTAAAATTTTACCACTCCAACTAATATTATTTCGCGTGGTTGAATGTAATTGGAGAATGAGTTATGAATAAGGACACCAATTTGCGCAAAAATGACTACACGGAAGTAAGATTTCAATACCCTACTTGCACATCTGCCGTTTTCCTTACATTATTAGGACGCATGCTTTCGTCGAAGAGAGAGTGGAGTTTGATTGGGCCAATGGGAATTAAGTTAGTGCGATACTGAACGTCTGTGATTTGCGGCCAGGCACATACGACACGTAGTAGTTGAAACCTTCCAATCGCTCAAGGGGACCGGAGTCAAAATTTTGAAATACAACTAGACAAGAATTTTTTTTTTTTTTTTTGCGCAGAATGGGGGTAACCGATTTTCGCTAAAAGATTTCTCAACCAATTGAATTCCATAACAGTTTAGCTGATATCCACTTTAGTAAATGGGTGTCTTAGGTGCGGCGCTTCTTAGGTGTCTACCCATGAACGACATATAGTATCGGAGTAATATATGACTCATTGGTTATTAAAGTAAGACAATGCCTTCTCAGAAATGCACGTGGCCAATAAGCACAGTAAAACTACCAACATGCCGGTAAGGTAATGAAATACAAGGCACGTGGAAATATTTTTGCGAAAATCCTGCCGCTCTCTATTTCAAGACACTTTACTCAGATCCACTTTCGCGATTGGATGAGGGGCCGCGGTGGCTGAGCGCTTAGCACGCTCGCCTCCCACCAAGGGGCGAACCAGGTTCAATCCCCGGCCAATTCACTCAGGATTATCGTAATTGGGAATCGTGCCGAACGATGCCGCAGGTCGGCGGATTTTCTCGGATATACCGACCCCCCCCCCCCCCCGGCATCGTCATTCCCTTGCTCCATCATACTCACGTCTCTCACGTCCCCCATATAAAGGAATTTTAATTCTGAATCAGTGCAAATTTCACTGTTTCAATCTGCCAACAGTGCCTGACTGATTCAACAGTCACTTCATAGTCAATTTAACAGATAAATCAGAGAAAAAATGTCAAATTGCCTTCACTTATTGATTCAGTGACATTTTCCACTGATAATTCAGTAATTTTTTTTTTTACGGATTTCAGTTGTTTGTTATTTTGACTGATGGATCAGTAAAACAATGTGTAAAAATGGCCGTCAAACTACTCTGGGAAAAGATTTCAGGACCAGTAGTATTTCATAACACCTTAGTTCAGATGCACTTTCGTGATTGGATGGTTTCCGTGTTACCAGCCTTCGGTGCCTGCGTGCGAACCACGGACGGGCAGTATTGTAGTTACCTAATTGTGATCGGCCAGTCAAGTAGGAAAATGTTTTCTTACAAAGGAACGCCGTCAATTAGATAAAGAAAACTGCTGGTACGCCCGTATAGAATTGAAATATAGCATGCGCGGAAATATTTTCGCGAAATTCGTCGGGTGTCCCTAAATATCGTGTATGAAATGTAACAACAACAAATAAACAAATAAAACTAATTCAAAACACTTTCTAAAAGGTCTTTCGTCTTTCAAAACAACATTACGAGTAATATGAACATTTAACCTTTCATTCTGTTTTTACGTCTAATTATGTAATCATAACGTCGCTCTGTTTGAAGGTTTAAACTTTATATAATGTGGTGAAGAGAATGCACTCGTGTGTGTGTGTGTGCATATATATATATATACTACTCGTTTTAACAATTCTATATGTGCCAATTAAACCAAAATGGAAAAGTAAGGGCATACAATTTAAATCCCACCATTTTGAAAATAATTATTACATATATATTTTCCTCTCATTTATGAACTTGACTTGGTAGCGCAGAAAGTAAGTTAACGGCGTGAAAGCGAAGTGGTGTGCGAGTTCAGTCCCGGCAACCTCCGATAACTAGAGACCTGAAAAATTCGTGAGTTCAATGAACTGCAGGCTAGACTCTACAATCTTATGTACAAATATGCCGATATTAAATGCACATTGGTTGCCAGCTGTCACAGTGGAAGGCGACTATTGAGCCAACGTTCTCCAGAAGGAGTCAAACATCGTGTGGACCAATGGCTAAAGTTATATAAATACAAGTGTTTTGAATTCTAGCTTGTCTCAAAATAAATCCGCGAATTCCTCAGGTCTCTACCGATAATTTTTTAACGTTTTCAAACTACGGTAATTTGCGCAATATGAATAGTAAACTATCATAAATATGTTTATTTCACGTACTTATTTGGCTTAATTCAATAAAACCAATATGTGATTCGCCACTGCAGTCGGCCGTCACTAATTCAATCAGTGAAATTTGTCACTGAAACGATCAGTTGTTTTCCACTGATTCTAAGTGGACCCATCTTCGCTGATTCGAGTAATTTAATTTCACTGCGAATCAGTGGTTTTCCACTGATTCGAATTTAGAGTGACAGCAGCCCAAATCTCTTCGCTCACTCACTCATAACTCGGGTGGACCTACTGAATGAGTTTCAGAGCGCGACTAAAGACTGTTCACGATAAAGTGAGCACTTTTAAAATCAACCTAAATAAAATCACTGCTCCTACCTGCATATATATTTTAACGTGTGTACTGAGTGACATGTGCCCATTAAAGTTGGTAAGGATGGAGGGAAAGTAGTTCCGTGTCTTAAAGTGGAATAAAAAGTGTTAGGTAACCATTTGGGATAACGTTAATTATTTCTTTACCTTTTTGTATTTTTCTAATGCATCGAAGTATAAAATGAGCAGATCTGTAAAATATTTCGTTTTCTAATAATTTCACATTTTCGCTTGACCGACGCATGAGTAAAGTGATGAGGCCCATGGCAACGTAAAATTTACGCAAGACGGAAGAATACACAACGCGTATACAAGTAGTTTTAAAGCAGGGCTTTCAAAAGTGCTCAGTTCACCGTGAACTGCTTATAGCCGCGAAGAGCGTTTGCTGAGTGTACATACACAAGTTGTGATGAAACGGGAGCTGTTAATTTCGCCGCTAGCATAGCCTCGCTCGACCCGGTCGATGTGGAGTGTCGGCGCCTGCAGAACTGGCCAGTCATTCCACTGCGCAACTGCTGTCGCGCATGGCCACGTGTCGAAGGCCACGCCTCACAGAGACACATCAGATCAGGTGTGTGGTGTGGGTATGTTGCGAGAATAGCGGTACTTCGTGTCCGCGACTGTACTTGCAACACTGTAACACGGGACGTGCACCTAGACACCCTACCACTAAACTTAGTACACACGGGCATCTTTCTAGTACAAGGAAGTTAAAATAAAGGTGGACAAGAAATTGAACATTTAAGTGCATACTGTCTAGAATGCACGGAATTGTGTGATACATACACACGACACTAACTGGTGAGCAAGAAAGTGGACGGTTGATGTCAACTATATATGATTTGGAATCAGTTTTTGGGGTTGTGGGGGTAATTTGTGCATTATCAGTAGCATCTGCAATAAAAAGATTGAAAGATTTAGTCCAATCAGACATATTTCAAGCTCCAAATATATACATATGTAGAAAATGTAAAACCACTCACAGAAAAAAAAAACTTCTAGTTTTTTAAAAATCATATACAGAATTATTTACTATAGCAGGACTATTAAATATTTTATCGTATTAAAAACATTAACATATCTGCTTATTGCCAACATCAACAAAATACATGTTTTGTTTACATTCGACTTGTACAAGAAAGATGGTGGCAAATAGGATAGTCCCTATACGCCACTAGCTAGTATACAAGCTCTTGTGTGTTATAGTAACTTGCATACTCTGCGGCCGTTCACACAATGCAAGTTGCGGTGTACAAGAACGTGCTCACTTTCTCGTACAAGAAAGATGCCCGTGTGTACTAGACTTTAGAGACCGGCAAGGACCACGATGGCTGAGCGGTTATCCTGCTCGCCTCCCACCAAGGTGAACCGGGTTCAATCCCCGTCCGGGCAACTCCCGTATTTTGCGATTGGGAATCGTGCTGGACGATGCCGTTGGTCGGCGTTTTTTCTCAGGGATCTCCCGTTTCTCCCCTCATTTTCATTCCGGCGCTGCTCCATATTCACTTCACTTCACCCTCATAGGCTCTCAAGACCTCGCTGTTAAGAGCTACCCAAATCTTTTCACTCACTCATAATGACAAGAGACCTGAAGAATTCGCGGATTCATTTTGGGTCAAGCTAGAATTCAAAACATGTGTGTTAATATAACTTTAGCCATTGGTCCACACGGTGTTTGACAACTCCTGGATAACGCTGGCCCAATCGTCACCTTTCACTGTGACAGCAGGCAACCAATGAGCAGATAATATCCACATAACTGTACATATGACTGTAGAGTCTAGCTTGCAGGTCGTTGAACTCGCGAATTTTTCTGGTGTCTAATAATGACCTTCAAAATTTGCGTTATTATTTGAGGACACGTTAGAATTTAAACACTTCTACCTTTGCAATACGTTTGTCATTTGACCATATATTATTATGCCCACCCTGAGCAACTTTGTGCCAATAAATTAACACTTCTGAATTGGGTGCCCCTATCAGGTGCAGTTCAGTCGGAAAGGGAGTGATATTACAACCATGCAGCAGGCAATGGAGAAACGACGCCGGCTATACTAAATATATACAGTACTGTGAAGCTTAGCCTGATGCCAAATAACGCGAATTTTGCAGGTCCCTACCTCTCATTTCACGTTATAATTTTGAGGCAGAATTTGCGTCATAAAAGTATATGTTAACTTGATGCGTGTCACTGTACCTCTGCTCATCCGAGACGCCCTGCACGATTCTGCACCAAGAGTAAACATGTAGCACTCTGGTTGCTTCAATCCGTTTGACCGAGTCGAACAGGAGACTTAACAGTGTCCAATGAGAAAGTGATACTCACTTATGTATGTATATGTCTTTGAAGTTTAGCGTGGTGTCGTTTTGTAACGCGAAATGATAAGGTTTCTACGTGCAACATTCCCGCGTTTACGTTGCATCACGCTAGGCACACTGAATACGGCGTCGTTGGTTCGTTGGATGCTAAGCGTAAAGACGCAGCACCTCTTCTTACAAGTCTGCACATGATTCTCGAATTCCGCTGTTACGTATTTCTCAAATTATAAATTTGATTTTTTTCTCCTACTACGTGCATTTTCATTCTAACTTTCATAAATGATTTTAATATTGAACAAATTGGGTTCTAGAAGGAAGTATTTTATTACTAATGGTATTTTTCAATTCTAAAAGTTTTGGTTTTCATGTTTACTGCATTTTAATGATTTCTTTTGCACCAAACCCATTATGTTTTTTAAGGAATACTCAGTTTATTATACTTGCTGCGATTAGTCTGAAGAGAACTGATATTTAATAATTTATAGTAGTAGGGTAAAGTTTATTTGGTGACAAGGGGCTGGGGCTCGAAACGCCGGACCCGGGGGCCCCTGTGTTATGACGTCACCCCGCTGCCATTTTGCAACCTATGTGACCTTGACCTTTGACATCGACCTTTGACCTTGACTCCAGCGACTTTGACCCCAAAAACCCAAAAAAAAAAATCCTAAGAATTGCCCCCCCAAACAAAAAATAAAAAGTCCGAAAAAATTCCATAACATTTTTAAAAATTTCAAAAAATGTATTATTTAAAATTAGTAAAAATGATTAAACTTATTAAAAAGAACTCCCAGAAATTTCCAATTTTTCCCAGAGCAGGTGACCGGGATTAACGACTCAGGTGAAAGGGATTAAGACCCAGGGCCACGAGCGCTCGACTCAAGACCCATGACCTTGGTCCTCAAAGTTTCAAAGATATCCAAAATATTAAAAATAATTCACTAAGTTTCCAAAAAGTTTATTTTTCAAATTATTAAAAACATTATTAAAAAAATTAATTAACAGGTTATTCGTTGGGCCTCCAACCCCTTGCTAACACCCGGTCAGGTATCTTCGTGCTATCAGCCATCGTAGCAGCAATATTGAATGCAGATGACTCTGACCTTGAACCCATGACCTTGAATGAACTTGAAAACAAAAACTTGAGAAAAATCCAGAAGTCAACAAGCATATTACGTTACAGACTACTACCGCCATATTAGTTGAAGAATACATTGACTGTGACCCAATAACCTTTAATGACCTTGAAAACCAAAACTCGAAAAAATACATAAACTCGACACGCATATGATGTTACAGACTACTACCACCATATTGGAAGCCAGTGGCCTCGACCTTGACCCCATAACCGTTAATAACATTGAAAACAAAAACTCGAGATAAATACATAGAAGTCAGCAAGCATATGATGTTACAGATTACTACCATCATGTGGGATATTGAAGTGTAGTCTTCGCGAAAAACAGGTGGGCGTATGTTTTGACTATGTCGGTGAGAAATGTTTTAGTAAGATCATTTTTCTTCTAATAACAGAACGAAAGGAATAAGCACTAGAAGTGGAAAGTCGCATAGAATGAATACGCAAAATTTGCGGATGTTTACAACAAATCTCTGATGATCTTTTTACTCATTGAATAAGTTCTATAAGTAGCAATTTCCCACTAGCTAGAAGTCCTGCCGAGTGAGCGAGAAACACGTGGTTCCATGTTAAAAGAAAGTACAAGTATTTCAAGACTTCCCTCCCCCCACCCCTCAAAATGAAATTGCTCGCGGAAAATTTCCGGCTTTTTACTCGTCACATTGCTTCTCGCGCTTTTGACATATTAATTAATTTTAACGGAACAGGAATTTCGAGTCTCTTCAGTTTAATCCGAAATTTCTCTGGTTCGTTCATTTGCATAGAAATGGGAAGGCGTGTTTTTTTTGTAAATGTCCGTAAAAGTCGTGCTCGTGCTAAGAGCGACAGTAGGAGAGTAATGCGCTAAGATCATTTATCTGCTACTCTAATACCAACACCTATGAACGTATGAACAACACAAGCACTTGCGTATCCACTGCCATTTACCCTAGCCCACACGAACCCAGCTGCATACATAGAGCAAATGAAAGTTATTTATTTTTTGACGCTTCTATAAGCTGCAGGGCTGAGTTCCCAATGATCTCCCACTGTTGGAACTGATTCTTAAACCGTATTACTGGGCTAAGTAATGATTGGTTCATATCACACCAGCTGAGCACAAAGACTGCAACTCATCGCTTGTGACAGCAGGACAAATGCTGTGTCGTCATTAATACAACAAGCGTCATTAAACTTCTTGTTTGCAACACCTGAAAACGTAAATAAAATTGTGCCCGAAAGGGTTCACCTAGGCATACCCAATTTAACATACTTTTTTTGGTGTTGAATAAACATATTTGATGCCTGCTTTACTTAAGACAAGATGCCACTTGTTATATTGTCACGACGAAAGCAATGGGTAGAGACCTGAAAAATTTGCGACTTCAATGACCTGCAGGCTAGAATCTACAGTCTTATGTACAAATATGCCGATATTAACTGCAGATTCATTGTCTGCTGTCACAGTGGAAGGTGACGATTGGGCCAGCATTCTCCAGGAGGTGTTAACCACCGTGTGAACCAATGACAAAACTTATACATAAACGCAAATGTTTTAAATTCTATCTTGTCACAAAATGAATCCGCGAATCCTTCAGGTCTCTAGTAATGTGTAGAGAACTGCAAAGTTCGCATTTTTATTTGGGGACACTTTAAACTTAAACACGTGTACAGTTGCATACGTTTGTCATTGGACCATTCTTTACCTGTCACGCCTTGGGTAACTCTGCGCCAATAAATGAACGCTTAAAAACTGTGTGACCCAATCACGCGCAGTTCAGTTAGAAATGGCGTGTTTTCACGCCTATGCAGCAGCCATTAGAAAAATGATGCCGGTTCCGGTATAGACAATACTGTGAAGTTCGACTTGTGCCAAATAATAACGCGAATTTTGTACGTCTCTAGCAATGGGCTATAGGTAGAGCCACCTGTATTTTCGCAAAAAAACATTCCGCAGAAGCTAGCTTTCAATAGCATTCCTGAAAATCTGCAGTTTTAATAGCGTTATTGGGCACGTGCTTTCATCGACGCCAGTGTGGTATTTGACTGGACCAAATAAAATTAAGTTACTCCGGTATTGAACGTCTGTGATTCGTGGGTAGGTATCTAAGACGTACGGCAGTTGAAACCATCCAATAGCGAAAGAGAATATAAGTTGAAAATTAAGTCTACAGAAATTCAACTTCACTGGAAATTTTTCGTGAAAATCTGGTGGCCTTAGCTATAGGTAGGCACACCAGATTTTCGCGTAAATAAATCCTGATTCTTTCGCCATGGAGCTAAACTCCGCAGTCCCTTGTGTACTTGAGCCTTAGGTAGTTATTAATTGGTAGAGCTATTGATTTATCGCGAAAAGATATGAGTACACGGCAGACTTCAATGCTATAAGAACCCAACAGCAGTTTGCATATTGTCATTGGTTGCTGTCTGCTTGAGAAAGAGTTTTCATATTTGACCGGACCACTCAGAATTCTGCAACATCGGCACGGCTCCTACGTGATTCGTGTACATATTGTTAATGCGTTTCAAAGAGTGATTCAGCAAATAAAGAGAGGTAAATTACCCTACAGTGTTTTGAAATATAACTGGTCTAGAAATCATTTCGCGAAATTTCACTACCCCTATTAATTCGTTGTTGCTCGAGTTTAACACCAGACCAGGTAGCAGTGTAAATAAATATACAGAGACGAAATTACGTGGCCGCTTCTTTTGATGTGGGCGTACCCATTCTCTGATAGGCTGCGTGAAGCTTCGGGAACAAGACTTGTGTTCCAAAACACATTAGTTCATAACCACTTTCGTGAATGTATAATTTCAATTGTTACGCATCTTCTCTGTCTGCCCGCGAATCGCAGACTATCGGCACCGGAGAAACTTAATTCTGATTGGCTCATCGCATGTAGCAGTCAGGCGTCAAGCATAGGCCGGCGGCCATTAGCCAGAGGAAGCCTGCGAGTGTGCACATAGAATATTAAAGTCTAGAATTCTGTTAAATATTTTCGTGAAAAACATATGGCCCTTACGATTGATTACCGCTACATCAAATGAACCGCCTCTCCATTTCACTTCTATGCACTTTCCTAGTCGAAAGAAACAAGCAAATTTTGTAAATTAATTTGAGGGAAAGTTAAAATTCCACCACTTGTACGTTTGAACTCCTGCTTCTATAGGACCAAAGTTTGATAGACACGCCCTTGACGAATTTCAGACAATAAAGAACTCGCAAGGAAACAAATATTGAATCCCGTGCTACCTGGTCTGAAATTAAACTGGAAAAAATAGCAAATTGAAAAGACGTTCTCATTTCGCGTATTGATCTTGTGGCTGACTAGCGTCATAAATCTATATGTTAGTTTGATGTGTGTTATTGGACTTGCGCTCATCTGACACGTCCTGGTGGACTCTGCACCAATAGTGAATACGCGGATCTCTGGTGGCTTCAATTCCTTTTGAATGAGTCGAACAGGAGACTGTGGCAGTGGCCAATGGGGTAATTAATGAGTAGGGTCGTCAGTTTTTCGCTAAAAGATTTTTACGCGGATGTAAGACTTCAATATCCTATGTGCACACCTGCAGCCTTCCTTTGGCTATTGGTCGCTTGTCTTTTGTGAAGAGAGTCTGTTACATAAGTGAGCCAGTAAGAATTATGTTTCTCCGATATCGACCGTCCGTGATTGCGGGCATATAGAGAAGCTGCGCAACAATTCGAATGATCCAATCACGATAGTAGTTCTGAACTAACGTGTTTTAGAAAACAACTTGTACCGAAATCGTTTCGCGAATAAAATGGCTCCTGATAATGATAGCTAGTGCCACCGGTTTTTCGCGAGAAGATATATGTCCAGGCTAGACTTCAAATTTTGAAATTTCCTTCATCTATTGGCCACGTGTCTGCACGAGAAGAAATTTTCTACTCGACTGGGCCAGTCACAATAAAGTTACCCAGACACTGAACGTCCGTGGTTGGCTGGCAGACACTTGAGACGCGTGTGAGTTAAAATTATCCAATCACGATGTGGGTTCTGAACTCATTGCGGAATCTTTTCGTGAAAAATGGGTGGCACATATGATAGCTTCTTGAGTCTGTACATCACTGTGAAGTCTATATTAGCGCTGTTTTAAAGCGAAATGAGAGGTTTTCTACGAACGAACAACTAACTGAAATTCGAGTACACAAAGGAGTTCTGTATCCGCGAAATTTCACAGGTATCTACTATGCTGTGGCGTCGTTATGGTTTATTGCGGGCTGCAGGCGGTAGTTGCTCTTCTGTAGCGACGTCAAATGTACGGTGAGTTGTGCAGGAGAAACTAGATCAGGTCCCAAGAGCTGCATTCGGACCGGTTTATATCGCGTGCTGTATCACTCAAGTTTCGAGCTGGCGCCTTCATACGACCTAGCCAAACACGCGCAAATCAGAAAACAAAGAGTCGTTTTTATGTTTTACTAAGAATTGTTTGGGAGATGGTCTCCAAAATTTTTTTCGTATTGCTTCCAACTTAAGAAATGAAATTATTAACGCAATTATAAAATTGATGACCATTAATACAAGCTAGAAGTGTGTCGCCTATATTCACGAATAAATGATCATCATTTCTGTTTGTCTCTGTATTTCCATTTACAACTCTCCTATTGGTTCAAACAAAACAACAGACACTTACTATACCTAGAGACACTCGAATTTCGCGAAAATATTTCCGCTCAAGATAGACTTCAGTTGTGTACTGGCACTGTAGTACTGTAACTTTGTCTATTGGTTGCATGACTTAGTGAAAAGACGTTTTCTTACTTCACCGGCCAGTGAGAATTATGATACTCCTTTAATTAATAGAAGCCTGTGTTTGGCGGGCAGATACCTTAAAAAACGTAATAAATAAATCCTCCAATCACGAAAGTGAATCTTTGCGATAGTGTTTTGAAATAAAACTAGTCAAAAAATTTTTCGCGAAATTCGGGTGTCCCCAACTATACCGTACAACGTTCGTTACTGGCTGGCTATCTGCCAATATAATGCCGTGTTGAATATGCTCTAATAAAAGCTACTTTCGTACGTAGAATAAAATACAATCCATTCTGTTCGTTTGAGTATTTTACACTTTGTGTGCTGCTGATGTAATGTTACGTTGCAGAGAACTTAACGAACGCTGTTGGCGAAGTAATATTTCTTCGCCCACATCTTCAAAAAAAGCGAATGTCGTTATATTACAGCAAACTCCACATAACTCCAATTCAGCCGACTTAATATCACCTCGGTAGCACTTGAAGTGTTAAAACGTAACCCTGCTGGGCTAGAATGTCTTAATTCCCTTTGCACTATATATATATATATATATATATATATATATATATAAAATTTGTATACATTATTTTTGGGAACCAGTTGCCAAAATAATGTCTATAACACTGCAAGACAATGAAAGGAAATCTTACACGTTCCTGGGAAACTGTAAAACTAAAATTTAATTTTATCATGCAAGTGCTGTAGACATCAAATACAATTTATAGTGAATTCGGGGATACGTAAAGACTTGTTTCAATAAATAGCGTGTTGTGAAGGTGCAGTATTTTACTTGAAGTTACGCAAGAAAATATTTGGCTAACTAATTTACAAATAACTGCTTGAAAAGTGGGAAAACATTTACTCTGTATCGTCCAGAGCTTTGGACGTTTCTGTAACCTATATAATGGCCCCATTATTTTTGTTTACTTTCTCGTCGTAGAGTTTTTGTTCCATTTTCTCTGAGATTGCTGAATTCATACATTATTTATACTTAAGGTCACCCGATTTTCATAAAAATATTACCACGCGAGATATATTTCAATACCCTACCGATGTAGCATTATATTTCCTTTACTTGTCCGCGTGAATTTTTGAGAATACATTTTCTTACTAGAATGGCCAATGAGAATTAAGTTACTTCATTACTCTATATCTGTCATTCGCGGGCAGACACTTAACAAGCACAACACTTAAATTATTCAATCAAGAAAGCGGATATAAACTAAACTGTTATGAAATACAACTCGTCAGCAAATCCTTTCGCGAATGTCAAGTGCCACTACATACAAAACTTGGTTAATAAACTTGGAAAGCAAATCAAATTTAGACTCGGCGAATGCAAAATGAAATTAACAACACAAGTAGTAGGATTATGGGAAGTTGAGAGCAAGGGGATAGGAAATAGGATTAGGATTCAGAGGGCCGCCGTGTTGTGACATCATCCGTCCGCCATCTTGGCAGTCATTGACCGTTGATCCCTGAAACATGTGCTTTGACCTCGACCTTTGATCTTAATCTTTGACCCCAAAAAACCCAAAAATCTTTTAAAAAATCCCCCCCCCCAAAAAAACAGAAGTTAAAAAATTCCAAAATAATTCTAGAAATTTATTATTCAACAGTTATGAAAAATAGTAGAAATCGTAAAAAGGACTTCCGGAAATTTCCTTTTTTTCCCCTCCAGAGCAGAGGCGAGGTGGATCAGCAACCCACGATCAGGTATTAGCGACCCAGGTGACCTTGGGTCAGGACAAATGGAACTCTCAGAACCTTTCACCATTGACCTTTGACCATGACCTTTGAGTTTTAAAATCCAAACACATCCAGAAAAATTCAAAAAATTTTTATTAGGAATTATTAAGAAATGTTTATAAAAAATTATTAAAATATAATTTAAACTAATTTTTAAAAACTTGAATTTCTGGAGCTCACCCCTTACCGACACCCATTCCACCATCTTGGTAGGTGCAACCGACGACCATCTTGATAGGTGGCCGCCATCTTGGTAGGCGGCCGCCATCTTGGTAGATACGCGACCACCACCTTGGTAGAAGACCGACATCTCGGCAGGTGACCACCATCTTGTTAGACATCACCCACTCACCATATTGGATGCAGGTGACCTTGTCATTATCCCCATGACTAGAGACCCAGAAATTTCGTGAATTCACTTGAGGACAAGCTATAATTCCAACACATGTATATTCTACTTCCTATAATTCCAACACATGTATATTCTACTTGCTTTTCAAGTGGATCGCAATTTGTTAGACACGTCCTGGACGCATTTGAGCCAATAATTAATCAGCAAGAAAAACACGACCGAATCCCGTGCTACCTGGTCTGGTGTTAAACCGGAACATCAGTCAGTAAACCACTTTCTGAAGTTCGAGTACGCAATGGATTGTAGAGTCCAGCTTGATGCCAAATGAATCCGCGAAATTTCCAGGTCCCTACCCATGATCTTAAAAGACCTTGAAAACAAAAACTCGAGAAAATGCATAAAAGTCAACGAGTATATTACATTACATACTACTACCGCCATATTATATGCAGGTAACCACGACCTTGACCTCATGACCTTGAATTAACTCGAAAACTAAACTCGAGTAAAAATACATAAAATTCAACAATCAAATAACATAACAGACTACTACCACCAAATTGGATGCATGTAACCTTGACCTTCACTCCATTAACTTGAATGACCTGGAAAACAAAAATCGAGAACATATGCATAAAAATTAACAAGTATATTACTGTACATACTCCTACCAAATTAGATGTATACTACCTTGATCTTGACCCCATGACTTTGAATGACCTTGAAAACAAAACCTCGAGAAAAATACATAGAAATCAATAAGTATATTACATTATTATCTACTATCACTATGTTAGATGCAGACATCCTCGAGCCCATGTCCTTGAATGACTTTGAAATCAAAAACTCGAAACTGTCGCAAGATACCTGATTTAAGTAAATCTGGTACCAAGGTACTGAACCAGAATTGCACTTCACCTGTACAGGTCTTCGCATGTCTAAGTAAACTGTTGCTACGGCTGAACTGCTTACTGCACATGTCACACAAGTATGACATATGACAGCGATTCGTGACAAAATTAAAGCTCTAATGCGCCGTATGTTATGGCCGAAAGTAAATTCCTTATAAAAGTGACACTAATGACGACATAGTGGTTCAGGCAAAGACTCTCTGGCAGACCTGTTGGAGATGTAGGTGATGGAGCTAAAGAACCAGGTAACGCCGGCAATTATGTTCTAGGTACCGCTCCTGGAGAAGTCAATGGCACTGATGTAGCTACTATTAGCTCTGGAGACCCCGAATACATCAAAGATGTAGAATAAGGCTTAGATGCGGAGAGGCAGAAGCTAGTCAAGACTATCCGTCTTTTTATGTTAGGCGTCAAACTAAGCCTCTCAGCCAACCTCCCCACTGCTTATAATATACACTTATGCAAGCCCTATGATATCGTTTAAATTTAAACTAATCATATTACACTATTAACACTTTGTTCGGACACCAATCAGCCAATCATCGAGTGTTAGAGTGACTCCAGCCGACTGACTCCTACAGACTGACTCCTAAATTATTCATAAATTACTCCTAAATGACTCAAAATTGACTCATAATGACTCCTGTATGCAGTGCATGTGGTACTGATTGTGGTATGTGCGGTGTTGATTGTTGTACATGCTGTGCTGATTGCAGTGCGTGTGGTGCTGATTGTGGTGTGTGCGGAGATGATTATGGAGGATATGTTGTGCTGATTGCGGTGTGTACCGTGCTGACTGTGTTGTGTGAGGTGCTGATTGTGGTGTGCTCTGTGCAGATTGTGGTATATACGCTGCTGATTGCAATGCATGCAGTGCTTAATGTAGTGTGTGTGGTCCTGATTGTGGTGCATGTGGTGCTGATTGCAGTGTGTGTGGAGCTGGTTGTGGTGTGTCCCATATCGCGACTATGAATTGCGAATACGAAGGGCTGCCTTTGACCTCGACGAACATGGAGCCGTGACATGCATCATCTCTAACTGGATGACGCCAGTGCGAATTCTGCGATCGGGTTTTCGCTTATGTTCAAAATGCTCGTCGGCATGAGAGGGCAGTCTGTACGAGGAGTCCTTTTGGCTCGACGACCAATTGAGAAGTATGGTGGTGATCTGCCGTGGTGCTGCATTGTTCAGTACAAATCCCAAGTTGTGCATTAACCAATGGCGTAGCGAGGTGAGGGCCTGCTGTATTTCTTTGCACTTTAATTCAAAGTGTAAATAGAGTATAGCCAGGAAGCGATGAAAATATACCGAGGGACTTGGATATATACTTTATTAATGCGAGATTATTAAATAAACTGTTCTCCTTTCAGCTTCTGGGGGTAGAACTATATAATTTAATTTTAAAGTAGATTGAATTTAATTTAACTTGTGACCCACACATATGCATAACACTTAGCACCATACTTAGAATTGAAACACCGCACTTGGCACCCCATGCACTGCAATCAGCACCACAATCAGCACCACACACCACAATCAACACCACATGCACCATAATCAAGCTTGCATGCATCGCAATCAGCACCACATGCACCGCAATCAGCACCGCATGCACCACAATCAGCACCACAGACATAACAATCAGTACCACATGCACCACAATCAGGATTCATTATGAGTAATTTTTGAGTCATTTAGGAGTAATTCAGGAGTCAGTCTGTAGGAGTCAGTCGGCTGGAGTCACTCGGCAACTCGGTGATTGGCTGATCGGTGTCCAAAAAAAGTATTATTAGTGTAATACGATTGGTTTAAAGTCAATATGGCGTCATAGCGCTTCCATATGTGTAAATTATAAGTAATAGGGAGGTTGGTTGAGAGGCTTAGTTTGACAACATCTAACACGAAAGGCGGATAATCTCGACTAGATTCTGCCTCTTCACAACTATGTCTTATTCTACATCTGTGATATCATCGGCACTCCAGAGTAACTATAGCAGTGTCATCGACTTCTTTGGGAGTGCTACCTAGAACATCATTGCCGGCATTACCTGTTTCTTTATCCCCAGCACCTACATATCTAACAGGCCTGCCCGCGACTGTGCCTGAACCACTAATTCGTCACCAGTGTCACTTATGTGATAAGTAGAGATCTGAAATATTCGCGAGTTCAATAATCTGCAGGCCAGACTCTACAGTATTATTAAAAACATGACGTTATTAACTGCGCATTGGTTGTCTACTGTCACAGTGGAAGGTGATGATTGGGCCAACGTTCTGCCGGAGGTGTCAAACACCATGTGAACCAACAGCCGAAGTTATAAAAACACACGTGTTTTAAATTCTAACTTGTCTCAAAATGAATTCGCGAATTCTTCAGGTCTCTAGTGAAAAGGTATTTATTTTCGACCACAATGTACGTCGAGACGAGTGCTTTAATTTTGTCACGAATCGCTGTCATATGTAATACTTGTGTGACAGGTGCGGTAAGCAATTCAGTTGTATTGCCAGTTTACTTAGACCTGCGAAGACCTGTAAAGGTGAAGCGCATTTCTGGTTCAGTACCTTGGTTCCAGGTTTACTGAAAGCAGGTCTCTTGTTTCTTTTTTCTGGCTTTGTTGCCCAGGTAATTTAAGGTCATGGGCTTAAGGTCAATGCCGTCTGCATCTAATATGGTGGAAGTAGATAGTAATACAATATGCTTTTTTATTTTCGTGTATTTACTCTCGAGTTATTGTTTTCAAGGTCATTTAATGTCATGGGGTCAAGGTCTAGGTAGTATCCATCCAATATGGTGGTGGTAGTCTGTAATGTATTATGATTGCTGATTTAATATAATTTTCCTCGAGTTTTTGTTTTTAAGGTCATTCGAGGTAATGGGTTAAAGGTCAAGATAGTCTGCATATAATATGGTTGTGTTAGTAATGATATATGCTTGTTTTTTCTTATTATTTTTTGGTCATTGAAGATCATGGGGTCAAGGTCGAGGTAACTCAAATCTAATATGGTGGTAGTAGTCTGTATTATAATATGCTTCTTGACTTCTATGAATTTTCTCTCGAGTTTTGTTTTAACTGTCGTTCAAGCTCACATGGTCAAATTCGAGGTAACCTGCATCTAATATGGCGGTAATAGTCTGTAATGTAAAAGGCTATGTTTGTAGACTTCTGTGCATTTTTCTCAAGTTTTGATTTTCAATGTCATTCAAGGTCATGGGGTCTAGGTCGAGGTTACCTGCATCTAATATAGCAGTAATAGTCTGTAATGTAACTTGCTTGTTGACTTTTGTGTATTTTTTCTCGAGTTTAGGTTTTCAAGGTCATTTAAGGTCATGGGGTCAATCTAATATGGTAGATGGGTCATATCTAACAAGATGGTAGTTGCCTATCAAGGTCATGTTCGCCTACCAAGAAGGTCGTCGTTTGCACCTACCAAAATGGTGGAATGTGTATAGGTGAGCAGTGACCTCCATTATTTTAAGTTTTTTAAAATTTTTTTTGAAGTTTTTGGTTTTCGAGGTCAAAGATCAAGTTAAAAGGGCAATTGTCAAAGGTCCTGGCCGTTCCGCTTGCCCTGACCCAAGGTCACCTGGGTCGCTAACTCCTGACCCTGGATTACTGATCCGCCTCGTCTACTCTAGGAAAAATGGGAAACTTCTAGGATCCTTTTCTTTATATAATTTTTAAATAATTCTAATAATTTTAAAATATTAATTTTCATTTTTTTTTATTTTTGGAATTTTTTTAATTTTCTGGGATTTTTTTGGGGTTTTTGGTCTTTTTAGGATTCTTTGGTTTTGGAGTCAAAGGTCAAGGTCAACGATAAAGGTCAAATGTCATGTTCCAGGGTGTAAAGGTCAATTACTTCCAGGATGCGGATGGATGACGTCACAACATGGCGGCCCCCTGAATGCTTCTCCTACCCCCTATTCCCTTGCTCAAAACTTCCCATAATCCTACTACCAATACAACTATGAACTCTTCAGAAGCGCATACAGAAGTTTCACATTTATGATATTTATAGGAAAATTTAGTTCGATCTTGTAGCCCATTCTCGAATGTGTTTCTTTAAAGCATCCAAATTCGAGGAACCAGCGCATAAAAACGAAATACATTATTCAGGAAAAATTTTGATTATGAAATGTCCCGAAATACCCGTAGCCTTCCAAACATCCTAAAATGTCTTTCAGTCTCATAGTCTAAAACGTTCAGACCCTTTGCTGACTTTAGATCGGACTATACTAGCTTAACCCTTTCATTTGTAGTTCATATGTTAAATTGAATGCTATATGTCGGACCACCTGTTTTTCACGAAAAAATTCCACTATTTGTTGTACTCCAAAATAGGCTAGTTCGGAACTAGTATCGCGGTTAGATTATTTCAACTGGCACGCTTTTTAGCTGTCTACCCACGAATCACAGATGTACGATGTCTGAGTACCCAAATTATGATTGGCCAGTCACGTAAGAAAATGTCTTCTCATAGGGACACAACTTCAGTAAGCAAAAAAATACTATTGTAATACCCGTAGGGTATTGAAATATTGCATATGCGAAAATATTTTTGTGAAAAACAGGGGGCTATAGCTATACGAGATCAATTTGTTTACCAAAACTGGTCTCGAACTAATTAGCAACATATTCCATGTTCGCTATTACATACAGCACCTTCCTCTGAACACATGGCCTGGCCTTGAAAAAAATGACACCTTCCACGTATGAAGCATTTACTTTACTGTACTCCGTTTTCCTGTTGTGTATTGTTTCCGCAATATAACGTTTCCTGTACAACACATCTTCTGTAAAATAAAAAGAATTTCGAAACCTATTAAGCATTAAAACCTTTTTACTTGTTATAATTCTTAGTAAGAATATTCTTATGCATATATGATATAGATAGGGACTGCAGTATTTCGCGAATTTATTTTAGGTTAAGCTATACCTCAAGCACATATATACTTCCGTTATGTTTGTAATTTGATGACATTTTGGTAGACGAGCCCAGGAGAACTCTGGGCCAATAAAATACCTGTAAGTAAACAAGCCCGAATCCCGTACCACCTAGTCTTAGGTAAAACTGGCTATACACTTAGGCAGCAGCCAGTGAACAGAAAGCTAAGGCACGATAATGCATAGTGTAGTGGATTTTATTCTACAGATCGTTCAAACCGCGAAATTTTCTTGTCGCTGCATATAGATATACGAAATACTCCATTCTAATGGCTGAACGAATGCCATGCCATGTATATACTTGTGAATGTGTAAAGGCTCTTGAACTCATTCTGTCCTAAGTAAATTAATCATATAATCCTTTACAGTACATTCTTATTCTAACGCTGTTTTCGTACACTCTGGCTAAGGACTCATCTCGGTAAAATGAGCACTTTTAAAATCAATCTTGGAAAAATATCACTGTCCATAAACACACATAGGCTACAGCACTCACATACATGCAGTCGTCCAGTTAAGTTTTGCAGCAAATTTTTTAAGATGATTCCAAGACTTATCGTTTCATTGGCCGTCTACTGCGTAAATTTATGAATACTGTATTCAAGTTTTCATTTTTAAAGATATAAGAGAACGAGTTTCTATAATACGAACACATTTACATACTTGATAATTCCACAGTTTCCACAGGGTGACGTATGAATAAAGTCGGACCGTCGATTGCAATTTTAATAATACGTGTAGCCAAAGTAAGCGAAATGAGAATGGTTGTAAATACTAAGCAGGGTTTTTACAAGTGTTTAATTAACCGTGTACAGCCTATATAACATTACGGAGCAAAAAACGACTTACAATATGCGTAATATGTTTAGCAACGAGGACCAGTGTAACTAGAGCCACCTGTTTTTACTTCGAATAGATTAATGCTCAAGCTATATTTCAGCTTCTCATGTGCACGCTTGCAAATTTCCTTTGGTTAGAGACCTGCAAATATTCGCGTTATTATTTAGCATCAAGCTAAAATTCACAATACTGTATACACTCGAACCAGCGCAGTTTCTCTATCGGCTGCTGCATACATGTAACGTCACTCCCTTTCTGACTGAACAGCACGTGATTGGGGAACACAATTGATAAAGGTTCATTTATTGGCGTCGAGTTACGTATGTGTGTGTCAACTTAAGTATGGTTCAATGACAATCGTATTGTAAAGGTACATGTGTTTGAAGTTTAACATGTCCCCAAATAATAACGTGAATTTTGCAGGTCTCTATTTTTGGTTATTGTCTGCATGATAAGATATTTTCTACTCGACTGGGCACTATATGTTCGTGATTGGTTGGCAGACTCTTAAGATGTGTGTGAGTTAAAATCATTCAACCATGGTATGGGTTCTGGACTAATGTGTTTTCGAGTAGAACTCCTTGTAGAATCTATTCGCGAAAAACAGATGACTCTAAGTATAGCTCGTTCAGATACAGTATATAACTGTGTGTATAATGTTCATGAACGCACATGCATGTCTCAATGCCCAATTATCATATATGTGAGTTCCTGATTCGTTAAAACTGTGTTAATAGTCTATGTTATGATTGGTTCATATTTACAAAGCTGAACAAGAAACCTTCAGATAGGAAAGGGAGAAAAATTCGCTAGTCAAATTGTGTTTAAGTTAGTCGTCACAGTCTTATGTACAATGCTGCAGATTTAAAATGCTTATTGGTGGCGTGCTCTCTAAGTGGAAACCGATTATTGGGATTGTTTTTTGTTGCAAGATTAGTATTGGTCAAGGAATCTCCATAAGATGACAGATAACATGTGGACCAATCTCAAAAGAAACACGTAGCTATAATTATTTGAATTCCAACTTCTCTATAAAGTTATCCGCGAAATTTTCAGGTCTCTACTTCACTGGTTGTGAAAACTAAACAGATGACATGCAATAGAGCAGGTAACTAGACACAGACGAAATTACATTCAAATTCCTTTGATATGGGCTTACACATTCTCTCGTTGGCTGTGTGAGGCTCTGGCACTGCCGTTATATCTGATTGGCTACTACATGTTGCGAGAGGTTCCCTGTTGGCTATGGGCTGCCGGTTGGCGAGTAGTATACTAGGTTCTGATTGGCAACCAGGGTTCATGCATGTTATTGGTTGGTGACGCCAGTTTTCCGGCATGTGCGGCTGGAGTTCCTGATATAACCAGCTCTATGTATGTTCTTAAGTACTCTGTAGTTGTGTCGACTTTAACTACAGCGCTGGTCGTAACAATTCTCATTTTCAACACCCGAGACCTTAAATTAGAGTCTGGTAGGGTTACCTAGTAGTAATTGACCGACTCCTAATGCATATACGTAATATATAGAGGATCGAGTGTTTCGCGAATTCATTTTGCAACGAGCTGGACTTCACTGTTGTATTTATTCTCGAGTAGGCGTAATTTATTTTATAGTAATCTGCTTCAGAAAATGCCAGTTTTGTCCACTAACTTTCTCGGGCATTCTTATATAAACAGTGTGGTTTTTCGTCAAAATTAGGATATCTTGTCCCACGTACAGTTATGCAACTTGTCTGCAGTTACTGGCTTTGGTCCATGTGAGAACCTACTCCTTGTTTTACTGGCTCAGAGAAATCCCGACTGCTCTAGTATTGTCGATCCACCCACTTATCTATAAGTAAACTGCAGAAATTTTCCAAACACTAAGCACGAAAGAAATTTCTCTTAAATCCAATGTCCGTATACACTTTCAGGCCCCCTAACCGTTGAATTTGATGCCTTAAAAGTGGCTTGAAAGGTTTCAAATAAAATACGGAAAACTAATATCGGCCTATGTATGGACACCCAATTTTTAGGAAAATATTTCATGGAAGGATGTATTTCATAACCGTTATGGTCAGATCTACTTTAGTGATTGGATTATTTAAATGGTATGCGTCTAACAGTCTGCGCGAATCACAGGCGTATACTATCAGAGTAGGCATATTTTTGCTGGCCAGTCGAGAAAGAAAATATCTTCAACAAAAAAAAAATGCGTCCAATAAGCAAACTAAATTTGCTGGAACGCCTGTAGGGTGTTGGGATATAAAATTCGAGGAACTCTTTTCCCGAAGGAGACACGGCGGCTGAGCGGTTAGACTGCTCGCCTCCCATCAAGGCGAACCGGGCTCAATCCCCAGCCGGTTCACTCCGGATTTTTGCAAGTGGATATCATGCCGGACTATGCTGCTGGTTGGCGAGTTTTCTCGGGAATCTCCCTTTTTCTCCACCTGCTCCACAGTCACCTCAATTTACCCTCATCGGCTCTCAAGACCTCGATTTAAGAGCCACCCAAATCTCTTTGCTTTCTCATTATTTCGCGAAAATAGGGCGCCCTTTAATAGATGTAATTTAAAAGCACACGTGCAAATAACAATTCAAATTCTTCACGCCTGTGTTATTCATTATGTTTTCACAACTGTTAATGCAGTGCCTGACAACAGGATTTAACAGCACACGTTATCAGGTCATAAATCGTAAAAATTAGCACACTTAGCGCTTCTTGGGCAAGACTGTGCACACTTTCGTTTAATGGAGTTTCCATAATTTATTTAATGACTGCTACTCTTTCGAAGGACCGGTTTTAGGTCTGACTGGTTGGAAACTTATATTTTATAGTTTTATTAGTGGCCCACCGTTCTTTACGGCATCTCATTAAATCTTGTCCCAGTCTCAAAGCTAACAAACTGCCTACGAGGTTCCATTATATCTATGCTGTCACATAACTGTGCTAATATGAAGATACCCTATCATTTCGTGTTATAATATTGGAGCTCTCAAGCTCTACGCTCGAGCAGAAGTCACTTGTTCATTGGGTGCTGACTAAGTCAGAACTCATTTCATAGTTCAACACGGCCACATCAGAGAGAAGGTAAGTATTCAGAGCTGAAACAGGCATTCTTACCGCGAATTCCAGACGCACGCACTGGCCACCAAAATGGCGTCGCTCACCAGCAATATGTTGGCAACCCGTTAGCCAGTCACTGCCTCGTTAATTACTTACCAACCGAAAACATAGCCAATAGGATGGGCCACCTGTTTTACGCGAAAATACTAGCGCGGAGGCTAGATTTACATTTCCTACGTTCACACTTTCAACCTTCTTTTGACTACTGGCCGCTTGTCTTTGTATGAAGAGAGTCTGTTACACGAGTAAGCCAATCAGGATTAAGTTACCCCGATATTGACCGTCCGTGATTCGCGGACAGATATGATGATCCAGTCACGAAAGTGGTTATGAACTAAAGTGTTTTGTAACACAACATGTCGTGAAATATTTTCATGGAAAAATCAGACGTGTCTACCAATAGAGAACGTTCCGCGCCACGCGACGGCCAATCAGACACAAAGCCCGTCTCCAGAGCCTCACACAACCAACCAAACGATGGGCACGTCCACATCAAAGGAACCGCTCCGCAGTTTCTCTGTGGTACTATATTGTGCATGGTTGACGATGCAATGCTAGGGGCACCTGTTTTCTGCGAAAAGATTGAAGGACATGTTGTGTTCCAAAACACTTTAGTTCAGAACCACTTTCGTGATTAGATCATTTGAATTGTTGTGGGTCGTATCTATACGCCTGCGTATCACGGTCAGTCAGTATCGGAGAAACTTAATTCTGATAGGTTCACTCATGGAACAGATTCTCTTTACACAAAGTCAAGCGGCCAATAGCCAAATGAAATATGCAAGTGTGCACATTGGATACTGAAGTCCTTTCTCTGAGTAATCTTTTCGCGAAAAACATCTGGCCTTATATTATGGCAAGCACAAATCCTAAAGCTCATTAACCGTCATAACCGAGTAATTGTTGTGTCGGCTTAAATTACAGAACGAATCAAACCAGTCTTTTTTGCCACGCCTCAAATTATGAATTATAAAGTAATTGAAACGTTTAACCATGCCAACTTCTTTCAATATTATAAGTAAAACGTAATAGTTTTTTTTATAAAAGTTATTTTAAATTAATAGTAGTTGAAATGTATTCCGAATTGCCCTATTTGGAAAATGGAAATTTAGTTACCATAAATAGAGTGTCAAAATGATAAATAAAGAAATGCTTCAGAAATTTTGATTTGTTTTTATTTTATTTTAGAAGATGGTATATATGTAGGGCCACGCGATTTTCGCAAAAACATTTCCACGCCCACTCCGTTTCAATAAACTATGGACGCACCAGCAGTTTTTTTTTTTTTTTGCTTACTGGCCACTTGTCTATGTCAGGAGATATTTTCTACCTCGAGTGGCCAGTCAGAACTAAGTTACTCTGATGCTGTTACATCTGTGATTTGCGGGCAGACAACAAAGAAGTGTGAGACGCAAATCCTTCAACCTGGAACGTTGATATGAGCTAAAAGGTTATGAAATGCAACTGGTCATGAACTCTTTTCTCCAAAAACGGGCGTCCCTGTATGTAAATTATCTTTAGATCTTCTGTACTGTTGTACCATGTGTATGTACAAAGTTAAACTCAACTTAATAGACACATGAAGAATTTGCGGATTCATTTCAGGACAAGCTAGAATTCAAAAAACTTGTATTTATATAACTTTACCCACTGGTACACACTGTGTTAGATACCTCCTAGAGAAGGCTGGCTCGATCGTCGCCTCCACTGTGACAGTAGACAACCAACGTGCAATTAATATCGGCATATTTGTACATAATTCTGTAGAGTCTAGCCTGCAGGTAATTGAAATCGCGAATTTCTCAGGTCTCTGCTAATTAACAATAGCAACGAAATTTGTTTAATCTTCAATGTTGCGATTTAAGGAAGATAATTATATGCTCAGTACAACTTAAGTATATGGTCATTACGTTCAAACTGAGTTGAAGAGGCGAACTTTCTCAAGCCTTCCTAAGACATAAAAGACTAGAGTAATTCCTGTAACAATAGACAAGTAGTATTTTACTGCGCTTCAGAACATTTTTCGTATAAAATATTTTGTTGCTGCCTGCCAATCAAATAACCCTTAAAAGGCAGTTAATATTAATGAATCAGAACCCTTTGTCCTGTATTAGCTTTGTTGCCTATGTATAGAGACCTGATGAAATTCCCGGATTAATTTTGGGACAAGCTAGAATTTAAAAAAAAAAGTGTGTTTATATAACTATAGCCATTGGTCCACACGGTGTTTGACACCTCCTGGAAAACGCGGGCCCAATCATCTTCTTCCACTGTGACAGCAGATAACCAATGTGCAGTTAATATCTGCATAGTTGTACATAAGACTGTAGAGTCTAGCTTGCAGGTTATTGAACTCGCGAATTTTTCAAGTCTCTAACGTACCTTTAGAGTATATTTTGAAAATTCGTTTCTGGTAAATGTGGTCAATTGGACAGTTACATTTAATTGCATCTGAATTCAGCTTTATTTTGAGGTCCTTATTAACCAATCTGATGAACACTTAATGTTACGGTTGCGCATTTGTTCGCACCAAATTTGGACTTTTTTTTTCTCTCAAAGTAGCTTTAACATAATAACTGTGTATCAGTGGAATGTTTGCTATCATTCAACGCCATATTTGAGCGAAAATATTTCACGACCAGTTCCATTTAATATCAATTTATGCCAGATGCACTTACGTGATTGCATGGTTTACATTTCACGCGTCTCGGTATCCACGTGCTAATCAGAATCGTGCAGCACTGAAGTTACCTAATTCTGATTGGCCAGTCAAGTAGTAAAATGTCTTCACACAAATACACGCCGCTAATAAGCTAAATAAAACTGCTGCTACGTCCCTATAGTATTGAAATCTAGCATTTACGGAAATCTTTTCGCGATGTTCGGGTATCCCTATACATAAACATTTTGTAGACTTTTGTCGTTAGGGCCACTTGTTTTTCGCGAACACATTTACGCGGAGGTTAGACTTCAATATCCTATGTGCGCAATTGCAGTCTTCCTTTGGCTATTGTTCGCTTGTCTTCGTGTGAAGCGAGTATAATACATTAATAAGCCAATCATAATTAAGTTGATCCGATACTAACCGTCCGTGGTTCGCGGGCAGACAGATAAGACGCGTAAACATTTCTAATGACCCAATCACGAAAGAGGTTCTGAACTTAAGTGCTTTGAAACACAATTTGTCCTGAAATATTTTCGCGAAAGACAGGTGTTCCTAGTTATAATCGCCCGAACTCGGCAATATGAATATTAGCGCTTTTAATACCAATAGAGCTGAATTTTTTTGCCACTTTGGTCGTTTGCCTCTAATTAAGTTTCTTGGATATAAATTACTAAAAATTTAGAACCAAACACTTGATAGAAAAATTAAATTAAAAAAAAAATCCAATCATGGAGGCTTGTATGTCGTAATTTCTCCAGGTTGCAGTCCTAACTCTTTTGCTGCAAGCGGTCCAGTGTAATTTTTTCCATCCGCCGAGTTAAAAGCGGCTACATTTGTCGTGGATCCAGTGGAAGAACGTGTAAGAGGGACGTTATCTGATGTGGAGGTTTGTTCTCATGGCCAGCCGGCGCCCGGGCACTCTTACATCAAAAGAACCGCCACGAACAGGAGTCGCTACTGGGTATACGTAGTCTATTCACAGTGTCCTCACACTTTTTGAATTTAACTTTTGAAAAATCACCCTATTTATAGCGTGCTTCGTTGTGTCCATAATATGTCATCTTGTCGCGTATCACAAGTATTCTATACTTCTTTTTGCAAAAAAGTATTTTATTTTTGGTTAAAATTCAACTTTCACTTACATTTCTTTATAATTATAATATTTTATTTATACTTAACAAGAAAACCAAGAGAAAACATGTTTATGTAATGCCAAGTAAGAAATATTTCTCACTCAAAATGTTATAAAACTGAGTGCGCGCGATTGCGGCACGTTGTGCCTTTGATGTAATCATTTAGACATATTTAAGCATTGCTTGCATCAGTCGGAAGAAAAGTCGGAATGTAGAATTTAAGCAGGGCTGCAAGAAAGTTTGAAGTAACCGTGAAGGGACTATACATATTAGTTTATTACAGAATGACTAAGAATTACAGATGCGGAATCGTTGGGTGCATCGTGGATGTCAGCCCGCACGAGCTGGAGATAGTGGAAAATCGCGGCTCTCTGGAAACAAGCCATCAGTCTGATTGGTTCCTGCGGGCTGGTAAAGGTTGTCTATTTTCTGGGCTGATGGCCAGCGAGTTCACTCCAAAAACGAAAAATTTAAAACGGCTCTGGATCAGGGAATTTGACTGTAGATCTGGCGGAACTGCTCCACCGTTGCTGATATTCTCTTATTAAATAATGGTTATTACTGAATCCTAGCGTATTTAACTGAGCTGGAAGTAAAACCTCAGTGTATCCCACTGATTCGCCACTAGATAACAGCACATTAACACAAGATCCAGTGAAATAACTATAAAGATTGAAATCAATGATTAGAATTTAGAGTGTCTGGTACCAGGCACTGATTGGCATACCGCGTTCCAACGTGTTGCTGGCAAGTGACGCCATTTTGCTGGCGAGTGCCGCTCGAGTTCGCGGAATAATCGGCTATTTCACCTCGGTATCCTTATGTGCTGAGTGTTTGCAAATAATGCGGTCACAATATTTCTTCCCGTTTGTAATTTCCTGAGAGTACAAGGGTGTGTGTCTAAACAACTGCGATACAATCATAAAAACAGCGTTAAATAATGAGTGTTTGTAGTATAGCCTGGTACGTAATGACTTTTCAAAATTCGTGTAACTCTATATACGGAAATGATTATATCCCTAAAAAAATAAATAACGCCATTTCAATTGAACCCATTCTAATGTTATGACGTGTGGACTCGTTAAAGTCTGATATGTTTCATGAAAGTCGAAATGATGGCACCTGCTTTAGTCCTGAGGTTGGCACCAATACGGGTATTACCTTTCCCTACACTCTAAGTCTGAATCAGTGAGAATTTCACTGTTTCAATCTGTCAAACGTATCTGACTTATACAAAAGTTACTTCGGTGAATTTAACTGATGAACCAGTGAAAAAATGCCATATTACATTCACTGATTAATTCAGCGACATTTACGACTGATTCGTCAGTAATTTTTTCCACTGTTTTCTCAGTGGTTTATTTTTTTCTGATGGACCAATGAAACATCTGAGCAACTTGCACCGTCCCTAATTATTTTTTACTGACGTATCAGCGAGACTGTGTGTAAAAATGGCCGTCGATCATCGTTTGAAAATGGCCTTTAAACAACGTGTATAAAGTGAAGTAACAACGAATAAACGAATAAAACTAATACAGAATTCTAAAATGTGTTTCGTCTATCAAAACGCCATTTTACTGTGTAATATGAACACACAGTTTTTCATGTAGTTTTTACGTCTTTCATTTAGATTCCATGTAATCGTCACAGCGCTCTGTTTGAAGGTTTAAACTGTATTTAATGTGGTGAAGAGAGTGTACTCATATATACTATTCGTATTAACAAGCCTAACAGAACCAATCAAACAAAACACGAAAAGTATAAGCACACATATTCAAACTACTCGATTTCGCAGCGGTATTATAACACCTATATTTTCCTCTTGCAATTTAAACTTGGCATGGTAGCTCAGATGGACTGCCCTTATAGCTCAGGGGTAGGGTGGCCGACCTGTATTCGGAGGGTCGCGGGTTCGCGCCCCGGTGCCTCCGGCGCGCCTCACTTGAGCTCAACAACGACAGTTACACCAACAACGACAACTACAAAAACAACGCCAAAAAAAAGGCAAGGCAACTGAATAGAGTCAAATGGTGCGCGAGGCAATCCCGTGGCCACCTGCGGAACTGTTTTACTTTTTTAAATTACGGTAATTTGCAAAACTTAATTTGTAAACAATATCGTAAATAGGTTTATTCCACGTTATTATTTGCCTACATTAAATAAAGGCAATATTTCATTCCCAACTGCAGTCGGCCGTCACTAAATTAATCAGTGAAATTTTTTCACTGAAACAATCAGTGGTTTCCCACGGATTCGAGTTTAGAGAGGACAGTAATGTTATTGGTTGCTGCTGGTACACCACTGTTTTATTATTTGTTTACTTCTTGTTCCAAGGATGTGTAGAGACCTGAAAAATTTGCGAGTTCAATTACCTGCAGGCGAACTCTATAGTCTTATGTACAAACGTGCCCATATTAACTACTTTTAAATTGACTGCTGTCACCGTGGAAGGCGACGATTGGGCCAGAGTTCTCCAGGAGGTGTCAAACACCATGTGGATCAACGGCTGAAGTTATATAAAAACGCGTGAATCTAGATTGTCTCAAAATGAATCAACGAATTATTCACGTTTCTAATTATGGGCACCCGATGTTTCGTGAAGAAATTTATTGTCAAATTGTATTTTAAAACACTTTGACTCCCATCCACTGGTGCAAATGAATGGTTTCAACTGCTTCGTGTCTTATGTGCCTGCCCACGAATTACAGAAGTCCAGTGCCGCAGTAACTTAATTCTCATTGGCCCAGTCAAATAACAAACTGTCTTCCTACGAAGGAACGTGGCCAGTAACGGAAGGAAGACTGCAGGAGCGCAAGTAGGATATTGAAGTCTACGCTCGGCGGAATTCTTTCCGCGATAATCGAGTGTCCCTAGTTAGTTATTTATAACAGATTGCGCACATTGGTTCTGAAGAGAATGAACTTTTTCTCTCACTGTGGTAAAAACAGGAGTATAATTTTTTGTTACAAGGCCAGCCAACAGCCGACCACACTTTCTTACCACTCCGCACCTTTGCCCTTTCTGGGTTACTCCTATGCATTTACTTTGTTTCCTCTTCATTTCTTTTGACATTTGGCTTGCCTTCGGGACCACGTAAATTATTAATTTTCTCTTTGTTTGGTTACAGCCAGGTTACAATTGCTTTAGGTACTATCACCTCCTAACTTTACCCTCTTACTGAATTTATTGTGTTCATATAATACTAACTCCAAGTAGTGGCGTAGTGTGGTTGATTCTCCTATAGTCCATTCACGGTTACTTATAACTTTCATGAAGCCCTGATAAAGTTCTACTTCTAGGATATTCCCCCGCCTCAAGCAACAATCCTTAAACGAGTCTAAAAAATTACACCAAACAGCCCATGCACCGCATACGTGCGCACTCAGTGTAATAATAGTTTGCGTTGCCTAAGAACTATTTCTTACTAGGCGTTACCAACACACCTATTTTCACCATATTTTAATTCATATTAATTATATAAAAATATTGTAATTTATACATAAAATATACGTAAAAATTTAATTTAAATAACAATCATATACTTCTGGGTTAGTGTAAGTATAAAACCCTTGTGATACGTCTCATATTTAGGGAAAAATCAAACACGTCATATAGGGTATTTTTTTCAAAGGATTGATTGAAAAAGACTATATCAACCCAGTCCCCATGTTTTCCGGCACTTCTAACTATTGCTATGTCTTGTAGAGCGGTGATATCTGTTGACAACGTTGATAATATTCTTATTCGCTCATTACTACAGTTTTAAAATCCAACAGAGAGCGGGGCCTTTGGGCCTATTTTCGATAGCCATATCTAGAGATCCCGGAAATTTTGCGAATTCATTTTAGGAAAAGATACACCTAGGCCTATTTCGAACTAGGGATGCTCGATTTTCGCGAATAGAATTCCGCTCACGCTAGATTGCAATGCGCTACTCTTTAAAAATGTTTATAATTTTTGCTAAGAATTTGTTTATAATTTCTCAAATTATTGTAACAGTAAAAACATTTACCTTGTATAATTACTCGTTAGAAAAACTACAAGAGCCGTGTTTGTAATATACCTTGAGAAATGTTTATTCTATACTTATCCGTATCCACGAGTCCAAGCAAAATGGCGAACACTCAGGATTTTAAAGCCGTATATAGCTGTTCGTGCAAAAACTATTTTTGATATATAAAGTGGGTTAGTTGCGTGCAAAAAGAAATGTATTGCAAGTATTAATAACGTAAAACACTAAAAGCTACTCAAATAACTATAACAAATGGCAATGATTTTGAAAACACGTGACACCTTTACTCATTAAATGTAAATGGTATTGTTTCAACACAGAACTCTTAAAATGAAAAAAAAAAATGCATTCTTCTTAACCAAATAACTACTAGAATTTCGTAGGTATCTACCTCTGTGCTCGAGGGCATGGGCTACGCGAGTTCTTGTCCCTGTTTTGGAAAGGTGTAGCAAATTTTTTCCGTGAATTATATTCTGAAATTTGTTTTTCCTATTCTCTGTTATTAGGGATAAGCGAATTTCGCGAAAAGATTTCCGCTCATGCTAAATTTAAATACCTTACGAGCATGCTTATTGGCGGCGTGTGTCTGTGAGAAACATTTTCTTTGTTGACTGGCCTATAAGAATTTAGTTACTCCGATACTGTACGTCTCTGATTCGGGGACAGACATTTAACACGCGTAACAACTAGATCACCCAATCACAAAAGTGTATCTGAGCTAAAGTGCATTGAAATACAACAGGTCGTGAAATCTTTTCGCGAAATTCGGGTACCCCTATCTGTTATTAATACATCATATTTGATTTCTAGAATAAAAAAAGAACTATTTTATGTTCACTTCTCAATAATATAAGCCTATCATTTGCAGTGATACAATCCTATCATTTGTAATATTACAAACATATATTTTGCAAATTTTTCAATACAATTGTTTGCAGTTCTACAAAGATTTTCTTTGCAACTGGGCTTTCAAGGATTTTTGTTGTCAAAGAACAAAATAAATTGCAGCGTAGGGCGTATTTGCAGTTTTCTTTTCTTATTGGCCACGTGTTTTGAGGCAAAACCTTTTCTTAATTAACTGGCGAACCAGAATTATATTTCTGCGATAATATACGTCTGCGATTCGTGGCCAGACACTTAAAGAATGCAACACGTAAATCACACAATCACGAAAGTTGATCTGAGCTAACTTCTTATGAAGGACAACTAGTCACAAACTCTTTTCGCGAAAAACAGGTGCCGCTGGTTCAAACACGTGCACTGTTGGCTTTCTTTTTTATTAGATCATAATTTGATAACCATAACGAATTCCTAGACGCATTTGAACTGATAAGTAACATGCAAGAAAATGAAGACATTATGCCGTTCTACCTGGTTAGGGTTGAACTAAAGCAACAGCCAATGAATAGACAAGATCAAAAGTCTCGTTACTATTTGGGGACACGTTAAATTTTAAGCACGTGTATCTGTGCAATAAATTTGTCATTGGCAGAGACCCGAGAATTTCGCGGTTTCATTTCTAGACAAGTTGGAATCCGCACACATGTACGTTCATGTTGCGTTTATAATAGGTCAACGTGTTTTTTTGACAACTCCTGGAGATAAATAAGCCAATAATAAACACGCAAGAAATTGTTCGCCCAACCACCGCCTTTTACTACCACAATTATCAACCTATAACAAGTTGATATCTTTATGAGAGTATATAAGACTGTGAAGTCTAGCCTACTGGTCACTGAAATCGCGAATTTCTCGGGTTTCTAGTCATTGGACCATGCTTTATCTGACACGCCCTGGGCAAATCTACGGTAAAAAAAAAATTAACTCTTCACAATCATGTACCCCAATCACGTGCACTTTAGTATGAAAGGGCGTGACTTCAAGTTTATGGAGAAGCCAATGGAAAATCCGCGCCGGCTCCGGTATATGCAGTACTATGAAGTTCAGCCTGATGCAAATAATAATGCGAATTAAGCATGTGTTTACCACTGAACAACTAACTGAGGCTCGAGAGTAAACAACGGGACCTCGGTGGTTTAGAGGTTAGAATACTTACCTCTCACTAAGGCGAATCGGGTTCGATTCCCGGCGGAGACGCTCCCGGACTTTTGTATACGGGAATCGTGACGGGCGATGCCACTGGCCGGCGGGTTTCATCGGGGGTCTCCCGTTTCCCCCGCCCTTTCATTCCGGCGCTGCTCTATACTCGCCTCGCTTTGCCCTCATCGGATCTCAAGACCTCGATGCCAACCAAATCTGTTCACTCAATCACTCACCTACTCAATTACACAATAGATTGTGGAGTCTCACTTGTTTCATAATGAGTTCGAGTATCTTTCTGGTCTCTATCCGTACCCGTAGTTAGCCTGAGAACAGAAGCTGTAGGACTGTGGAGTCTAGCCCTAATGTCAACGAATCCGCAGAATATCCCGGCCTGTCGCCGATCGCCTGTCTGACCGGGTCAAAAAACATTTCGGTTCCTGCAAACGCTGACGTGTTTATTGGCCAAAATACAGATACAAGGTGTCGGAGAAAAGTCACCCAGCCTAAAAAGTGATAGAATGTTGACTGGTTTTGAGAAATGTCGTTTGTCGCGCAGCCGGAAGCGAACCTGGTTCAAGTGTGGTCCGGTTAGAAATTCGCCCTGGAAGCATCACGCAACAATCTTGTTCCCAGCAAGAATCCTAAGATGTTTTACTTATCCTGTCGATCTTTAATTTAATTTTATGGCTTCCAAATTAAAATTTTATCTCCGAAAACACTTCGCATAAACACCCCATTTCCGCGAAAAACACTCCTGTTTAGTTGATTTCAAAACCTTTAAACTCAGATTGTTTGGTTGGTTTTAGCTGCTACGCCGTATGAGGTGCCTACTCGCATTAACAAAGTAACGCAATTATGACCGGCTCAGTTTTGGATAAGATACGTTAATAATAATCAAAGGATAAATGCAGGCTCGCAATTAGGGCACCGAATTAAAGCCTTCGTAGAACACATATCACCAAAATCATGTTACCCTGCGTCATTACAATTTATGATTTAGGGTCACCCGATTTTTGCGAACATATTTCCACGCACGCAAAATTTTAATACTCTACGGGCCATCAGCAGGTTTCTTTAGTTTATGGGCCACGTGTCTTTGTCAGGAGGCATTTTCTTACTCAATTGGTGAATACGACTTACGTTTCTCCGTCCATTACTGTATGTCTGTCAATTGCGGGCAGATACGTAAGAATCATAACACCTAAATAATCCAGGTACGAAAGTGGAACTGAGCTAAAGTGTTTCCAAATATAACTAGTCATTAAATTATTCTCCAATTGTATAGGCCTATAAAGAATGTTGCAAAATTGCATGTCAATACTTAGGGGAAACATTCCTCATATCTGGATGATGAAAAAATGATATATTGACATCGATACACAAACACTTCGTTTCTTTACTACAGCTCGTAATACATAACATAGGGGAAAGTAGCCGAATGCGTACCGCCTCCTAAGTCGTCCCACCTCCGTATTTCAGGAAATGTGAATACCACTGCGCTCTTGTGGCTACAGGATGAACCTGTTGTAGTTCCCTGCCAGCCCGAAGAATAACGTAAGTGTGGAACCACGTTTAGCTATGTTATTGAAGTTTATAATTATTTGCACTTCTGGATGTAGTTTCTGAACCTCAGTTGTAAGCCTGTACGAATTTGAAAAGTAAGTAATTATTGTTCAAATATATTTATTATTGTAAAGACAACTCTTCTTCACATTCTGAACTTATTTATAGCTGATGACAAACAATTTGAGGTTATGTTTCATATGTTTGTTTTGTTTGATGACGAGATGCCTAAGTCGTACCACGTCGTAGTTTCGCAAATCTTACCGGTAAGATTTAGGATACTACTACAAGACAAGTTGCAATGAAACCCGTTTATTGCTGACTGTATGTGTAAACACTTTGAACAATCTAAATAACCTTTTGCGTAGTTTTATGCAGTGATCTCATTTTATTACAAACTTCAGTAAAGGTTCCGCATTAAATCTGTGCATTGTTTACGGAACATTTTTCTTAATGGTCGTACATCAGCATCCGAGGACAATGGGTTTCAGTTGAACACGCCTTACATGTGCCAAGTTCCATATTTACCATGTGCAGAAGTATTTAATAATCACCGTAAATAAAAGATTATTAAAACACATATCTATTCGGTGTCATAGAATGACGAAAAGAAAATATGGATATTGGACTGAAATGGAGATGGCAATGGCTCTTGCGTCGTATATAAACGGAAACATGGGTTTTAATGAATGCTGTCGACAATACAACATCCCAAAGCTAACATTGAAAAGGCACTTAGACAGGAAGAATGTTGTAGCTCACGAATCCGTAAAAGCCATAGGCTGTACCACCATCCTTCCACCCGAAGTAGAGCAATAACTCGTTGATCATATTTTGAGATTAGAAGAACTTCTGTTTGGTATAACAATTACTGATGTCTGGAAGTTAGCATTCCAAATTGCAGGGCGCAATGAAATACCACACAGCTTCAACAGATTGACAGAAATGGCAGGGAAGAAATGGTTTTATGCCTTTAAAGCCCGTCATAAGGAATTAGCGCTACGTGAGCCCGAGTGCACTTCCATGGCACGTGCAAAGGGGTTCAACAAGAAGAATGTGTTAGGATTTTTTGATATCCTGGAAAGAGTTATAGATTAAAACAAATTTGATGTTACTCGTGTGTTCAATGTGGATGAGACGGATTTCAGCATTATACATCAAAGATGCCGAAAAGTGCTGGCTATGAAAAGAAAGCGTCAAGTGGGAGCTATTGCAAGTGAGGAAAGAAGTGTCAATACAACAACAATGTGTTGTACTAGTGCGTCGAGAATGTATGTTTCACCTATGATGGTCTTTAAACGCTTGAGAATGGTGCACGAGTTGAAGGTTGGTGCTCCTCTTGGAAGTATTGTTGACATATAGGGAACAGGCCACATTAACAGTGATCTTTTTGTAAAATTGTCACAACATTTTATTGCTATCATCAAACCAACCATCGACAAACAAGGTTCGCTTAATTTTAGATGTTCATTTGACACATTCGAAGAATGTAGAAACTTTGGAACTTGGAAGAGCCAATGGCGTCCTAATGTTGCAGTTGCCTGCCCACACAACTCATCGGCTACAACCTCTAGACAGGCCCTTCTTCAAGCCATTATAAACTTAATACACCCAGGAAGTTGAAAACATGGCTTCGAACAAATCCCGGTTTGTGTGTTACCCAGTATCAGATTACCCAACTTGTAGCAGAGGCCAATACAAGTGCAGAAACAATTCAGAACGCCATTAACGGATTTTGTGCTTGTGGAATCTGGCCGGTAGATCGTAATATTTTTAACGATTCCGACTTTTTAGCAGCTGCAAATCTGGAAGAAAATGAATGCCACTCCGATGAAAATGAGACGGAAACGCCTTCTTGTAAGCCTACAGAAAACATCAGCGATCCAACATGAAGTAAAATAATTAGCCCTAATGATAGGCTTACTCAGCAGGAGATTATATCGAAGTTGAATATTTCTATTGAAGCTATTTCTCCAATTACAACATGCCCCAAACATGTGTCCACACCAGCAAGGCGGGGAGCTCAACGTGCTGTTGTACTGACAAGCAGTCCGTACAAACGTGATTTGATGGTTGCAAAATATAGAGGAAGAAGACGACCAGCAAAGTAGATAGTAAATCTACAAAAGGGATTCTACATGTGCAAATAAGCGTTTAAGAACAATTCCATACAACAATGCACCTTCTACTTTGTTCGCATCCAATGTAAGCATAGAACGTGTGCAAGACGATTGGTTTTGTTCAGTATGTGAGGAAAATGTCGTAGAAAATATGGTGCAATGTTTACAGTGTCACACCTGGATACATGAAACCTGCGCAGGGGTTAAATCAGGCCTGAAAGGTTTTATTTGTGTTGCATGTAAATTATTTGTTTGTTTGTTTTATTTACGGTGAAAATGTATTTGTATACACTTAAAATATCATTATAGCTGTTTTCATGGACAACATTTAGTATTAGACTATTTCTGTTTGTAGCGGTACGATGTACGATACTGGCGCTACGATTTTGGCCACTGGTTTCCTATATCGTACCAATTGCAGTCTTACACTAAGAAATTCTTTTCTGGGTCGCTATTTCAGCTAACTAGGCATGTTAATGTAGAACTGTGTATACATATATGTATGCCGCTTCGTGCTAAATCAATATTGGAGCAGTACATTGGAGATTGGCCCAAATTAATGCAATAGTGTAAAAAATGGTACGCCTTAGGCAACCTTCCCCTACAGTGTATGGATTGCTGGCTGGATCATGTTACTGTGGATTGCCATCGCAGCTGTAATTGGCAGCCCCATGTCGGCCCCCGAGATGCTCTAATTTAAATCCACTAGACTTTTGTTTGTGGGAACATTTAAAGGCACATGTGTATGCGACCAGTGTGGACGTGGACACGCTTCGTGGCTGTATTGTGGCGAGCTGCGAAACAATCAAGAATTTTCCAGGGATTCATAAACGCATCAGGGAGTTCAAGCAACGACGGGTTGGTGCATGTGTTCCTGTTGGTGGAGAGCATTTTGAACATTTTCTTTTGTGGCGATGATAAGCTTTCACGCATGTGTAACTAATTCCTGTGCAATTCCTACTTTTCTAGGTGTAGTGTAGTGATGTGAGGTATCGTGTATCATCCAATTGAAGGCTGCGATGGCATTGTACAGTAACATGATCAAGTCCGCAGACCATAAACTGTACCTTATATATTACGAGCTGTAGTACAGAAACGAAGCGTTTGCGGACCTATGTTCATATAACTTTTTTTCATCCTTCAGATGTGAGGAATGTTCCATCGAATTATTGGCATGCAACATCCTGTACTTTAGTAGCTGCTGTTTTCGAGTGCAGTTTGTTACTTGAAAATCAAGGAGGCAAAAATATTTCTGTTAGTTTGAATGAAAAAAAAAATATTTAGGCGTAATGACTAGTCAGTCACTAACATAATATACAATGTACAAAAACCACACGATTGTAACAGAAATATGATCGAAATAGAACGGTAACTGGGTTAACGGGAATAGCAGTAGGCATGGCATTATTTGGGATTGATAAGAGAACCCCAAATTTGATAGTAGCTTTCCAAAATGGCTTATAATGACGAGGCTAAACTGACTTTCCTCGAGGGAGTATGAAGTTTTTGGGTTAAGAGTTACGGGACGGCTCGACTTTGGCAATGATTTTTTTTTTCGGGGAAGCTGATGGCCCAATGAGGTGGTTAGGTCAGTTGATAGATTTGGGTGGCTCAAAACAACGAGGTCTTCAGAGCCGATGAGGGTGTAATGAGGTGAGAATGGAGCAACGCCGGAATGAAGGGGTGGAGGAAACTGGAGAACCCCAATAATACCCGTCGACCAACAGCATCGTCCGGCACGATTCCCACTTGCGAAAATCCGGGAGTGACCCGGCCGGGGAATGTACCTGGTTCGCTTCGGCGGGAGGGGAGTAACCTAACTGCTCAGCCATCTCGGTTCCAAATGGCCAAATGAAATATGTAGGATACATAGGCGAATGATAAAAGAATTAAAGTAGTAGGCTATAACGAGTATACCACATTAGCGTTGAGGATTGGTTATTGGGAGGAGATGGTGGCGATGCCAGAGTTGACCTCTTCCTTGAAACATTTATCTGACCACTGCACCAAGCGACTCCCTTCTACATCGTTACGTCAAAGTAAGATATATATTAAATTTAATCTAATTGAGATTGGCTTAAAGGTGCTGATAATGGAAAAATGATTTCATGTTTGTCCGAAATAACTTTTATCTTATAGAAATTACTTTTGTCTTATATAAATTACTTGCAAGTACTCTTTATATTACATAGTATTTTACACAGTAGCATGTCAAATTCACAGCATGGTGGTTCTGGGACGTACAAAATATAAACGTAAAGCTTTGTAGAACATTTATCAAGGGTTATCGTTATATTTTAAAGAAATGCATTTCGACTGATGGGCATTAATTGCATGTACATTTTCCTTGCATAGAAACGTTTGTATCACATAGTTTATGAGGCATATGGCGTGTCAAAAATGACCGTATAAGTATTTTCGTGACATAAAAATAAGAAAATCTTTACAGGATGTCTATAAAGGGTGATTAAAATAGTGTATCTTTTTAAATTTTAAATATTCTTAGAAAAATATTTTTGACAGTATGAAAACATATAATAATATATAAAAATGCGTAAATTTCCAAATAACTTATTGATAAATTAAAAACAAATGGCTAAATAATATCATAGCGTGATTTTTAACATTCCATGAATATATCGAAGTATGAAACATCTAAATTCGTGTTTTTTTTTTGTTGTTATTTTCACCTTCTGAAATCACTAAAATTGTGATTTTGACACGCAATCATATAAAAATATATCGTCAAAACAGTGTTATGCAATGGAATAATCATTGTAACTAATTTCTACGTTTATTACACATGTAAAACTGATGTCACTGGACCGTATATAAACTGATATGCCCTGGCCATAGAGCAGCTAAGTACATTGCCTGGTGGTCCCTTTGATGTAGGCACACTCATTCTCTGTTTGGCTACACGAGGATCTATGAATGGCCGTCGATCCTCATTGTTCCCTGAATGTTGCAAAAAGCTTCCTATTGGCTTGGCTGCCTGCTGGCGATTATGTTACCGAGCTCTGCTTGGCGAACAGCGTTCCGAAATTTTGCAGCCTGAATTTCACCATTTTGTTTGCGTGTGAAACTGGAGTTCGCGAAATAAGCTGCTATTTCACCTCTGCATACTTATTTACTCTGTGCTGATGCCTTTCTGTGTACAGTATAAGTCCCAAATATCATTAATGTCCAACGTGCCCACGATCGTGGATACGGTGAATAACAGGTTAAGCACGTGTGGAGTATGCACTGATTTTGTCATTGGACCGTATATCAACTGACAGACCCTGGCTAACTCTGCGGCCATGAACAAACACTTCCTACTAGTATGGCCAAATCACGTTACATACAGTTACAGAGTAAGTGACTTCGCACCGAGATGTCGATCAATGAGGAAATGACGTCGGCTGGAGCACATACAATCCAAACAATAAAATGAACTCTGAATATTACTTGTAATCGAATAACTACAAATAAAAAAAATAACACTACTGTCGCTGATTTTTTATGGTCTGAAGTATTGGCGTATTTATTATATCAGGACAAGCAAGAATTCAAGAAAACTTATATTTGTATTATTTTGTTGCTTTTGATCCATGCGTTATTTGACCTAGTTAGCCCTAGTTATAGGTGCTGCTGAAAGACATGCGAAATTAAATTTACTACTGAATTCCAAAAACATCGAACAATTGCAGTGAATAATTTTGTGTTTACGGCATTGTTACTATTTTCTGCTGACGTTTCAATATGATTATAATATGAAAACATATTTTCTGTCAATGTTTTCCCGAAGTTATGTGCTTCAAATACGACTGTATTAGCAGTTATAAATGTTATGCCAAACAGTTTTCAGTTAATTAAGTTTGGAAAACCTAATAATGCAAACACGGATCATTAATATATTTTACACATTTATTTATCTTTCTTAAACGAATTGATGTAAAAAATCGATTCTTAAAAGTAGTTAGTATTCATCCAAAGGCGGGGGAAATGAGGCAGTCTCCGGAATTATTAATGGACTTTGTTTGAAAAAAATATGTTATTTTATTAGAACAATGCTACCGAACATAGGAAATAGCTACGTAAAAATATTAGGCAAGATGTTACTAAGGATCAGATATTTCACTCAAGATCAGCTTATACGTGTTCTAAAATTGCTTGATATTGAGTTTCATTCCCACTTTGCACTTGGACAGTATATAGGGTATAATTTAATGCAGTTTTAAGTTCCCTACTGTTTATAAAAATATAAATACTAAATTAATAGCTTTAATATAATCATTTAATTAATGCCTATTTGTAAAAAAATAGCTCAAGAATTACTTAATCTATTTCATAACAGTGTGAGGTGTAGAAGTATTAACAGTTGAAGGCAGCGTATTTACAGGATTCCTAGAGAGAACAATGCCAATTAAGGTCCTAAGAATCTTTACGCTATGTCAACGATGGTGAAGAACTATCTTTGGTTCACCGATCGTTATCATTTGCGATTCATTTGTGGACAATGTTCGTTAAGTATGCCTTTGAATAATTCAAAAAATTCAGTACCTAGTTGTTTTTAGAAGTTTCACTTAATAATTTACTTTTATATTTGCCAAGAGGAGCATTAACATATATGTAATTTCAGTTTTTGCGTGGTCTATATCCTTTTACTTACTATTTTTGCTTGTTTTCATAATATTACAATCTATAGTAAAATCATACAAGTAATTTTATAAAATAGGTATTACAATTTAATACCCGCAATTGAATAATCTACGAAGCTTCAAGGCGTTTGTAAAAACCATCTTTTAACGTAAGTTCAATAAGAATGTTCTTTGTAATTCGTAACATTGGCCACATGCAAAACTTAACTGCATTACTCTCTTTGAAATATATGAAAGCTTAACCCATGATCATAGTTAACGTCAGAAGACCCTACAAAGTTTTGTTTAGAAAATTACATGTTGCTGGAGTAAAATTGAAATAAAATTGTCCGTATTTAAAATCAAATTTGACTTGTTATAGTTGCCTTTTAACTAGGTAATAGAATCTATATTTCTACAAGTAGGCATGTTAATCTTTTCTGTCAGGGATTATAAGTTTTAGCACTGCCAAGTACAAATTTTTATTCAGTTTTATTTTTAATACATTAATTTGTCCTTACATACTGGAGCGCAAAACCAACATATTTTATTCTTGTTGTTAATTGATAGTGGAGTCTTAATGACATCTTTAACATGTAAAGAGATTCCATAATTCAACGTCGGAGTCTTTCAGTGTACCGAACTATTCCTAAGTCTTCTTTTAGTGAAACACGTCCTTCAGATACGAAATATTGAATGACAGGGTTGGTGAGAAAATACCCCAGACATTCACGACAAATTCACAGAGATTGCAGGCCAGCTATAAGTGCATCACCTATATCCACGACAGCAGGAGCACTAGTTGTGCTCGTCCCTGTATTACCACCTACTGCGGTCCTACTGGTCAACAGAACACCGGACACTACACTCCTCTCTATAACGTTCATTATAGGCTATTTACGGTAAAGTGAGCACTTTTTGAGACCCTGCTAAATTTTTCCTTCGAGCCAGTTTCTGTCTTTCGGCAAATTTTTATTATTAACATTGCCATGTGACTAACGAACACAGTGTATACATTCCACAACTCTCGAAAGTTGACTTCCGGGGCTGCAATAAAACATATTTATTAGTGGTTGATGCCTGTTGGGAGGATCTTAAAAAGTGCTCACTTTACCGTGAACAGCCTATACTAGAGACTAGGGTCCCTGTTTTTCTCGAGAAGATATACGCGAAGGCTAAACTCTAATGTCCATGGCATACGTGCAGTTTTCCTTATTGGCCAAGTGTCTCGGTCAGGAGACAGTACTTTGACTGGGCCAATCAGAACTAGGTAACTCTGGCACTGAAAGTCCGTGATTCGCGGGCAGAACATATGCAGTGCATGACAGTTCCAATCATCGAATCACGAAAGTTGCTCTGAGCTCCACTGTTTTGGAGTACAGGTAGTCCTTACTAGGCACATGCAAAATTCGCGTTATTATTTAGCAGCGGGATAAATTTCACAGTACTGTGTATACTTGATTCGGTGTCGTTTTCCCATTGGCTGCTGCATCACATGTGAAGTATCTCCTTTTCCAAATAACTTGCAAATGATTGCGGCACACGATTGTGAAGTGGTCATTTATAGGCGCACAGTTACCCAGGACGTGTCAAATTAATTATGGACCAATGACAAACGTATTGAAAAGGTACGCGTTTTTTAAGTTTAACGTGACCCCAAATAATAACGCGAATTTCGCAGGTCTTTATACTGGTCGGCTGTTAGCTAGCGCCGATTTCACAGAGACCTAACAAGTGTTTCCAGTAAAACATAACAAAAGATGTTGACGTAAATTACTCTTTGAGGCTTCAATGATATCGAGTTAATATTGAATGAATTTTGCAAAAACTGCTGGGAGCACATTATATATTATGTCGTAAATGTATAACAAAAAAAACTGATGTCTTGAAGTTACAAGTAAACAACAGGTAACATTGAATTCCAGCAACGTTCCATGATGCCAGTAGCACTCGAGTGTTAAAATCACGAAAATGTGCAGTTTCAGCTATTAGGAAGAACTTACAAAATTCGTGACTATATCGGGCATCGGGCTTGAATTCACAGTCCTTTAAATATTTTCACCATTGTAATTTGTTCATTGGCTACCTTACTGAAAAACCATGTACTTAGTTGCTAGACTGCACATAATTCGGTCACACGGATATGGAATGTTTAATCATTGACAGGTGGTCAAAGGATATGGTTGGGGACACCCGAATTTCGCGAAAAGTTTTCACGATCAGTTGTATTTTATAACACTTTAGCTCATTTTCAATGTCATGATTGGATAGTTTTCGTGTCACATGTCTTAGTTTGCTGCGCGCCAATCCCAGACGTAAAGCATTGCTTTTCTCTAATTTTGATTGGCCAGTCAAGTAGGAAAATGTAGTGTCTCAAAGACACGCCGCCAATAAGGTAACGAAAACTGTCGGTACGCCCAGAGTCTATTGGAATCTATCGTGTGCGGAAATCATTTCGCAAAATTCGGGTGTCCCTAGATATGGTCCAACAACAGAACCAGTTCAATCATACTCGAGCAATAAGGCAAACCCTGTCACCAGTCACCAAACTATAATGGGGAATTTAGCATGTTTATTGTAAAAATGATCTTTTTTAAGTGAGTGCTTGATATATTTGATGGTTAGAATAATTTCGCGTTATAAAAAGCAGCAAGCTAAATTTCAGAAACATTTACGTACACAAGTAGATGTATTTTTTTTCTCTTTTGTTGCTGCCACAGTGAGAACACAGTTTCTTGTTTGGCTCGGCCCCGCTAACTGGCGAGTTCATTTGAAAACTAGGCTAAACTAGAAAGTTGGGTTTACACACATTTGTACATTGGCTGGATCCTACAAGATGAGCACTTTGTCCAGAGTAAGTACTGTACGTTGTTGGTGATTCGCTCGTTCTATTCCTACACGCGTGTCACTGGTTCACAGTCCTGCAGGGCGTGCCAGGAAACAAGCTGGCCAATCACAAAAGTAGCAACAAAATGCACGTATTAGACGTGTAACCTTTCATCGCTTGAACCCACGACATTTTGGGCATTTGCTTGGGTAGCCGATGTTGTGTTTTCCGTACACGCATTATAATTAATCACACAGACATATGTATTCAAACTTTAAGTAAAATCAAGCAACCTCTAAAAATAAACGACAGTGAATGTCCCTCTCATCTGAATTTATATTTTAAAAAAGACCGTGCACTTTGGCACATTGGTACGAGCCTGGAACCGTTTTCGGAAGGATACGTTCTCTTTCAAGTCCTATTTCATTTTTCCATTGCTTTCTAAAGTCATTCTACGCGTATTTAAGATTGTCCCTTAAGGCGGCCTCACACTTGGCGATTGTACTGCGTCGCAGTGTGTTTGAAACCCGTGTTTTTTGTATACCAGTTGTGTTACGCCCAGAATACTTATCTACAATGTATAAAAATTCTGTATTTGTACAAGGAATTCTTTGAAAACTAGTTGCCAAATTTGTAACACTACAAAATAGTTAGAATAAATTTGACAAATCCTCTGTGTAAAACGTGCAAAAGTAATGTTGAATGTAAACAAGTAAATGTTGTAGACTTCAATTTTATTGTAAATATTAAGCTACATAAAGAGTTTTGTATGTTTCCCAAAATAATGTGTTGTAAATGTACAATATTTACATCTGTAAAGTTACAAGAAAATCTTTGACAACTAGTTTACAAAGAATTGTCTGTAACAAGAACATAAAATTTTTACTATGACTAAAATAAAACATAGATGTGTATGGTACTTTCAAGACATCACGCTCATTTTAATGCACTCCAACTATAGACCTGAAAAATTCGCGATTCTACATTCTAGCGAGTGCAAGACGTGGTAGAGTGTAATAGAAGCTATGTTGTATCAAATAATTTTCGTGATTTTAAATCATCTCTAGTTATGCATAGATACCTGAAAAATTCGCGAGTTCAATGACATGCAGACTAGACTCTACAGTCTTATGTATAAATTTGACGTTATTAACTGTACATTGGTTGTCTGCTGTCACAGTGGAAGGAGACTACTGGGCCAGCGTTCTCCAGGAGGTGTCAAACACCGTGTGGACCAATGGCCATAGTTATATAAACACGCGTGTTTTAAATTCTAGCATGTCTCAAAATGAATCCGCGAATTCTTCAGGTCTCTAGTTATGCAACACGTCAGACGTGAAAGAGTATACTCGGAATTATATGTTAACCTATACAGTCACGCGTTAATCTGTGAGCCGAAGTGTCGCAAACGTGTAATATTTTGTCCTGCGCTGTACTTGTGTCTAGTGTACTTTCTGCAAGCAGTCAACAACGTGGTGCGTGCCTATAGACGTTACCACCAGCTATTCATAAACGTGAGCTATAATAAAGTTCGCCAATCAGACTACGTGTCGGGAAGACTCTCAACGCATTGCGTACTGATTCATCGCTGCGTACAGCACTGGCCGTAAATTTCCCTCCACGTTCAACATGTTCACGATCGTGGAAATGTGAACTCAACGGCACAGCTCTGCAATTGCCTACACAGTAAACAATTTCTATACTTGTTGCAAACAATTCTTTGCACCCTAGTTGTCAAAGATTTCCTTCTACAAATAACTTACAGAAACCTTTTACAGTGTATATCTAGGGACGATCAAAATTCCTGTTATTTTTTTGCATCAAACTAAAATTCACAGTAATATATATATAATCAAGCCGGCGTCGTTTATCCATTGGCTGCTGCCTAGATGTTAAGTCACTTCATTTCTGACCGAATTGCACTTTGTTGGAGCAAACGACTGTGAAGTGTTCTTTTTTTGGCGTAGAGTTACCCGGGGAGCATTAAATAAAGAGTGGTCCAATGACAAAGTTACCGCAAGGGAAGTGCGTTTTAAGTTTAAAATGTTCTCAGATAATAAAGCGAATTTTGCTGATCTCTACCAATCACCTGCAAAATCCGCGTTATCTTTTCGCGACCAATTATGTTTTAAGCAAGTGTAAGGTTTGACTACCGTTGCCAATGGTAATGGACCATACTTCATTGACACACACACACACACACACCTTGTTAATCTTTGCGCCAATGAATATAGACGTCATAATGCTGTGTCCGAATTATGTGCACTCTTGTCAGAGAGGGGAAGGTCTTCACAGCCAGAGAGCTGCCAATGAATTAATGGCACCAGCTCCAGTATTCACAATGTTGTGAAGTCTAGCGTAAAGAAAATAATAACGTGAATTTAGCATGTCCCTACCTATGTCCGAAGTAATTCTTAATTTAATGCGTTCAATCCTGTGTCCTCGATTTTAGACACGTCGCACATAAATTATTTTTGACCTGTACACAGCAATACATCAGAAATCAGACTTCCTCGTGGCTTATCTGTAGGTACACCCGAATTTCGTGAAAATATTTCGGCACGTGCTAGATTTCAATACTATATGGACCTACCGGCAGTTTTATTTTGCTTACTGGCGGCGTACCTTTGTGTGAAGACATTTTCCTACTTGAATGGGAAATCAGAATTAGGCAACCTCATGTCTGTACGCATGTGATTCGCACACACACACACACACACACACACACACACACACACACACACACACACACACACACACCTAAGAAGCGTAAAATGGAAATCATTCAATCGCGAAACTGTGTTTGAGCTGAAGTGTTCTGAAATATAACTGGTCGTGAAATGTTTTCGCGAAAATCGGGTGTTCCTAGTTATCTGACTTCTGAAATCACTAAGACCTCTTTGACATGAATGGTTGCTGCCAATATTATTGGGCACGCAGCTCTTTGTTCACTACTTACAAGACAAGTGCTGCTCAACTACAGTGTATACAAAAATTACGTATTAGTCACAAAATTAATATGTGGCCGAACGAGTTAATAATAAGCATAGTCTTTACCATGTTGCGTTGTGATGCGGTGCCATCCTAGACTTAACAGTCCTACGTATAACTAAGCAGATATCATTTTCTCATTGGTAGGAATAGAAAAAATTCGCAATGACCTGTTGGCTAGGCTCCAATGTCCTGCGTATACTCGAGCCTCAGATGTTTGTTCACTGGCCCCAGTGTTACTCCACACCTGGCAGTATGGCACTTGCTATACGTTTCCTTGCAAATCTGCTGTTGGCTCAGAGACATCCAGGGCGTGTCTAATTAACTGTGATACAATTGCAAAGGTGTCTTCAGTGTACACGTGTTTGACGCCTATCTTGTCCTGAAATGAACTCGCGAAACTTTTTTAGCTCTAATAATCATTAACCGCTGCCACCGTCTCCTGTTCGACTCGGCCAAACGGAACGAAGCCATCAGAGCGCTACGTGTTTACTTTAGGTGCAGAGTAGTGCAGGGCGTGTCGGATGAGAGGAGGTACAATGCGTAGAGACCTGAAGAATTCGCTAATTCATTTTGGGACAAGCTAGAATTCAAAATACTCATGTTTATTCAACTTCAGCTATTGGTCCACACGGTGTCTGGCACCTCCTGGAGAACGATGGCCCAAATCGCCTTCCACCGTGAGAGCAGACCACCAATGCACAGTTGGCATCGGCATGTTTGTGCATAGGACTTTAGAGTCTAGCCTCCAGGTCATTGAACTCGCAAATTTTTCATGTCACTACCAATGTTTATTCTGTCACAAAATTATAACCCGAGATGACTGGGTCTCCTGCCACAGGAGTGAATGTTTTTCGGTGGAAGCAGAGTGAGAGAATGATAGTGGAGGGGGGGGGGGGTTATGGTTGCTGACAGGCACGCAGCATACACGCCGAGGGCTGACGGCTACTCGTTGTCGAGCTCATTTGTCGCGATGGCCGACGTCATCGGCCCTGACCTTGGGAACACAACGGTGCTGGAGCTCGCCTTGAAGCCAAGGCGTCGTGGATCCTGTTCGCGCCCGCTCAGCCTACCCGCTACACGCCGCTGCAACCGCAAACATAGACATTATACCGTCCATTCATGCTGACTACAACGTTCCTGAAGTCCTGCTGAACTTATACTTCCAGCCTACTCCTCTGCCTCATGCGAACGAAGATTGGCCAAGTCTACACAATTACACCACAGGGACGACGACCGTATAAGTGCGCCTGAGCTTAGTAATAATTTGCACGAGAACTATTGCTTAATAGGTAGGGACACTCAAATTTCGTGAAAAGATTTCCGCACGTGCTAGATTTCAATATTATATGAACGTACCAGCAGATTTATTTTGCTTACTGGTGGCGTATCTTTGTGTGAAGACATTTTCTTACTTGACCGGGCAATCACAATTAGGCAACCTCAAGGTTGCACGTCTGTGATTCGCGCACACACACCTAAGACGCGTAAAATGGAAATCATCAAATCACGAAACTGTGTTTGAGCTGAAGTGTTGTGAAATATAACTGGTCGTGAAATATTTTCGCGAATTTCGGGTTTCCCTATTAACAGGCGTCACCAACATACGCGTGTTCTCCCTATTTTTATACGTATTAACTGTAAATGAACTATCGCAATTTATAGATAAATATAATTAGAAACCTATTAAAAATAAAATACTTTTATGAAAAACAAAAGTATAAAATGCTTGTGATACGTGACATATGCCTATTTAAGGACGAACCAAACACGTATATTGCATAGGAGGATGTTTCGAAATTTTGATCCAAAATATGAGAACATAACAGCGTATAGAATACAGCGATAATTAGAGACGCTGGAAATTTGTGAAAACTGTTTGAGCTAGCATAATTTCAATAACTTCTAGCCAGTTTATTATTTAATTACTGGATGATCAAGATTTTGACCCAGCTAAGTTCTTTGTACGCCAGTTGCAACTGTTCTGCTTTCGAGTAACAGTAGGGTCTTGGAAATGTCACGGATTCATTCGGCAACAATCTAGACTCCCAATCCTTTGTGACCTAGAGTTTATAAGTTGGTAGTTCATTGGATATTGCAACAGTTTAACTCTAGACCAGGTAGCACGGTTTTCGGTATTCTTTTTCTTGCAGGTTATTATCTTATTTATTAGTAGATCGAATTCGTCCAGTGCGTGTCTAACTAGTTGCGATTAAATTAGAAAACATTCAGATGTTTATGAGTTTGACGTCTAGCTTGTCCTAAAATGAATTCGCGGAATTTACGGGTCACTATGTATTAACTTCCTCTTGAGCCCTATAAATCTGGACAGTAGCTACACACGTGCGTGGTAGCCAAGAATGAAAGAAAACTTTCTTACATGTGCACAAGTACGTTGGAAACTGTCAACATTTCCCGCCATAAATCATCGTCTCTTGCGGTCAGTTGCTCTCTTCTAGCACTTGGAGTGATGTCGATGTAATATCACGTCGCTTGAATTTAACTGTGTTATATGCAGTTTGTCGTTACATTACGGTATCCTCATTCTTTGAAGAAACGTGTGAAAGAATATTACTTTGCCAGCTGTTGACATACAGTTCTCTGCAACGTAAGGCCTAATATTAGGTCAGCAACACCCAAAGTTTCAGTTCCTAGACGCAGTGATAGTTCGCGGAAATATTACGAGACAAGGTATATTTCAAAACACTATGCGTACGCTTACCTGCCTTGATTGTTTGCGTTGTTCCTCGGCATTTGTTAACTACCTACACGCTAATCGCAGAGAGCCACTCCCAAAGTTGCCAAATTTTGGTTGGCCCGGTCACACTGCAGTATAGTAGGCGTGTCATGGTAACGTGTGAACCAACAGGACGGCTGTAAATGGTAATACATAGAGGCAACTGTTTTTCGCGAAAAGATTTCAGGACAAACCGTGTTTCTAAACACTTAAGTTCATAACCGCCTTCGTGATTTTATCATTTGAATTGTCGCGCGTTTTATCAGTCTGTTCGCGTTTCACGGGCGGTTAGTATTGGGGAAAATCAATTCTGATTGGCTCACTCATGTAGCAGTCCGTCTTCCCACAAAGACACGCTTCCAATAACCAGAGGAAGGCTGCAAGTGTGCAATTTGAATATCGAAGTCTAGCCTCCGCGTGATATTTTCGCGATAAACAGGTGGTCCTAGAGAGATCCGAGAAATTCGCGAGTTCAATAACCTGTAAGCTAGAATTCGTAGTATTATATATCCTCATACAGATATCAACTGTTTATTGGTTTATTGTTGTGGTAATAAAAGGCGGTGGTTGGGAGCCCAATTTCTTGCATGTTTGTTATTGACTTATTTATCTCCAGGAGGAGTAAAAAATACACGTCGACCAATTGCAAACGCAACATGAACGTACATGTGTGTGAATTCCAACGTGTCTAGAAATGAACCCGCGAAATGCTCGGGTCTGTAGTAATACATAGATCAACAGAATTGGTTGTGAAGCAGTCTTAAATATAGGCGATTTACTTGCAGTTAGTCGTAACCGGCAGTGAATGTGCACCGCACGCAGAGTGCGAACTATTCATCGCTAGCTGTTCCTTTAGGGAAGGGAAAGAGCAGGAGCCTCAGTGAGCGACCTTCAAGTCTCACCTCTGGAACCACGCTCACTGCAGTCGCAGTAAGAAAACGGGTCGTATTGTGCCCAATAACGGCCTTGAACAATTAGAACAGGCTCGAGATGCTATCGCACCCGTCACTGACGCTGCCCTTGGCCGATCCTAACGGGCCTTTTGCAACGTGAGTTTATGTCGAGCGAACAACAATGCGCGTTCATAACTTTGCTGATCACCGAAGGAGAAAAAAATACAGAGTTTTTTGTATTTCGTATGTCTCGCTCAAACTGTCGACTCGAGAAAGCCAAAGTTAGGCTGGTATTACGATAACTTCACGTTGCATCTATCATGAATCACGATACACTTCCACATTTACGTAAATCATTGCCCGTGAATCAGAGACGTACAGTATCGGAGTAACTAATTGTGATTGGCAGATAATTAGGAAAATGTTTTCTCACAAAAACACGCCACCAACAAGCAACAAGTACGCCCGTAGGGTATTGAAAGTCAGCATGTGCGAAAATCTTTTCCCGAAATTCGGGTGTCACAAAAAATTATTTTTCCATCGATTAAACACATAAACCTAGTGCAAAGGAACCACAATTTCGCAAATTACTTTATTAGATTTCAGATTGAAAATTCTTAAAATTATCGCTGTGCAGACGAATATGAATGAGAATTAACGGAGGGCTGGTTTGGCGCTCGTGATTTATTCGAACTTCACAAACAACTAGGTGACAATAACCTTCAGAATGAAATACACCTGGGAAAAGTCGAAGTGTTATTCATAAATGTGCGTATCAATCAAGAGGAAAAGAAAAAGTAAATTCTGATATATGAAATTTGTATTATAAGTTAGCACGTTAATGGCAAACATTACACGCATTTTGATACATCTGCTAAACATAAGCTTAAATTGAAATTTCCAGCAATGCACAAATCCTGTAAATATTATAGAATTGACAAATAAACAAATTGGCTTCAGTCCTTAAGCCTGAATGGTATGAGTTATTAACAGAGCCACCTGTTTATCGCGACAAGATTTACGCTGAGGCTAGACTTCAATATCCTATGAACACACTTGCAGCCTTCCTTTGGATAGTAGTCGCTTGTCTCTGTGTAAAGAGAGTGCGTTACATGAGTGAGCTAATCAGAATTAAGTTTCTCCGATACTGACCGTCCGTGATTCACCAGGCAGACAGATAATATGCGTAACTACTCAAATGATCCAATCACGAAATCAGTGGCGATGCGTGCTATAATTTTATGCGCAAGCTACTGCGAGCAGGAGGCAGTAGTAGCGTTGATCTCCCCAATTAAGGGGGGGGGAGAGGGAGAGGGGTCCAGGGCCCTCCCCCGAGAAAATTTCTATATCAAGGTGCAAAATGGTGCCATTTAAACATGTTTTCGTACCTAAATATAAAATGCACTGCTTGTAAAAATATTAATATTTTTTAACATAAAATTTGGCCGAGTGAAAAATACTACGAAGATACCTTCATCAAACCCGGAACCTTGTCCACCAAAATCACTATTGTTTTAATGCCCGTTGATTGTGAGGTATTTACATACGGAGCAATTTTGTTTCTACAGAAGTGTAGACAGGAATAATGATTATTCGTTTGTGTAAAGTAGGAAATCAGTCAACTCGAACGAGCAGGAGGCAGGAAAAAACGAAGCCGGTAGAAAGGGCATCAAAAGAGAAGATTCTTCTAGCACAGCGTACGGGAAGGAAGCACAGAACGGGAGGTGTCCAGTGATAGCCTACGGGAGGGAGGGAACAGGAGAGGGAGGGTATCCGAAGTCATAACAACCGAGCTGAAAACGTATTTACCATTATACTTGCGCCCGTGTAAGTTACCGTTCCTACCTTGCAGTTGTCTTTCGCAAAAAATAAACCGATGATTACATTTCAACCAGCTGCAGCACAGTTGCGAAGATACAGGGACATATGAGCAGATCATGTGGTGTGCGTGCGAAGACCGGCCACGGGTGTAACAGGTGTTCACGATACCCTTACATCCTTGAATTACTAATCAGTGTAATTCGACCTACCGACACTGAATGTTGTCACACAAAGCGATAGTTTGCGCCACAAAGGTTGTCTCGCAACCCGTTACAGACGTAATACTCCTAGATTAGACAACACACACATCCCAGGCCCCATCGCAAAATAGCTATAGGGAAATCTGTCATGAAAAGCCCCCTGAACATGTGGTATTGATACATTAAAACATATAAAGGCTGTTCACGATAAAGTAAGCATTTTTGAAATCAACCTTAGAAAAAATCACTGCCCCTACCAGCACATTTTTTAACGAGTGACCTGCGTGACCTGCGCCCAGTAAAGTTGGTAACAATGGATGGGAAGTAGTTCCGCATCTCAACGTCGTATAAAATGTGTTAGGTATTTATTTCTGACAACTTATATTATTTATTTCAATTTCTGTTTACTTTTCAATGCATCGAAGTGTAAAAATTAGCTAATTTGCTAGACATTTGCTTTTCAAGTAATTTTACTATTTCACTTGACCGACGCATGAATAAAGTGAAATGAGGCTCACGGCAATGTTAATGTTACATAAGGCGGAAGACTACACAACTTGCATACAAGTAGATTTTAAGCAGGGCTTCAAAAAGTGCACATTTTACCGTGAATAGACTTTACATCGTTTTATTGTACTTATAGAGCAAATAATTACATCAGCCTTGAAATGTACATGTAAACTAATGCGTACAAGCGTTTTTCCAGTCTGATTATTGTCCGAGGTCATCGATTGTACAGACATATCACACGCCATAATCATATTAGAAAACGACTTGATTAAAATATCCGCAAACTCGTGACTTCAACCATATTATAAACATCACTTTCGTTATGCTAAATTTAAATTTTCTACCATATATACTGAAATCGAGAGTTTACAAGGATTCATCACCGGTACGGGGTTAGATAACATATTATAGCGTTGCATTAACATTTCTGATAAATGAGCACAGATTACACTTATAGTTATATCTGCAAACATTCACGTTACAATTAATATGCAGTGAATTAATGTTTTAACGTAAATTATATTACACAAACAGTAAAGGACAAATTGGAATTAATATTTTTACATAAATTTTTGCAAACTCACCTACGATGCGCAACATCCCGGCTGTTCGAATCACTACCATGTCGCTGAAAGCTGTGTACACTCCTCACAAGTATTTGTGTTGTTGGTACACTGTAGAGGGTGTAGGGGATTTGAAACAAAGAACAACCTTAATTCTTGTACACTAATATATATATATATATATATATATATATATATATATATATATATATATATTACGAATTCCGCCGTGACACGTTCATAAAAATCGACGGCGAGTGTGAAATGCAAGACCAGAGAGTCTATTTTGCCCCATTGTGTTCCGTGAGTATGTCTTTATTCGTTTTAGTGTTGAAAAAGAACACTACACAGATGACGCTGTGTATGGTATTATTGCCATTAACGCACATCATTTTTGTGGAACTGTGGAAGAGCACCTTGTAAATCATTTTCATGAATGTATTTAAGAAAATTTTGGAACACTTCTGTTTTCATGGCATCTCGACTATACACAACTTTTAGTTCAGACCGTAGCTTATCAAGGTCAAAGTAACTGCCATAGTATTCGATTAGGGATTTCAACTGGATCTCTGGAAAACTATGAGAAAACTCCTGGAATTTTGTAGCATTTACAAGTTCTAAAATTCTTAATTTGTTCATTTTTTCGAAACGTGTTTCGATTTGTGGTACAATGTTGTCTAATATTTCGGCGTGTAGCCTGGAATACTCTCGCTTTGGGTCTACTTCGTCTTTGCATATTCGGAGTTTTTTTTTCTGGTTCCAGACCAAACTTAAGTGTGTCCGAGAAAACATTTTCAAAATCGTGTCTGAGTTTACATAGAAATACTTTCGTTTCATGTATCTCCTGAATACCGAAACTGATGTCCAGTTGTTTGGTCTGCATTACGTTATGTAGGTGTCCAGTGCTCTCAAAAATCTTAGAAAACAAAAACTAGGTAAAACACATTCTCAAAAGTTTCTAGAAAACTAATGAATCCGTTTGCTGAAGAAATAGTGTCACTATCCCATTCCTGTGGATTTTCTGTTATTGCCACTGCCTGAAATCTTTTCGAGAAAAACATGTCGCACTTCTCATTGTCTATTGCAACTGCGGAAGTATTCCTACTGCCTGGGTAGGTTACAACACACTAAGAAATTATTCGGAAATTCACCATACCAGTATATACGCTTAGTGAGAAAGCAGGAATGGTAATGTTTTCCCCTATGCATACATTGTAGTGTTTCTACATTTGCTCCGGAAACAGTCAAATGCATAGGGAAGTTCCCAACTTTGTACAGTAGCGCTGCCAAACATTCCTATATCTGCAGCTTGGCGTGTGGTATTATTACCATAGAGTGTTTAGGTTTAAAACTTCTATTATAGTTTAGGAAGTTTACCAGAAAATGTTTTTCACAGTGATAGGGCCAGATCGGTGAACGGCGTTCCATAATGTCACTGGCGAGTGACGCCATTTTGTTGGTGTGTGCGGCTGGAGTCGATGGTTCAAGCGAATATTCCACCTCTGTATACTTGCCTGCTCTGTAGTCCAGCCTTGCTAGCGAAAGTGCAGAGAAAGCTGTGAGATAACGCTGTCGAACAGCAAAAGCAGGCTTTCTCGCTCCAGATGAACGCAGATAACGAACTGGAACGCAATACACAGCAAAATGCCTCATTTCCCAAAATTGCTCCTTTACACTACTTCTACATTCTGATATAGGCTGTTCACGGTAAAGTGAGTACTTTTAAGACCCTCCAAACAGGCATTAACCACTAATAATTATATCTTATTGCAGCCTCAGGTATTAAATTTTGAGGGTGGTGAAATGTATAAACTGGGTTTATTGGTCACAATGCAATATTTATATTAAAAAGCAGCAAGAAGATAGAAATTGGATGAAAGGAAAAATTTAGAAGGGCCTCAAAAAGTGCTCACTTCACCGTGAACAGCCTACAGAACTATTTTCGCAAGAAGAACTCCTGTCCACTTTTATTTCAAATTATATTAACTCAGGTCTACTTTTGCTGCTGGATCGTTTTAACTGCTACGCGTTGTAGATGTCTCCCGGTGAATCACAGATGTTATATCCGGATTAAGTCAGTTCTGACTGAAATAGTGAAAAACGTAAGAGTCTTCTCGTAAAAAATACGCTGCAAATAATTAAGTGTAAGTTAAGGAATGCACTAAGGATAAATATGTCTTGCCTGCGGGTAAATTATTTTGCGATACTCAGTGTTTCACTCCCCCTCCCCTCCAACAACTCACTCTCTCTCTCTAATATATATATATATATATATATATATATATATATATATATATATATATATATATTAGAGTGAAGAGAAAATAGAGGAATCTATTCACGCCTAATTTCAATTACCCCTATGGCATACCAGCAGTTTCCTTCTCCTAATGCGCGAAACACATACATTTTCCTGTCACTAAAGTGGATGTTAGCTAAAATTTTGCAAAACAGAACTGTTCATGAATCTTTTTCGCAAAAATCAGCTGTCCCAAATATATAAACATACAGGAACTTCATTTTATCGAAGACAGTTCTAGGAAGCCGAAATTTTAATTATCATATCATGAAAATCTGTAGTTTTATTTTTGTTACAAACAGTATGTCTTGTCAAAAGACAGTCATATTTTTTGACTGTCCTATCAGAATTAGTTCACTCTGAAAATGAACGTTGTGAGGCGTAGTTGTAAATATACTAATTTGCGCAAGTGGATTCGAGTTTAATTATTTTGAAACGCAACAATGTAGGAACTCTTCCAAATTGATAGTGTGTCCGTATTTATAGAGCTCAAGTATCTCACTAGGCGAGTGAATACATTCTATTCTAAAACGTCGCTGAGAAACTTCGCTCGTGCGTGCTAGCTTTTTGTGCCATAGAACGCTCAAGAATACAGAAGAGGTCCAGCCGCTCAAAACGTGATCTTCAGCCGCACAAGTCAGAAACACACGAGTAGGCTTATAGTTAGAGATCTGAAGAATTCCCGGATTCATTTTGGGACAAGCTAGAATTCAAAACACGTGTGTTTATATAACTTTAGCCATTGGTCAACACGGTGTTTGACACCTCCTGGAGAACGCTGGCCCAATCGTCACCTTCCACTGTGACAGAAGACAACCAATATGCAGTTAATATCGGCATATTTGTACATAATACTCTAGAGTCCAGAATGAAGGTCATTGAACTCGCGAATTTTCAGGCCTGTAACTATAGCGTTTATGCCCAGCAACATGGTGGAACTGTATTCGCCAGTAAGCGCCTGGTAATTCAACGTGACAGCCAACAGGCCAGCCAATAGGGAACGTTTTACAGCACTCGGTAGCCACTCACACACAAGACCCGTCCCAGGGAATGGCCAAGCACGCCAGTTCTGTACGGCTGGCTGTTCTGTGGCTGCGCGGCGGAGGTGAAAGATCGCTGCGGACTGGAGAGTGAATAGTTGGCCTTTTGCTCGCACGTGTTCTTTCTCCATCGCTGACCTGTAGCTTAGCGTGCTCGCCTGTGGCTTCAAGGACGCGAGTTATCACATTCGTGGTCGTGACTTCGAGCCTCGCCTGCTCCAGCTCTCCCATGACCACGAGCCCTCATCTACGGCGTCTTTACACTTCAACCCGAGTGTAGCCCGAGATGCACTATTGCTGTTTAACACTTCGAGTGCGGTACACATTAGGAGACTTTCAACATCAGTTAGTAGAGCTCTCAATATGTCGCGGATTCATTTTGAGACAAGCTAAAATTCAAACCACTTGTGTTTATATAACTTCAGCCATTGGTCCACACATTCTTTTACGCCTCCTGGAGAACGCTGGTCCAATTGTCACCTTCCACTGAGACAGCAGACAACCAATGTTCAGCTAATATCGACATATTTGTACATAAGATTGTAGAGCCTATCCTGCAGGTCATTGAACTAGCGAATTTTTCAGGTCAATTAGTAGGGCCATCAGAATTTTGCGAAAACAAATTCACCGAATATAGATACACACCTGAAAAATTCGCGAGTTCAATGACCTGCCGGCTAAACTCTACAGTATTATGTACAAATATGCCGATATTAATTGCACATTGGTCATCTTCTGTCTCAATGGAAAGCGACGATTCGGCCAGCGTTATCCAGGAGTTGTCAAACACCGTGTGCACAAATGGCTAAATTTATATAAACACGCGTGTTTTGAATTCTAGCTTGTCTCAAAATGAATCCGCGAATTCTTCAGGTCTCTAAATATAGATTTCAATACCCTATTTACATATCTGCAGTTTTCCTTTTGTCACTGGCCGCGTGCCCTCGTCGAAGACAGTGTGATGTTTGACTGGGCCAATGAGAATTAAGTTACCCCGGTACTGAACGTCTGTGATTCGTGGGTTGGCACATAGGACGCGCAGCAGTTGAAACCAACCAATCACGCAAGTGGATAGGAATTAAAGCATTTTGAAATACAACTTGACAGGAAATCTTTTCGCCAAAATCGGATGCCCCTACGAATTAGAGTTGAGTCGCGTAAATAGGCCGCAGCAAATACACAAGTTCTATTGGTCTGTGTATCCCCAACTACCATCTTCCAATTGGCCCACACTACAGCAGGCATACTTACCGTACTTCAAAACATTCTTTACGGGCCGTCATTCGGTCAGTTTGATGGCTGTTTGTAGGGACACCCGAGTTTCGCGAAAATATTTCCGCACGTGTTACATTTCAATTCTATACGGGCGTACATGCAGTTTTCTTTATCTAATTGACGACGTTCCTTTGTAAGAAAACATTTTCCTACTTGACTGGCCGATCACAATTAGGTAACTACAATACTGCCCGTCCGTGGTTCGCACGCAGGCACCGAAGGCTGGTAACACGGAAACCATCCAATCACGAAAGTGCATCTGAACTAAAGTGTTATGAAATACTACTGGTCCTGAAATCTTTTCGCAAAAATCGGCTTTCCCTAGCTATTTGTCATAGTTAGGGGATAGAAAAATGTTGTGAGTTCAATGACCTGTATGCTAGATTCCACAATAATTTGTATAGTCGAACCTCAGATGTTTGTTTATTGGCTGTTGCCCCAGTGTTGCCCCACATTTGACAGTACGGTATTCTCTTCTTGTTCCCTTGAAAGTCGGTTATTGGCGCGGAGTCGTCCAGTGCGTGTCTAATAAACTCTGGCCCAATTGCAAAGGTGACTTCAGTGTACACGCTTTTGAACTCTATCTTGTCCTGAAATGAAGTCGCGAATTTTTCCTATCCCTGGTCATAGTCCAAATAAAATGTTCGTTCCTACGTAACAAAACGCAATAATTTGTGTTCATTTGAGTAAATTTATATTTCAAATGCTTTCTATGTGTTAGTTCTTTACGGCTAACGTAATGAAAACTGACGACGAAATAATATTACGTCACCCATGTCTTAAGTGAATTTGGACGTCGATATATTAGGCCAAACTCCTACTGTAAAAATTTGTTTATAATTTTGCAAGAAAAAATCCTTAGAAACACAGTAGCCAAGAAAGCCCTTTGTATAAATACAAACACTTTTCTTTTCAAATCTGCAAAACATATATTTTTATATAAGAAATGATACGTTTTGTATTACAACTTAGGCTACATTATTGAAAAGTGGGCATAAAATTATGGTTTTCTTCTAGAAAACAAATGTCATGAATTTTTAACATAGGGCAGGGTAAAAATTATTTCGAAATATAATAATGAAATAATTTAACCTTTTGGATAACAGAGACTAGATACCACGTTCCTTTCGTTTTTATCCCCCACCCTTAGCCACAAGACCAACATGACTCTCGAACATTAGCATTATTTTTGTACTAGCTGTAGCAGTAAATACCTGCAATATATCAGTGAAGTTAGTTGGTTAAAAAAACGATTGCTTTTATTTTTAAGAGTTCTGTGTAAATATGAGGCATTAACATGAAGAGATAATGACTAATAGCGTCATGTGTATTACATTTTTTGCTATTTTGCTATGATTATTTGAGTTATTTTGAATATTTTACGTTATTCAAACTTGCACTGCATTTCTTTTTGCACGCATCTACACTTACATCGCCCTTAGGTTATACAAAAACCGGTGCATGCGGTTTTTCTTTGTTGAGTCTCCGCCATTTTACTTAAGCTCGTGGCTACGGGTCGGAATGGAACAGAAATTTCTTGAGGTATATTACAAACACCGCTTTTGTAGTTTTACAAACGACTGCTTTTACAAAAGAAATTTTTGATCTGTTACAAACATTTGTAAAATTACAATCAATATCTCAGTAAAAATTCAATTTTTTACCTTGTGTATTTCTGTTGAATTCCGACGACGTAATACTACATCACGAACAAGCAAAGTTGTATCGTGGTATCCCTCTCAGGTAGCTATCAACGTGTAGAATTTGAAAACATCCAAGAGTGTATAGGCTGTTCATGGTAAAGTGAGCAGTTTTAAGTCCCTAGTAACTTTTTTCTTTCAGACACCTTATTAAATAAATATTGCTATTTAAGTAATGAACACAGTGTGTAAATTCCACCGCACTCGGGAGTTTATGTCTAAAGCTAAAATAAAACAAATTCATTGAATATTTTTCCAAATGACATGGCTTTTCAAAAGTGCTCACTTTACCGTGAATATCCTATAAGCGTATTTGTGGAAAATGTTTTAAAACACAACTAGCTAGGAACTCTTTTTCTACATTCCAAAAAGTAGGTAGAAAACTCTCTATATAACAAAGAAAAGTACTGTTTTGTAAAGTTGTTTTAGTGTCAGAAAGCAATTCGTGTTCTAATTCGGATAGAAAGTTACCGAAACATATATTTCCTGTTACACGTTATTTTCCCTTATAAGTATTTTTTTATGGTAATAGTGCTTCTCTTTTTTTAGGAAAAAAATTGAGCTTTTATTGTTTTCATTAAAGATCTTTATATTTATACCAAAGGAAGGGGTGAAACTGTTGATCGTTTTCTTTCGTACATTTTAGTTTTTAGTACGTGACTGTAGTCCCGACGCAAACATAAAAAGAATTAAATATTCAGCTATTATGAAATTGCAAGTATGAAAATGTTTATTCCGCCATCGTTTCTTGAATAATACTGTGGTGTGTAAATTTTCTCTTATTTCCCGCCTCAATTCTTTCTAAGAGGTGACTTTATTTATAGTTGCTCCTGTTACAATGCGTCAAAATCTTTCATAACAAAAGCAGTCTAACTTCTATAAGATGAAGTGGTAGTGTGGTAACTCGAGAGGTTTTGGTTTGAGTTTTGAAGATGGCCATGTGCTTCTTCGATCAAGAATGTAATTAGAAAAAATTCTATGCTTCTCTTATTTATACACCATAATTATTTTTATATCAAACATAATTACATTGTTTTATCGTAACGACAATGCAAGCCTCTCCTTCACATGAAAATATGGATCAAACAAACATATTGTTTGTAGCAAACCCACGATTCAGGGGTTCATATTTAACGCACATAATATTTTCGGCTACAATTAAAGTGTTGCAGCAAAGACAGTGTTTTTATAACGTAAAAATTTAGTGTACTAGTTTGTAGGTAGTGGCCTGAAAAATTCTCGGATACAGTTCTAGAGCGACTAAAATTCAAAATCTCGTGCGTTGTTGCAACTCATGGTTTGGTCCAAGCGTTTCTTGGCACCATCTCTAGATCTCTGAGCTTAATCTTCGCCTTCTACTCTGAGAGCAGTGAGAAGTCGACAACTGATTAAGACAGGCCGGTTAACATTTAGAGCACCATGATCCACAGTAACTTTGTTTTTGCTTGTCAGGATCTCAAAGTAACTAAACAGCACATCTACATCAATTATCGTTTATAAAAATTAACATATTACGACGACTCAAAAGAACAATATATATAGTATAACCTGTTACGTGTGAGAGGATGGTATTTTATTGAGGGACTGCCAACTGGACACTACGTCGATTGAGAGACAGCCAGTAAGAAACTTTATTCAGTGTAGTAAGTGTGTAAAATGTGGTGTGAACCAATAATACAGTGGAAAGTAGGTAAGGTAAGACCAACACAAATAGTGTTACTTTAATGTTGGATATAAGTGACATCATTCTAGCTTGACCTCAATGCCAATAAATGTGCACAGAGTGCAAAGTGTTAACTCACTAATTTCTCACGTTTCTACGAATTGTCTGTGATGTTCTAGTGACGTGCTGTCATGTATCTAGCTCGTGATACTGAAGTTCGAGGTAAACCAGTAGTTTTCTTCTGTATATTTGTCTTGTCTGGGCCACACATGCAATGCCTTGAGACTGAGTACATAGGAATAGAGAGGAGAAACAGCAGTGTATGTCGCGAACTCCAGCCTCACGCGCCATCAAAATGGCGTCTCTTGTCAACAACAAGTCGGAACCCCGTTCGTCAATCAGCGCCTGCTAACGTATATACGCCAGCCGGCACAGCCAATCAGAAGAAATGGGTACGCCCACATCGAAGTAACCGGTATGCCACATCGCCTGGGTGTACTGATCTAACCTGTGATCTAGAGGTTCGTCATTGCAAAGTACTTATTGATTTGTTAGCAGCGTATGTATCTCTGTTATCTATATACTCACACAGCTGTGAGAGGATTCGTTTTATAGCCTGGGTGGCCCATAATTAATATTCGATATCATTCCGTATTCGTTACTGCCTCATGGACGTTTAGGGCGTGTCAAACTGCCCTGGGCCAATAATAAAAATAACACTAAAGTAAACTTGTTTTTATCCCAACCTGCTACCGAATGGATTTTCCCAACTCACGGATCTCTTGCACTACCGACTGCCGTATAGTCGTTACGCGATGTTTAAATGCAGCCATAAAATCGCCGGCTAGAAATTCATGCGTTTATTATGTTGTTCCCGCATAACTGCCCACGTTCATAGCCCCAACAGTATAGTCAACATGCTCAGTTAATGTCGGTAGCACCAAGCACACTTAGGTTTGTGCGAGTCCTGTTCGTGAAACCCGGCGTTGAAAGGTTGCTCATTTCGCCGCCAGACATCGCTTTGTCTTACGTTCTAGTAAGTCTTCTTTACAAGCACAGGTGCCGCTCATACAGCCACCATACTTCGCGAACCATCTCCGCTGTCAAAACTTCAATGAGATTCACATACCCAAATCTTCGGTAATTTTACGTTTTTATGCCCACTTTGTAAATGCAACTACAATGCGTAAAATTAATTCATAAATGTTCGTGGGGCTTCAGAGATTGCGTATTTCTTACTTGTACATCATAATTATTTTTCTTCAGAGAAAAAAATTAGTTTGCTTAATCACTTATGAAAAGGGGCACCTGTTTAGTGAAAATACATTAATGTAAGATTATATAAACATCTTATTGATGTTAATTTGCAAATTAAAAATTATGTGAAAAAACACACCCACTCTGTGTACTAAACTCTTAAATTTTGTATATTTACTCCAACCTGGTATGTCTAAAAACACTCAATGCCAGTGAACATCTTATATTGTGCAATATTACAGTGACCATGTATGTGATAACTTGCATTACATACTGGAATATCTCTGAGTATATGGTTGCGTATAAGAATTTTCAGCAATTTTACATTTTTATGTGCAATTCGCAAACACGTGTACAATTTATTTTACACTAATGTTTCTAGGAATTTATAGTTAACTACAAGTACTTTTTTAAATAAAGGATTTTAATGTTTACTTAAGAGTAAGAGGAATTAAAATTCTATCTTTTTAAATATGTGCAAACATCGTAATACTTCTAGTAATACCCATTTTCGGTAATTCTATATGTTTGAGGTGCAATTTGCAAACACAAATACTTGTATAAAAGGTCATATAACGGTCTGAGTAGAAAAACTTTGATCTTCATTTGTGTGTTCAAAACGGAAATTTAACACCTGCAGATGAGATATTTTTTTTTTTTTTGCATTTAACCGCCTATTGTATTTGCTTAAGTCAATTAATACCCGCATTTTTAAGATAATGTTTTATGAATCTGCTTGTAACTACAAAGTTAGAAACAGTGGCAAAATATAGGGAAAATTGCAAAACTACATGTACAGTACATGTATGTGGGTTAAAATGAAGTATGTGAATGAAGATGTTTGGGAGTCTCATAACATCTGGGTCTTTAGAGCCGGTGAGGGTGAAGCGAGGTGAGTATGGAGCAGCGCTGGAATATAAGGTCGGGAGAAATGGGAGACCCCCGAGGAAACCCACTGACCAGCGGCATCAGGAATAGGTAAATGTATGTTCACACACAACGGATTACGGTTTATGAGCGCAGGAGCGGGCATCCGCCATGTTGTGATGTCACCCGACCACCATCTTGGAAGTAATATACTTTTGACCCCTGACCCCTGACTTTGACCTTTATCTTTGAACACAACACCCCCCCCCCCCAAACACCTTAAAAAAATCCCCCAAAAAATTCGGAAGAAATTTATTACTAAAATATTAAAAATTATTTTTAAAATGTTTTAGAAGGACCCTTTAAGAGATCAAATTATTCCCGGAGCAGGCGAGGTGGACTCGTGACTCCGGCGAGGTTGATCAGTGACTCCGAACCAGAAGAGCATGACCGATGATATTTGACCTTGAGCTTTGACCCAAAAAAAATCTTATCATAAATTTTTTTTAAAAAATCACAAAAAATTCACAAAAATCCCAAAAAATTATTATTGAAATTATTTTAAAAATACAAAAAATATACTATTAAAATTTCTTTAAAAAGTGTTTAAAATTCTTATATTTACCAGAGGTCACCTCTAGCCCATACCCATTCCGCCATCTTAGTAGATGTCTTGGTAGACATCACCCATCCGCCGTATTAGTTGCAGACTACCTCGACCTTGACCCCATTACCTTGAATGGCATTCAAAACCAAAACTCGAGAAAAATGCATAAAAGTCAACAAGCATACATTACTAACTACTACCACCATTTAAAATGCATATAACCTCAACCTTGACCCCATGACCTAGAATGACCTTGAAAACCAAAACTCGAGAAAAAACATAAATTACAAGTATAATACATTAATAATTACTGCCAACATATTATATGCAGGCAACCTCAACCTTGACCCACATGTACTTGAATGACCCTGAAAAAAAATCGCGAAAAAATCCATAAAAGTCACAAGCATATTACATTACAGACTACTACCAACATATTGGAAGTCAGTCCAATTAACCTTGATCCCATGACCTTGAATGACTATGAAAATCAAAACTCGAGAAAAAAAACATAAATGTCAGCAAGCATATAACATTAAAGGCTACCACCGCCATATTGGAAGACAGTGACCTTGACCCCATGAAATTTAATGATCTTGAAAACCAAGTATATCAATCTTAAGTAATCCTCACATCAATTGCAAACTTTCCATCAATATTCAGCAATTCTCCACCTCAACTGCAACATTACAATCAATCTTAACCAATCCTCCACCTCAATCGCAAACATTCCGTCAATTTTTCACAATCCTCGACATCAATTGCAGATTTTCCATAAATGTTTCACAATCCCCCACCTCTATCGGAATCTTTCCTTCAATCTTTTGCAATCCTCCTGTAAATCGCAATATTTTCATCAATCTTTCGCAATATTTCCTACAATCTTTTGCAATCCTCCTCAAACGTAATCTTTCCATCATACTTTAGCATTCCTCCTCCCCAATCTTAAGCAATCCTCCTCAAAATTTAGCAAACCTCCTCCTCAATATTTAGCAATACTCCTCAATCTTTAGCAATCCTCTGCCTCAATTGCAATATTTATATCAATCTTTAACTATCCTCCACCTCAATCGCAATCTTTCCGTCAATCTTTCGCAATTCTCGTCAATTAGTAATCCTTCTCAAACTTTAGCAATACTTCTCCTCAATATTTAGCAGTCCTTCTCAATCTTTAGCTATCCTTCTCAATTTTTAGTAGTCCATGGGCCTGTCGGCTTCCTCAATTCGTATATATAAGAAAAAAACTGTTCACCTACTGTCTCCAAAATTTGTTCTGTACATGTCGACAGAATTAATGTTTGTGTATTAAGCCGATATACATGTACTTTTATACTAAAGTATTTATTATCATTCAATTTACAGATCTTAACGGTAGTAAGCGAGTGCTCATAGCACCACTTTAAAGTTGCAAGAGAGATAAAAGGACTCGACACACAAAAAATAACGAAAAAATAAACAATAATTTTATAATATTAATTTATTATTTTGTAATTAAATTTTCAGAAGAAAGCAGTTCGTCACATCATCTTATATAACCCCGATCCTTAAGTTCTCTAATGATTGAAACCACCTCTTTCATGGTCGAGTAATCCCCATGTTGTTGCTTATCGAGCAAATGTCTAAGCCTGTCTACAAGTTTGTTAGGAACTTCGGTAAACATATCGTTAGTATACTTGGCGTCTTCTACCTTTTTCGCATCACTTGTCGAAGAAAACTCGTTGGGGAAATGTGTGGGACCGTCGAAGGAATAATCACCGTCTTCAACACTATCACTATCGTCATAGTCATCATCAATGCTGTCTTCATGATCGTCTTCATTTCCTGCTTGATCATAAATATCAGGTTTACTTTTCTTTGTAGCAGCAGTTGTATGTTCACCAGTATTTAGAGCTGATGGTCGTTTATTTTGAAGTTCGTTGTGTTCACGCGAACGTCTTGCAGCAGCCGAGACGCCCGATTTTCGTGAAAATATTTTATAAGTTGCGTTTCATAACAATTTTGTTCATATCCAATTTCGTGATTGGATGATTTTCGTGTTGTGCGCATTAGTTGTCTTTCCACGTACCACAGACATAAAAGTATTAGAGAAACTTAATTACGTTCGGTCATTCGAGTTATAAATTTGTACCCACAAATACAACTGGACAATAAGCACAAGAAAACCATTGATATGCCCGTTAAGTATTGAAATATAAATTGCGTATTAATAATGTCACGAAAAACAAGTGTGTCTACTGAACAGAAACCTTTGAAATTTCACGAATTCATTTAAGGATAATATAGTCTTTAAACACATATACGTTTCAATTTCCTTTCGATTGGATCACAATTTGATAAACACTTGTTGCTCAAATGTGAGCCAGCCAATAACAAGCAAGAAAAACAAGGCCGAATACCGTTCTGCTTGGTTTGTGGTTCAACTGGAGCCACAGTTAATGAGCAACTAATACAACTAACGGAGGCTTCAGTACACAAAAGAAAAATGGAGTCTAACGCGTTGCCATATGAATTTGCAAAATGTCAGCTTTCGGTAAAAGCTGAAATTCAAAATTTTTATATGTTTGGACAACACATTTAAGCGAAGAGAATTCTACGCTCACTATAATTCAATACACTACGAGGATTACAACAGTTCTCTTTTGCTTTCTCACCGCGTGTAATTGTGAGAGGACTTTTTATACTTGCTTGACCAATCACAATCAGGTAACTCCAATATGGGACGTCTGTGATTCGCGGGAAGGCCCCTAGGAATCGTAGCAGTGGAAACCATCCAATCACGAACGTGGATACCTGTTAAAGTTTATTGAAATTATACTGTTCGACAGCAATTTTTATTTCGAAAATTGGGTGCTCCTATGTGTGTGTATGTATGTATGTGTATACATATAGAGAGAGTATATATATATATATATATATATATATCTCTGCGTGCGTTGTCTGAGACAATGTTTTTCAAATGTTGTGATTTAGAAATGAATATGATACTCTTACAAGTTATCTCCGAATTCACATTATAGTATCCATATATTGAGAAAGCGCGAACGGCAATTTTCACGCCACAAACTTATGGTAGTGTTCCTAGATTAGCTCAGGAAAGTGTTAAACGCGTTGAAAGTGCCCAGCTTAGTATAATTTCAATGCTTATTATTCCTATATCTGCAGCCTGATATGTGGTATTATTTCGATACTACGTGTAGTTTAGAACTTCCTTTACAGTTTAGACAATATACTAGAATTTTTTTACAGTGATCTGTGTCACCCATATTGGAACTTGAAATACTCCAAATGGATTTACAATAGTCGAACTGTCCTGAAATCTGTATTCACAAGTTTTCTGATGTTCTTGTTCTTTTCGTTTGTGGGCATGTTGGAGTTAATTTCAGATTTATCCTTGAACAACTCGTCGTGTTGAAAACACACAGTAGCACAGTTTATACGTCGCGTATGCTTTTGCCTGCAGCAGTTTTATAACTGAGGGAAACCTCTTCTGTATGACACAAATTGCTTTGGAAGTATCGGCCAGTTTTATATAATGCTCCATAAGACAGCCGGTGTTATATCTTCCAGGTAAAACTGGAGCACATCCAGCTGTATGATAATGAAACGTCCGGCTACAAGAATACAGTGAACGTGTTGCACAAGAACACAATTTAAGACGTTCGGTGTCTAAAACAGGAAATAAAGCAACAGCCATGAAAAGAAGTAAAAAGCCCCTTGTTGAAATCGTTTATGACTTATGTTAAATATTTTCAGGGACATACAGGTATAAAATGTTAGACGTTGTAGTGAGTATATTTTTGGAACTGTAAAATTATCAGAATAAAGTTTTGTCATATGTCGAGACCAAAAAATCCTGCTTGTATTTCACTTTATTGGGAACAGGTGTTCATGCGGATATCAAGTAGGCCTATACAGTCCTCTAGCGGTTTATTCTTGCTTGTTGAAACAAACATTACACAAATAACACACCATGTATGACGTGTTTGGTTAATTCCAAAAAGTGTCATATGACAAGCGTTTTATACTTGCCCTAAAATGAAAGTGCCCTATTTTTGGATAAAATAAACGTTTTATTACATTTTATTTATATGTTACAATATTTCACTTATAGATAATATAAATAAAGACAAAAAGAATATAGCTGTGTTGGTAACGCCCAGTAAGGAATAGTTCTTATGCAAAAATGTATTACACTGAGTGCGCACGAATGCGTTGCATTGGGCCTCTTGAGTATTGTCATCATATTTCTAAGATTTGTTTGAAAGAGGAGGATGATTATTCTGAAAGTGGAACTTTAGGAGGGCTTCAGAGAAGATGGAGGTAACCTTCAACGATTGTCTGAAACAAGCAATAATGTCTCCCACCAGGTGAGACGTTGTTTTCTGGTGTGTACAGTATACATAATTACATATACAATTCCTGTGGTATGTCCAATGTATAGACCAACATGACATATGAGTAGTAGGATTATGGAGAGTTATGGACATGGGCGTGAGGCGTACGTTTCAGGCACTGAGGTAGGCCATGTTGTGAAGTCAACCGACCATCATTTTTCCCCTTTTCCCCGGAAATTTCTTTCTTTTTCCTTAAAATCGACCAAACTTCCTTAAAAATGTTAATTTTTTTCTTTAAAATTTTCCTAAAAATTTTTGTTTTCCTCATTTTCAAAAGCACCCCAGAAATTTTGTATTTTTCCCAGAGCAGGTGAGAGGGATTAGCGTCCCAGGTGACTTTAAGTTAGGGCGAGCGAACTGGTCAGGACATTTGATGTTTGACTTTGACCTTTGACCTTGAACGTCTAACAAATTACGAACAAATTCCAAAAAAAAAATTCATATGAAAATTATTAATATTTTAAAATTATTAACAAATATTATTTTAAAAAAAACTTAATTTCCAGAGATCTCCCCTCATCTATATATATATACATTCCACCATCTTGATAGGTTCAACCGACATCCATCTTGGTAGGCACCCACCATCTTGGTAGGTGACTACCATCTTGGTAGGCTACCACCATCTTGGTAGACGACCACCAACTTGGTAGGCGACCACCATATTGGTAGGCAACCACCACCTTAGTAGACATCAACCATCCGCTATATTGGATGCAGGTAACCTCTACCTTGACCCCATAATCTTGAATGACTTTGAAAACTAAAACTCGAGAAAAAATGCATAAAACTTTGCAAGCATATGTTACAGATCACCACCACCATTTTGGATGCAGGTGACGACACCATGACCTTGAATGACATTAGAAATGAAAAATCGAGAACAAAATACAAAATAGTAAACAAGCTTATGATGTTACAGGCTACTATCACCATATTGGAGGCCAATGAACGTCACCTTGACCCCATTACTTTGAATGTATTTGAAAAGAAAAACTCTAAAAAAAAAAAAACATAAAAGTCAGCAAATATACTATATTACAGACTACTACCACTACATTGGATGCAGAAAACCTTGACATTGACCCCATGATCTTGAATGACCTTTAAAACAAAAACTGGAGGAAAAATTCGTAAAAGTCATTAAGCATATTTCATTACAGACTACTACCGCCTATTAGATGCAGATCATATTCACCATGAACTTATGACCTTGAAAACAAAAACTAGAGAAAAAATTGGATAAATTCATGAAAGTAAGCATGCTGGATGCCAAGCGAGCAGTCAGAACTTTATTGATAGACATATAAAACCTATAGTTTTCATCCTTATTAAAAAAAAATGTTTCCAAACAGCAGTATAGCTATATGCATGATGCGAGATGTTGACTACATGCATAATTTATTAAATATTCTTTTTATAAAAAAATTTTAATTTATAGAATTTAAAAAATGATTTCGGTTTAATTATACAATTTTACATATAATACAATGGTACGTTATACAAAACTTTATAATTAAATTTATTTTCACTTCTGTGCCTCTTAAAATATTAATTACATTTTGGCAAATTAGTAAAATATGAAATAAAACACAACTTATTTTCCACACACATATTTTATTCAATTAATTTGATACACTTGCACATGTAGTCTAAAAATTTACAATGCTCTTCAATATGTATGTGTTTAAATCCATTACAACTATGTTGTAGGTTAAAGTCTAATTTTCATCTCCCTATTCACACTAGTGTTGTCCTTGTGCAAAATATTGTGACGTTTATTACATCGACACACCTTGCAGGACAGGTTATGTAAATAATAAGACTTTTAAGGATATATATCGAAGTCACAATAAACCTACTTGCAGCTAACCAGGTACCGAGTTACTGATGAGAAATGCACTTTACCTGTACAGGTATTTTCATATCTAAGAAAATTTTCTCTGCGGCTGAACTGCGTAGTCACACAAATATGATATGCAACAAGGATTCTTGGCGCAATTAAAGCGCTCATGTCACAGTACACTGCGGCCGACAATAAACGTCTTATCACAAAAGCGACACTGATGGCGACATAGTGGTTCAGACAAAGACTCGGACGGGCTTGTTGTAAAAGTAGATACTAGAGCTAAAGAATCACGTAACGCCAACAATGGTGTTCTACGTACCTCAGCTGAAAAATTTGATAGCTGCATTGAAGATTTCGTAATCGTAACCGCAGAAGAACTCGTTGGTACTGTTGCATCTGTAGATGATCGTGTTTCGCTGCAGGTAGTATATGCTGATAGTGATACAGCCATCACAGCTGAAGAAGTCGATTGTACAATACTAATCTGAAACGATGGTACTGCACTGGTGGAAGTAGATGCTGCTAGTGATGTAGTAATCACAGCTGAAGAAGTTGACGACGATGGTAAAACAGGAGGCATCTCACTCGAAGAAGAAATCGATGGTTAGTAACCATTGGCGGGCGATATCCACTCCACTTTAACGTAACTAGCCATGGAATACCTGGTGTAGAAGCTAGCCGAGACGCTGTATATTTCGCTATATATATATATGTATATAATTCTATAAATTATTATGTATGTTCCTATCTTATACATATATATGGTAGGGAAGCACTATGAACTAACCCAAATACTCGTTCGCCAAGGAAGGAAACACACATACACGATCACGCACAAGCACACACACACACAAACACACACACACACACACACATATATATATATATATATATATATATATATATATATATTGGCCGCTTGTCGTTACGTGAAGTGTGTCTGTTACATGAGAGAGCCAATCAGAATTAAGATTTTTTTAATACTGACCATCCGTGAATATGGGGGCAGAGATGTAATACGCATAACAATTCTAATGATCCAATCACGAAAGTGGTTCTGAACTGAAGTGTTTTGGAACACAACTTGTCCTGAAAGCTTTTCGCGAAAAACAGGTGCTCCTAGGCATAGGATGTAAATATATATATATATAACCGCAAAGCATATTAGTTCAGAAAAACAGGTGGCTCTAGGTATGGAATAGGTACTGCCAGATGTTCTTCGCGATGATTTCTCCTCTCCGGGACGAGTAGCACTGCAAGACACGTTAGTTGTAATCATATTTCGTGGTTGGATAATTTGAACTCCCATGCGTCGTAGGTGTCTGCCAGCCAATCACACACGTTCGGTATCGAGGTAACTTAATTCTGGTTGGCCCAGTCGAGTGGTCTTCTTACACAGACACGCGGCTAAACTAAGTTCGTTAAGGGAGGGAGATCTTAATTAAATAAAACATATAATTATAATATTCTAATTTTATTTACAACTGAAAATTTCCTTTGACTATTACAATAATTACAAACAAAATTCTCTCAACTCAAAATCTCAAAATAAATATATATCACTTACTGTTTACAATTAATGATAATAGTAAGATTGTATGAAGTAGGAAACAAGGGAGTGGGGCATCCGAGCCGAGCCGGGGGATCCGCCATATTGTTACGTCCCTCGACCGATATCTTGAATGTCATTGACCCTTTACCCCTGACCCATGACATTTGACTTTGACCTTTGACTCTAAAACCCCCCATAGACGCTTATACCACATACTCGGGTCACCCACGCCAGCAACATGGCTTCACAAGCCAACAACATGTCCGTAAAATTGCAGAAGCACTGCTTTTCCAAAAAAAATTGTTCCGTAAATTCCGCAGATATTTCCTTGAATTCACGGAACCTGAGCGTAAATTTGCTGGTTAGTTTTTTGTTTTTCTGGTTAAAAACAGGTGATTACGGTAAAAATATACGTATATTTTTGTTATGTGGGGGTTTGCTGTGTTCAAGAGAAAATAAATTTTTTACGTGGATATATTATATTAGAGGGCGAGATATATGGGAAGCCGACACCATAACCAATAGCTAGAGACCTGCAAAATTTGCGTTATTAATGGAGGACATCTTAAACTTTAAATACTTTTCCTTTGGAATACGTTTGTCATTGGCCCATTCTTTATTTGGCACGCTCCGGGTAACTCTGTGCCAATAAATGTACACTTCTTAATCGTTTGCACCAATTACGTGCAATTCACTTAGGGTGGGAGTGACTTAAGGTCTAAGCAGCAGCCAATGGGGAAACGACGCAGGCTCGAGTGTATACAGTACTGTGAACTTTAACTTGACGCCAAAAAATAACGCGAATTTTCAGATCCCTACCAATAGAAAATCTTTCTCGGAACGCGGTAGCCAATCAGACAGAAAGCCATTTATCAGAGCCTCGCACAACCATCCAGAGGATGTGTACGCCCGCATCAAAGAAACCGCCCCGCCAAGTCGTCCCTGTTTATTTATATCTTCTATGGCTATAGTCTATACCGTGGTCGAAAGGACTATCTATACATGTTTTTACAAAAAGAAACTAGTCAGCTCGGAAATATTCCCTCGGTAGCTTTCGAAAAATCTATGGCAATATCTGCTGATATACTTTGGTTATTCTTGGCTGCTATGTCTGGGAGAGAAATGCAAAGTCTTGACACATATTAGGCGAAATCGCATTGTGGTTTATTTGAGAGCGGAGAGATTTGGGCTGCTTTTAACAACGAGGTCTTGAGAGCCGAAGTGCGTGAAGCGAAGTGAGTATGGAGCAGCGCTGGAATGAAGGGACGGGGTAAATGGGAAATCCCTGAGAAAAACCGTCGACCAGAGGAATTGTACGTCAGTATTCCCATGTGTGAAAGTCCTGGAGCTACCCTGCCGGGGATTGAACCCGGTTCGCCTAGGTTGGGAGGCTAATTGTCTAACCACTTCAACACCGCGTCCCCACGTGGGTGTACCCATCCACTTACAAGCTGTCCGAGGATGAGGGAACTGGTTTTGTGCCTGATTGTAAGAGAGCTGCAAATTTCGTGCTCTTATTTTATGATATGTTGTACTTAAAGGTCATGTATAAGGCCACCGGTTTTTCGCGGGCAGATTCCCTTACTAGTTGTACCGCAAAGTATGTTAGTTCAGAACCGATTTCGTTGATGGATGATTTCAACTCTCTCGCGTCTAATGTATCTGCCACCCAATTGCCGACGTTCCGTGTGGGGTTAACTAAATTCTGATTGGCTCAGTCGAGTAGCAAATGTCTTCTCACGCAGACACGCGGTCAATAGCCAAAGGGAATTAGAAAGTGCGTAGGTACGAATCAGAAGTATAGCCTGTGCAGGAATATTTTCGCGAAAAACATGTAGCTCTAGACATGTACCTTCATTTGCCCTACGATTGTCATTTGACCATTATTTATTTGATACTCTCAGGGTGGCTCTACTCCAATGAATAACCACGTTATTTTGGCAATTCCGAATCTGATGCCGTACAGCCAGAAGACAAATTCTTGTCACCTAGGCAAAAACCAATGAGCATATGTCGTCGGTTCGAGTATATAAACGATAGTTAAGCCCATCTTGATGGCAAAAATCGGGTGTGGCCGTGTTGGGGGCGCTGCCGTTTGTTTTGCGTGAATACGTCTACGTTGACGCGCTCGGGCGCCTTGATGTTTTTTTTTTTTTTTTTTTTTGCGTTCCCGGCACCGCTTCCTTCGATTATATGGGGTTTTAAGGGTATCACTATGGGTATACGATTTCTGTATTTCGACTTGGCTTTTTGACGAGTATAGGCCTACATTGTGTTAAGTTTTCTTAATTTTTTATATTAAACTCATACAATATCACCATAACCACGCCACACAAATGTTTTTTATACACGCAATCGATTTATCTTGACAGGAGTTTTTGATTGAAACTTAAATGAGCGTCATAGCTTCTCCTAGTCAAAAGTTATACTACACGGAAGTAATGAGACGCGGCGGAAAACGCAGCGAAAAACAAACTCAAAATTACGAGCCCCAATCCCCCTCTTTGTCAAGCACGATGCTTCGCAGTCCTCACTAAACGTAACATATTCTTTGATTCTTTGGCAGTCGTAATTTGATTTTGAATGAAGACGACAAATTCGGAGCTGCAATGTCAAACTGTATCCACCGATTTTGTTATCATCGGATTTTCTGGATTGCCTTTCACTATGGCTGCAAATTGAAAGACGTATTCACGTCAAAAATAACGCGAGTTTTGCAGTTCCCCCCTGATTAGTTACCGCTTGCTGAGAAAAGATGTCCACGCGAAGAGGCTGTCGGCTGACAGGTAAGTTTCCGCACGACAACTGGCGAACGATGCACCGACATGTTTCCTAAGTAAATGGTTTCTGTACACCCACTGCTCATGAAACAAACAACTATGGGACTGTTTGCGTGCTAGCAGCAACCATATGCTGGAGGAGGTCTGGAGAGATCCCCTCTCTCCTTGACAGGCCGGGCGGTAAGCTGCAACCTGCTCGCTTCGGTTGTGCCCTGGAGAGGCACTAGGGGTATGAATAGAACCCTGGCCAAACCACACGCTTGATCTTTGAGGACGAGGGTCTCAGAACCTCTGTGGTAGAGGGAGCGAGGATGTGCGGACGTGCCAGGCTTGGGCTTAGGATCTGGCCAACGGTCGCATTAATCCTGGTCTCCTTGCGGTGAGAAGACGTGATTCCTCTTCCCCGCCTATTGGGAGGCCGAAGCGCTGCGTAAAAATACAAAATACATGACCGAGAGGTCCACTGTAACTGTTAACAGCAACCAAAAGCATTGAGAGGCGATATCCGTATTGTTGCTAGCTTGTGTACTTACACAGCAACGACCATGATGTTACCTGTTTTGCAAGATGGCAGACGTACACGAGTATACTTAAGACAATATGTTACGGGCTAAAGCCGTTCAATATCGAGTTTGTTTACGAGCTCTCAATTGTTGCAACCGTTAAGTTTTTTTTTATCTTCGCGGTACTTGTGTCAAGCGTGCTTGTTGCAACCAGTGTCAGAATTAACCATTCACAAATCAGATACACAAAAACTTCAACAAATCACATTACTTTAAGGGAAGACGATCAAAACACCACACACTGATTCCTCGTTGTGTATCCTTCACTAACTAGGGGACCGAATAAGTTGACACGTACCAGGTACTTCAAGTAGTGTTGTATACGTTTGGCGTTCCGTTACATTTGGAACACCAATTCCAGTTACGTTATGTTTATATTACATAATACTTGATTTGGCGCATCAAGTGAGGTAGATTTCAGTATTCTTCCTGGACTCATACAGATTGTTTGTTTTTTTTCCCCCAGTTATTCTTGCTGTTGTGTTTGTGTCAGCAGATATTTCTTTACTTAACCAACGATTCCCACATGTGAAATTCGGTAGCGAATCCACCGGGAATCGAACCACGTTACCCTAGGTGGGACGCAAGTAGTCTAACCACTACACCACAAAAAATTCAAGGGCAACAAGTCTAGTACAAGGAAACGTTTAAGGAATTTCGAAAATTTTCTTAAAATGAAATTTTTACATATTTTTTGTGACTGGCATCGGATTTTAGTAAAATAACGTTTGATGAAAATTCCTTAAAATTAATTAAGACGCCACCCCTCAACTGTATGTGAGACAGTGAGGTCTAACCAACGTGTTATTGAAATCGTGCATCTTTCAGGCCCCGTTGCTTAGAGACGCCAACATTTCTCGTTATACAACGGCACAATACTATATCTCACACATATACTTAATCGAGCAGGTATCGTTGTCTCATTGCCACTGCCGCTTGTCTCATGTTCGACTCGGCCAACCGAAACGAAGCTAACAGAGAGCTACATGTTTTCTATTGGTGCAGAGTTGATCAGGGTGTGTCGGATGAGCGGAGGTACAATGACACACATCAAGCTGACATATAGGCCTACGTTCATGACATGTAGTCTGTCATAAAATTATAAAAGAAACAATAGGGTCGCTAATAACAGCTTAAACGAATATTCTGTAGCAACCACCTTCTTAAAAAAACTAGACTTGATCGTATAATAGGTAGATTGGCAACGCTGGTTGAAGGACATTTATATGGGCTGGAGGTAGTAAGACAGCTCTGGTACAGTCAGTATGGAAATGCGAGGCTCGAGGGGCGACTGTCCCCCCCCCCCCTCAACCCTCCTCACGAGGACCGGCGTGTATGACCTTGACGGCAGATCACATCTGACCCGGCTCCACACACCACGCTGCCTGCTCTACCCCCTTGCACGGAACACATCACAGTACAGAAGCGCAGATACAACACGCCAATCACTGTCAACTAAGCACTTTCTATATATACTATAAATTTGAAAAATGTCACTACATGCGTATATTTTAACGGCTACATTGGTGACATGCGCCCATTAAATTTAGTAACGACGAAATGGAAGAAGCTCCTTCCCACGATGTTGAATTAAAATGGCTAGGTAAACATTCCGTGAATAAAATTTTTTTTCTGCTTTGTTGTTTTGGAAGAAGAATTAAATAATTTCTAAAATACATACTTTCTAATAATGGCACAGTTTCGCTTGACCGATGCAACAATAAAGTTATCAGGCTCTGGGCAATATTAGTTTTACACGAGGTGGAAGAATGCATAGGGGTAGTGCCTAGACTACTTGCCTACCATCTAGGCGAAGACATAGTTCGATTCCCGGATTTTCGCATTGGGGAATTGTGCCGGACGATGTCACTGGTCGGCGGGTTTCCTCGGGCATCCGGCGCTGCTCCATACTCACCTCACTTCACCTTCATTAGTTCTGAAGACCTCGATGTTGAGAGCCAACCAAGTGTCTCAACTCCACGTGATAAATACAGTACACAATTTGCATGCAAGTAGATGTGAAGCAGGGCTTTCAAAAGTGCTCAACTTACAGCGTATCACCTCTGCGATTCCAACTCAGACCTGAAAATAAGTTATTATAACTATTTGTGCAGATCTGATATACTGACAACTAAGACAAGCTTGAAGTGACTCGCCTGTATTCTCGAACACATGATTATCAGTAGGGAGCTGCAAAATTCGCGCTGTTATTTGGCAGCGCGCTGGGATTAATAGACTTATGTATATCCAACGAGTATGCACACCCGAATTTCGCGAAAATATTTCCGTACATGCCAGATTTCAATACCATACAGACGTACCAGCAGTTTTCTTTATCTAATTGACGGCGTTCCTTTGTGTGAAGACATTTTCCTACTTGACTGGCCAATCACAATTAGGTAACTACAATACTGCACGTCTGTAATTTGCGCATAGGCAGACGTGTAACATGGAAACTATCCAATCAAGAAAGTGCATCTGAGCTAAAGTGTTATGAAATACAACCGGTCATGGAACCTCCTAGCGAAATTCGGGTGTCCCTACCCATGCGTCGATAATTGTTCATTGGCTAAAGCCTTGGTAAGGAGCCATTTTGCTTGTGACATAACAGCAACTGATTCAGTCACGCCTACATTAAGTGTTTATTCACTGCCGTAGAGTTAAACAGGGCGTGTCAAATATAACTAGAGCCACGTGGTTTTCGTGAAAAATAAATGCACAGACTATGCTTCAATTTCGCGCGTGCACACTTGCAAATTTCCTTTGGCTACTGGTCACGTGTCTGTGTGAGAAGACAATTACTACTCGGCTGGGGCAATTATAATTAACTACCCCGACACAGATGGCCGAGAATTTCGCGGGTTAATTTCTAGACAAGTTGTAGGTTCATGTTACGTTTGTAATTGGTCAGCGTGTTTTTGACACCTCCTGGAGATAAATAAGCCAATAACAGACATGCAAGAAATTGTGCGCCCAAGCACCGCTTTTAACTACCACAACAATCAACCAATAAACAGCTGATATCTGTATGAGAGTATATATAAGACTGTGTAGTCTAGCCTAAATGTCATTGAACTCGCGTATTTCTCGGATCTCTAATGATTGGTTGGCCGACACCTAAGACGTGTGGGAATTTATTTCATCCAACTACGAAATGTGTTCTGAACTAACGTGATTTGTAGTACAACTCGTTACGGAATCTTTTAGTAAAAAAAACTGTGTTCCTAAATGCAGGGATCGGATTTTCGTGAACAGAATTCCACGGAGTTACATTTCAATACCCTATCTGCACTTAAGCAATTGCGTTATTGGCAGTGTGCTTTCGTCGGAAGACAGTATGGTGTTTACTGGGCCAATGAGATTTAGGTTACTGCGATACTGACCGTCTCTGATTTGAAAGTGGTACTCACATTTTTTCATGAAAAATTACTAGCTCTTCTAATGGTCATTCAAGACTGCTGACACAGAGGCACGCCATGGCTTATACAGCTGAGGTACCCTGTCCCAGAATGTTTTTCGCACCTCGAGTCGCGCCGATGGCTGGTGACGACCAGAAAATTTGCGAATTGTCCCCTAAGTCGCCGGCTTCTCCAGCAGCAGGCAGTGAAGTCAATATCGTTAGCGACGACCGACATTACTCATTTATAATATCTTAAGTGAATTTCCTTATTTCAATTGTATAATCAAACCATAACAATACGTATTTTCACAGTAAATCTGCTACATGTATGCAATAGCTGAAACTACCGTGCTGTTTCTCACACGTGCACTCCCTTCCTCTACACCGGCCCACGAGCACGTCAGGGTAGGATTAATGTTCGGCCCACTCTAGCGGAGGGGGAGAACGCGTAAGCGATGCACCAGCGCGTAAAAATACGAAACGTACAAACACTTCGTTGCGTCTGCAATAATAATAGCAGGAAATTACGAAAAAGTAAATACGTGGTGTATCGTCGTATTTACCACATAGCATTTTATGCAGAGTACACTCATTATCTTATACCATGTTGCAGAACAGTGAAGATTGAAGAGATTTTGACGGCTCTTAACATCGAGGTCTTGAGAGCTGATGTGGGTGATTAAGGTGAGTATTGAGCAGCGCCGGAATGAAAGGGCGGAGGAAACGGGAGATCCCCGAGAAAACCCGCCGACCAACGGGTTGCAGAATAGGTGAAATCATGTTTGTTACTGTGCAAGTTCATAATCTGGCATCAATACTGAAATCGCCTCTCTCTCTCTCTCTCTGTGCAATGCTATTGGTTGCTTCAGACACACAAACTATTTTATAGTTGGTTGCTTCTTGTGCCACAGATCTAATGAAACCCTTTACATAAGTTTCAAAATTTTGCTCGTTAAAAGAAATTTGCAAGTACATTTCGCACAGTAAAATTCCCCTTTTGCGACACCTGAAAAAATTATATGTTCGTTCGGGCGTTAAGAATGTAATATTCGAAATTTCTGTTTATTGAAATCCATTTCGTGTTTTTTCACTATCAAAATGAAGCATGAAGGGTTTGCCGTTTCATTGGGCAGCATGCTAGATTTCACATTTTTTTATACGCCCAAACACAGGCAATTTTCAGATTACAGGAGCAGAACAGCATCTCTGTAACGCGAAATCCGTCCGTATCAGCTAACGGAACGACGTCACTTGCCAGAATGACTGTGGAAACTCTCCCGCCAGTGTTCGCCTGGCAGGGTAAACAGCAGACACTTATTTTACTGCAGCACTGCACTGATTGGACCCCAGTTCTTTGGAAACGCCCTGTGTTAATGTCAGCCAGCAATAAACAAGAAGCAGTTTACGTATACACATACACACGCATTTAATTTTCAAAAGATTTGCATGATTTAAATTGAAATATAAACAAAGCATGAAACATATCAATTTAAAAATACATGTTATATATAAAAGTATTAAAATAAACTTATTACCATACAATAAATACAAAGAATTAAGATACACCAAGTGTAATAAATGATGCAATTCCACATTCTAATACGTGTCAATCTATCACAAACACTCATAATATTCATCACAGTAATATGACTTACATAATTAAACATGCCATGCCCATACCTGACATATAGATCATTAGAATAAACAAAATAATAGGAAATTAATACGTAACTGCCAATTAATGTTGATCAATTAAAATTTATGATATAATCTACTGAATGGAAGGTGCCAGTAAGTAGCTTTTTAACTAGTATTAAGAATGTATATTTAAAAATAAAGGAAGAAACTCCTTATACTGTTAGGGTGGTCGAACGGATAGCTTGCTCACCTCCCACCAAAGCGAACCGGGTTCAATTCCCGGCCGGCCCACTCCTGGAATTTAGCATGTGGATAACTTTCCAGACGATGCCGCTGGTCGGCGGGTTTTCTCGGATATCTCCCGCTCCCCTCTTTTTTTCATTCCGGGCTGCTCCAAACTCACCTCAATAACCCTCATCGGCTCTCAAGACCTCGCTGTTAAGAGCACTCCAAATTTCCCAACTCACTTCACACACTCCTTATACTGTTGTGGTAATAAATTGAAAATGTTTATCATAGCTGAATATGTACCGTTTTGGAAAGGAGAGAGCGAAGGTGTTGGTATAAGCAAACTACTGATATTTATAATTTACATAGTTATGTAAATCATAGTTAAAGTAAAATCTGTTTATATTATTAGCTAAGAAGAAATAATTTCATAAATGTACTGACTTGGAAAAGCAAGTATCCCATCATCTTTATCCAACTGACTCCAGGAGTCACTCAGTTGTTTCTTGACACTTTACTTTGAATAGCAAATACTTTTTTAGAGTTAGTAGAGTTTCCCAAAAAAAATTACTCCATTCCATAGCTCACTATAGAGAACTAGTCATCATGAACAACACATTAGCACAGACTACCAGAGAATACAGAGGAGAAAGAGCAACTTACACGCCAAGTGGGGGTCTCTTCTAAAGAGCGTATTCCAAGTAGACGTTCATTTAGAAGGGACCTGCGTGATTTTTGATATCGTTTGTTAACAGACATTTCTTGCAACTATTTAAATTGTAGAATGTTTGTATGCAGAACAGTTTATTTGGCTCTGAGCTAGTAAGAAACACAGACGTTACTTTGTATCGCGTGAAAAGCAGTCAGAAGCAATCTTGTTTGCCATGTGCGGCAAAAGCCAATAAACGTGTGGCGTAACCTGGATTACACGAATGACTGTGCGTTCTAGCGTTCTGCAAGAAAATATCGCGAAATGCGCAGTCTTTGATGAGCTCGGGCGCCACACATTTCAGTGACCAGCTAAAGGCAAAAGTAAAACTTACGTCTGTAATGGCTTTTCTTTGAATGGCGCCTAATTTGACGCGGTCCGGGTGACTCACAGACGAATGGAAGTTTTTACCAATCAAGTGGGTGGAAGGCATGTGGCCAGGTCAAAAAGGGAAGCGAGTTCGGTCGAATGTGGTCGGCCAATGGACAAATAACTACTCACTGGGCGAGTAGAATAATGCGATGCTTGGACTGCTCTGTCCGCTATAAGGCAGAATTGCAGGTCATATGCTAATCAATCATCACTGTAGCCTAATTTAATTGTGACAAATGAAGAAATGACTCCTTCGTTCACATACCCTTCACAGCGACTCGTATAAAAACTTATTTTTTTGTGGTTAAGCATATTGGCTTAGACCGACAACCAATGAAAAGTGGACATGATTAGACACATTCTGATATCGTTTTTATCACTCAGTTCTCTAATAATGTAGACCAAAGAAATTTGTTTTTACACCGTTTAGGAAGAATGCATTCTGCAGAGTTCTATCTAGTCATATCTCCCTTCAAATAACTTTTCTTCATTTACTGACGCTTCCGAGCAAACACCTTTGCAATAGAAACATCGTTGCAGTTATTCACTGAAAGCAACAATGACTACTAAGCAAGCTGCCGGCAAAGAAGCGTTTATCTTCAGATGTTACACATAAGACATGCCCAATTTCCCTTTCAATTAAAAACCAAATACTTTATACTCCCAACCTCAGTTATTGGTATAATTAGGAATTTTTACACATTCGTAACTATTGCAGTTAGTTTTCTAGATAAAAATCATAAAATCTATATCTTAAATTTTCACGAAATTTTAATGACTATTTTTTTTTATTACTAAGGACACCGGAGTTTCACGAATATAATCGAACGGAAGTTAGGTTTCAATATTCTACTTGCACACCTGCAGTTTTACTGCCGTTATTGGCCGCGTGCCTTCGTCGAAGACAGTGCAGTGTTTTACTGGGCCAATCAGAATTAGTTTACTCTGGTACTGACGTCTGTCATTCGCGGGCAGGCACCTGACACGCGCAGCGGATGAAACACCCACCCGCGAAACTAGATCTGATTTGATGTGATGTGTATTAAAATACAGCTTGACAAAAATACTTGTTGCAGAAAATTGGGTGTCCCTATTCCTAACACTTTAGCCCTTTCAGTCCCACATTAATTTCAGGTTTCAAGCGTTGCAATCTCGTAACATTTTAGTTCGTGCTGTACTTGCCCTGATTTCACACTTACTTCATTAATGCTAAACGTTAACCCTTCAGGCCAACTTTAATGTACTGTTTCAGGTGTTGCAGACAACATATTTTACGATGCGCGATGTATTTAAGTCGACACAGCACTTGTTTCGTTGTCACAGCCAATGAGCTGTAGGCTATACGTTCGGCTACAGTAATACGAACCAATTATGCCCTTGACCAGTAACATGGTTTGCAAATAATATATCCACATGTAAAATAATTGATCACTGTGGTCCGCAATGTGCAGCACTGGCAAGAAAATCTCCTACACATGCGTAATATACACAATTGTGTACACTGTGTCTGAATGGGTGAAACATGTGCTCGGCGCTTAGAGTCGCTGTGAAAACCACTCATCAACCAGAGCAGTAGGATTGTACATAAATCACCTTATTCAGAGGGACTAAAGCGACTGCATTGAGCCAGGATTATAGTTGTGTACCGCTCTTATCATATATTTCCTTTCGTTATAACACTTCAAATATCTAGCTCAGATCCTCTTACGTGATTTTTAGATTTACGCGTTGCGCTTTCGTAAGTGTCTGCCCGGGAATCACGTACGTACATTAACGACGTAACCAAGTCCTGTTTGGCATGTCACTTAAGAAAACGTCGCCTTACTAAGTTATGCGGCCAATAAGTAAAGACTTGATAAATTCTATCTATCAATTGTCATCTGGCTAAACTTCGCAGTGCTGTATATACTCGAGCCGGCGTCGTTTCTCCACTGGCTGCTGCAAAGCTATGAAGTCATTACCTTTCTGATTGGTCTGCACGTAATTTGACTACACAATTGTGAAGTGTTCATTCATTGGCACGGAGTTAACTTAAGCGTGTCAAATGAAACGTGGTGCAATGACAAACTTACAGTAACGTACATGGGTTTGATGTTAAACGTGCCCCCAAATAATAACGCGAGGTTTGCATGTCTCTACTGATTAGGTCAGACCACACATGCATCATTTGAAGGCGATTTTTCAGCGATCCAAGTCTTTGTTCAGCAAATGCTATATTACAAACTGCATGTGTGGTAGAGCGTATAAATAAAAATTACTACTGAATATAATTGTTTATATTTTCGCAAAGGTTCTTTCAATGGAGACCCCAATGTGTCGGGTTATGATTTTGTAATACATTAAGTTGACTTTATGTGTACCACTGGAGATCCGCTCATCTGACACTGCGTGCAGGACTCTGTACTAGTAGTGAACATGTAGCACTCTGGTAGCTTCATTCTGATTGGCCGAGGAGACCGCACTCTAAAAAATTCGAATCAGTGGAAAACCACTGCTTAACCATGAAATTCAACTACTCGAATAAGTGAAATGGCTCCACTTATAATCAATATAAAACCACTGACTGTTTCAGTGAGGCAATTCATTGAATAATTGACTTGAAACAATTTCACTTATTAGTGATTGAATAAGTGACGGCCAACTGCAAGTGATGAATTAAAAGGTTTATTTTATTAAATTAAGCCAAATAATTACGATAAAAAATATATTTCCTATATTTACTATTAATGTAGAGAAAGCCACGGTATTCAAAAAGTAAAATACTTTGGCAGGTAGTCAGAATTGAACCCACACCACCTAGTATTAGACCGTTAGCAATACTTTCTGGGCTGTTAGTTCATCGAAAGTATTTAATTTTAAATAGAATGCCCTTTCTTTTAGTTTTTAGCTTAATTGGTAACGTTAGGTAAGTGGGAAGGTAGTTTAGTTATCTTAACGTCTCGTCGACAGCGAGGCCATTAGAGACAGTGCGGGTTGCTCAGAGGGGAGGGACTGGGGAAGGAATGGGAAGAAATCGGCCATGGCTTTTGTTAGGGACCCATTCCGGCATTCACCTGGAGTGATTTCTGGAAACCGCGGGAGGTCGAAATCAGGATGGCCGGACTGGGAATCGAGCCCGAGTCCTCCCGAATGCGAGTCCAGTGAGTTACCACTGCGCCACCTCGCTCAGTGGGTAACGTAAGGATTGTTAAAACAAATAGTACGTATGAGTTCACTCATTTCACCACATTAAGTACAGTTTACACCGTCAAACCGAGCGCTGTGATGAATACGTGTAAAAGAAATGAATGACGTAAAAATTGAATGAAAGACTGAAAGTTCATGTCCTCTTGTCAAATGGTGTTTTCAAAAACGAAACTCACGAAGAAAGTACTCTGTAATGTTTTTATTAGTTTATGCGTTGTTATTCGATTTTATAAACGCTGTGTAAATGATCCAGTAGTCAAAAAACAAATGTGAATAAAATGTGAATAAAATGAATGATGAAACCATGGAAAATGTCTCTGAACCAATGAGTGAATGTTAAAAATAATCTCTCAGTTAATGTTAACTTATTGAAACATTGTAATTCTCAGATTGAGTGTGTGTGGCAGCTGCAAGTGAAAAAATCCCAGCAGTTTGAGTAACTATATAAATAAGTATATATCTGTGAAGTCTAGCGTGGTGAATATTTATACCGCATAGTGATAGGGCCTATATCTATCAATGACTGCTAGTAAAGCCTATGCGTTTTGAATTTTATCGACGTAAATAATATAATACGTTGAATAATAAATTATAATTCATATTTATGTACATACCGCCTTTTGTTAAAGGTAGGTGAATGTCATCTAGTCAACAGACGTCAGCTTATACTTCTCAGATGTCTACATACTCAGTTGTCTACATACTCAGTTGTCTACATACTCGACCACCAAATGTCTCAAAAACATATGAGAAGTCTAAGCTACCGTAAGTTGTGTTCGCAACGTTCACCTTCCTGTAATAAAAGGTTTTCAAGTACACGAATTAGAAATTTCATTTCTTAATCACATTAAATTTTGTGTGTCGACGAAAAGATTGAAGAATTTATTCTGCTGAAAAATTTAAACCGCATAGATTATATGAATAGTCACTTATATATATGGACACCTCTTTTCCGCGAAAAGATTTACTTCAGTATCTTATGTGCATACTTGCAAACTTCCTTTCGCTATTAGTCGCTTTTATTTGTGCGAATTGAGTCTGTGAGCCAACCATAATAAAGTTTTTCCGATACTGACTGTCCATAATTCGCGGGCAGACAGATAAGACGCCTTTCAATTCAAATGATCCAATCACGATAGTGGTTCTGAACTAAAATCTTTTGGAACACAACCAATTCTGAAATATTCTTAGCAAAAAACCTGTGTTCTTTCTTATCGCTTCCGCGCTTCCCGACCTCAAAAGTAAAAAAAAAATGGGGAGTGGTTCTGTTGGGGACACGGCCGTTTGTTTTGCGTGAATAAGTTTACGTTGATGCGCTCGGACGCCTTGATGTTTTTTTACGTTATGGGTATCACTGGATTGCGTTTGAGATGCTCTTTCCAACCGTATGGTCCATGGGCCAGACAGTTTTTTGGTGCCAAATGGAGATGCCAAGAATCCTTTACACCAGTGATTCCCTATAATCTAGGGATGCCGAAAAGGCGATTTGGACAGCCCAACTGAGTAGCTTTTAAAAATGGCGGCTCGAGGGATTACGGAATGTACTGTATCTCTTCTCCCATTTGTCTGATTTCAGTATTTATTTTTGCATTAAAGATCTTGAGTTTTTCTACATTATTTGTCGTGAGGTCGATGTTAGTAACTTCATTTTCAAAGTTAAATGCAAAAAAAAAAGGTTTTTTTTTTTTGGGCATATTTCATCTCATAAACGAAGAATGCTCTGTAACATAGCAATAAAGATAAATCTGTAAGCTGTGCATGTAATATATTTACTATATGTGGCACTTCCATCCAAAGACTGGCTGACTATGATGCTGAATTACACAATGTAGTATTTTATGGACAATGACACTGAAGTATGTCAATGCGTGTACAGATGTTACTAAAATTTTAAAAGTTTTTCTTTAATTTGAAATATCTATTTTCATTTTAACATTATTTATCAATGAATACACAAAGTTTTGTTACTTACACAGCCAGACTGAACTGTCCCCAGAATTCAAATATCTCATTACTGCATATGTTGTTGAAATGTACCATAGTAAAGATATCAATAACACATTTATAAATTGAAAATTGCAAACAGAAAAGTTAACAATAAATACTAATGCAAAATAGTTTTAACAGCTTGAATGTGTCTACCCAGATCACAATCCCTGTCACAGCATTCAGATATTTATAAGTGTAGCTGAAATTCATATCAACATCATACAAATTCTGAACATTTGAAATTCATTAGTTCTAAGTGTCCATATCACTGTCATAATATTCAACTGTTTCCCCCTCACCTATTCCATATTCATTACTGTCTATATTGCTACACCATGAATTGTCGCACTTGCAAGCACCTGTAAAATTATTACTATTACTAACACACACTCAAGGCAATGTACATGCCTTCCTGCATTTCCATGCTATTAAGTCCAAAATTGTTTGGGGATTGAGGCAATATTGTCATCCACCTTAGATTTTGTGGCGGAGTGATCGGCTCACATTCCAGGCTTCTTTTCCAAATGGCACACTGGTAGTTCGCTCATAAGGCACGTTGGTGTAATGTGTCTTTGCAAGGACGAAGAGAATATGATGGCACTGATCCTCTTTTTGCTCTGTACAGACCGGCATCATACAGTCGGCATGTAATTGTCAGCAGGACTTAGAAAAGCTCTTCTCACAATTGCCACTCATCACCTAAACGAGCAAAACATTTCTTGAACTCTTCAGCCTCAGTCTGCAATTTAGTAATTTTAATCTTACTTTGACCTGACTGTGTCACATTCTGTAAAGGCGTGTATTCCCGCTAACCTCAAAGTCATTGATGAACCCAAATCACTAGCTGTCCTGTTAATCAATATTAATCTTGTACGATTCTGTGTTCTTAACCGCATATATGTGTCACATATAATTTGCAATAGAAAATCAGAGAAAGTATGAAAAGATCAGTGTCTTCTGATGCAATAATCACTGGTGAATATTGTGAATGGGCAGAATGTTGAGCATGTAGAAATATATGTGTTCTGCCTCTTCTTCGCTGCACTGAAGGGATTGCATTTCCTCCACCTGAACTTCAGTTACAAAGAAACATCTATTCTTTGTGTTACAAACACCTTTTTTTGGCCCAATACTCGTTGCTTGTTTGTCTTCCAGTCATCAACAACATATTGTGGTAGCACATTTTTGCTACAGGTGCATGGCAGCAGTCGCCTCAAATTTTAACTTTATGAACAGGCATGACTTTCGAAATAAGGATTTCAGGAGAAGATGTTCTTCTCTGTCTCTCAAACTGCTTGTTGTGGTGTTTTCTTGGTAAACAAGAAAACCACATCTACATGGTCACTTTTCTTACCATGTTGCAAAGCAGTCTTCAGAATTATTTCTGATATCTCCGAAAATGTGTGATTTTCTCCATTAATTTTGTGTATCATTGCCATGCCATCAACTATAGTTGAAGGGGATTTGTTAACATCCTCAACTTGAGGTAGTATTTGCTGCTCTATATGTCGTCCAAGAGCACAATTTTTAGTCTTTTTCAGGGATTCATCACAGTTTAATAGAGCCCGTGGAAGGGGCCCAAATGAATTCTTCAGCACTTTTTTCATATCTAGTTACCTTGAACTAGCAATAAAAAGCATTCTTGCACATAACTGATGGAGAGCCATAAGTACAATTTCCATATTTCCTCGTGTGGTCTTTATCTTCTGTTTCATGTTGCTGAAAGTTTTCAGTTGAAAGGTTCATAAAAGTCATTGCCTTTTTTCGACATGTTTACCACAAATTCGTTGTAAGCTGCTAGTACCAATTCTTTCCCATGAAGTAGATCTTTGTGACCTCTTGTGATGCAACAATCCCCAATGACAAATTGATCATATCATTTGTATTGTCTTCACATGGATTTATCCAACAATGTCGAGCAACTCAACAACAGTTTTCACACAATATACATATTTTGTTTTATGGACACTTCCGAAGTCATGATAGTAGCTTTGCTTATGTGTAGTATCACTATGTTGGCGTAATTACTTGATACACACGCTAAGATGTTCAGCTGTTAAATAGTATTTTGATACTGTGCTTGATGTTAGGCTGAAGTCTGTTGCTCCACCAGAAGTTTTGAGTGTCATGGTTGACAGTTTATTCTATTGCCTGATCAACTGGAGTTTTAAAAACAATTGTGTTCACTAAGCTGTACTGAAAAACCTCCAGAAAATAATTGTTTGTAAATAAATAGGAAATTTGTTTCAAGCCAAGTCATTTGTGCATGGCATATTGCCAGATACTTTGAATAATTCTGCTTATCATATGCAAAATATCATGGACTCATTCTCCTAATACCACTGTTGTGCAGATTCCAGTTTCCCTCATGGGAGGATTGAATCAAGTCAAGAATAATCTCTACTATATCACTGTGCGACATCCACAGAGATGCAGCGGGCTTAGCATTCTCTCTTATTTCCTTCTGAAATTTCTCATATAAGATTGTAGTTTCTTCAAACTTAAAGAATCGCAGCACACTGGATTGATTTTCCTCACTTAGATTTTGAGATATGCCTTCTATTTTTCTCGTTGTCTCTTCTATCAGAAATTTTTTATCTTGAGAGTACTTGTATACCCATATCAAAACCTTACTCCACAACATATGCTGGAAAGCCTCATAAACTATCTTGTGTAACCCAATGGCATGATTATAATGTTGTCCTTCAAGAACACTGTTCACAGGTCCTTCTTCCACAATTTCTAACTTTACAGCTATATTGCGCAGTCCTGAATCCCCAAACCATTTTCTAACAATCACTAACGTATTGCATATTGTATGAAAAGTATATATCTTGATGTGTTATAGAACATCCTGCCTGATTTATGAGATGAAATAAGTTCCAAAGCACTTGAAAAACTATTTTTTGCATTAACTTTGAACAGATCGAAGATACGGACATGGACCTCATGACAATATAGAACAACCAGAGATCTTTAATTTAAGAACAAAAGTATCACAATCGGACTAATGGGAGCAGAGATACAGTAGATTCCATAATCTCTCCAACCGCCATAGTGAAATGGCCGCTATTTTTAAAAGCTACTCAGTTGAGCTGTCCAGTTTGGCTTTTGGGCTTCCCTAAATTGTAAGGAATGATAGGTGTGAAGGGTTTTTGGTACCTCCATTTGGTACCAAACAGCCATATTTTAGGGTCTGCTCATGGACTAGTATACGATTTCTGTATTTCGACTTGGCTTTTTGACGAATATAAGCAGACATTGTGTTAAGTTTTCTCAATTTTTTACATTAAACTCATTCAATTTCACCATAACCACGCCGCACAAATTTTTTTATACACGCAATCGATTGATGTTGACGAGAACTGTCGAGTAAATCTTAAACGAGCGTCGTAGCTACTCCTAGTCAAATGTTATACTACGCGGAAGTTATGAGACGGGGCGAAAAGAATTCAAAATTGAGGCGGTCCCCCCCCCCCCCTCCAAACCCGCGGCGCCACACAGTCCTCACTCAACGTAACATATTCTTTGATGCTTTGGCAATCGAGTGGTGCAATTGAATTTTGAATGTAGACAATAGAATTGGATCTGTAATGCCTAACTGTAACCCCGATTTTGTTATCATCGGATTTTCTGGATTGCCTCCCCCTATGATCGCAAATTTAAAGACGTGGTCACGTAAAAAAAAAGTGGCCTCAGTGGCGGCCTTCTTCGCGTATATTTTTTAAGCCTAGCGTGCACATAAATCATACCGCTGCGACTGTTGTGTCCCTGTCAGAGTGGGTGTTGCGGGCAGCCTACCCACATGTCATAGGCGCCCGACAACCTTCTCAGTCGGCTGACATTTCACACTCGCGAGCGAGCCACTTTCGCTTCAAGGCCAGTGCTCGGGCATTATTACACGCATTCTTCTGCTCGCATCTGGAGTGTACACGCCAGCCGCATGCCGATACCTGCCTTCATTTAGTTGTAACTCCAGCTCTCTTGAACGCACTGAGTGTCCGTAGTTCTTGTCCACTGCAACCTTTCTTGCCTCGAAGTAGGTACGTGCAAACGGAGAATCCTCACGCTGCCCAGAGGACTATATACTGAAACACTGAGGTCATTGCACATCTGAAATGATACATTTATAACAATATTAGAGACAGTGACAGGAACTTCTGTTGAGATATTTGGCAAAAGAAAGACAGTAATAAAATGCGTGTGTTCTAGCAGACGCCAATAGCATTACCCAATGAAGCTCATCCAATACGCGCTGCACGACTCTGCACCAATAGTAAACATGTAGCACTCAGGTGGTTTCATTACGTTTGGCCGAGTCGAACACGAGACTGTGGCAGCGATCAATGAGAAAATGAGACCGGCTTCAGTAAGTACATGAGTGTGGACTCCAGCACAGCGCCTTTTCATAACATGACATGACTTGGTAGGTAGAGCCACGAGTATTATGCGGTTTCGTTTGGTGGCAGCGTAGACTTCAAACACTTGTTCTTTCCCCCTTCCATTGTGGTTGGACGACAGTTGTTTAGACACGCCCCGTTTAACTGCGAACCAGTACTAACCAGGAAACACAAGTGTGAATGTGCGTTGAACAGTCCTGTACAAAGGCCAACCTTGGGTTCATCAACCAATAAGCAAACGGTATTTTGTCGTGTGTATACAGGTCTGTGAAGTCTAGCTGGCTGGCATATCAGTCCGCAAAATACTCGTGGCTGTAATGATAGGGTCTCTAGTTATAATACATAAAAACAAAAACCAGGTTCCCTGCTGTACGCGAAATGAAATTAATACCAATGCTGTCAGCTCCTTTTGTTGGGTAATGTCGTAGACCGCTGATTGTACACGCGTATTTTATTCGTGCCTTTTATTAACGAAATTCTTCAACAGAAACTCGTGTTAGTCTTAACTATTATTATGAATATATCGTTTCAGAATTCCAATAATTCCGGTGCAGAGTAGAGGTTCAATGACACACATCAAGTTAAATTACATTATAATAACGCCTACTATTTCCCAAAATTATAACACAAAATGATAGAGGTCTCTATTTATATCCAAATTAACTATTCCAACAAAACGCCTGCAGTACGCAGTACGGTATATTTATATTTTATATTGCGGCACAAGATTTTGTTGGCTATGCCGTATTAATAGAGACCTAAAGAGTTCACGAGTTCAATGACCACAGACTGTACTCTACGTTCTTGTATACAAATATTCAGATATTTTTTGGCATTATAAATAAGTCAACTGTAATGTATCACGCTGGCAAAATATTTGCTCACAAAGCGAAAAATATTACCATGGATTGTCGTTTCTTTTCTATATTCGGTTCCAAAAATATGTAGCAATATTTTTATCAATCTGATCGTGTTTATTAACATTGCTATATTCTCATAAGTATCATAGTGTGTAAGCCAGTCGTCCATAAAATAAACGAAAGTATAAAAAAAGAAAGACCAGCTTTCTTTGTACGCAGAGGTAGCCAAATCGGTAAAACAATGTCACTAGTCGAGCAAAAAATTGTTACTGGTGTCTATGTTCGTAACTGGAGCCATTACAATCTTGCACAATGTCAGCGGTGGACTACTTTCGTCGCCTACTCTTAACAGAAGTGTGCAAGCTTTCTCTACTAAGGAACAATGAAAACAGCTCTTTGCACATCAAGCCCATTTGTAGGGGCGGCAGCACTTGCATGCAAATTTCTCTGCAAGACAAGTAATATTCGCATAATTTCAATTTCCTCGATTGGGCAGTACTTACGTAGCTCTAACACGGTTGCTGTAACCCATAAGTAATACATTACGCCACTTGTTCTTCGTAAAAATATTTACGCGGAGGCTAGACTTCAGTATCCTACACTCGAAGAAATAGTTAGGAAATTTACCACGCCGGTGTTTATGAATGATACAACTGTCATGTTCAAGTTTTTCTTTATACAAATGTGATAGCGCTTCTGAACAGGTAGATATATGAAAAAGACAAATGGACAAAACTGCCATTACCAAATTCACATACTAGCCGTACTAAACACTTCCGTATTTGCATACTAATATATGATAACTGTTCCACAATATGTATAGGTTAAAAACTTCCAATACATGTAAGGAAGTTTATCAGAAACATTTCTTACAGTGAATGTGCACACTTGCAGCCGTCATTTGTCTACTGGTCGCTTGTCTGTGAGTGAAAAGAGTCTGTTGCATGAGTGAGTCACTCAGAACTAAATTTGCCCGATACTGACCATCCGTGAATCGTGGGCAAACAGATAATACGCACTACAATTCAAATGATACAATCACGAAAGTGCTTCTGAAATAATGTGTTTTAGAACACAACGTGTCCAAAAATCTTTTCGCGAAATACAAGTGTCCATAGCTAATGTGTTTAGGAGAAAACTAACAGGAACCGTTTTTAGCGGATATAGAGAGTTTTGTTTATTCCTTCACGACAAAGTAACAAAGACTACGTATACGTATCAACCCATCTCAAATACAGCATGCTGCATGCGTTATAAAGAACTAATTAATTAGAATAGTTAAATATCTTTCAATTTTAATGGGTTTTGAAATGGATTAATTGTAAATTCATTTATGAGAATAATTCCTGATTTTGTATAGGGAAATTAAAGTTTGCAATTTCATACAGTGGCAGCTAAATGTGAACCTGCACGTATTTATCTTTGCCTGCAGCAAATTCGTCATAATATGAGTAATAACTAGAGACAAGCAAAATTAGCTGAACTTGACAGTACTGTATCAACCGAAGTCAGCGTCGTTTTTCCATTGGCTACTACATAGATGCCAAGCCACGCCCTTTCTGACTGAACTGCACGAGATCGGAGCACACAATTGGGAAGTTTTCATTTATTGGAGCAGAACTACCTGGGTAGTGTCAGTTAAAGTACGATCAGATTAAAAACGCATTTCAAAGGTACACGTATTTAAAGTTTAAGGAGTCCACAAATATTAACGCGAATTTTGCAGGTCTCTGGTAATGACACCTGATTAATGTGAAAAAAGTTCCACGCACAAATTTCAATATTATTCTTGCATACATATAGTTTCCCTTCGCATACTGGCCTGCATCTTTGGCAGAAGGCAGTGAGGCAATTGTATGGGCCAATCAAAATTAGGTTACTCCAGCACTGGAAGTATGTGATAGGCTGGCAGGTACCTGAGACGTGTAGCAGTAAAAACGGTCCTGTCGCGAAAATAGATTAGAGTTGAAGTTGTTTTGAAAACTACTAGACAGCAACTATTGTCACGAAAATCGGGTGTCCCTGCAGTTTCCCTATTACTAAATGTTTGATATTCGTTTTAAAACTGTTATTCAGTAGTAACTTGCATCGTCCTAACACAGAGCAGATAAATACGCAGATACGAAATGGCGTTGCGGTTAATTTGATGGTGACGTACCATTTCGCTGATTGGGTGCGTGAAGTTCTGGGAACGAATCGTTTGTCTGATTGGTTAACGTGTAACGTGTGTTTCGAAATGTTCCCTATTGGCACGTTACATTTCAAACACTTTGCCTTTGTGATGCGTTTGCCATTGTACCATATTTTATTTAAAACGATCAATGCCATTATGTGATAATAAATGAAAGCGTCGCAATAACGTGCCCCAATCACGTTCAGTCCCCTCAGAAATTAACTGACTTCACTTGTGGAGAAACGACGCCTTCTCGAGTGTACACAGTATTGTAAAGTTTAGCCTGATGACAAATAGTAAAGAGAATTCTGATGAAGGAATCAAGAATGAGTGAGAGAATTGATTTGCGGGCTCTTAACATCGATATCTTGAGAGCCGACGAGGGTGAAGTGAGGTGAGTATGGAGCAGTGCCGGAATGAAGAGGCGGGGGAAACGGGAGATCAACAAGAAAACCCGCCGACCAGCGGCATCGTCTGGCACGATTCCCACTTGCGATATCTGGAGTGAACTGGCCTGGAATTGAACCCGGTTCGTATAGGTGGGAGGCAAGCAGTCTAACCACTCAGCCACCGTGGTCCCAGGAAGCAAGAAGCTAAAGTGTTCTGGAAAACATGTTTTGTCCAAAACTTTTAGAAATAGTTTATAGTTTCTAGTAACATGTTAGTGTAAATTTCATGTAAACATATAGTGGCAATATATTCTTAAAACATACCGTTTTTAAGAAAATATTGATACTATATGTATTAATTGTAGTTTTATTATTACATAGTACAAGTTTTGTCTCTGTGTAGCAGTTTGCAGGTTAGTTACGGACCGGCAATACCAGAGTAGTCGGATTCTCACTGGGCCAGTCAAACAATGAATTGATAACTTCTGACACGAAACATCCCCGGTAAATCCAGCCACACTCACAGAAACATATAAGTGTAGGTATAAAAAATTAAGACTAAATATTCGTTTGCTCTGGACAACATTTCGATCGTGAAACTAACTTTCTCTCTTTCCAAACATTTGCATTTGTTACCTTGGACAAAACGAAATATTTGGAAATAACGTTTTGAGTCGGACACCCATTTGGGTGTTTTCAAAATAATCTAGGCCTGCATGTATTTAGTACATACAAATATTTTTCAAGTACGTTCAAACAGCCTGTTTCGTTGTCGTGTGCTTCACAAATTTCACATAAATGTCTCAAAATAATAACTTGTAATTAATAAACTTGTGGTTATCAGAACGATCCGATAGCTATTAGGTATATCCATACTACAAATGGGGCTGTGTTGGCTTCGTGGCTAGAATGCTTGCTTCCCACCTAGGCGAGCCGGGTTCGATTCTCTGCGCAGTCGCTCCCGTATTTTCGCATGTGGGAATCGTGCCGGACGATCCTGCTGATCGGTGGGGTTTCTCGGGGATCTCCCGTATCCCCTGCCCTTGCACTCCCACTCTGCTCCGTACTCACTTCGCTTCAACCTCATTGACTGTGAAAACCTCAGTGTTAAGAGCCGCCCAAATATTTCTAATCCACTACATACCGAAATTCTGGTGGTAACCAAATTAGCTGCGTCAAGTTTTGGCATTCATTTGGTTAGCTGTAAAATAATCGGGACATATCCCGTGGCTTTACTTCAGAGTTTGTCAGAATTATTAACATAATTACAATTAAAACATAACTTGTTTGTTTATTTAGTGCGAATTATTACCAGTTCAAACAATCCCAATGTAACATGTATTTTGAACAATGGGCAGGGAAATAAATATGTAAAACTTGAAATAGTATATTTTAGTAACGTAATCGTGATATATATATAACCTATGTAGTTATTTGAAAACTTGAAAAAATTACTAATAAGATATCAATACACGTTGTGTTCCAAAACACTTTATTTCCTAACCACTTTCGTGATTGGATCATTTGAACTGTTACGCGTCTTATCTGTCTGCCCGCGAATCACGGGCGATTAGTGTAGGATAATCTTAACTCTGATTGGCTCACTCATGTAACAGACTATCTTCCCACTAAGATAAGCGGCCACTAGCCAAAGGATGAATGCAAGTTTGCACATAGTATATCTAAGTCTAGAAACAGCGTAAATCTTCTCGCGATAGACAGGTGGCCCTTTCAATAAGTTTAAAATCACTTCGGCGGAGGTTGTTAAGGCGTATTGTTCGGATAAAAGTTTGTTGTCAAACGTAGGAGAAACGCTTGTAGTTCTAAGATTAGCGACACTGCAAAATCGCAAATATTTTTACGGCCAACTCCAAATACTTTATATTTTTGTTATTTTACGATCAAGTTTTGATTCGGCTTCGTACTTTGTAGACCAGTAACAGACGTTCTATTTTAGGGTATCAAAATCCTAGTTGCCCCGATGAAATAGAATAGTAGATTCATACTTCTATGTCAGCCAACACCAAAAGAAAAAGTATCGGGCATGTGTACCATGCAAAGAATACTAGGGAGTAGAGAGATTTTATTCCGCTGTTAAACTATCATCTCTAGTTATGATAAAAACTATATGTGCAGCCATAAAAATGTTCGATTAGGCCAACAAAATTTTATACATATGGGGAAACCATGTCAGAACAATATACTAAACAATTTGGTTTTAGCAACAAAATATTAAATTAGGCATGTGCAGGCAATCAATTTGGTTAGTGAGAACAAATACTTTTTTTTATTATAAAAAGCCTATTTCTAGGGACCTGCATAGTTCGCTTATTATTTCAGGACATGTTAAACTTGATAAGCATGTACCTTTGCAATACATTTATCATTGGACCATACTTTATGTGACACGGCAACTCTGCACCAATAAAGCAACGCTTCACAATTGTGTGCCCCAATCACGTGTAGTTCAATCAGAGAAGGAGTGTCTTCACATCTATGCAGAAGCCAATGGAGAAACGACGCCGGCTTTAGTGCAAACAGTACTGTGAAGGTCACCCTGGTGCCAACTAATAACGCGAATTTTGCTTCTCGTACCTATTTCTCAACGACAAGTTGCATAACGCTGAAGGGTATTCTGGAGGTCAGGAAGATCCTCACATATTTTTAACCAATTGTGTATATTACGCGCGTGTAGATAATTTTTTAGCTATCTATACTATATACATGCAGGCTAGACTCTACAGCCGTATGTACAAATATGCCGATATCAACTGCACATTGGTTATCTGCTGTCACAGTGGAAGGCGACTATTGGGCCAGCGTTCTCCAGAAGGTGTCGAACACCGTGTGGACCAGTGGATAAAGTTATATACACACACGTGTTTTCAATTCTAACGTGTCTCAAAATGAATTCCCGAATTCTTCAGTTCTCTAGTGGCAGTATATAAGACTACGAAGTCAAGAATAAGTGGCGATGATTTTGCAAAGTTTTTCATGTCTGCAGTACGTCCCCGCAAGGTTTGTTACTAAATTGTGGACGAAGCAAAATTTTAGCAAAAACATAGTGTGTGGTACTTATCCTACAACTAAATATCTAAAGGTATTTTTTAACCAAGGAGACAATTTGTTTCAGAGGTGCCCTGGGTGTATCAAATAAACTTCCATAGAATCCAATAAAGAATGTAAATGAACATATTTTTTGAAGCCTAGCATGTGCTAAAATTAGTTCGCGTGATTGCGCAGTAATTCCTTCAGAGGCCGTTTCAGTTCAGATTATGGGAATACCAGTACAAATATCTGCGAGTTATTAATTAATTTTTACTTTTTTTCTTGCTGGGAAGACAGGTACTCACAATACATAAGGGTGCCATTAAAACTCAGTCTTGGAAGTGGTGCTGCTTCCCAGGTGTAATGACACACGCACGCCATACGTGGGCTTGACTGACAAATTGGCGGACGGCGTCAGGCATGCAAATGGCGCGGCCAACCTGTATCGCTCTGCGCAGACCGTTTGCGCCAACACAGGGCCAATCCAGGCCTTCGCTCCCCTATTATCTGTTAGCCCGTTAACCACCAGTTTTCATTAATATTTCAAAAATTAAGGCAGCGGGGAGCGGCCCCGTCAGCTCGGCTGTTGACAACAACGACCTATCTCCAATGACACGAAGCTCGCAGGCCAATATTTGCATTACAAATTAATTAATGATGGGCTGGCAGCACCTTTTTTCACTCCTGCCCGTGTGGTGTTTTGGAGAATAAACTGGTTGGACATTCAAGACGACCTACAAAGAATCATTTTAAACACGTGTATGTACGTCAAGGAAGACTGCAGATCATCATTTACACGCAAATGGGATTTTAGTCAATTAAAACTTTTCATTGATTTGGTAGTTGTGCCTTGATATTACATCACACACGGCAAGGTTTTGGGCCAGTTAAAGACAGCTGGGAATTGTCACCGAACCACGGAAACACCAGCACTAATGTGCGAAACTCTTAGCATTCGGGACATCCGATATTCGCGAAAATATATCCATGCACACTACATTGCAATACATTAAGGGCAGATCAACAGTTTTCTGTTGCTTTTTGGCCACGTGTCTTTGTCAGAATTTTCTTACTCGAATGGCTAATGAGTAGGGATACCCGAATTTCGCGAATAGATTTCACGACCAGTTGTACTTCACAACGCTTTAGATGATATCAACTTTCGTGATTTGATGGTTTCCGTGTTTAGTGTCTTAGGTGTGCGCGCGCAAATCACAGACGTACAGTATTGAAGTTACCTAATTCTGATTGGCCAGCCGAGTAGGAAGATGTCTTCTTACAAATACACGCCACCAATAAGGGAAAGAAAACTAATTGCTGGTACAGCCGTAGAGTATTGGAATATAGCATGTGCGTAAATCAATTTGCAAAATTCACCTGTCCCTACTAATGAGAATTAAGTTATTCTAAAACGGTATGTTTGTCATTCGAGGTCATGCACATGAGACGCATAACACCTCGTTCATCCAATCGCGGAAATGGATATGAGCAAAACGGTTATGAAATTCAAGTGTTCCTGAAATCTGTTAGCAAAAATCGAATATCCGTACCTGTAAGTCGACGGAGGGTTCATAGTATTATGGAGTTTATTACTACAAGATGAAATCACTATGTACCTGAAAAATCCGCTTTGTTTATTTGGCAACACGCTATACTTCACCTTCCTATGTGCACTCGAGTCCATTTAATTTTTTTTTTTGGCTTCTGCAAAAGCGAGGACCCATATTTCCTTTTTACTTGGTGGAACGTGGCTGGACTATCTGGTCGTTACTTTTTTCCTATTGGTTCAATACCGCGCAGGGCGTGTCAAAAAAGCGAACGCACAAGTTTCTTTAAATAATAAAGCAAATTTCCATATATCTAAAAATACAAAACTTCCTTTCAATTAGAGTAAATTTACCAGCTGTTTAAATTTTTCCGCTAGAATTCACTGTCTGTAGACATTGTCTTCTGCCTGCGAATCATATCCGTCTATCTATGAGTTGCAAGTGGTGCACAGATAAATTGTTTTCCATATCGAGACTTCAAGCAGTACGTAACATATTATAAGTTGCTGTATTATGTACGTACGCTACTGAGGCCTCCTTTATGAGTATAGCTATCCTTGGAAAGTCAGAATCACAGAATCACATATGATTAGGGACATCCGATATTTCCGTAAACGAGTTCCTGTCCACTCGTAATTAGAAATACTTTAACTCAAACCCGCTTTCGCGTTCGAATAGTTTTAACTGTTAATGGGTTTGACGTGGCTGCCCGCGAAACAAATACGTCTAGGTTTAGAGTAACTGACTGGCCGAGTCAAATACCGTACTGTCTTCTGACGAATACACGTTGTAAATAACTAAAGACAATCTTCAGATGCGTAATAGCGAAAACCAACTGTCACTACAAATGATCAGAGGCACGGAATTTTCAATAATTTATTTGAGGACGAGATGAACTTTAACTATATGTACATTTGAGTTTCTATCAATGTTGAAACATATTTTGTTACTCACTTCCATGATTACTATCAGCCAATAACAAACCTGCAAGGAAAACAAAGATCGAATCCCATGCTACCAGGTATGTAGATAAATTGTAGCAACAAGCAATCAAAAACTAACTGACGCTAGAGTGCACAAAGGATTGTGGAGTCTGGCTTGTTGCCGAATGAATGAGTGAAAATTCCGTGTTTGCATATTTGGTTTAAGAATACTACATGCTATTTCCTATATAATACCGCTGTCTGCAAAAATTATAGAACATTGCTGATCATCTATCACGTAGTTTCCTCGCAAGCAAAAATAAGTCACGAATTAAATAAAAAATATTTATAAAGTCAGAATGTTTACCCTCATCGTAACTACATTCAGAAATACTACTCGTCAATGTTGTAAACATTGGTCAATGACCGCAATTAACGCGATGTAACTCTCACTTTCGTTTCAAAACCAGTGAAAAGCAAATAATTTAATTAAAATTTTGTGATTTTTAACGCGAATGTGTCTTTAAATTAGGCCGACACGTTCGGTAATAGGATGGAAACGACAATGAAACGTTTGCAAAAAACACTGGAGCGTGGAGTCTAGCCTACAGGTCGTTTAGAACTCTAAACCTTCGTTTTCCTACCAATAACACGGCTGAAAAAATGGTGGCCTCCTTCGATCGCGTATACAACCAAGATGCCAGCTTGACCTTGAGCTGGCGTTGAGGGTGGGAGCCCTCGTCGACTGTCGGCGTGGGCGAACATTTCCGGCCAGCATATCCCGTCACTTCGATGTGCCAGTGCGATTATTTTGGTGCCAAACTGAATTTATCGTCTACATCTCTTGGCTTAAGACATAAAAACCAAGTATTCACATCGTTACTTTTATTGCACTTCCATATCGCAAAGAAAACATTATCTGTTAACGAAGAAGTACACTGCAATTCATATATTTGATGTTGTATAGTTGTAGCAACTAAATATTTTGTTTACTCAACTGTATGTATTTGTTTTGCCACCCATTTGATTGCATTCGTTCGGAAATACAGCTCGAGAATTTATTTTCACTTCTGTAACAATTATGACAGCAATAGTGTTTGTTAATGCAACTTTTCATGCTTAATAATAATGGTATAAACTTTTTAACAAAACAAGATGGTTAGTAAACTGAAAAGTAAAGCTGTAAGATTAAAAAAATTCTTATTTATTTCCGCACGTTGTCTAGAAATCACGATATATAAATATAAATATAAATATATACGCGTGCGTGCGTGTGTGTAAACATTTCAAATTCGTGTTCGTGAGTAGTGTCTTTAGCTGAAGTTTCTCTGGCGTAGCGCTTAGGTACAAACGATCTAGGTTCGAATTACGATTAGATTACCAATATTTTTTTGCATTAACCTAAACTATTTAATTTACCTGAAGCCAAACAAATATTTTCTTGCAGAAAACAAATCTTTGTTTGGGGAAATCAAATAAAATCAACAAAATTATTTGGTTTTAACAATAAAATATTTCATTGCCCGTATATAAATAGTTAATTTGGTTGCGTCAAGCATACTTTGTTGATTCAACTAAACCTTTTCCTTAGTGTATTTACACAAAACCAACGCCGATGTACTGAGACAGCCGCAGACAGATTTACACTAAGTATGTGTGGCAACAGCTTTTCCACCAAACTCACTGTACCTTTACTCCTATTACAATCGTGTGATTTTAATTGTCGAAGTAAATATACAATAAAAATTGTGTAGGCAATTGTAACCAAAACTTTTGTCCGCATATTAATATCAACTACTGCTTCAAATTACACATAATAAAAAATATAAAATCCATTGTAGCACTTTTGTTTATTTACTGTGGTAAGAAAATGTATATGCATAACGACAAGTTATTTCACATGCCCGAAGTGTGGTGTAATTACAGCGATCACTAATTAAAACTCGTTTCACTACCTTTTTATGTAGAGTAATTTGAAGTGCGACATTGTAACATCTGCATTTAAGATATGTGATTTGCATTTATAATCTCAAAAATTATCGGCTCCGCTGGCATTCGAACTCACAACCTTCATGAAGGCATCGGCAGCTGATCATGCAAATTAACCATCGTAATTGTTAATAAGAAATTCATAACAGCATGTGTTACTGAGTCCATTTAATTATCCCTTTCTCTCTCTTCCTGTCCCTCTCCCTCCCCCCCTCTCACTATCTTCTACTTACATATAGAGATACACGATTTTCACTAATATACCTCCATGAACGCTTTATTTAAATATCATACAAGTATATAATAAGTTATTTTTGTTTATTGTTAAGGATATCCGAATTTCGAGAAACGATTTCATGACTAGTTGTATTTCATAACACTTTAGCTCAGATCACCTTTCTTGGTTGGAGGATTGGAGTTACCTAATTCTGATTGGCCCGTCAAGTAATAAAATGTCTTCTCATAAATACTAGTGGCCAACAAGCAAATGAAAACTTCTGGCACGCCGGTAGGCTATTGAAGTCTAGTATGGGCAGAAACATTTTCGCGAAATTCGGGGTCCCTACTTATTGGCCTCTTGGCTTTGTGAGAACACGTTTTCTTATGTGAATGGCCAATCAGAATTAAGTTACTTTGATGCTGTTACGTCCGTAAATCGCGCCGCACAGCTAAGACGGATAGCAGACAAATCATCCAACCACGAAAGTGGGTATGTGCTAAATGGTCATGAAATACAACTGGTCATGAAATATCTTCACAAAGATAAGACGTCTTTACTTATTTACAAATGCTTTTGATTTCGTTATCTGTTTGGCGGTGTTTACGATTTACTCATGTTGTTTACAAAACTCGTTTCTCTCCTCCGCTACGCTTGTTTTAACTGAGACACCCGAATTTCACGAAAAATGTTTCTATATAGTTGACTTTAAAAATAATTTAGTTATTTTGAAATTGTTTAAACTGTTTAACTTTCCTCCACTTTCCCTATTGGCTGACTTCAAACGCTACGCGTCTTATGTGCAAGCCAGCGAATCACGGACGTTCAGTGCTGGAGTTACCTAACGAACTCTGGTTGTAACAATCAAATACTGTCTTCCGACAAACACGCGTGAGCAATAACTTGAGTGGGGCCGCGGTGGCTGAGCGGTTAGCCTGCTGGCTTCCCACCAAGGCAAAACGGGTTCAATCCCCAGTCGGGTTACTCCTTCATTTTCGCATGTGGGAATCGTGCAGGACGATGCCGCTGGTCGGAGGGTTTTCTCGGGGATTTCCTGCTTCCCCGCCCTTGCATTCCATCGCTGCTCCATTCTCATCTCTTTTAACCCTCATCGGCTCGTATGACCTCATGGTTAAGAGCCGGCGAAACCACTCAACTCAAGAACTCTTATGTTTGGATGACAAACTATTTGTCTCTGCTAAGTTATTTGCAAGTTAATCAGGAAGGTTCTGCTTTAGGTCATCAGAATCCTTATTGTTCCAATGAAATTGTATAGTAGCTTCATACATGCACGACAGGCACTAACTAGAGATAGGAAAATTTCGCTAGTTCAACGACCTGCAGTCTAGACTCCACAGTTCTGTGTAAACCCGAGCCTCAGATGTTTGTTCATTGGCTGCTTCTCCAGAGAGTAGACGGTGCAACTCCGCACCTGGCAGTATGCCACTCGCTACTTGATTCCTTGCAAGTCTGCTATTGGTTCAGAGTCGTCCAGGGCGTGTCTAATGAACTGTCATCCAATTGCAAAGTCAATTCCAGTGTACACCTGTTTGATGTCTATCTTGTCCTGAAATGAAATCGTGAATTGTTCCTTGCCCTATCAATAACAAAAGAAAATTGTCTGACGTGCGTTGAACTCATCCAACCACGATATTGATTTTGAGCTAACGTGTTTCGAAGAACAAATAGCCGAGGAACTTGTTCGCGAAAACAGGCGGCACTTATAACAACACGGAGGGAAAAGCGCCTCTTAGTCTACGATAACTCCAGCAGCACACGCTTGCTACCAAAATGGCGTCGCTAGCCAGCAAACTGTTGTAAAGCAGTTCGCAAACCAACGCTTGGTAACCAACTCACCCGCCGGCAGCCCAAGAAAATAGGAAACTTTTCTCAGCATTCAGTAACCAATCAGACACAAAACCCGTTCCTAGATCCTACCGCAGCCAATCAGAGAACGAGAACTCCTTCGTCAAAGGAACAGACACGTCATTTCATCTCTGTGTATGTACGTGCTCTGCAGTGGGGCGCTTGCCGCGAGAAACAGGCGTCTATATCGATTTTAATGCAGCCAGACCCATCTTAGTTGCTTGTCCGCGAATCACAGACGTACAGTATCGGAGTAACTGAATTCTGATTGGCCAATCAAGTAAGAAAATGCCTTGCCACAAAGACAGGTCGCCAATCAGCAAGACTACTATTGTCATGCCCGTAGGGTATGGACATCTAGCACGTGCGGATATCTTTTAGCGAAAAAACTGGTGGGCCTAATTATTCGGGTTCTACAAAATTGGGCGCTTTAATTTTAACTCATATAGACTTGAAACACGTGTACGTTTGTATTGTTATTGTAATTGAGCTACAGTTGGTTTGGCACGCCCTGGGCGACCTTGAACCAATCAGTAACAAGTAACGACACGATAGCTGAAACCAACCCCACCTAGTCAAAGGGGATGTCTTTGTTTTTGCAGAAGCCAATAAATAAATGACATCGTCTCACGTGTGAAGTCTAACATGCCTCCAAATATTATTGGGAATTTTGCGCGAATCTAGGTTTCGCATGACACGCCAATGGAATAGGGTGAATTCATTACTGTAATCCTAACAGCAAACTTCAGCGTTTGTATTTGGACACCCGAAAATAAAGGTGCCCCACATGATTAATTTAAACACAAAGCTTAAGTGCTTTTTTTTTTTTTTTTTTTTTTCATATTATGACTCCACAATGTGCGTAAAATTCGCCTGGCTGACAAACAACTGCTATTAAATTATAACGGCTAAATTTGCATTCATCGAAATACACGGTGACCATATAATGAAATTAGCATATTAAAAACCGGTTCCGTAATTGCAGCGTGTTCGATAGTCCAGGCGAGGCCTATTTTAGAGACTTGGCAATTTCGCCAGATAGTTTGTTGGTAGCGACTTTAATCCGCAGTCCGCTGTGCACAACAACTGTATTTTTCCATTGCTTGCTGGGTTAATAACTGTGTATTACCTACGTACAACGTAGTACATAATTCACTTTTTTAGTTGCTAGGTGCTTTTTTTTCCAGCTTTAGTGTTACCAGAAAGCTTTCGTAAAAATGTGTCTCAACTACGAAAGTGACAAGTAAGTATTAGTGAGTGAGTGAAGAGATTTTGGGGGCTCTTAACATCGAGGTCTTAAAGCCGCTGAGGGTGATCATAGTGAGTATGAAGGAGTGCCGGAATGAAAGGGCGGGGGAAACGGGAGATCCCCGAGAAAACCCGGGTTAACAGTGGCTACGTCCGGCACGATTCCCACATGCGAACATTAGTGAGTGATAATAAGCCGGGAATCGAACCCGGTTCGCCGAGGTGGGAGCATGTAGTCTAACCACTACACCACCACTGCGCCTTATGACTACAGAGGAGCTATAATATATCAAAATACGAAACGACGTGCTGGTTTATTTAGTCTAATGTGAGCAAACCCATTCCTGATTGGCTGTGTGACTGTCTGGAAACGGAACTTGTGTCTGATTGGCTACTGCGTGCCACGAAATATCCCTTATTTGCTGACCTGCCAGCTGGTAAGGTAGTTACCAGGCTCTCATTGGCGGACACAGTTCCGACATTTTGCTGGTCTTGGTTAATGAAACCATATTGCCAGCGTGTGTGGCTGCACTGAAAAAAATATTTTGTGGCGGCCACAAAATATTTATTTTTTTAGTGTGGAGTTCACAAAATGAGTGGCTATTTCACATATGTATTCTATTCTTAAGTACCAACTTTCTAGAAGGTTGAGCAAATTATAAATCATATGTAACCAAGTGGGAATAGGAACTGCATATGCCTATGCCAGGAGCCAATAAACAGATCGTAATTTCTCTAGTGCAACAAATGAGAATTATATTCTTCATCTGCAAAATAAATATAATTTCGACGGTTTATATTTATAAGGCCAAGATCATAGTGAGGATAGTTGAAATACATCTACTTGAGAAACATGCAGGTTAAAAGTAAGCAGCGACACAATTTTTTCACCAAAAGAGCTACATGCAATCGAGACTTTGAATTAGTACATGGGCTTCTGCAATTTTACTGTGGTTTTCATTGGCGTCGGTCTTTGTGAGAACGAAATTGTTGCACTTCAGTGGACCAATTACAACCAGGTTACTCGAGTAGGCCCTACTGGACCTCTGTGATTCTCTGGCAGGCACCTACGTCATATGGCATTTGAACCCACTCAGTCGTGAAAGTAGATCTGACCTGGAACATTTCAAAACAAAATTCGAAGGGTTTTTTTTCTCGCGAAAATCAAGTGTCCCTAAAAATAATTATTCATTACAATTATTCATTATAATTCAAGCCTAATCCTTCCAAGTTGGCATATCTACTTTTGTATGCTAGGTAAGCTAACGTGAGTCGCAGACACCTGCAAAATTCGCGTTATATTTGAGCAACAAGTTGTATTTTAAGTTTTCACTTCGTTCGTCATTGGTAGAGACCCGAGAATTTCGCGGGTTTATTTGTAGACAAGTTGGAATTCACACACATATACGTTCATGTTACGTTTGTAATTGGTCGACGTGTTTTTTGACACCTCCCGGAGATTCTTCTATTAGTTATAATTTATAGTTTATGTTTTATAGTTTATGTATTATCCTGCTGGTTAATATCTTTATGAGGTGCAACAGTAATTACAAACCGTTATCAGCAATCCCATATCTAGGGACAGACCTAGTTCGATGAGTGTGGGGAGGATTTGCCGTTGATAATGCAACATTAATAACAACCATGCAATATATTTTGCGCCCAACCACCGCCTTTTACTACCACACCAATCAACCAATAAACAGTTGATATCTCTATGAGAGTATATAGGACTGTAAAGTCTAGCCTACAGGTTATTGAACTCGCGAATTTCTCGGGTCGCTAGTCATTGGACCATACTTGATTTGACACGTCCTGAATACTTCGCGCCATTGAATATACACGTCATAATGGTGTGCAGGAATCATGTGCAGTATTATCAGAAGGAGAATGCCTTCACACGCAGACACTAGCCAGTGAACCATCAACACCGGTTCCAGTAGACACAGAGTTTTGAAGTCTAGCGTGGTGACAAATTATAACGCGAAATTAGCGCGTTCGTATACATTATTGCAGGACCAATAGTCACCTTGGTTGTGTAGTTCAATTCTCTATCATCCTGTTTGCTCAGACAATGCAAGAACTGCCCCTCAAAACTGTTAACACACGTTCCTGTTCTTGGCTCATGAAATCTTGTAAGCCCATCTATTGAATTTTATTTCTTTTGTCTGGTGAGCAAGGAGGTTACGACGTAATGCATGGCCTTGAAATATTACCGCGCGGAGGGAAGGAAATAGCTTGAGCATAAATTTCGTCACTGAGCTTAATTAGATAGCAAACACTGTGCATTAGTATCGCCAGTTTTATAGATGTACGTGTTGATGGATACACCCTGGAACACAGCAAGCCATTAACAGATATTGGCTGGTGCTGCTCTTAAGTCTGGTGTGGGAAAGTGGAATAAAGACATGGCTAAACAAATTGAGATGCTCAATGAAATTGTAATCTCTTCTAGTGCAAAAACATATATTTCTTTGGAAGTTTTAGTTGCGATACACATCTCATAAATTCTCTAAGAGTTTTTCTATTTTATACTGCTTTTTTTTTTGCTCGCCTTTTCCAGAAAGGAGCAAGTAAACGGCATGACAGTGAAATAGTTTTTCTCAAAGAACAGTATCCATACATCGAGTCCATTTCATGTGTAATAAAAAAAAAACCTTTCATAAATTAACTTTGTTGTTTATGGGTCGCAATGTTATTTTTATATCCTGGTAGTTTCTGTAAAAACACGCATACATTTTGTGGCCACTTCAATGCAAAGAAATAATAGTAGAAGTTAAAAAAAAACTGCGAAGTTCGGCGATACTGTTAACGCTAGCATAGAGTTCAAATAACTATGCATTTGTGTAACATTTGTAATTTTACTGCAATTGATTTGACACTCTCTCAAGTACTCCAGGCCAGTTATAGCATACTTACACAGAGCGATTTTGTGTTATGTTTGCAATTGCCTAGCTAGGGGCACATGTTTCTCGCGAAAAGATTACACGACATGTTGTGTTCCAAAGCACTTAATTTAGAACCACTTTCGTGACTGGATCATTTGAATGGTTACGCGTCTTATCTGTTTGCCCGCGAATCACGGACGGCAATTATCGGAGAAACTTAGCTCTGATTAGCTCACTCGTGTAACAGACTGTGTTTACACAAAGGCAAGCGACCAATAGCAAAAGGAAGGCTACAAGTATGCACATAGATCATTGTAGTCTAGCCACCACGTAAACATTTTCGTAAAAAACAGGTGGCCCTTCTTATCGGTTAAATTGTAGTCAAATAAAAACAAAACGCTAAATGTGCGTGTACTTCAAGTTAAGCTTATTCCCAAATACATTCGCTAATTTCCGATTGTCTTCTAATGGGGACTAGAAAATTTTGCGAATTAATTTAGGATAAGTAGACCTCAATTACGTGTCTATTTGTGTTATGATTGCAACTGGGCCGCGTTAGACACGGCCAGTTGAACTCTGAGCCAATAAGAGACCTGCAAGAAAACGAGCACTGAATTCCGTGCCACCTGGACACACTGGGGCAGCAGCCAATGAACAGAAAGCTGAGTCATAGAGTATTCCTAGGGACACCCGAATTTCGCGAAAAGATTTCCGCATTTGCTAGACTTCAATAATATCCTACTGGCATAGCCGCAATATTCTTATGCTTATTGGCGGCGTGTCTTTGTCAGAGAAAATTTTCTTACTTGACTTGCCAATGAGAGTTACGTTACTCCGCTACTGTAAGTCTGTGTTTCGTGGGCAGGCGCCTAAGACGGGTAACACATAGATCATCCAATCGCTGAAGGGTATCTAAGTTAAAGTATTATGAAATACAACTGGTCGTGGAATCTATTTGCGAAATTCGGGTGTCCCTGATCCTGCTTAAACATGCAGAGGTGACATAGCTGCTAACACAGCGAACTCCGACAGCTCACGACAGCAACATTATGAAACGCCGTTCGCCAATCATTGCCTGGTAACGTACTCGCCAGCTTGCAGACTAGCCAATAGGGAACATTTCGCAGTATGCAGTAGCCAATCAGACGTTCCCTGATTATCGCATAGCCAATCAAATAATGGGTACACCATCATCAACACTCCTTTTCGTATCTGAGAACTGACCTACTCCATGGTCGAGGTTTGGCAATATGCAAGACAGTCGAGTCTATCCAACATGTCGTTCCAAACGTGAAATTTTCCTGTCCCTACGCTATAAAACTGAATCAGTGAGAATTTTACTGTTTAAATCAGTTAACGGCGTCTGCCATATTCATTCACTGTTGTTCAGTCATTTAATCTTTGACTGGTGGATAGATTAAACGTGTCTCAAATGAAATAATAACGCATAAACTAATAAAACCAATAAAAATAAAAATAAATTTTTTAATATGAGCTTCGTCTTTTATAATACCATTCTACGAGGCAACAGGAACATTCATTCTGACATCACGTTTGTATGATTTTCATTTAGTGTTCACGTTATAAGAATAGCGCTTGGTTTGAAGGTTTAAAATGCATTAAATTTGTTTTAAGTGAGTGGATTCATGAAATCCTAATGTTACCAATTAAACTAAAAACGATAAAAAGGTCTTACAATTTAAAGCTAAATATTTTCGATAAACAAATGTAGTAAATGTATTTTTCCCCCTTTACAGATAATTTCGATTGTTAGTTCGGTTAGTGAGGCAGTTGTATATTGACGGGGTTATGTGGGTTCAAATCCTGAACGCCGCCAATTTTTTTCTACTTTCCTAATTTACGTAACATTGTACAATATAATCGGTGACCATCAGAAATACGTTTTTCGTCGTAATGATTGGGCGAAATTCATAAAAAATATTATTGATTTCCCTTCACGCAAATGGCTGTCACTTTTACAATCAGTCAAATTATTCCACTATAACAAGTTGTTTTCCACTGATTCTAAGTGGAGCAATTTTCACCAATTCGAGTAGTTGAATTTCACTGCGAATCAGTAGTTTTTCACTGATGAGAAAGGCGAGAGATTTGGGCGGCTCTTAACATAGAGGTCTCGACTGATATTTACGGCTATCAACATCAAGGTTTTCAGAGCTGATGAGGTTGAAGCGAGGTGCGTATAGAGCAGCGCCGGAATGCAAGGGCAGGAGAAGCGAAGATCGCCGAGAAAACCCGCCGACCATTGACATCGTACGGCACGATTCCCACACGCGAAAATTTGGGATCAACGCCGCTGGGAACCGATCCCGATTCGCCTGGGTGTGAGGCGAGTAGTCTGGCCACTAACCCACCGCGGCCCCCGCTGATCCGAATGTAGAGTGTAGAGTATAGCGACGAATGTCCAATGCGCTCACCTGGAGTGTTGGATCTTAATCCGCAGTGGAGTTCCGTGTGTTCGCTTCGCCAGCGTTGTCCCCGAGGCTACTACCAGCTGCTGGCCTTGTGCATTGTCCCTGCCTGCCAAGCATATCATTACCGCTGCCGCCTATTAAGGCGGTTCGCTTTTATTGTCTGCTACTCCGTGAAAGTTGGCCAGCTCTCATGCCACTTTATCTTTATTAAAATTAGAAGCTGCGCATGGCCGAGCCTGAATCGAAACTTCATTTCCCTACAGGCTAGCACTCTCCCAATTATAATCAGTGGAGAAAACCACTCGCACGCGGCGAAATTCAAACACTAGAATTTGATTAAAGAAAGAGGTCTGATAATGGAAGTCACTAAAGGTAGAAAAGAGTCGCCCAAGTTGAAGAAAGAAATGAGAGAAGGAACAGAACTTCTTTGGTACGAGAGTGAGCGAATTGATTTGGGTGGCTCTTAACATCGAGGTCTTGAGAGCCGATGGGGGTGAAGTGAGATAAGTATGGACCAGCACCGGAATGAAGGAGTGCGGGAAACTGGAGAACTCCGAGAAAACCGGCCGACCAGTCCGGCACGATCCCCACTTTGAAAATCCGGAGCGAACCGGCCTGGGATTGAACCTGGTTCGCCTTGGTGGGAGGCAAGCAGTCTAACCGCTCAGCCACCGTGGCCTTTGTGGCAGGAGAGAGGGGAACAGTCTGACAAAGGCAGAATTACATATCATGTATATACAACTTTAGAAGAAAGCGTGAATTACCCCTGCGTCGCAACATATCATTACGTGTCACAGCTGCTGTCATGAGATGGGAACTTCAAGATAAAATTATACTATTTCAATTTGGTGGAATCCCTTCACTGTGTAATTTCTGAAACAGTGTTTCCCAAAATTGAAGATATAACAATCAAACTGAACACGAAACTAGCACTGACAGAAGGTGATAATATTGACGTTAGAAATACAATGAAAAGTAAAGAAAAATTTAATATATTTACAGATCTTGGAAGAGTTCGATGAATGGTTAACTGACAACCAACAAATGGTATCCCCGTTTTAAACAGATAATCCCGGAAATGACACATTAAAGCCGCTATAGAAACCTAGTAGTGGGAGCGGACCCACTACAAAAACTGGGAGTTTCCTGATGAATAAGTAGACACACTCGAATTTCGCGAAAATATTTCCTCCCAAGATAGATTTCAATAGTTTACTGACACTACAGCAGTGTTCCTTTGTCTATTGGTTGCATGACTTAGTGAAAAGACGTTTTCTTACTTCACCGGCCAGTGAGAATTATGATACTCCTTTAATTAATAGAAGCCTGTGTTTGGCGGGCAGATACCTAAGATGCGTAATAAGTAAATCATCAAATCAAGAAAGTGAATCTCTACGAAAGTGTTTTCAAATACAAATAGTCAAGAAATATTTTCGCGAAATTCGGGTGTCCCTATGAATAAGGCCACCTGTTTTCGCGAATAGTTTCGCGCGGTGGCTAGACTTGAATATCCTATTTGCACACTTACAGTCTTCATTTAACTATTGGCAGATTGTCTTCGTGTATAGACTGAGTGTTATATAAGTGAGCCAATCAGTATTAAGTTATTCGAATACTGCCCGTCCGTGATTCGCGGGCAGACAGATAAGAGCGTAAAATTTCAAACGAACCAATCACGAACGTGGTTCTAAACTAAAATGTTTTGGAACCCAACTTGTCCTGAAATCTTTTCGCGAAAAACAGCTGCCCCTATCGATGAAGATTCAAAACAAAATTTATTAAGGTACAATCAGAAGGCAAATGTTTATACATGGAGGCTAACGCCCTCCCCCCTCCCTTTCCACGCTAATTTGAAGGGAAAAATCAGTGATGACAACCTGGTAGAGATCAAGGATAACGAAACTGGAGAAATTAAACGGCAAAAAGCACTTACACTATTGAGGAGTTAGCAATTGAAAAAGGAAAAGAACCTGTTTAAAGACGACTCGGTGCGAAAACAGTAAGTTACTTGAGACATAAGAATTTGACCCAGAACGGAAGGACTGGCTGGGGGGAGGGGGAAATTGAGTAAGGCAGTACATGCCCCCCTCTCCACTTACTTAGCTAACACTGATGAAAGGAAATGTAATTTAGCGTATAAATATATTGTTATTATTATTAGCAGTAGCCAGTGCCACTACAGATGCATGCTATATAGAATTAGAATCCTCTTGATGTGTTGGAACGGTTCTGGGTGGCATGTCAAAAACCGAACTTCCATAATCCGAGGACTAAGGGCAACTACTAAAGGCTAAAAACAGATGGAATTGACAGGCCACTCATGTGGTGAGATGCATGTATTAAATGAAAAAAAGAAGTGAAAAAAATGTGGTACGACAAGGGGAAGTCATGTGCAAAATTAACTGGGTTCGATTCCAGACGGAGTCGCTCCCGGATTTCGGCATGTAGGAATCGATTCCACTGGTCGGCGGGTTCAAACATTGGCACGCCATGTAAAAAAAAAACTAGAATCAGTGAAAATGGCTTCACTCACACACAAGAGGTATAATGTTAGTGCAACAAAAAATTACTGTTCAGGCATTTCTTTAAACTTTTATGCTGTAGAAAATGTATAAAATTGTGAAAAATTTAATAATGTTAACCATTTACCAAGTCTTATAATACTCTAGTGCAAATATACTGTGGAAGAGTTAATGTTAATACAGTCTAAAAGTTATGTTGCCCCAACTAAAGGTTTAATTACGCTAAAAGTAACAGGAAAAACCAAGTATTTTGTGTTACTGCGACATTAAAGTAATTCCCGGCAATACCATTTTTCCCTGACTTGACGTTGTAAAATGGCGGTTAGTAGTGATCAGCGATAACCTCGTAAAATGAAACCACTTTATTTAAATTTTAAAGCATAGTATGAGAACTAACTGTAGCTTAGACCAGCTCTCAAGCCTTGCAAGGACGTTTACGTGTGCCAATTATATATATATATATATATATATATATATATATATATATATATAAAAATCATAAAGTACTTCCATGTAACGAAAGTGAACTGCAGTTTGCCGTTATGTTGTACTGAATACCAACAATATGAAACGAAGTCAGGCGTGTTAAAATAGAGTAGTTGGTGGGGCGTCATGTTCTGCAAAGTTAAGAACGTTAAGCACTTAATACACTGGTATCCTCACAGAACCATCATTGGCCCAGTGAAATGGGCTAATAGTTTCATGATTTCATGACAGTCAATAAAAAAAGAAAACTTCCGGAGATGTGTATACAGTACGTTGAATCCTAGCGAACAGTCAACAGTCTCTTTCTTAACTAGGCAAGTGAGCACTGTGTTACGCTGATACTAGTCATCTGTACTTCGCCCGCAGATACCAAACATGCGAAACAATATAAACATAAAAACCACCGAATAACTACAATGTATTGAAATACAACTATTTGTGGAATTTTTCGCGAAAATATGGTGTCTCTAGCAATTAAACATACTTGTGGCCAGCACAACAAACTTGACACGTGCACTCTATCTCTCTTCATGTCAAGAGGCAGCGCTGTCCTCTATTCACGGTGTAATGAACATACAGCCATGCTGTTGCTACATTCACAGTGTTGCGCGTTAAAAATATCATGCAAGTTGTGCTGCACTCATAATGTCATAGCTTTGTTCTCTGGAACCGTACCCTGAAACATTTTATAATGTAACGACGTTACACTAATTTTGTGGAGATATGTTGGAATAAGTATTCAAGGCTAGAGATTTGCCAAATTCACGCCATCGTTTAAATACAGACTAAGACTTTAAACATATGTGCGTTTTCATTGTTGTTATCACAGTATGTTTGACACGCAGTGGGCCTTGAACCAGTCGGAAAAAAAATAACGACAAGATAGGCCAATCACACCCTATCAGCTCAATATGGAATGTGGGTGCTCACTTTTGTAGAAACTAATAAATAAGGACAGGAAAATTTTGCGAGCTCAATAACCTGTAGGATAGACTCCACAATCCTGAGTGTGTATACTGGAGCCCTAGGTGCCTGTTCATTGGAGCTGCCTCGGAGAATAGCCAGTGTTACCCTACACCTGACAGTATGAGATTCGCTACTTTTTTTCCTTGTAAGTCTCTTATTGGCGCAGAGGTGCAACGGGCGTGTCTAAAAAACATTGATCCAGTTGCAAAGGTGACTATATTGCACATGTGTCTTACGTCTACCTCGTTCCGAAATGAGTTCACGAAATTTTCCCATCCCTACTAATAAACTAATAACATCCACTTGAGGGACTGTAGGATGATGAAGGTTAGCGTGCCACGTAATAATTATGCATAACTTAAAAGTCTCGTCGACAGCGAGGTCATTAAGAGACGGGGCAATCTGCTCAGGGAAGTAGGAACAGGGCAGTGATCTGTAGTAAGTAAGCATCCCAACATCGTCTGGGAACAATATTATACCATAATCAAGGTTTCCGGACCAGAACTAAAATGCGTGCTCTCTCGGGCGCAAGTACACAGCGCAACCGCTCTCAGTGGTGGAAATAGGCATACTAGACATTTGTATACGTAGAGACCCAAGAAATTCTAGAGTTCAGTGACCTGTAGGCTAGACTTTGAAGTGTTTTATACTCTCATACATATATCAAATGTGTATTGGTTGATTGTTGTGGTAGTAAAAGGCGGTGGTTGGGCGCACAATTTCTTGCATGTTTGTTATTAGCGTACTTATCTCCAGGAGGTGCCAAAAAACAGGTCGACCAATTGCAAACGTTACAGGAACGTACATGTGTGTGAATTCCAACATGTCTAAAAATGAACTCGCGAAATTCTCGGGTCTCCAATTATAAGTTACGCAAAAACTCTTTCTGCATTTAGGCAGTGAGTTTCTTGTGGCTTTTGTTCACGGCTTTCACAAGAAAAAATTATGTTGAAATGAAATAATTTTTAAATTACAATTTTGTTTTCGGTACATAAAGTCACGTATCTTCTGCATAAGATACCAAAGTTTGGTGGAGACATCCCTTTTTAAAGGTTTGTTTCAGTACTGTTTGTACTCTAGTGCCGATTGGCCTGCTGCTTATTGCTCCTAAACAGTGCAAGAGGGCACATCCCTGTATTCGTCTTGGCCTGTGTAAATTCAGCTAGCGCACGCTATGATTGGCATATACAGTACATTATAAACCACTGATTAACATAAATCTAACTACTCGAATCAGTGAAAATGGTTTTACTTTTAATCGGTGGAAAAACACTGGTTTCACTGATTGAATATGTGCGTTGCAGGGGCGAAGTGTCCATGGAAGCAATGGAATCATTGCTTCCCCTTTAATTTCAGTCTGTCAAATAATAATTACTCTGAAAATTTGCAGTTTTCTTTTCAGAACTGGGCTGATTCACCATCGAACACAAAATATTTTCTAATTGTGCGGTAAATGGCGGCTTGTGTCTCCCGACGTTCTCTGTGTGTCGTGGAAGCAATCCTCTAGGTTGCTTCTAGAGTGCTGAAGGCCAGTGCGGCGGTAGAACCAATGGTACCATCTTTGCGGGGCGGGGGAATTAGGGAGCCGTGGAAGCAACGAGGCGACCTGCGTACGGCACGATGTTAGCCGAGTGGCGACCGAACTTCTACGAACAGACAAAATATCGACATTTTTGTCTGATTTGTACGACAACCAACTATATGGTTTTCGCGCGCGTATTGGATACTTATACGTAAAATGTGTTAACTAAGGCATGTCTGGTGTACGATTCGTGAATTCGTATTTTGATTTTGTTCCTTCTTAATCTGAAACGTGGCTTCTCAGCTTTCCTTTAACTGAAAATACTTGTGATACAACTGAACGTGTGAGTGGTTATTTACGGGAATATGCGTGACTGCAACATTCAACTACCAGCTGTTATTCGTTAAGAAGTTAAGAAAATGCCTTGGTTTATTTTTATTGGAACATGTTTAAGGTAAGTGCAGAATGTGCTTGTATGTTAGTTAAATTTCAGTTCGCTACCGTACCACTTTCTTGGCTGCGTAAAGTGTCTCAAACGATCACTACTCCAAAATTACGTTAGATTCTCGGGATAAAACATAAAAACTACATTTTAATCCTCAAACCCATGACATAGTAAAAATCAATTGTTTTGAATTTTGTTGGGACATGAACCTTAAAACTTATTGTTTGTATTCTAAAATACTTTTCGAAACAGTTCGTTTTTGGTAATTATGTCAGCCACGATGTCAAAAAATATATATATATATAGCCAGGACGAGGCGGGGTATTTTTTAATTGATGGATCATTAAATTAATTGTACTCTAATTATAATATTACGTAAGATATAAAGTATCCACATTTATGCGCTGACTATTTTTTTAAATTGAGAATAATTTTAATAGTCTAATACTTTTGACTTATTTTTAGCAATGAAAGATTTCATAAACCTATAGTGCTAATAGAGTTATTCTGTAGCCAATGACAGGAGCGTTTCGTTTGCATGTTCACCTCTACTGGCAAGTCGTGGAGTTAAATTGGCGTGGTTGTGAAAATTGACCAACATAAGTGCGTGATACGTGAAGTTATTTTTTCTTTCTATTTCGTTTATAGTTTACTCAACAAAATGAACAGTTCAGACGATGTTCCGTCACGTTCTGCAGAAGTGACTGATTGTAAGTGCGCTGTAGAAAACATTTTACAACACTCATTTAGTTCTTTACCTTACGAAATTAAAAAAGACATAATCAGCAGTGGGAAAGCAACTCTTGATTTCAACATACATACGAAAACAAAACAGTGTGTGCGACATTTGAATGCTAGTTTTTACGAGACAGCTTGGGTTACTGGGTGCAGGAAATTTCAGAAGTTATACTGTTGGCCATGTTTATTATTTTCCTCTGAAAAAAAGTGTTTGGACGCAATCCGGGTTAAGTGATTTGAACATCTTTCATAAATCGGTTAAAAGGCATGAACTCAGCAAATCGTATTTAGTGTCGTGTATGTCACTGAAACAGTTTGGTAAAACTAGAATTGAGTTCTGTTTATGTGACCAGTTTAGGTCAAATACTCAGAAACACAACGAAAATTTCAAAAATAATAAACATATTTTGGGGCGTTTGATTGATGTTACCTGTTTCTTAGCCAAGCAGGAATTAGCTTTTAGGGGACATGACGAGTCTTCAAATTCTTTAAATAAAGGAAATTTTGATGAACTTGTTTATGCTTTTGGAGAAGTGGAAAGTAATTTGAAAAGCCATTTAGGAAGCTCCACAGCTTTTTCTGGTCTGTCAAGTGACATACAAAATGATTTGATTCAGTCGGTTTGCGATGTAGTGTTACAAAGTATCAGGACGCAAATCGAGAAAACCTTGTTTGTAGGAATAATATTGGATGAAACAATAGACGTGAGTAAAAAATCTCAGTGAACCACTCTTTTGCGATGCGTTAATTCAGAAGGGGCAGTTGAAGTACGTTTTCTTGGCTTTAGTGATGTTAGTTGTGATCGGTCTGCTAGGGCCTTATCAGATCACGTGTTTCGTGTTTTAAGTGATTTCAAATGCTTTGACAAATTAGTAGTACAATCATATGATGGTGCTGCAGTCATGGCAGGTGAAGTAAATGGACTTCAATCACTTGTAAGAGTGAAATGCAGTGAGGCCGTTTTTGTACATTGTTATGCGCATAGACTAAATTTGGTTATATCAGATTCAGTCAGCCACATCAACCAGTGCCGAAGGTTTTTCATTGACACTTGCAGGATTTGGAACTTTCTTCTCTAAGTCAACAAAGAGAACATATGCTTTAGATCGAGAAGTTAAGAAGCGATTTCCTAGTGCCTCTCCTACTCGTAATTTCAACAGTTGAAACGGTCAGTGAATACAAAGCTGAAATAGAAAACATATTGGAACTAATGATTGAAAATGCTGACAAATGGGATAGTGAAAATCTGCTAAGTGCTCGCGGGATATTATTTAGCTTACGAGATTTTGATTTCATTTTCCTATTGCATGTTTTTTCCACTATTTTCCCGATGACAAATTGACTTTTTCAAGTTTTGCAAAAGAAAACGTTTGACATTAATTTTTGCATCTTGAAAATAAACGAGTTCAAGGACTATCTCCAAAAACAAAGAGATTATTTTGATTCAATCTGGCAAAAAGTTAGTGACCATAAAAGCGTAGCAGAGGCGCACCAAAACAAAAGATTGCAAATGAGTCATATTGACGGGGAAGATAGAAAGGCAACGTACAGAAGGCTGTACTTTGAAACTATTGACGTAATAATATCAAATTTAACGTCCAGATATTGTGCAATCGAAAAACTCAGATTTTTAGAACTGTTGGACCCTACAAGATTCGAAACATTTAAGAATGTTTTTTCCCGAAGAACGCCTTAGTTGTCTGAAATAAATTTATGGCCACCATTTCGATTTTCCCAGGTTGCATAGTGTATTAACGGTTGTTTACGAAACTAATCAGTTTGCTGTTAAGAGCTTTGCAGAACTCCATCATTTTCTGAAGTCAGCTGATCTCGACGAGGTTTTTCCCCAAGTCTATACACTATCTAGTCTTATTTTCACCATTCCAGTTACGAGTGCATCAGCAGAACGATCCTTTTCCACCTTGAAACGCATTAAAACTTATTTGCGAAACTCACAAGGCGAAGGACGACTGTCTTCTCTGTCCATACTCGGTGTCGAAAAACATCTTCTTAATAAGCTGCGAGTACAGGCTGGATTTCATGATGACGTAATTGAAGTATTTGCTACAAAAAAAGCAGACGAATAGATCTGAAGTATAAATAAATAAGTAATCTTCAAATAACAACATGTTCATCAACGGACTCGTTCAGTAAGTAATCTTATGTTTAATTTTTTTGTGTTTGTTTTTTTTGTGTAAATTTGTTTGTTTTGATATAGGCCTAAGCGTATCTAGTTGACTGGGAAACAGGATGTTCGAAAACATGTGTTATATAAGCCTATGTGGTTTCAGTTTTAAATCAACGCACATTTGTAAACTTATGACATCGTCAGCATGTGTGACTTACATGGTTTAGGCAATGTCGCAGATAAGATGTGAATGTTTTCAATGTTAGCCTGTTATTTGGTTTCGTGCTGTTCGCTAGCTTTTCGAAGACAAAAGTCTATATTAATTTTGGTTTTAAAATTTTATTGGGACTTTATTAAGTGTTGTTTTATTATTAATTTAAATGACAATACACCAACTTACTTGCTGTTGAATATCGGCCGTATATAATGTTCGCAAGTAAAGACTGTTGATGATAAAGTGAGCACTCTTGAAATTAACCTTAGAAAAAATTTACTGTCCCTATCTCCATATATTTTAACGGGCGCACTGACTGACTTGCACGGAGTAAAGTTGGTAATGATGGATGGAAAGTAGTTTCATATAATAACGTCGAAAAAAAGTGTGAGGTAACCATTTGTGATAACTTAAATTATTGCTTTCTCTTCCTGTTTTTTTTTATGAATCGTAGTGTAAAATTGACCAGATTTGTAACATATTTACTTTTCCAATAATTCCACAGTTTCACCTGACCGACGCACGAATAAAGTGATGAGGACCATTACAACGTTAATTTTACATAAGGCGGAAACATACATAAAGTGTATACAAGTAGATTTCAAGTAGGGCTTTCAAAAGTACTCATTTAACTGTGAACATCTCATTGTATTCTGACGTAAGGAGAAAATCATTAAACCAACAAGTTAAATTTTTCGATATTTAACTAATGGTCGTTACTTTCAGAATTTTCACAAAATGTACCTTTTCTGTTTTGCACAAATTGCTTCCCCTTCTTAAAATATCACCCCTCGCCACTGGTGCGCTGAATTAAGTATTGTTTTTATTGAATTTAGCCAAATCATTACGATAAATAAAAATATTTCCGGTAATCATTGCTTATCCCTGTATTGTGTAATTTAACCTAATTTAAAAAAAGTAAAAAGAAATTCGTGGTGTCCAGGATGTGGACTGACAGTATTCCGCTACCGCGGTCTTACCAATCGAGCCATTAACCCAACTTTGACTGTAAGGAAGACTTATCTTCCTTACAGTCAACATCGTAACTAACAAGTAAAATATTACGAAACACCTTCCCATGATAACATCCTGAAGAACGAATACGCCTTCGATAAAATGTAATACCTATAAAAAAAACCAGAATGTATACTTAAATTACACAATACGCAATAAAACACTTAATACAATAAAAATATAGCTGACAAAACTATAAAACATACACAAAACCCGAACTCCAGTATAACCCAGGGTCCTTGAGCTCGCTTCGTAGCTTAGAATTTTTATGTCGTTGCTTTCGCTTTTAGTTTAATTGATAATATTAGCACTGTCAAAACGTATGAATGAAATCATTTCACCATAGTTAATGCAGTTTAAACCCCCCAAACCGAGCATTTTGTGGATTACGTGGAAACGAAATGAAAGACTAAATATTCATTTTGCCTTGTAAAATGGCAGGCCTATTACAAAATACGAGACTCACATTAAAATGTATATGTTATGGTTTTATTACTTTATGAGTTGTTATTTCATTTGATACACTTTATTTAACTGATCCAACTGACAAAAAAAGTATCGCTGGAAAACAGCGAATGAAAGTGTTGATGGCAAATGTCACTGAATGAATAAGTGGAGGAGAAGTGGCCTCTTTTTCAATTATTCACCAGTTAAACTGACTGAAGTAACTGTTTAATCAGTCAGACGTTGTTGAATGATTTAAACAGTGAAATTCACACTGATTCAGATTTAGTGTGTACGTACAATCAGTATGTAAAGATTAAATCGTATTCAGACGTTAAAGTGACGTCATATATAATGAGTGACTCGAAGCACAACTTTCTCGTGGAAGATAGTGATCTCTACGTATTATATGAATCAAATAAGTATAATTTTTTACACACATTTATTTGGAAAGCAGGTGCAAGATAGTTATACTACACTAAACAAGAGTTATTTTTGCAACGTTTTGCTGTCGATCATCAAATGATAGTGCTGTAGTTTAAGCAATAATTACTAGAGTTTTCATATTTATTGTAGATGTGGAGATGTATAATTAAACTTTGTGTCCCCTACAACCACGTTTTCAACAATAAAAAAAATATCCACGTCAAATATAAAAAAAAAATATATATATTTTTTATAACATTATCATACCATTAAAGCAAGCGGTGTTATATTGACCTACAGTAGCTTGGAAATACGAATTCTTTTTTCATTGCAAACCGAAACTTCGAGTTATTTACTATGGTGGGTAAAAAAAAAAATGAGAAAGAAGCAGCATTTCCGCAGTAAGTATGTCTCAACGGTAGCTTCAAATTGAAATCGCCAGTATCGTAAATCACGAATATTTGCAATTATCAGCCGTCACTTGGGTCGGAATGTCTCTAAACAGTAGCGTAAATAAACTTCGGATTTCCCGTCGACTACTAATCTTGTCGCGCGGCGGTGATAATGTCAGCAAGTAATGGTTCGGCCGTCGTGAAACATCACGGGGTGCCGAGGTATATAGTGCAGAAACCGGAACGCCAACTGGCTGACCTTGATTCGATAAGCAACGAAAGCAGTGCAGTGTGTATATTTGCATGGCCGGTCGTCTGTATTACCGCCGCCCGCTTGGATTGCCAAGAATATGATTATATCTTTCACTCCGGGATACTTTTAGTAATAGACACACCAGACAGTAGCGAAAAGATTCCATAGCGAGTCATATTTCAAAACATTTTAGCTCGGGTCCACTTTATGACTGGATTGTTGAATTATTACGCGTAGGGGCACCCGATTTTCGCAAAAGCACTTCTCGCCAAGTTATATTTCAAAACACTTCGATAGTTTCAACTGCCTTACGTGCCTGCCCAGTCACTAATCACAGACTTTCAGTACCGGAGCAGCTTAGTCCTCATTGGCCCAGACAAACACCATACTGTCTTCGACAAAGGCACGCGGCCAATAACGGAAAGGAGAACCCTCAGATGCGCAAGTAGGATAATGGTATCCAGCTTCCGTAGAATTCATTTCGCGAAAATCTGGTGGTCCTGGTTACGCGGCTTACGTTTTGTGACTGATAATCACAGACCTAAGCTATAGGAGTAACTTATTTATGATAGGCCAATAAAGAAGGGAAGTATCATCTGGCGAAGAAACGGGGCCAATAATTATAGACCCGGAAATGTCGAGGTGTCATTGGAGGACAAATATGACTTGTGTACATTTGAGGTGCTTTTCCTGCCGGATCTGAGTTTTTGAGACACGCCTTGGACTATTTTTAGCCAGTAAAGAACATGCAAGAAAACAAAGACAGAATACCGTACTACCTGTTCTGGATTTCAACTGGAGGAACATCCAATGAGCAACTGACCGAGGCTCGAGTACACAAATAACAAAGTAGTATAACTTGTTGCCGAAATGACTTCACAAAATATCCTCTCTACCTACAATCAAAATAAAATTGCTGACTGTATGTGCCGTAAGGCTATCGAAATATAGCATGTGAGAATATCTGTTGACCCCATTCATACCTAGAGTCTCGAAATTTCGCGAACTGATTCCCCAACAGGCTAGATTTTACAGTCCTGTCTGTATTAGAAACACAATTTTTTTCTAATGGGTAATTCGACAGGGCCTTTGTAAATGATTGTTGATTACTAGGGACACCTTAACTTTGCGAAAAGTTTTCACAACTAGTTATATTTCAAAACACTTTTAGCTTGGATCCATTTCCGTGACTGGATAATTTACGCATTGGCCTTTTTTTTGGGTGAACCCGCGAATAATAGAAGAACACGATCGGAGCAAACTAATGCTGATTGTCCATTCAAGTAAGAAAATGTATTTTGTCAAAAACACGTGGCCACTAAGCGAGAGAAAACATCTGATATGCCCTCAGTGCGATGAAAACTAGCCTACGCTGTACTCTTTTCGCTCAAATCGGGTTGCCCTACTAATGACTAGAGTCCGGGAAATTTGCTGTGAGCTGAAAGCTATATTTGACTTTCGTTAGCTTACGCAAGTGGACACCAATTTGTTATTGGTTACTTGCGGCCATACTGAGAGGCCGTTATTGGGTATCCGTTTTGTTGAGTGTTAATCATTGGCTCAGAGTCCCCCAGGAAGTGTCAGGTAAGTTGGGGTCCAATTACATAAGCTGCACATACATATATTTCTTTGGAGTCTACATAACTTTTCTGGAAGTGAATCCAGCAATTTTTCACATTTCTACTTATGAGTATTGCCACATAATTTTAACGAAAATAGTTTCACTCACAATAGATTTCACTACCCTATGGGCATTTCAGGAGTATTATTCTGCTTACTGACCACGTATCTTTGTCAGGATACATTTGCTTACTCGAGTAATTGACAAGAAATATGTTTATCTGATACTGTATATTTGTGATTCGCGGGAAGACAGCTAAGTCGCATAACATGTAAGTCATCCAACCATGAAAGTGGATGTGAAATGAAGTGTTATGAAATAAGCTAGTCATGATTTTCGTCAAAATCAGGTGTCCATACCATTCATAAT